>VRYO01001878.1:25115088-25166624 GCA_009812075.1 Sialia sialis
ACATAACAAACACTCTGGAGAGGAGATATGAACGCAATTGAAAAAAACCAGAAAATTTGCAAACGGAGTGACAACAAACAAATGGACTGAAATGAAATGAGGTACAATGAAAAGGAGTGAAACTTGCCAAAATTATTCCCATTGAAGTCCCAAAACCAGGGAAGAAAGGGAAACAAAGAAAAAGCCTTGCTTTTGCTACTTGTGTACTCAGGAGCTTTATCTTGCTGCTTTTGACGTAATTTCTCAGGCTCAACTACAAGTGGACTTTGGCTTTCATAGACATATCTTGGCATGCCAAACAGTGGCTCAGTATTCCTCTCAGGTTAACCATCCCTGATTCCACCTTCTATAAACTCCCTTTTTATGTTTGAATTTTGCCAGAAGCTCCTTGTTCATCCATGAATGAAACATTTATGGAATACGAGAAGCTTTATAAAGAACAATAAGTGCATCTCTGGCTTTACTTAGTATTTTTCTGGTACCATAAATCTAATTTCTTATAATTTATAATACATTTGGAGTAGGTGTTTGAGAAGGGTTTTTGCCTAAGTGAATTTACCTTTAGAGATTTTATAATGTGGGAACTTTCTTCAGATTTAACTACTGATATTGTGAGTGGAACTGAAAACTAGAGATGAAATAAAGAATTAGCTCACTTTTCAAGTATATAATTTCTGAGTTAAATCCAATAATTGTCTTAGATACCTAAAAGTTAAACGTTTACTTTCTGTGCTAGCAGACTTAAGGCACACAGCGTTCAAGGAGCAGTTCCAGCAATTCAGAGCAGATTCCAAGCCATGAAGCACACTGAGCAAAAAAGAAATGACAGTCAGTGAACAGTGGTTTCCTAGCTTAGCTGAATCACCCATACTTGATAGAAAGTATCTCTGCCTGTTGGGAAACAGAGGCTCCTTCTATCCCAGTTCTTTTAAAGAACAACTTATTCTTTCCTTTTAGAAGAGGTTTTTCTTTTATTGTTTTCTCCCCGTCTCTTTATGCCCCCAAAACTGTCCACAAAGTGGAATATAGAAGTTCAAGTTCCTCTTCTGATGGAAGGAAGCTTTGATTTTCCCAGCCAGTGCCCAAAATCATGAGGGTGTAACACATTTTTCCACCATTTTGCTTTGCCACTCTTTCAAGAACTGAAAAATCACAGGGTCAGTCAGGGAGAACAAGAAAGAGTATGATTATAGCCTATGTTAAGAGTTCTTTAGATAGCAAGCCCTCATTTATTAAACTGTAAGTTTACCAAATATCTGGCCAATATAGGTCTTGGGACTGCAGGGCCACACATACAGATCCACTCTATCACTATTTCAGTGGAAAACTTTTTCTTTTCTGTACAGTGGTGCTACTTCAAAAGCACAGTTAATACATCTTATTAAACTATGCAGACAAAGTCTGGTAGCTAGGCCACAGTCCCAACAGATGGAAACTCTAGTTTCATTCCCAATCATGCTGAGGAATTCTTACAATTTTGAATTCTGACTTGGGAGAAGGTTCACGATCTACTCAGGCTTTATAGAAAAAAATGGGGCAGAGCCTCTTTCTATACTCTTTTTAAAAAGTAATAGGTGTTGCCAAACTTCAGGTTTTAAAATCAGCCTCCATTTCACACAAGGTCTGAAACTTCCTAACATAATAGGCCCCTCTAAAGAGTGAAATACAGTGGAGCTTAATCTCTAGATATTGAACAGACCAAGTATTAGTCTGTATAAAATCATCAAAATTACCATGTCAGTATTAGCATTCACAGTATCTGGAATCCAAGAGAGTAACCAGCAAAAGAATTAAAGTACAATGGAGAACCAAGTATATGCTTACGTGGTAAGCAGATAATCAGTAATGCCTCTAGACTTAGAACTTTTGATTTCTGCACCCATATTCCATTCTGGATTTTTATTGGACCTGCTACAAGACATTCCATGTAACATTCCTTTGTTTGTTCACATGGATACAGAAAGGCAGATGTTATTCCATTCTCAAACTGAAATGTTTTCTTTAACTAAATTAGTGTATTAAGCCACTTCGAGGCAAGACAGACTCCTTATATTATATTACACTTCAGATTATACTTAGAAAAAATATCTTCAAAGCAGTGTGTCATTACTTCTAACATATAAAGCACTGAGTAAACAGCAAAACTAGAAGAATTTAAGTGGAAGCTAGTCACAAATATTTGCTTGAAAAGTTTAAACAGAAGAACTGTTTATTAAATAACAACTTTACTGGAAATAAATTTGCTAAGTTAGCATTGCTAAGTTATGACACCTTCCAATTCAATGATGGACATATAAATCACCTATATAATCTGTATATCTAATCTTTGGAGAAATGTAGTTACATTTATCATTATGGTGTCTGAGTGCAAAGAAAATCATAAAACCAGGAAAACTATCTGACAGAACATCCACTCTCTGTTGTCCATGTTCCCAGAAATGTATATGGTACAAGTATTAGCCTTTTTCCATCTTCTTCATGTTGGGTTCATGAACATTGCTGTGGGAAAGTTTGTACTGGGATACATAATGCTTTTTCCTTACAAAATACTAATATTTAAAACAGATATTCTATATTTCCCAGACAGTTATGAGAAAATCCAGCTCTGTGCCCTGGCAGGTCAATGCTGTTCTCTTGGCAACTTCAGAACCCTTAAGTAGAAGAGTCATACAGGATCACCGTCATGGAATAGGAAATTCTTTCCGCCAGGCTAATTAAAGCCATAGAAAACAGAAAAAAAGTTAGAATCTTAAAATGCATTCTTTATTGATCCAGGTCTCAGAGAAAGTGTGTTGCAACCGCAACCAGCTGGTTATGCAAAACAACTTTTATATTGCTGTCTGCATTTTCCATTACATACATGAATGTGTAGGCTTCATATACGAATTCAGAGATAGGAAAGCTGTTAAAAGTTTGCAGTTTTCTGGTACTAAATGACACAATTGTAATACACACAAATCACAACCAGGGCATCTCCAACTCAAGAAGTTTAGGAAAAATATAAGCAAATGAAATTATTATTAACTGAGCAGTGTCATATCTCAGTGTCACAGGGCAGATCAATGGCAGAAACTAAACCAAGATGCTTTTGTCTGTCTGGTTTCCAAAACATGGATTTAATTACACCATTATTTCCAAAGGTGTCCATTGATCTCACACTTTAGGAAGGTAGGATGAGTTTTCCCGGATGGACTTAAATGCATCTCTTATGGAAAAAAAAATCAAGATTTTAGCTAGTAGCTGTGTCCAAAATTCCCCAGGATGCTCTCATTACAGCAAAGAAAAACCCCAAGGTATCAGTATTAAACCAAAAATGAAAAGAAAAGCAGTATACTCACAGCTCCTGCAGAGCTTAAAAAGCAGGAAACCAAAACCAGCAGCTGAGAGAAATCAACAGCCTATGGTATTGGGGGCGTATTTCTGAGAGTTTCACAAGAGAGTGTGAGTCAAGGCAACTGCTGCCAGTCATTTCCCAAATGAGCAGGCATCTTCTCAGAGCTCAGACATATCACAGAGGTTTAGTGGAATCTTCAGGAGGCATTTTGGACCACTGCTAAGACCACAACCTTTGCAAAGCAGCACCTTGATTCATTACCTCCCTGTGCTGGGCTTAGAAATTGCACCTGCTGAGCTCTTTTTGGCTAACTCAGATTGATGTAACAGTGGGGACATTTTAGCCTGTGAGAGAAGCTGAATTTGGCAATTAATTAAGCTTGCTTTAATCTCTGCTTAACCCCAGTTGACATGATGAGGATGCTGTGGTTAAAAGCCCATAACCCTGGGCTTGCTGAACTGGTGAAACCTTTGCTGGGCAGTGTTACATGTACGTGTGAGCTCAGTCCTGGACCATCTCAAGCTCTGTGAAATGTCAAGTCAAAATAAAGCCATTCTGCTCTTATCATTTTGATTTTTCAGCCCTTACTGTCCAAGGCTTTTCTAGGGGTGACTTCATCTCAGTGGCTCTTTTATTCATCCAGATGTTGATGATTGCAGCAACTGCACAGCTCACTCTGCCAAACTGCTCACAGCATCACTGGAGCCCGTCTCTTTGACATCTTCTAGCACCAGCACAGAGTTGTCTCTCTGAGGTGAAAGATGGGGGCCAAGACATGCATTGCTTTTGGTACTAAGTTCAGAGTCATTGCTCTTTCAGGGCACAGGACATGTACGGAGATGGGATGGCATGAGGGGTAATGGCATGGGAAGGGATGGGTGAAAGAAGTGAAGTTTAACTACAATCACTTCAGTCATAAGTGAACTGGTGTGATGGATATAGGGAAAAGGGTAGGAAGCCATGGGGAATTTAAAGAAGAAAAGCCTGAATAACAGATTTCTTTGCAATGTGGGAAGGCTGGCAGTAAGTCATAGTAACAGTAACTATGAAAGACTTGGCTATTTCAGTTGTGCTGATTGCTTTACTATGAACAAGCTGTTAGCACAGTCCATCTTAAGGCTGTAGAAGTATTTCCAATGTTTAAAACCCCCATCTGAAGGCCAAGAAAGTCACAATGAACCAGCTGAGACTAATATATCCTGAGTTGGGGATGTGCTTCAGGCTAAATTTGTTTGGGAACATTCAGCCAAATTTTTTTTCATCTCTTTCTAATAGCTGACATAAATTCTTAGAAATCCATTGTTTATCTGACCTTCTCCTAACCCGTTAGAAAAATTTCTGGTGATATTTTCCTTTCTCAGTTTAATGCTTTGAAGCATTACACGCAAAATTTGGCAGGAGGCAGCTTTCTGTTAGGAAGACACATTGCACCAGCTCTCTAAAACTGTGCTCAAACTTGGCTATGTTACAAGCACTTGAAAGCCCAGTTTGCATGCACTTGATAGAAGTCTCAGTATTTCATCTCAAATTCCCCCAAGATGTCTGAGTGGAGCAGGTGGTGGTTATTGCCGGCTGCCATGGGCTGCTAAGGGCGAATGACAAGTGTGAAGCTGGTCTCTGCCATGCACCCCTTGCCCCTTCCAGCACAAAAATGATTTGGGGAGAAGCCATCTGAGAGAAGGCAAAACAGGAAAAGAGATATTGTGTGCTGAAGAAAGGAGGTGGAGGAAGGAACAGTCTGGGACTAGGTGGAAGACAATGTTTTCTGGGCTTAGAAAAGGTTGCCAAAGAGGAAAGGTGTCTGGGGATCTTCACCAGCCCCAGCTCTGCTATAGCCTGGGACATGGATAGCCAGGGAATGACAGCAGCAGGCTTCACACTAACCAGTGTTGTTCCAAGAGGCTTTGCTCCTCCAGAATGAAAAATTGCTGAGGTTTGTGTCCATCTACATCTGAGGTGTTAAGGGGAAAGCAGTCAGCCTGCTGGGATTTGGACAAAAAATTTCTGAAAGCTCATGGAAATATTCACGCTATGTGACCAGTGTTTTCTGGCTGGCTCCAGTCTTGAAGCAAAGAGGGAGGGAAGGAAGTGTTTCTTTGGCCACTGAAAGTGTTTCATCCCACCTTTGTGGAGAGAGGAGTATGTAATGCTGGGTAATAACTGAAACAGCTGTTTTCATAAACAGGCACTAATCTGTGACCTTCAGGGTGCCAGAGTTGTGATCCTGCAGGAAGATCTGCAGAAGCTGCTTGCAGCCTCAGCTGGGAGCTGGGCATGTGCCCTAGAGAGCTGTGTGTGACCTTCTAGACTTTTTCTGTTGGGTACCAATTGTTAGAAGGTCATTTGCCTCCACTGGTGGCATCTCAGAGGGATGCTTTGGGGACAAATGACTGCCTGCTTCTCACCCATGCAGGCGCTGATGACCACTGTGGAAAAGCCCATCTAAACCATCTTTATGGGCAGGGTGTGAACAGTAGGTGGCAAAATAGACTTTGAAGACAAATGCTGTAACTAAAACCAGATCACCATCTATTCTGTGCACTGAATAAAAGGAGGGTCCTTCAAAAAGGAAATATAATATGTAATTATAATTAAATATGATCTCATGGACAATATGGACAAAAAGGTTCAACAAAAATAGCCTAAAAAAAGGCAACTCCTGCATTAATTTGCTTCTGGATGCTTTGTTTTGCAATATCAATAAGTTTTTCCCTTAAAGCTGCCTTTCTGTTTGTATTTCAGTGTCTTCACTTAAAGAATGGTGATGTCTGCATGCATCTTCTGTAATTCCACTTAGCTCATCTCTAAATTGACTGTACACAGTCAAAGACATGCACCCAGCACAGCAGGGCAGCAGTTAGCTAAAATTAATATGTATGTATTTGGAGGGTTTTTTTCCCTGACTTGAAAATTGCTCAAAGTATTACTTTATTGAAAAGAAATGCAAATGAACATCTTTCATTCTTCAGAAGAATAATTACCCTTTTCTTTTTCTCTCTGTCAGAAAGAGATTTGTTGACTATTGTTTCTTTGCTTGTTTTGAAAACTGTTCTTTTGAAATTATGAAGCTACACCACTTGTTCCACTCCTTTGCAGTACTGGCCATCCATGCCACTAGCCAAAAGTGGAAGAGCTGTCAAGTTTGCAGGAAAGGATCATTTACCAAGTGACCTTTTGGAAAGATGTCAATTGGGAAGTCAATGTCAGTGTAGGGTCTGTTTTTCTTAAGTTGATGCACTTCTCAGGTTGCAATTTTGTCACTTTATGTCAATGCTGAGCCACAGGAAGCAGAGTAGCTGGAGAGTTCCTATTCTGATGGTCTTCCAGGGTGACGTTCATTAAAATTAAATCCACTGCCTGAATTCTGATCAACCATCCTTGTTAGAGCCCACAGGTGAATGATGAGAGTCCAACAGCCTTTTGCTCTAGCCAAAGTAAGCAAAGTAAGCAAAACTTAAAGCACCTAGGTGGATATTTCACAGCTGAAGTTCATAAAGGTCAAGCTCAAAATAAAGTGAAACAGGCCAGGTAACATCCTTTTACTGATGAGGTGATGAGGAAATTTCCACTGACATTCTTGGGACCACATTTCCATCTTGCCACTGTCATCTGAGTGCGTGGGCTATGAAAATCAATGTGGGAGGAAGTCATTGATCACCTTTTATAATTCAGCCATCTCCTGCTCAAGCCAGTCCACTGAGTAGGGAACTGTTGCATCTCTGTCTCTTGAGACCTCACACTACAGCCATTTGAAATGTGGTGGGTATTCAAAAGCCAACAAATGCCCAGGCTACACTGCAAACGGAATTCACCTCTGGTAGCTCTCCCAGGCTGGACTTGCCGTGAGTGCTCTCTGTCCCATCAATCACATTGTTAATAACTGAAACTTTATCAAGCCCAGTACCGACATCTAAGGGACATCACTGATGATCATCCAGCAGCTGGACTCTGTACTGTTGATCCCACTCATTTCATCCCCCCAATCTGAACAATCATCCACTCACTTTGTCAACTACCCTGCCAGTCTGTATGTCATTGATTTAGCCAAAAGGGTAGAAAATGGTGTTAAAGGCCTTCCAATGTCCAGGAAATCAATAAGACACACTGATCTCACACTTTGAGGAGGTTGCCCTCAAAGGTTGCCCTCTCCTGGGCCACTTCACTCTCCAAGGCACCGGCCTTTGGCATCCTGCCAAGGAGATCCCTGGATGAAATGAAATCTGCTCTCCTGCAGGTGAGAGCTGTAATGCTGTTTGTAGTGCTGATTTCTTGCAGGATTAAGTATTTCACATTTAGTATTTCACAGCTTCATGGTTGATGCAGGCAAACATATCCTTGACCATCTGAACCAATTCTTCCCATTTTGTCAACAACAGACTCAGTACAGCATGTGCTCCACTTGCCTTATCAATCCCCTGTGTCATGAAGCTGTCTTGAGCACACTTGAGAGACCACCCAGATTGTGCCTGACCATGCAGCCCTTCAGTTAAAGAACAAAGTGAGAGTTAGCGCTAAGGCCTGTGATTGTATGGGATGGCACTATTAACTTGTTCTCCTTTCCCAAGAAGTCTGTAGTGACTGCCTGGCACACTACCCATAGCGCTTTGCCACCTTCTCTTTGTGCATTTAGATGGCCCATCACTTCTCCTCTGGCTGAGATCTGGGCACTCCTCTGCATAGGATCCAACAACTCCTCACTGTTTCCAGCCTGTTCTTCCTGAAGACACTGTGCTACCCCGTCATGTCTCTGTGACTGAAGAGAAATCACAATTCTGCAGTTATGTGGGAGCTGGTAATTCCCCCAGTTGTTTCTCATTATGCATGTTTGTTTAAAAGTACTGGGTTCAAACTCTGAACCTGATGAGTCATGATGCTTTCAAAACAGGATCCTGCTGTGGAGACTCCAGCAAGCTAACATCAGCAAACAGATAATGAGCATGGAGGTGCCTCCCCTCCCAGGGGAAAGGGCATTTGAGGCCCTGCCTGCACAGCATTTTCAGGTGCATTGCCTCACAGCCTGAGCTCTCCATCACTGCTGCGCAACTGTTCCATCAGGAATTTTTCTTCTGATCACACTGAGATCAGAGATCAAGCTGTGATTGGCTCACTGCTTCTTTTTATCTAGAGCTGACTGTTCTAAGAGCAAGGTTTATTGACCTCCAATGGCAACGATGCCAGGAGTAAACAGCTGTGCTGCTTTAGGAAATATATTACTAACTTCATAATTGGAGTGTTGGCATTACTGCTGCCCCCAAAGGCTGAATATTTGAGGCACCTTGTATGGCACACGTATGACTTTTTCCTTGTAGCTGAGCTGTGTTCTACAAAAGCCATAGTCGTTGTGATGATGATATTTGGAGTTTGATAAAAATTTTTAATTCTGGAAGCATAAATTATTTTTTAAATCTCAGATGACTGTATAAAGCTAATTTCTGTAGTAAGTGCTTTCTGTAAGGGAATGTTTGAACTAACTGGAACTTTCTCAAGTTTAAATGTTACCTATCCCTAGCCTGCAAAGAGAAACCTCTATGATCTGCGTTTAGGAGCAGCTGCTTCCTTGAGTTGCCTGTACTAACAAGAAGGTGACACACATTTAAACAAACTTTTTCCAAATTGCCCCATGAGAATGCAGCAAGACTGGTTGCTTGTGAATGTCTCCTTGTCTGTGAGACAAGGCACGCAAACAGCAAGGGCCTACCCAGCCCTGCCTCACTGAGGGCATTGTTAGCACCAGCCACCACTTCCAGCAGCAACTGAGGCTTCTGAGCTCCAGGTTTGCAGGAAGAAGAGGAGGAGGACTGACCCTTGTGACCACTCCCCTAAGGCTGAAACGTGCAGAGGAGGAGCTTAGAGCCAAGTTTCGCGTCCAAAAGCCAGCAAGTGCAGGGAAAGTGGAGTATCAGACAAAGGCAGTGTGGGGAAGAGGAGGAAGCAAGGAGAAAGGGGCAGCTGTCACTGCAGGAAAGTGAGAGAGAGGAGAAGAGAAAAGGCAAAAGCAGGCAGTGACAGTCTTGGGTCAAAAGAGGAAGGTCAAGGAGTAGACAGGCTACAGAATGGCATTGCTCCTGTGGCTGGGGTCCCAGCTGTCATCAGTCTGGAGCAACATCTCTATACTGGGAATTTTTCTTACAGTGTTTACTTTACTGCTTGACTTCATGAAGCGCAGAAAGAAGTGGAGCAATTACCCACCAGGCCCAGCCTCGCTGCCGTTTGTCGGGACCATGCTCTCCATTGACTACCACAACCCCCATCACTCCTTCAGCCAGGTGAGTGGCAGCCCCTGAACAAAACATTCCACATACAATCCACCATGAGCCCAGGAGGGATTGTGGGATTTGCCCCAGCAGCAGTGCCCAAAATCTCTGTAGCGTTCCTATTCAAAGTCAGGCCTTAGCTTTTCTCAAAGGGAAAGCATGGCTTTCAGAACTTGCAGCAGATAAACCACGGGTGTTTTATGCTCCAGTTAGCAAACTCTAAAGGCCTCTTTTCTCGGACAGCACTGTTCAGCTGCCTGTCCAAAACCTGCCAAGTAGAAAACTAAGCATAGCATTTGTATTATTTGCTTGCATGTTGTCCAAAAGCTTACAGTTTTTAATTCATATCATGTGTGTGTCATGCTAACCACAATCTAGACCAGTAATCATTTTAAATGACATATTTCTAGTGCTAGTGAAGTGCTAATTCCCTTTTCAACTCTACTGCAAATCCAGTATTAAGTACCTAAATTCCTTGCAATGCTACATGCAGAAATCAACAATCTTAGCCTTTAAAGAACAACAACAACAACAACCACCAGAAAAAATGTTAAAAGGAAACTGTGAGATCTTGCTACTATTGCACTGTCTTTAAATGTGCTTCTGAGCTTTGCTCAGTGTTCTTGACTAGCAGGGGAGCTCTGACCTGCCTTTCTAGGAGTCTATGTCCCATTAGAGGGCTTGTCTATCTGGAAAAGACTTTGCTCCATGGCCTTCTCCCACGGTGAGTGTAGGGCTGACAGGATTACCTGTGCATTCAGCTTTACGAGGCTTACAGATCCTAACAGATATAAGGTTATGTGCTAGGTACCAGGCATTACTAGATGTGTACACTCCTTTTAGGGAGAAAGTTGATCTGAAACTCCAGTGTGGAATTGCCTTTCCCAACCTTGTCTGTGAAAACCTGGCTCTGGGTAAATCTTTAGTTACAAATGCATCTTTCAATTAAAAAAAAAAAATCACCTTATTATCAATATTTCGTTTAGCAGAAGTAGACTAGCTCAAAACTTACTTAATCTTTCAGATGAAATAAATAGAAACATTAGGACATAATTAGTTTTTGAGCATACAGCCCTTAAAAATAAAAAAAAAGTTTATTGACAAAATTAAAAGTACTTGCACAATGTTCATGACAACAGTTTGGCCAGGATAGGTGTATTCTGAATTTTTCCACCTACAGGGCATTGATCCCTGCTACAGTGGCTGCTTGGCACTCTTTGGAGCTGTTGCACAGCAAAGATAAAGGTCAAAGATCAGCTGAAGATCGCTGAATGAAAGTACAGTAGTTTTATGACTATAAGGCTCACCTTAAAGTCTAAAATTTTGATCGAAACCTGGAAGTGCGCCTTATAATCTGGTGTGCCTTATATATGGAAAAAGTGAAGGAATCTTCAGAAACAGAAACAGAAAACAATTTCTGTTCCACATTGCGCAGCAACAAACATGAAGCTCACAGTCAAATGACTGTTGGGGTTGGGGGGTTTTTACTTCTTCCCTCTGTGGAGAAAATTTTCCCATTATCATGCTAAAAAAGCTGTCCAGGCCGCTCCCTTAGCTTTTAATAGCTGAAGATAAAAGAGATAGCCGAGCAGCAAACAGCGAGCCAAGCCGGAGCTGAGCAGCCGCAAGCAGAACAGCCGCGAGCTGAGTAGCGAGCCGCGAGCAGCCCAGCACTGGGGCAGGCTGGTGTGGCACTCAGGGGGCTCCACCGCTGGCCAGGAAACTCCCACCTGCATCCCCCGCCACCTTCCTCAGCCCAGAGTGGAAGGTCCCCGGCCAGCCCAGCCCTGCTGCCCTCACCCTCCCTGGGCCGCACCCTCCCCTCACCTGGGCAAGAGCAGAGATGGCAAGTTTAATAACAGGGAGTGATTTTTCCTCTGTGGTTTTTTTAGTGTTTTGATTCTTTTTAGGCTGCGTTTAAAGGCAACACCAATCTATGAAAAAGGTTTGCAAATTAACCACGGGGCATGCCCAGTGTCATGGGCGGCTGAAGGCTGTGGGAGAACAGGGGCTGCAGGGTGCTGGGACCCGTGGCGTTAATTTGTTGCGCACGCATCCTTGCTGCAAAAAAAAAGTGCGCCTTATAGACCGGTGCGCCTTATATATGAATAAGGTCGTGAAAATTGCCAACAACCCAGAAGTGTGCCTTATAATCCGGTGTGCCTTATAGTCGTGAGATTACTGTACCTCAATGTTCACTCAATAGTAAAGGCCCGAAGGAAGGATATGGTGATATTTCTGATGTTACACTCAACTCATTTTCAGGGACATGCTTTTTTATCTTGTCAGCTTCAGAAGAAGTTTGGAAACATCTTCAGTCTCCAAAACTGCTGGACCAACGTGGTAGTGCTGAACGGGTATAAAACAATGAAGGAAGCCCTGGTCCACAAATCTGAGGACTTTGCTGACCGGCCGCCATTTCCAATATATGAACATATGGGCTATGGAAAGAATTCTGAAGGCAAGTCCCATGAAAATGGGCATTTCCTGATGGCACTAACATCAGAAGAATTGGTAGAGGCTAGATGTTCTCAGTACGGTGAACCTTTGCACATTCCCAGGTCAATGTCCTTGTATGTCTGGCACCCTTTGGTGGTGACCAACTCAGATTTGATCAAATGGGGGCTCCCCTTAGTGGCTGTAGTATGACTCCAGCAAGCACACACTTCTTCAGCTGTGTGACGACACTGTAAGTGTACAACTTTTCTGCCAGCTCCCAACACCCACAAATTACCACTTATGATGCTTATGTCAGACAAAATGATTATGCAAAATGTTACATGTAAGTTGTTGGGAAAAAAAAAGGTGACTTTCATTCAAGACAGAATATTTTCCTGCATCCTGTCCACATCACATCCTCGGCTCCTGTGTGGAGGCACAAGCTGCTACCTGGTTCACACAAGCTATGGGAACAATGCTTAGGGGAGATTCCTTTGTCTTTAGGAGTCCTTGTTGCTCCCACTGAATCCTCCCTGCAGCTTTGCCACCCATGAACAGGCGTTAGAAGGTGCAGTGACCCATTTCAGAATTGCTGTCTGAACAAGCTACACAAGGTCAGACTGTTTCATCTATCCACACAGACCTGTATCTCCAGACTCACAATGCTGTTTTCTAGCAAAATTTGCTTGATGTACAAGTCAGAATCTGACATTTCTTGCTTGCCCTCAATTCCAGGGGTTGTTGTAGCAAGATACGGGCATGTCTGGAAGGAGCTGAGGAGATTCACACTCACTGCGCTGAGGAACTTTGGGATGGGAAAGAAATCCCTGGAGGAGCAAGTGGTAGAGGAAGCTGGATATCTTTGTTCTGCCATCAAGTCTGAAGAAGGTTTGTGACATCCACAAGGATGGGGAAATCACAGATAAGGCAATACAGTGATGTTGAAAGAAGTAATACTACAGCCACTCCTGTTTGCATGCAGTGCTCTCTTCCCGTGCAAATGCAGTGTTTCTGGTCTATGTGCACTCCTTGGAGCCACTTCTGCTTCACACAGTGGGGCTGCTGTAACACTAATCCATTTGAAACAGTAAACAAATTGGAAATTAGAAACTGAGAGGTAAAACAGAATTATTCCCAGAGCTCAGTAACTCTAACTTTATGAAGTTTAGTGGAACATATTGATAATATCTTGTGCAATAAAAGAGCAGCAGAGAGTTCACAGCCTGTCATCCAGACACAGAACAAAGTGTTGCCTGTCCAGGTATAGAGCAAACCTGCAACTCAATTTTTTGGGGAGCTTTCTTCTTTAAACATTGATCAACCAAATATTAATAAGAATGAAATTATCTTCTCTTCCTAGTGTGATGCTTTGAGTGGTTTGAGAGTTTTTTCTCGTGGTGTCATCAAGGTGGCATTTGTGTATTCTCATTGCTGACAGATGAGGTCCAGCAGTTTGGTGTTGCTGAGCTTCATGGTTTGCTCTTCCTTTCCATTTCCAGGTAAATCTTTTGATATACATGTTCTTTTAAATAATGCTGTCTGCAACATGATCTGCAGCATTGTCTTTGGAGACCGTTTTGACTATGGTGATGAGACATTCCAGAAGCTGTCAGAGTTATTTCAAAATTCCTTAAATGAAGAAGGTGGATTCCTGGCTCAGGTAAACCACAGGCTGCAAGAAGCTGCCCTCCGTTGCTTGAGAGAATTGTGTTTTCATCATTTTTCTTTTTTTGCATCATGTAATATCTTCTCTCTTTTTGTCTCTCCCTCTCTCTGCTTCCCACACCCCAGATACTTAACGTGGTACCCATTCTGTTGCGCATCCCTGGAGTGCCAAAGAGAGCCTTTCGAGCACAAAGTGAGTTAATGGACTTCATAGATGTGATCATAGAGAAGCATATGAAGACTTGGGACCCAGCTTACCCCCGAGATATCACGGATGTGTTTTTAAAGGAAATGGAGAAGGTAGAGTGACACTAGCAGACCCTCCAGGGTCAGGAGTAGTTTCTTTCCCTGTTCAAACCTGTGAAGCTGACATTCGTCATAGAGCTGTGCAACACCTCTTACCAACTCATTTACTGCTTTTTCCTTCCACCTTGCATCTTGAGAAGAAAAATATTCTTCATGCCATAACCTCTTTTATTGTCTTAACACAGTATATTATCTGCTGATGTTCTTGTTTCCATTTTCTGCCTTCACATTTCCTTCAGAATCTAGGAACTTCCTTCTTTCCAGCCTTCAAAATTTTGAAGGCTTTAAAAAGGTAATGATTGAGAATTCCCTAATTGTCTTAAGTTTGCACCAGGAACAATTCAGCATGCAAGATTCTGTGTAATGTCAGTGCCTTAATGACTGATGCCTCAAAATCAGTCACAAAACCGAAGCAACAGATAGGCTTTTTGGTAACATTGCCCCATCCATACCCTGCCTTTAAACCAAGCTATGATTTGAAACTCGTGTCTCCTTTGGGATATATATTTTTGAATTGCTTGCTAAGAACTGTTTTGCTAGATATCAAAGGAAAGCCTAAATCTGAACTTCACTGAAATTAAAAGGAGTCTTTCCTTGAATTCAGCCAGGCACAAAGTCAGTATAAAATAAAAAATATTTGGGTTAGCCTGTCCATCTGTCATATGTTTCTGCACATGGATTCACTAAATTTCAAGTGCCAGATGAGCAATATTAGCAAATTCTGCTCGCAAATCACTTCCACTATCCAAGTCCTCAGGCTGGACTGCTGCTCTGCAGAACAAACCCTGCCATGCTGTGGGTGTTGGACACCTCCAACCCAGGCCTGCATGGGCACAGCAATGTGACCCACGTTACTCTGCACTGAGGAGAACAGCTTGGGGATGATGTTAACCTGACCATGTTGTCTCTTGTCGCATCTGTCTTCTGTTGACTAACATCACCTGATAAGCCAGTCTGAAAATTCCTCTCTTGACTTAAGTTTGGTCAAGTCAGTCCCAAACTCCCTTGTTTGAGATCTTTCATTGGAATAAGAGTTGAGGCTTAAATACATTTTTAATTGCTATCCATATTATAACAGCATCTAAGTATACAGAATAACTTAACCCAACCCACTCCCTTGGAAAGGGAAGTATAAAGAGGATTTGAAAAGACAAGCAGATGAACTCATGGAGAAAGCTTGTCATACCTCATATGCTAACAAATTTGAGCTCAATTAGCATTTGGATGAGAGACTAGTTTTGCTGAAAGTGGTGTTAGATTCTCAATAGACAGCAATAATCCTTTAACCTGATAACCCTGATCTTTTTTTTTTTTTCTTTCATCAATTGTAAGAAAATACCAGGGCAGGAGCAGAGACAATCTGTAATGCACAGCTAGAGATAACCCCCTTAAAATCATGCTTATTTTGCATTTGCCACATCAATGCAGCTTCCTCTCTACTCTGGCTTTTATCATCTGATCAAACTTGAATAACTGTGTTCCATCTCCTCTGGAGGAAGATGTTACAGTGAGTGGCAAGGGCCTCTTTGAGCTGAAAGTGCAAGATGTTTACTTGTATCCTGAAGGCAGGAGTAGCATTCTTCTCTGAGAATACTGGAGGTGGCTGAGGACCTTCAAATACAGGAGGTGACAAGGTTACAAAGTACATGAGTCATGCTCTGACTGATGCTTGTGCTGTGCTCTACTCTTCCAATGTAAAACAGGAACACACACTAAAAAATGGATCTAGTGCTTCTCAGCACTTCTCTGGATACTGCTCTTCTCGCCCAGGAAACAGCGCAGCTCCAATCACCCATTTTTTTGCTCTCCACAGGGTAAAGAAGCTGAAGAAAATGGTTTCCACTACAAAAACCTTCGTCTGGTAGCCCTGGACTTGTTTCTAGCTGGTTCTGAGACCACCTCCACCACTCTCCGGTGGGCATTGCTGTACATGCTTCTCCACCCAGAAATACAGAGTAAGTCAGAAACTTTACTTTCAGAAGTGTAGCCTCTTCCATTCAAGGCTCATTTTTCCACAAGGATTTTTCAATGTGGAACAGCTTTGGTGATTGTTGGTCTAGCAAAAACACAGGAGAAACACTTCCCAAACAGCTCTTCTGGCAGGGAGTAGTTGTGATAAAAAGACTGGAGTTCAAAAGGCAAGTACAGTAATTTCACGATTATAAGCCACACCTTTTTCATTGAAGAATCCAGCCTACCCCAGTAGTGTGGCTTATACTCAGGTGCGGCTTATCTATGGACAAATCCCAGTGACATACCAGCCCAGAAGTGAGAGGCAGGGGAGGGTGCCTGGGGCTGCCTTTAAAGGTTTCCCTGGTCCATGAAAACTGTTGCAACTTGAGCACCTGACACCAGACCCAGCTGGCAGCAATTCTGTTACTAATTTGTTACTTTGTTACACATGGATCCTCACTTTAAAAAAAAAAAAGGATGCTGCTTATATTCAGGTGCGGTTTATATATGAACAAATCCCGTGGTCTACCCGGCTACCGGGAGGTGCGGCTTATAATCAGGTGCGGCTTATAATCGTGAACTTACTGTACACTCTCACCTTCATTTTGAGGGCTTTATCTGGAGACTTTCAGCAGTCAGTGTACCCTGTTCCAGTATTTGGAATAGAGGCTGATTGAATTAAATTCTCTCATGCTGCTTTCCCAGGTACCCTTCTAGCTACATAAAGGAGGAGTAAGGTAGCATGTCAAGTGGCCAGGCCTTTATTAAAGATGCTATGAGCAAAGAAGAGTTATACAGAGTTACCGGTCAACTGAAAAATCTCTTCTGTCTGGTTTCTGTTTCTGTCTCTAGCCCCCTCTCCTGTTCTCACACAGTGCCTACAATCTCATGCAGCCAGTCTTCCTTCAGCATGTACTAGCTGCTTCTGGTTATCTAAGGGTCCTCTAATTCTTTATCTCTTCCCTTTCAGGTAAGGTCCAGGCAGAGATTGATAATGTGATTGGCAGAGAGAGACCCCCCACCATGAAGGACCAAGCAAGCATGCCTTACACTAATGCTGTGATCCATGAAGTGCAACGCTTTGGGGATATTATTCCTATTGCACTGCCTCACATGACATACCGGGACACCGAGTTGCAAGGCTTCTTTATTCCCAAGGTGACAGATAAGGAATACAGCACCTCTCCTTGAGCACTAAAATAGGACATTTTGAAGTGCTAAATTCAGGCAGATGGTCATATCTGTGTTCTAGGCTTACACTTGTTGTATGGGAACGCACCTGCACTGGCAGCTCAGTGCAAAGGTTTCCTTTCCTCTCAATATTCACTGCCTGTCAGAAGAAGCCTAACAGGCTCTCTGGATGCACTCAACACAGCTTACTTGCTTTCCTGAGATGGTAGTAGTTAAATTCTAACTTCTGAAACTACTCAAATGCCATCGGCATTCAGACCAGTTCCGCTGTGACAAGCAGCTGCCCTGGCAGCAGTGGCACAATTCAAGCCTGGGATATTTTTGTAATTTTTTTGTTGCAATGTGGTATCTCCTCTGATTTAGAATCTTGACATGTGAAACAGGAAAGCTTTGAGATTTTTCATGCTTCCTGAGAAAGCTGGCCTTTGAAGTCTGTCAGTCAGCTTTTTCTCTGCAGCTATAAAACAGGTCCAGGAGGATCTGAGAAGCAGAGGCTGTTTCCAGTGTGTAACCATGAAATTGGCATTTGCATGCAACAGCCTCTGTAGAGATAGAAATTGCAAAAGTTCAGATGCTTCACAGTGTAGGGCAGGCACCATATGCCTTTGGAAAAGGGCCCTGCTTTACCTCTGCTTCAAATAAGATGCAGAAGTGGAAATGGGTGCTATTAGATGGGAGACATGGACTACAGAGGGACCGGCACTGTTCTGTTGTGCCAAGATAATGCTGCTGTTCTCACTTGCTTCCTCTTGTGGGGGAGTGCAGGGGACGACAATCATCACCAACTTGTCTTCCGTGCTGAAGGATGAGACAGTCTGGAAGAAACCAAATGAGTTTTACCCTGAACACTTCCTGGATGCAAAGGGGCAGTTTGTGAAATCAGAGGCCTTCCTGCCCTTCTCAGCAGGTAAATCTGAGGGGAGGATCCAGCTGCAAGTCAGCAGCACAGCAGGAGGGTGATCTGCTCCCCCAGTGGCAATTCTAGCATCGATTATTGCCATCTTTGAAAGACACTTCCTATTCCCTCTTGCAGGTCGCCGTGCCTGTCTGGGTGAACAGTTGGCCAGGATGGAGCTCTTTCTCTTCTTTACCACTCTCCTGCAGAAATTCACTTTTGTGCTCCCTGAGGATCAGCCCAGGCCACGGGAGGATGGTCACTTTGCACTCACCAACTCTCCACACCCATACCTGTTGCGAGCTCTCCCAAGATAATTGCACACCACACTCACTCACACACCACCACCCACCCAAACTCTGTCAGACACATGGCAGGTCTAGGCAAGATCATGCCAAGTTCAATTTCAAGCCTGTGCAGAAGGCCACATCTGTGTAAAATAAGGATCTAGGCCAGTATCTTGTTTAACTTCATTCTGGTTGTGGTTCTTGAATCAGACGAGACCTTCAGCTTCAATGACAGGGTGACATTGAAATGTAAAGGAGTGCTTCTGGAAAATCTTACCTTCCAATACATATATATTCCCTTCATTCCTTTCTGTTTATTACATACTTCTGTATGTTGAACAAATGCTACATTGTCTTAATTTTTAGCCTCCAAGAAAATAAATTTCAATCCCAACAACTCTCATATCACACTGCCTCCGGTAGGAGTAAAGACCAAGGAGTACATAAATAATCCATATGGTGTTTCAGCCGCAGAAGATCATTTGTGAAATACAGAATTTTTGATAAATACATTTAATGAGAAATTCGGGTTGTTAGATTTTCTATCTCCTCTAATTAAAACCATATTTTTTAATTTTTTTTTTTGCATTACATAAGGTCAGCTCTTGGGCATGTTTGGAATTCACAAAGGGATGCAGTTATACTGTTTGAAACTGTATGGCCATAGATTTCAGTCACCTTTCACTTTCTTCCTGCAATATTCCTGACAAATTGTTTTGCAAGATGTAAAGATAAGATGATGTTTAAATTAGTAGTTGCTCCCTTACAACATCTAAAGGGACAGCTGCAAAAAGGAGCTCCTATGTATAATCACCATTAAAAGAATATAAAATATCTGAAATTGGGTCCACATGTGCAGTCACGAATTTGTATAATAGTAATTTTGGAAGCAATGAAGGCTATTTAATCATGCAAATACTTATTAACATAATTCAGATTTGATCTTCAGCAGGAACTGCACATTCATGTTTTTCGTTTACAAAATAGTTTGAAAGAATAAAAGCATTGTAAAATCTTGTTTCTCGCTCCTCCTCTTTGTGTTTTCCTCAGTTCTGCCTCAGATCCTCACTCACCTGAGATTTCTCTCTTCCAACCGAGCACCACACCGGTGTCTTTCAAGATCATTTCAGTGTTACTTTTCTGGTCTGTTCAATGACACTGAACTGAATGTGTTCGGATTTATAGTGGCCAGCACATACCCAAGTGTGTTTAAAGAGAACTTAATTTTAGAGAGGTCCCGGCACCCGTGTATGGGGTAAAAATGTGCGTATAGCTAGAGTAGGGAGTGTCTTTCTAGCATGCAGGAGCGTCTGAGAGAAAGCCCAGCTGCATGACCGAACAGCAGCCGATTGCAGCGTTCCGGGGGCAAAGGGAACACATTGATCGTTCCAAATCACAGCCCCAGCCTTACCCTGAGGCAGGAGCGGGCCCTGTAGGCCGCTGCGGACCCGGCAACCTCAGCAGGCGGGGCCCCCTCAGCAGGCGGGGCCCTCTCAACAAGCGGGGCCCCTCAGCAGGCGGGGCCCGTAGGAGGCGGGGCCGGTGAGCAGGCGGGGCCCGGCCACCAGGCGCTCCGTCCCTTCCAGCAGCAGTCATTGGCGCTTGTTTTGACCAATGGGATGGGAGGCGGCTGCCCCGGAAGGCTGGAGTGGCAGCTCAGTCAGCCAGTAGGAGAAGTTGCGGTGCCCTGCGCCTTCCCGCGGGCGGAGAGGAAGGTGGTGGTAGCAAGATGGCGGTGCCGGGCAAGAGGGTTGTGTCGGCCGCGGTGAAGCCGATCTTCAGCCGGGACCTGGGCGAGGCGAAGCGGCGCGTCAGGGAGCTGTACCGGGCCTGGTACCGCGAGGTGCCCAACACGGGTGGGTGAGGGACGCGGGGCCTGCCGCGCGGGCTCAAGGTCGGAACGGCCTTAAATGACATTGGTGAAGCCGGCGGGCATCGCGTGAACGATTGACAGTGTAGCGATATTTCGGGTTGAGTTGCACGGTGCTGGTGGAACAAGTGCAGAGCGACGTGGATGACCGCAGTAGGTGTTGTGTTTCTCTTAGTGCACCTGTACCAGCTGGACATCACGGTGAAACAGGGGCGTAACAAGGTGCGGGAGATGTTCATGAAGAATGCCCACGTTACGGATCCACGCGTGATAGACATGCTGGTTATTAAGGTACAAACAGTTACTTCTGATTTGTTGAAGCTGCAGAGAATGTGGATGATTGGTGGTGACTGTCGTGGAGGAGACTTTGTACAAGCCTGTTTATGGAGCTGTTGTCTCTTTGAGTTGGATTGGTACATCTATGTCAGTAAACCTGTCAATAAGGGATCAGGTGGCTTTAGAATTGAACAAGTGCATGTCAAGCAAAGTGGCAAGCAAAGTTAAAATACTAAGTTTGGTCTTCATTTTTGTTGCTTGCTTGTCTTTTATAACAACAGCAATCAAAGAAAGGAAAAATAGATGCTGCTCACTAATTTACTATTAAAAATGAACTTTTTACTCTCTACAATACTTCATTGGATTGGAAAATGGTTTTCTTCAGTGATTCTGAAACATAGTACAGTGTCAGTACTTGGTGGGGAACTGGTTTTGGCTGGCACTCCAACACATCTGGTGGTGTTACAGGGCTGAGAGACTTGTCTGCTTCAAAGCAATAATCAGCACAACAGGCTTCAAAATGTGTCAGCAACAGTAACTGACCTCTGCAGTTCTAATTAGAAAGCTTCCAACCAAGGACTGCCATGCTTACCTGTTTTATTTCTTGTATTTCAACACAATTACTGTGTCTTTTCATGATGAAAAAAATCTGCATGTTAGTATGGTAAGTGACAATGCCAGGGAGTCTCATTTTGCTCTCTGCTACCATCTTATAAAACCAATACAAAAGAATGGAATCATGAAGAATTGCATGTCTCAGTGGCAGTGATACTGGTGCAAAGCACTTGGCAGCAGTAATTTTACAGCTGAAGTGTGGCTCTTCACCCAGCTTCAGTAGAGGTGCTGGAAGCTAGTAGTGTTGTGTAGAATTATATGGGAGGTGCGGGTCAGGAGAGAAAGCAGGTTTTCAGAATGGGACAGAGTCTTTCACCTGTTTCACAGGGCTGGGAAGCTGTGCTGCAGAGAAATCAAATTAGGTCCCAAGGCAGGAACGGTAGATTTGTGTCACAGTATAGGTGATGCATGCAGACTGTAGTACGGAACTGTTGATGCAGCAATTATTTTCGTAGGTGTTTTTAAGTGCATTCAAGTAACTTTCACAGTACTGTGTGGTTAGACTTGGGCTCTAACTGCCAACTGGTCTAAAATTCATCTGTGTGTGTGCAGGGGAAAATGGAGCTTCAAGAAACCATTCATGTCTGGAAGCAGAGGACTCACGTCATGAGGTACTTCCATGAGACGGAAACCCCGCAACCCAAAGACTTTCTGTCCAAATTCTATGCGGGCCACAATCCCTGAGAAATTCACTCTGTGTTCTTCCTGCCATACATTACAAATAAAGTTCTACACAATAGAAAAAAAAATCCATACCAAGAGATTCTCTAGCATCTTTGGAGCCTAATGACTAGAGAAACCCAGAGCATGTGCAAGCGATTAGGATTTGTTTGAAGGGCTGTAATTTCCTAGTTTTACCAATGTGTATTTTCAGTGGATGGCATTTATCACAGCACTTACCCTGGAGTGTCTGCTGAACAACCACAACACAACCTGGCTGCGAGTCTTTGTGCTTAGCCTGCAGCCCCACCTGAAGATGTTAGCTCTAGCAGGAGAAGGGCAGGCCTTCAGAAGAGCCACTGTACTCACAGAAATATTCTTGTGCTTGAGGCACATGTGTATTCATGCAGTGTCTTGCAATTTCAATGACTTTGTTGACGTCATGTTTTTTATTGGGCATTAGTCTTCCTAGTTTCTCACAGAGAATATATAAAATCCAGCAGGCAAATAAATCCTTGTGCCTGAAAACATCAGCAGGGTTCATTTATCTGTTGTAAAATGAAATTACCTGGGAAAAGTGGGTTTGTACTGTTTTCTAGAGGAGGAAGTCTCTGTAACAGTTTCTGAAGCCCAGCAGGAGATTGTGTCCTACCATCACCTCATCCACTGAATCAGGAATTACTATTCTCTTTTTGAGAGGGATAAGGAGATTTTATTCTTTCACCAGACAGAAGAGTTTTCAGCAAGTAACTCGGTGCTGGAGCTGCTCCAGAGATGACCAGCACTGGATGTTTGTAGTACACTCAAACTTGGGGTTTTTTCAGTCTAAATAAACGTCTTTTTATCCTGTAAGTACTGGGGCTTTCTTCCCCATGAACTGTAACTCAGCACTCCTCAGGGATTTGCACAGAGATACCTTGGGCTCCAGGGTTGGCATGTTTCTAAGGACAGGGTAGACAAAGTCAGGAGGGGCCCAGGAGGCACTGTAGGACAAAGCAGTGAAAAGGATTTTGGCAGTATATAGAGCAGGAACAGGTACATGTGTGGCTCCCAAGAGCAGATAAATGGGAACAACCACTTCTCAGGTGACTTTGGGCAAGGAGGGGGCAACTCTGATACCAAGTGACTCAAGAACCTGACAGCTGCCTTTAGCTACAGCTCTTGGGGTTACTCAGATTACAGGCTCCCCTTTCTCTCAGGAGCCACGCTGGGGAGTTATTGAGCAAACATTAAAAGCTGTGCCAAAGAATAAGGGAACAAATACTTGTTGGAACTATACTCCCAATTCAACAGCAACACCAATAAGGAAAGAAGAAGTGGGCAGATCTAGTGACTAGAAACCATGGGACACTGGAGCAGTGCTGGCTTAAGAAAAATAAATTATTGACCAATCTCTCAAGGTTTCATTTTGAGAGAACAACTGGTCTGATGTGACTAAAGACACTCTTTCTGTGCTGTAACAGCAGAGAAGATCTTTTAAGTCTATGATACAAGAATTTAAGTGCAAACACTTTTATGAAAAGAGGAGTTGAAGTTCATACAGTGAAGTAAACAAATATGTTAGGGCTCTTTTGGAAGGTAGTACTACCTAAGAAATACCAGATACTTGGAGCTGGTGTTCTGGGATTAAATGCTATAAAACACATAAGCAATTTCATTTGCAACTTGTCACCTCAACCTTTCACCAAAGCCACTCAAAATTTTAACTCTGTGATGATAATACTGTCTTTTATCTTCAGTAAGGTGAAGTTAATGACAGTCCCCATCAGATACAGCTGCTAGGTTGATGAACCAAAGCGCCACTGTTGATGTGCACTCCATTCTTTAACGGGGCTGTGTTATGGGGCTGCTGCTTCCCCTAGGATTCTCCTAGGATTCTCTCTCTGTGCTGTAGATCAGTACTGAGTTACTGACAGGAGTGAGAAAAGAAGCTTCAGGAGAGCTTTTCTACAGACATATAGAGATAGGAAGTTAACACAGAAATGCTAGGACACAGGCAAATAATGTATAAAAACACAGGACCGAAGTTGCACATGTCAATCTCTTGATCTTTAATTAAGTGTTTCCCATGTTGCTAATTAAAGGCATCCCAAGCAGTCTTTGATGAGGTGAGCAATGTGTGTGCAAGGACACAGGGCCTATCAAGCACTTCCTGCAATCCTGATCTACAGACTTCCAGCACACAGAGACATTCACTGGCAGAAGGGGATACAAAGTTCCCTGTCCCCGTTGGGAAGGACAAAACACAGGTGACAGATGTTGGAGCCATTGTTTTGTCAATGGCTTTCTTCCTTCTGTTCTTCTGCTCCACTGCTGCAAATATAAAAGCAAGCTGTTACAGATTCATTACTGAGCTGCAGTCTGTATCCTCCTCCCAAAACTACACAAGACTGGGTTTACATAAGGGGAGTTTCCAATAGGCCAGTCTTTGCAATCTTTTAAGTCTTAGCTTTTAGCTGCACAGTGCATGCTGGAAAACCCCTTATCAACTGGAATATATCCACCAAACTGATTATAAATCTACATTATTTACAATTACTTCTCTGAAATAGTCTCTTTGTTCTATGAAGAATCAAGTATGCACAAACTCATGTTTACACAAGAAAATGCTAAACAGAATAACAGAAAATGCTAGAAAGTGTAGCATAGTGCAGATAAAGATGAATTATTTCCATTCTTTCTGCAATGAGTCTGAGTGGTCCAACTACTCCAGAGATCAGTGTTGTAACACCCACCAGACAGTCTGTTCTAATGGTTTTGGAACTCTCTTAAATTATTCACCTACATCAGAATTTCAGACAGTACATGATTCTGTTTTTTTAAGGAGTCACTCTGTGAGTTAGGAGAAGACTTTAAAAAAGGTAAACAAGTAGAAAAAAATCATGGAAACATTTAGGTTGGAAAAGACCTTCAAGTTCATTGAGTCCCAATTGTTAACCCAGTACTGCCAAGTCCACTGCTAAACCATGTCCTTAGGTACCTCATCTACACCTTGTTTAAATACCCCCAGGGTGTGTGACTCCACCACTTCCCTAGGCATCCTGCTCCAAAGCTGAACAACCCCTTCCCTGAAGAAATGTTTCCTAGCATCCAATCTAAACCTTCCCTAGCACAACCCAAGCCTTTTTCCTTTTGTCTTGTTGCTTGTTACTTGGGAAAAGAGACTGAATCTTACTTGGCTACAACCTCCCCGAGCCTTCTTTTCACCAGGCTAAACAGCCCCAGCTCCCTCGGCCATGCCTCCTAACAGGTGTGTTTTAGATCTTGCCAGCTGAATCAGAAATAAAATGTAGGCAATGACGGTCTGTACTGCAGACAGCAGAGAGACTTCAGTGTTCCTACATTATACATCCAGAGAAGGACAACAGAGCTGGTGAGGGGTCTGAAGCACAGATCAGTCTCTGGAAATGCATGGTGTGGAGGACGACCAGAATACCAGTCTGACCTACTGTGGTACAAAACAAAAAAGTTCATAGCCAAAGGCTGTGTCCATGTGTTTAACTGCAAGTGTGTCTTTGAAGCTGCTGCTGGCTGTATTTCCTTGTCTGAGATTCTCCTCCCTGCCCTGAGCTGAACGGGAAGCACAAATGATTAGATTGCTGGTGTAGTTAAGGACATACCTTTTAATCATCGTCATCGTCATCCTCTGGGACAAAGATATCATGTTCTTCAAGTAAGGCTGCAAAGTTCTTACTGATCTGAGTACCAACATACAGGAAAGGGATGACGACGCTGAACACTCTGAGAAGGCCGAAGGGCGTCTGCAAGGAGTTGATTATAAAAAGTGAATCTTTACATCCAGGCAAGTCGCACTTCGGCTGAACCGGCGCACTCCCGGCTCCAAAGGCGCGAGGAGGGACCGGAAAGCGGCCCGAGGAAGGATCTGCGTCCACCGCGCTTTATTACAGTATTCTAGTATTACAAACACTCCCGCACCAGAGAGCGGGGAGCCCGGGCAGAAACACCCTTGGATTTGGAAGAGGGACGCGGTCGCCAGTGACAAAAGGCAGTGCTTAAGCGGGTGTTGATGTTCCCCTTATGCCGCAACGCTGCCTCGCTCGGGGGGACGCGGGGGACACAGGCCGGGTGAGCCCCGCACGCTCGGGGGGCCGCTCCCGTCTCCTCCCGCTGCCGATGCTTCCGCATCCCCGCCCGCAGCCTCCGTCCATTGGCCCCAAGAACTGTCACTCACCCCCAACGCCCCGCCTACAGCAGCTGCGTCCGCACCCATTGGCTGCCGCTGCTGCCCGTTGTTTCCGCCACCGCCCCCTCGCCCCTCACTCACCTTAACCGGCTTGGGCAAAATGGCGCCGCTGCGGGTGACGGTGGCGCCCCGGGAGGGCACCAGCGGCACGGCCGGGGCCCGGCCCGGCACGCCCCAGCTGGCACGCCCCGAGCGAGCCACGGTGGCCACCAGGAGCCGCCCGGCTGCCGCTGCCATCGTCCCGCCTGCCCCGAGCAGCGGCCGAGCTCAGGCGTCACCTGGGATCTCGCGAGGCTTGTGGGGAGGCGGCGAGACCGGCGCTGCGCATGCGCGGGGTGAGGCCGCGCCCACCCCCTCCATCCCCGCTCCTCCCACCTCCCGGGTGTGGGGGCGCGGAGGGCTCGGGCCGCCTCCCGGTAAGGGAAAACCGCGCCGGGCAGGAATGGCCCGGCCCTGCGGACACGCCCGAGGGGCTTCACAGCTCCACTGGCAGCGCACGGGCTACAAATCAAACCGGTTTATTCGGCTTCGCTGCATAAAATACAAACTCTAAACAATGTAATGAGATGCGTAATACAAGTTCCGCATGTAAGACAAACTCTGAACAATGCAATGTAATCCATAATACAAGTTCCGCGTGTAAAACAAAGGCGCATGCAAAACCGCCTCCTAAAAACACGTCCTACCTAAAATAGAAGCACTTGGAAAGGCAGGAGTCACTAGTAGTGTTTTCCAGGTAATT
The DNA here is from genome assembly GCA_009812075.1 of Sialia sialis. NCBI lineage: Eukaryota > Metazoa > Chordata > Aves > Passeriformes > Turdidae > Sialia > Sialia sialis. The sequence continues at coordinate 25,141,780 of VRYO01001878.1, forward strand.
GTGAGGAGAGAACACAATTTTGGTGCTGCTGCTAAAAGATGCCCCTCTGCATTTATTTCAGTGGTTTGGTTTTTTTTCAGCTTCTCAGCAAAGGCAGCCGAGAGATGTGACATTGAGGGGGGGCTCCCCCAGGCACTACTAGTGCAGTAGCCACTGTAACACAAAATCTCTGATCTTGTTCATGATTGTCCACTACATGGTTAAGAGCAGCCACAGGTAAAACCTTCAGGTTGCTCTCCACCTGATTCAGTGGAAAACAGCACAGTTTAAAAACAAACAAACAAACAAAAAAATCCCAAACAGAAATTATATATCACAGCCTCAAATCTGAAATGCCAGCCTCAGAAAAAATGTAAGGATTTAATCAACTATTTTAGCAGGATTGAGAGCCCTTCCCAGCACAGTTCACAAAGGCCATGTCAGAACTGCCCTTCCTCTTTCAATTTCTTTCAAATTTCAGCACTTTTCTCTCATTGCTTGTTCACTAAAGAAAACTCTTAGAAAAGGATCTTACTTCAATACTTTAAGAAAAGTACTCATTCAACTTCAGTGTTCAGCTCCCCCTTTGCCAAGGAACCTGTTTAGACAGACATTCTATATTTTTAAAAGAAAAAGGGGAAGTGGAGGCAGGAGGTGAAACAGTCCAAACCTGAACAACTGGAGAAAAACCCTGGGTGGCAATCAGTCTTACTTTGCTGCCAGGGACCATGTGCAGTAAAAAAATCTGACTTTCCTGTAACAATCTCTGCCTGCAGAAAGACAGACAGGCTGCACCATTAGCCAGCTAAATGTTCAACTTCAGGAAGCTGAAATCCCATTCTTCTGCCTGGGGGCTGCTTCAAAGGCACTGCCAGCACAACCAATTCAGCTGGGGTGGCTCCATCTGAGGAGGCAGTGCAGCACTCAGCTGCTTTCTGCCTAATGAAGCAAGCGGCAGTGGTCATTAAAAAACCTGTACTCCCCTACAAATTTGGGCATGGCTCCCACTTATGGCCCTTTGCACTCAGAGAAGGGCCAGCCCTGCTACAAGAGTGGGTGGTGAGTAAAGCCTGATCAAGCACTTTCAAAGTCATGCAGTGCTTTGGAGACTTAGCAAAGGCCCAGGCAAGGATGTGGATCAGGACTCAGCCATTTTCTTGTCAGCACTGCAGAATAAAACTAAAATTGCAGAAAAAATTATTTCAAATGCGATCAGACAGAAAGCAGAGCACAGTGCCTCATTTGCAGGATTGGGGATTTAGTTGGGATGGAAATGTGCTAATGCAAAGGTAGGTAGCGTGGAAATTGTGCTGTTTGAATGGGACAGATTAAAGCATTAAATATAAGCTCTTTAATAGTGTTATGCGCACAATCCTGGCTTACTAAAACAAACTAAGCTTCTTAAAAGTGAAACTGCCCTTAAATGAATAATACTGTCTCAGTTTCAGTTCTGACACAACTGGCTTTGTTAATTAATTTTTCCTTCAAGTCACTCCCAATTCTTGGGCCTTATGCAGTAACTGCCACTACATTTTGATTTGTTTTGGAAGTTGAGTCTTTACTGTCAATCTGCCTTATGTTAATCTGAGAATCAGGAATATTATCTCTGTATTACATTAAAAAAAAAAATAACCACAGGAAAATGTTTGATAAATTTGACCTTGGTCCCAAAACACATGCTCAGAGCAAGGAGGTACCAGGTAGTACAATCCCCTGATGTTGCTGCCCTGGCATGGGAAAGGGGACACGTTTACAGCCAGGAATGCTGCAATATTGAACTCTTCAAGCAGCAGGGCAGGGAGGCAGAAATGGCCCCTACATCCAGCTGAGCTGCTGACGAAGCCAAGGCCTTGCTCCATGGCACCTGCTCCTGATTCTTCTGAACTGTTTTCACAAAAGCAGAACAACAATAATCCTCACAAACTTGAAGACTCTTACTGTGAAGTAATACAAACATGAACTGGAGAGGATTGCATTACTCGCAAGTGAAGGTTACATTCTCACTGCCCAAAGTCATTTGTAACAGCTAATTTAAGATCTGATCTCCTCTAATATACCATCGAGCCATAATTAGGCAGGAAGCTGGAAGCTCATCTTAAACTGCCAGAGACATATTTTAAAAGGCACCAAGAGTTAGTAGAAATTTGATTTCTGCATTGGCTATCTCTACAGGCTATTGCAAGGTAGGAAGCCAAGTGTGTTTAAGTCTAGAAAGGCTCCAGCCTGTCATGACCTGAAATGGGCTTTTGCTTTCCTAGAAAAACTCTTTAACAAATAAAAACAGGTTTAATGTTTTTAGATGGGAAGCATGCAACTAGATAAGGGAGATTTTTAAATGGCATCCCAAGAGTGTTCTAGTCCCTGGACTTGGCACCCACCTACTTGTACCGTGTGCCTTGTGGCCAAGGTTTCTGACCTACTGATGGACAAGTCTCTTTCCATAGTGAGGTGACAGGTGTGCCATCCCTGCAGCCCTCCCAGCCCGCTGGGAGGATAGGATGTGCTGCAGAGATCAGCCAAGCAATGCTGACATGAAATCAGAGGGCAGTGCCAGCAGGCAGGTGCAGGCTTGATAGAAGGCAGTGATATGGCTTTGACGCTGGAGAGGCCAGCCCAGACACTGCCAACACCCATAAGTCACTCCCACACCTGTACTTCTCGTGAGACCAGCCCTCTCTCCCTCCCCACTCCTTCAACTGTGCAGCACTGCCAGGAGCTGGGCAGAACCACAACACTGAGAGAGGCCCTGCAGGAGTGTGGCTCTGCACACCCTCTTGGGCAAGCAACCCCATGAGCTGGTTGAGCCCTGTATGGCACTTTGCAGGGGCTGTGGTCTAAGCAAAGGCTGAGAAATTTACTCCTGCCCAGGCAAAAAGGTTTTAGCATCCCTGCTGAGGAATAGGGAAACCTTGAGCCAGAGATATTAGCAGGTTTGGTTACCAGTTGACAGAGTCCAGATCAGCCCTGGGGAGCTCTTGGTATCCTTGCTGTGGCTTCAGGCCAAGCTCTGCGTCTCCATTTCAGACTTGCTGCTGAGTATGAGCACACAGAGATAGTTGCAAGACCATGATATCCACATCCTGAAGGATTTAGCTGAAAGAAGGATTAATGCAGAGGAAAGTAAAGAAACAATGCAAAAGCCCCAGCTGTTGGGCCAGCAACAGCTGCAGTGGCTCACATGTCCTGTAGTGAGAGAGGCACAAGGCTGGAGGCGTGTGCCAGGGCCAGTGACCTGTCAGAGGCACTTCATAAGAGCCCAGCCTTATCTGCTGCAGAAGAACAAAGGCAGAAGGACTTTGGTACAATACCACAGACAGAAATAAACGCTGACCAAAAGCAAACTTCCACACTGAGAAACAAAACCAAAAAAACTGTGGTGAAGGAGAGGTAGGGGATGAAACACCTGGAGCACCTGCCATGTCAGGACAGCAAGTGACCAAGCCCGTTGGCTGAGGTTCATTGCATATGTGCTGATTTGGGCAGCTCCTATTTCCAGCACAGAGTTTAACTAAAGGTAGCTCCCCTGGCGTTACACACTCTCCAGCTGTGTAAAGCCTCATGGAAACTAAATGAGGTTTAGAGGAGATCTGAGTCCCTCCTAAGTGAAGCATACACACACTGCACACTCAGCCACTCCTGAGGGTAGGAACAAGCAGCATCCCTCACTTCACTCCTCCTGCATGCAGGACAGGCTGCCAGGCACAGCTGACAAGTGACTCGTGTCCTGTGCCCCCAATCATGGGTGTCCCCTCTTCTGCCTCTCCTGCCACTCCCGCCTCAGCACTGCGATCTCCTGCCCGTACCAGTCGTGCAGCTTGGAGAAGCAGATGGTTTCTGGTGACACTGGGCTCTCCAGCATGGCAGGTGAGAGGCCAGGTGCTGGGGATCCTGTGGCACTGCTGGTGGCCGAGCGCCGGCGTGGAGGCAGGGGTGGGGGCTTCGTTTGCCCCCCATCATGGTCAGTGCAGGTGGCCACACCGGCGACACAACCACCACTACTCCATGTGGAGTAGCCATTCTCCAGGGTGGTGGGCTTCTCCTGGAGAGGCTGCAAGGCAGGGTTGGAGAGATGCCTCTTCCTGCCAGAGGAGGACCTCTGTGGAGACTTACGGCAAGCAGCCAAGCTCTTGCAGGCCTCCTCCAGCTGCTTCTCCAGCTCCCTTACCACCAGCCGCATGTAGTCGAAGCTGGCCCGTGATAGTGCCTTCACCCAGGCCTCCATGGCAGCCTGCCCATCGGCCACCAGCACATAAGCCCTGGCACCAGCATCATCAAAGCGGATGGCAAAGGCGAACTCCTCAGCGGCCTCGCACAGCTCCACGGTGCAGCCCTCGAGGACCACCAGCCCCACGGGCTCCCGGCTCTCCCGCTCCTCGAAGTAGAAGAGGAGGTTGCCCTTGAGGACGAACCAGCGGCGCTGGTAGGAGGTGCCATGGTGGTGGGCATGGTGGTGGTGCCGCTCCACCCGCTTGCGCAGAAAGCCGGTGTGGTCAGCAGGCGAGTCACAGGTGGCGTAGTGGGCCACGCTCCGCTCATTCAGCTTCATCGCCCCACCTAGGAGCAGAGGAAGAGAGGGGGAAGAGGTTGTCTTGGTGTGAGGAGCGTGTCACTGGCTCCAACATAAGCAGCCTGATCCTGCTCCCAGGGAAAAGCAGCCCCGACTCCAGCAGGCACTGATACAGGACAGCGTCTAACCCAGCAGTATCCTACAAAAGGCAGGCTGGTTCCTCGCTGCTGCAAAGAGGAGGTCACTACCAGAGCCTCACCACCCAGACACCTGCCTTCCCTGGAATGCCAACACTGCTGTCTCATTTCTTATTCCACAAGTGACCTATTTTGCTGGTTTTTAATGGGGCACATCAAAGGAATTTGCTTCTGCCTGCAAGGCACTCATTTTGCTCTCAATTAGAAGGCAGGATAAGAAGAGTGTTTCAGACCCAAGGGTTCCAGAACTCGCACTTCTGCCCCCTTTCCTTACTCCCTGTCTCCATGCAGGACCACCCAACCCCACTGCCCTCCTGGCAGCAGAACTCCCAGCTCCAGCAGGTTCCCCAGCAGTGGGGTGCAAGGTACCGTACCAGCTGTGCAGGTCAGACTGCAAACCCTTGCTGTCTTCCTTGGCCAGGCTGCTCCCTAGCTGAGGTTGTCTGAAGCTTCAGTGTGATGAGCACCATCCTTTGTTAGAGGAAAAGGATGAAGAAGAAGGATTTACGGACCAGAACAGTTTAGGACTGACAGACTGAAGAGCTGTGTCACTCCCACCCCAGAAATCCAGGGTCCTCAGTGCAGGCAAGCTGCATTGGAAACTGGGACAGCAAAACTGGGGGAACATGCACTCTTTTCAAAGCCTGGACCCCATCCCAGCTCAGGCCAGCGCTCCTGTGGGTTTGTTTTCTGGCTTCTGGGTTTGTTTTGGCTTTATTAAAAGAAAAAAAATATTTTAAAAAAGTTGTCACTGGCCCATTTGTGGCAGGCAACTCGGCAAATCAAGGAGGACAGAGCCTTGAAGGACAGAGCCAGCACAGCCTTTGTGGATTGTTCAATTGCAAAAGGATTTCCAACCGCTAGAACTCCACACACAGAAATATGCAGAAAACAAACCACAGACACCACTCCCAGGGCAGATTTGGGTGCTAGGAGCTCCCCACTGCTGAGCAACATCCAGAATCCCTCCCGGAGCCCCTTCTTTCCCATCAGGGTTTGTGGGGCACGGCTGAGGACATGGGGGCACGAACTCCAATTGTAAAACGCCCAAGACCCCGATCAGACACAAGGAAAGGCTGTTCCCTGGAGGTGCTCTGCTCCGAGGAGCTTCCAGCCTGGCACACTAAGGCTGCGGACAGCCGGGCCGGCCCTGACGCGAGGGGGCTGTGGGGGTCCCACGTGTGCTCTGCTGGGCTCTGTGTCTTTGTGAGCGGGCTCCCAGTGCAGTAGGATTGCGTGTCTTTGTGTGCGTGTGTATGTGCCCCTCCGTGTGTGTGTTCGCCTCTCCGTGCGTGTTCGCCGTGTGCCTGCGACCCCCGCGGCCGCTCCCGCCCCGCCGCCGCCATGCCCCAGCCCGGCCCGGCTCCTAGCTCCTGCCCGGCGCCTCTCCTGCCACGGCGGGACCCCGGCCCGGCCCGTCCCGGCTCACCTCCGGCCGCTCCTGCTCGGCGGTGCGGGCAGCCCGGCCCTGAAGGCTCCTGCGGCCCCCGGGGCCGTCCCGCCGCGCCGGCAGCACCGCCCCGCCAGCGGCCGAAGGGGGGCGGGGGGGCCGGGGGACACCGCAGCCAGACCGGAGCCGCGTCCTCCCGCACCCCTTCGCTCCGCCCGACAGCTCTGCGGGGTCGCCACCTGGGGGGCACCTAAACTCCCCGTTCCCAGAGGCACTGCTGGGATGCAGCAGGCAGCGGGGCTGCGGTGACAGGGTGGCAGCAACGGGGCGCAGCTGCAGGGGGGTGCAGTACGGGCTGGGCGCAGTGCTGATGGGTACCAGCTATGGGGTGCAGCAGCAGTGGGGTGCGATCCTGACACGGTGCAGCCGGGAGGAGCATTGTTAATGGGGTGGCACGGCGATGGGGCGCGGTGCTGCGGGCGCGCAGGAGGCGTGGGCGGCCGGTCAGGTGACGCGGCCGGCATCATGTGAGCGGGGCCGGGCCGGGCCGGGCCGGGAGAGTTGCGCTGTACCCCGAGAGTCTCTCTGAGTCCCGGCGGCAGCGATGGGGACGGTGCTACTGAGCGGGCTGGCCGTGGCGCTGGCCCTGGCGCTGCCCTCGGTGGCCCTGGAGAACGGGCTGGCGCGCACTCCCCCCATGGGCTGGATGTCCTGGGAGAGGTTCCGCTGCGACGTGGACTGCGAGGTGGATCCCCGCAACTGCATCAGGTCAGCGGATGGGGCTCGGTCAGGTCGAACTTCAGGTCCGGGGTGGCTCTTGCATCGTCTGCGTCCCTGGGACCCGGGGTGGATAGTGCATGGGAGGCGGAGGGCTCAGACGCCCCGGTGCTGAGCCGGAGAGCCCCCAGAGCTGAAGGATGTAGGCAGGCTTTTCAGGCACTAGGGGAAACGCTTCCCCCTCGGTGAGATCACTAAACACGGACAGGGTTTAAATGGGAGCGCTAGAGACCCTCCAATGGTCCGGACTAGCCCTGCAGAGCTCCCAGTTAACCCCAAATCCCTCTGCCTACCTCATCTGGTGAGGCACGAAGGTGTCTCGCAGAGTCCCAGCCTGCCACGTCTCTCAATCCACAGTGAGCAGCTCTTCTTCGAGATGGCAGACCGGATGGCAGAGGATGGATGGAGGGAGCTGGGCTACGAGTACATCAACATTGATGACTGCTGGTCTGCCAAGCAGCGGGATGCGGCCGGACAGCTGGCTCCCGACCCCAAGAGATTTCCCAGTGGAATTAAGGCTCTGGCTGACTATGTGAGTGCTTCTTGGGGGCCTTTGGGGATCTCTGTCCCTATGCCATTATGGTGGGAGAGCTGGGAAGGAATAGAGGGTCCTGGATCCCTTCATTTGGTCCTTGCAGCTCTGCTCTCCTCACAGGTCCATGCCAGGGGCCTGAAGCTGGGCATTTACGCTGACCTGGGCGTCTTCACCTGTGGGGGTTACCCAGGCACCATGTTGGAACATGTGAAGCAGGATGCCCAGACTTTTGCAGCATGGGGTGTGGACATGCTGAAGCTGGACGGGTGCTACTCGTCCGCAGAGGAGCAGGAAAAAGGTAAAAGTCCACCAGCCTCTGGCATTCCTTCCCTGCTGCTTGGGTTGGGCAGCTGGTCCTCTGCAGCAACACTCAGCCAGCCAGTTCTGCTCTTGTGCCTCCTATTGCAGCTGGTGGGAAAAGAGGCAGGAGTTTGTGTGCCCTGGAGCTGGTGGAAGGAAGGAAGCCAGGTTCGCCTGGTATTCCCCGTGCTGGGTGGGCTGGGACAAAGGCTGCTACTGGGACATGGGCTGCTGCCAGCCACCCCTTTCACTGGCTGTCATCTTCTCTCCCTAAGGATACCCGGAAATGGCAAGGGCCTTAAACGCCACAGGCCGCCCCATTGTCTACTCCTGCAGCTGGCCAGCGTATCAGGGGGGTCTTCCCCCCAAGGTAAGGATTTTCCCATCTGTTGGCAAGTTCCCTTGTCCTCTGTGCCCTGGAGGAGCTCTTGCTGGAGTACCAGGAGCAGGGTGTTACACCCCACTTACTTTTCCATCCCTGGATGGTGCTGCAGGTCCCCAGAGGGAATGTGACCTTCCTGACAGGCATCTGGGGACACTTGGGGGTCCCAATATGGCTAGGTGATGGGAGTTCGTGGGAAGAAGGTTCTGGGGTGTATGCTCCCTACCCTACTCAGATGATGTAGGGTTGGTCTTGACAGTCTTCTAGTGGAACAATCCTGTCTGGTTTCAGTGCTTGAAATAGGATAATGTTCCTAGTATATGTTTCTTGAGAATTAGTTGCACCCACATATTTCCTCTTTCACTTTTTGAGTCAATCCTGAGCTGCTCTCATTCTTGTAGCTGATGGGTTATCATATTTCCCCATGGCCTCTCGTAGTGGAGTGTGCCCAAAGTGGGATATGACTTTGTCTTGCCTCCTCACCCTTCTCCAGATTCCTCTGCCTTTCACACACTTGCTGGACAGTGCCGCTCTCAACAATTCAACAATGCTGTCCCTGCCTTCCCCACCTTGCAGAACAGCTCTTTTTTCTCTCCTGCCTGACACTGTTCTCCTTGTCAGGTGAACTACACCATCCTGGCAGAGATCTGCAACCTGTGGCGTAACTATGATGACATCCAGGACTCCTGGGCCAGTGTACTTTCCATCGTGGACTGGTTCTTCACAAACCAGGACGTGCTGCAGCCAGCAGCTGGCCCTGGTCACTGGAATGACCCTGACATGGTGCGGATGGGTGCTGGGTGCTTTGACCTTGTCTGGGGATGAGGATCTACAGGGATCCCCTTCTAGGGCCAGGGCAAAGGAAAAGCTCCAGGAGCAGGAGCCCTGTTGCTGCAGAGGCAGAGCTGGTGTTGCCCTTGGCTAAGCTGTGGGAAAACCCGTGGCTGCAATGAACCCTTCACCACCTGAGTTTACTTGTCATGTTCTCCAGGTGTTCTTGTCCTTCCCTGCACAGCCCGAGGGCAAGTAGTGGTGAAACAAAGGGTGAGTGCATTAATGAGTGCATTTGAATGTATATTGCTAGCAGGGATGAGATGTCCTGGTGGCTGTGGCAGCAGTGGTGGACTACCTAAGGGGAAGCAGAAGTGTGCGTGAGGTTTCTCCTGTGTGTTCTCTCCCAGCAGGAAGCAGCATCACCACGGGTGACAAGCAGACAAGTTTCTAACCTTTTTCTGCTTCTTCTGTCTTTTCACCATCTCCCTTCCAGCTCATCATCGGAAACTTTGGCCTTAGCTATGAGCAGTCACGCTCTCAAATGGCTTTGTGGACAGTGATGGCAGCTCCACTCCTCATGTCCACGGATCTCCGCACCATCTCCCCCAGTGCCAAGGAGATCCTGCAGAACGGCCTGATGATCCAGATCAACCAGGACCCCCTGGGAATCCAGGGGCGCAGGATTGTCAAGGTTAGGGGGAAAGCAGATACATTTGGGAGAGCAGAGAGAAGTAGCACAGAGCATCAAAGGAGGTAGAGGGAAGCAATGCAGAGAAACAGGAGCAGGAGAGCTGTGGGAGTTGTGGGCCTGCTGGTGTAGCAGCCCCACAGGACAAAGTCAGAAGTTACATTGCTCCTAGCAACTCTGCCTCACCCACCTATCCCGACCCCTAGGAGAAATTCCACATCGAAGTGTTTCTGCGCCCGCTGTCCCAGGCTGCCAGTGCCCTTGTGTTCTTCAGCCGGAGGACAGATATGCCCTTCCACTACACCACCAGCCTGGCTAAGCTCCACTTCCCTGAGGATGCTGTGTATGAGGTGAGCCCCACTGACACCCTGCACAGCAGGGCAGGCCCATGGCACGTGGATCCCCCTCCTCCCAGTCTCTATGCATTTTGGGAAAGTGAGAGGGAGTACTCTCACTCCATGACTCTAGGATGAAGGGGCAGCTGCCACTGGATCACTCTTCTGTTTCCCACTGCTGTGCCATGTCAGTGACCACAGCTGGACCTCAAGATGAAAGGTCTGGAATTGCTGGTAACTCCGTCTCTTTCAGGTAGAAGACGTGTACGCCAGGAAGATCGTCGGGGCCTTAAAGACGGCAGACAACTTCACAGTGGTTATCAACCCCTCGGGGGTGGTGATGTGGTATCTCCGTCCCGTGGCACTGCCGCTACAACCCTGGCATGTTGTCAGACAGCAAGCCCCTGGCAAGAATTTCCACCCGACCCTTCTGTGACAGGGCCCAGTGGATGGGGTGTGGACTAGTGCCAGGGTGAGCTGTGAGACCCCAGGGCACGTGGCTCTTCACTGCACAAGTGCCTTTTGCTGGTGAACCCGGCAATGCTGGGCAGTGACCATCCCCTGGTACCAGCTTGATGATGTCTGCTCCATCTTTGTAAATCAGGAATTCTTGGTGCCCACTGCCTAACGGTGGGCAGAGTGTATGCCTCAGTGATTGCAAAGCCTTTGACATCCTCCTGTGGAAGATGCCGCACAAGTAGAATCCAGCCACTACTGAACTTTGTCAGCTCTGACACCTGAGAATGTAATTGCTTTGAGCTGAGTACTACTGGCTGCTGCAGGGGCTGTTTGAACTAAACCCATAGAAAGGCTTTGGGTGCTTCAGTATCTCCTAGGGTTGTGACATTCCCTTTTCCCTCAGCCTCACCCCCCAAGTGTGTGATGGTGTTAACCTCAAGGATCAGACTTGGTCACCTTCTTTCTTTTGTTGTAATCAGCTTGGCTTAGAGTAAGGGGCTGTCAACAGGGCTGCATCTCCCATGTATCCCCAGCAGGACCAAGAGCTCTTGGAGGCATAATTGTCCTGTGCAGTGAGGCTTGGCTTACTGGCCTGATCCTAGAGCCAGCAGTACTGCACCCTAGTGTGCATGCTAGCATTGTATTAAAGCTCCTCTGGTAGAAGTTTACAGCAGAGCAGAGCAAAAATCTCCATGAGCCATACACAACCCCAGGAGCTGTGCTGTGGTACACACCAAAAACCGCAGCCATAGCACGCTGAGTGCTGGCAGGAAGAAGCTGATACTCATGTGGTCTTTTGGGTTGGGAGTTGGTCACAGGTGTCTCCAAGCTGCAAGTTGCATCCTTCCTTCTCTAAAACGAAATTTCTGCTAAAAGGGAGATCAGATCCTATTCCAGCAGGCTGAAAACTTGGTGTTTCTCAGGTAAAGGCTTCTCCTCCCAAGGGCCCTTGCATCCACAGCTCTATCCTGAGGAAAAGCCTGCACTAATAAACTGGAAGTGAGTGTCAGGATACTCTAAAGCTCAACTGCTTCACCTCCATACAGGAGACAGCCTATGGAAGAGTTCTAGGTTACACAAGATTAAGCCTCAGACTGAGGAAATACTACATTTTAGATCAGGAAAAAAAAAAATAAAATCTCTATTTCTATTCAGCTGTTGGAGGACTCCTGGTCATCTGTTCATTCTGGTTCCTGAAAGACCAAACGGTTGATTCTGGCCCCTTCCAGAAACTTTCTCTAAGGTGCAAGGTCAAGATACTGAACACAGTGCTTGCAGTTCTAATAAGGAAGGACTTGCTAGCAAAACAAGGAGCTGGCTTTGTTCTTGGGGGGTGATTGAGGCAATTTGATTGAAATAAAGGGAAGTATACTGTCTCATGTGTTGCTAGCTATAGCTTGGTTCATATAGGATTACATGGTAGTGTAGTTGCCTCAAAACAGGAACAACTATGCTAGGAAATAGAACTGGTTTCCTGTTAGAAACTGTACTGATGCAGAATAGGAAGTGGCTTTCCAGTAGTTACATCATGTCCAGCAGAGCCGCAGCATTCGTTGGCACCAAGGGAAACAGATTTTACAATCCATAGCCAAGTGCCATTTTCCCTATTATGCTGGAAAAAAATTGCTGGGAACAAGTTTCTTTTAAAGACTTTAAAGGCCTTCCCTCTGGTGTAATGTACGCAGAAGAGGTGCCATGAATGTAGCTGTAGTGAGTAGCAGTAGGGTGACACAGCCTCTGCTGCATGCAGTGATGGGACACAAACATGTGGCAGTTCTGGATAGCTGGGCATAACCACAGGCACCAGCCAGCCTTCCACCCTTCCCAGGCACCAAGGGGATAAGTTCTACCTTCTTCACTCTCCCCAGTTACTTGATTCCAGGTCCAGCTTAGCCACATACCAGGGAAGAGAGATGTATTAACCCACTGGTGACCTGAGGGAACAGCAGTAGTGTTGTAGTTCATTCTGGCCTTCTGTGCAGTATGCAAGAATTAAGGTCAACACAACAATGAACTGGCAGATAAAGATATCAACACTCCTGTATTAAAGTGCAATTCAAAAAGTTACAAACATTCATGGTTGACTTATTTTTTTTTTTTTAAATACAGAGTTGTTAGAATATCTCTTAAGTCAGAAAAAGTGTTTATAGATAAGGAAACTTACTTCCCCCCACGTGGAACTGCTTTAGGAATTCATACTTTTAAGTTGTGCAAACCTGACTTGCAGGAGAGCCCTGCCATACAAGGAAGTAAGAGGGAAAACACACCTTCCCCCTCCTTGTGAAGGTAGGGAGGCTGTAGGAAGAAGTACAATCACCCTATATGTAAAGGATCACAAGGGTCTCCACCACTAGAGGCTCTCTTCAGAGCAGGTTAACAGCACTATGTCATAAGGAAAAAGGAAAAGTTGTGGCTGAGCAGCCAGAGTCTCTGCAAGAGAGCCAAGCATTAGTAACTCCCACCCAGACAGCAGTTGCCAGCCGAGGGGCACTGCACCTGTAAGCAACCAACTCTGCCATTACAGTGCCCACCTGCCCACGTTGCTCAGATGTGGGCACACGCAACCTGGCTCCAGCAGCTGAAGGAAAAGGTGAAGGCCAGTTTTCCCCTGTGGAGGTAGCACACAGCACAGATGTGCTCAGCAGAGGGAGCCAGGGCTGCAGGACTTGTCTCCTGACAAGGCTAGTGCCTGGTCATCTGCCTAATGTAACATATTTTGCTCCAAGGCAGGCAACCTCCCGTGCAGCACTTGACTCCATTACACTCGCTCGAGGAATGACTGCTTTACACAGGATCATTGCACAGATACGGCCTGCTCAGACAGGAAAAGTCACACTGATCCTCAGGCCTGCCAGTCTATGAGCTCGCTGCCCTGAGGCACACCTTTGTTTGCTTCTCTATCCAATGGCTACAAAGACAGGTTGATTGGGACCCACCCCCTTCCCTCTTGTAGCCAAATGCTTCAGTGTCTCTTCAAATGCACTTCCCAAGGTCATCACCCCTCCCCTGTCAGTCCAGGATGCCACACACTTCAAACACAATACAAGATTTCCAAAGTCCCATCTCACACTGAACTGTCCTAGAATTTAAGGAAATGTAACACCTTTCTAGGGCACCTGAAGGTCTGTGCAGAGAACCTCATAGCTTCTCAACATCTTTCCTCCTGGATGGTGCTTCAGAAGACAAAAGTTTGGTATTCCAAGTTGTTTTTCTCCAAGAAGATCCCAGAGCCTTCACATTTTAGTCCTAGATTAGTCACGTGATTCAGTTTAATAAGTCCATCTCTTTCCTCAAGCCAATGGCAGGGCAAAAGGTTAGTCCTTCGACCCCATGAGATAAAGCAAGTAAGTGGGAAAGTGCTGTTGTCCTGTCTTGTATTGCCACTGACTCAATATTTAAGGAGGGCAGGTGCTGAGCTGCCCAGCACTATATCTATTGTAGAGAAACAGAGATCTAGAGATAGGCTAACTTGAGGGGTACTAACAGCCAAGTTGTCCTCAGGGAGAGAGAATGTGGGAGGCTGGCTGCAATTTCCTTCTGTTAGTTGTTCTTCTTATCCTCAGGAGGTGTATAAGGAGGTGGCTGATCCTGGAAAGAGATACAGCAGAGTCAACAGCTATACTTGTTTTACGACCAGCTCTTTCCAGGCATTCCCAAGATTTGCTCACTAGAAATGAGTGCTCTGCAGTGAGCTACACACAAAACCAAGTTCTATGGTTTAAGCTGCCATTTCATCACACCATTCCTCTCTAGTATTCGCTATGTTCCATGATACAAGCTGTCTCCCTAACATTTCTAGGAAAAGTCCCCTCAAACCCGGATAACAAATGCATGTTTTCAATGCCATCATCAGGGCTTTGTCCCTGCTGAAGCTCGCAATTCTAACCCAGCAGACAGCAAACCCTGGGCTGAGGGGAAGCTTTGCTACTCCATCAGTCTCCAGCCTGCTAGAGTCAAGCAAGGCAGTGAGGGGCACAGCCAGACTGCCATGTACCAGATGGAGGCTGCAGACAACCTACAGGCTGCCACTGACTGAACAATGAGACCTCCCTGTCTCCACACAGCCCAGAAAGAAAGCAAAACAGACACCCGCGTGCCATCATCCTTAAGTGACCTATTTTTCTTTAACTCTCCTCATTTTCAGGCCCAGTGGATGCAGAGAGCTCTGAGTTTTCTCTGTGCCCATGCAAGTCTACTATGCCTTTAGGAGTAAGATAGATAGTAAATGGCTGTCACTGGATCAATCTTAAGGCCTTCCTCCTTTTCTGACTGAAAATTTAACCAGCCTTCTTCATGGGAGCCTCCCCCCCAGAAAAATGCATATTTTCTGTGTATGTTCAACATGAAGGTACACTGGACTTTGCTAAGAAAGCAAAGCACCATCTCTGCTAGTGACAGAGGAGGGAGTAGGCACACAAGGACCAGGCATGGTACTCACCATGGGCATGTACACATTGTGTGGGTTGGCAGGGTTGTAATATGCACTGGAAGCAGCTTCCATGGCCTTACTGCCTCCTGGAAAGGAAGAAAAAAGCCACCTTAAATATCCGAGGTAATGGCCCTAACCCCAGAGCCTTCTCCTCAGCCTTGCCTCTTCTAAGGAGGCAACAAAGGCCCAAGGAGCCAACAGGAACTCCAGCAAGCTGGGTTAGAATTCAGAGCAGCTCAGGAAAGCTGGCTAGGGCTGACCACAGGCTGTGCAGTGCAAGGCTGAGGAGCTCCCTAGAAAAAACTTGGAGCTCTTGCAACAACAGCTTCTCCACCCCATGCTGTGCCCAAGCTCCCAGGCATCCCTTTTTGCACCCTTTGCAACTGCCCAATCCCATTTACCTGGCATTCCTGGGGTCACCCAAGTTGGGGGAGCTGAGGGGGCTGAGGATCCTGCAGGAGGTGCCCCAGAGTAGGGCGGTGGAGGTGGCATGTACATGGGGTCCATGTTTGGAAGTGGTGGGTAAATACCTGAAAAAGACAACCAGGCTGATGCTTTGGACCACAGACCATGGGAGAGAGGGGAGAGAGCTCACAGGCCCAACAGCACATTAGCTGGGGACAACAGCAGTGGTAAGGGAAGCTCTCCAGGCTTGGCAGGATGCAGACAGCAGCAATTTGATAATTTGCTAATGCCTGTCATGTCAGCACGCAGCAATTCTCTACCAGGCAGCAGCACAGTTTGCACACCACATTTTCACGTAGCTAGAACTATAAGTACACATGGATGTGATCAGCAGCATGTGACAGATTTCTGCAAGGACACGGAGACAAAACTACAGCAACCCTCACCATACCACTGTCATTTCCTCACAGCTAATATCAGACACAGTCATCATTACACAAGTTCCAAACCTGGAGTCTGGGCGTACGGATATCCCATGGGCTGTGGAGCAGGTCCATAGGCATTCACTGGAGGTGGTGCATAGGGATAAGAGCCATTTGGTGGTGGAGGGGCAGCGTAGCCTCCCGGCACAGGTGAGTAGCCCCCGGGGGCAGGTGGGGCAGGGTAATATCCTCCAGGAAAAGGGGTGTATCCATAGCCAGGGGTCTGCAGAGGAACGCCACTGGAAGCTAAGGAACACATGCTTAGTAAGACAGACATTTTTTCTTAAAACTAAACATAGAGAGTACAGTAATTTCACTATTACAAGCCGCACCTTTTTCATTGAAGAATCCAGCCTACCCCAGTAGTGCAGCTAATCATCAGGTGCGGCTTATCTATGGACAAATCCCAGTGAAATGCCAACCCCGAAGTGAGAGCTGGCCGGGAGGGCGCCTGGGGCTGCCTTTAAAGGCTTCGCTGGTCTATGAAAACTGTTTGCAACTTGAGCACCTGACACAAAACCCTGTGCTGGCATGATTATGTTACTAATTAGTTACTTTGTCGCACATGGATCCTCACCTTTTTTTTGTTTTTTTTTTTTTTTTAAAAAAAAGAGAGAGAAAGGTGCGTCTTATATTCAGGTGCGGCTTATATATGGACAAATCCCGTGGTCTACCCAGCTACCCCGAGGTGCGGCTTATAATCAGGTGCGGCTTACAATTGTGAAATTACTGTAACATGAAAATAGTCCTGTAACGAAGCACTGTTTCCCTTTATCTAGATTCACTATATAGTCCTGGCATAGTACTGCACACAAAAAGCATTAGTCATATAGGGCTAAAGGAAACCAGCAGCAAAAATACAACCTCACAGGTCTCAGGCCACCACAGAGCTCCCACTGCTTGAAGAAAACACTACTCTAAAAAAAGGGAAAACACTGCTACTTGCTTTAAATATACTTTTAAAACTTTTATTTAATATACTTTCTTTCTAAAACAAGTATATTTTAAAATGCACATTTCTTTAAAAAGTACTTGTTCCTCCATTTGAAAATTTTTAAAAGAAATTGTTTTTTAAAACCTATTTTTCCCCTCTCCAAATGTGCACACTAGCTTTCCCCATCTTACTGCACTATTTTAGAACTGAGCTGAGACTAGGTAAGTGAAACAATTTTTCATCATCACATATTTCCACTTTTTTTCAGGAGAAGTAAGGCTCTGTAGAAAAAGGTGGTCCACCTCAGATGCCCAAACCCCAGAATATTCTGACTGCACAAAGCACTAAGATGAAATAAAGAGAACATATTGAAAGGGAAACCAAAAGTTCCCTGGAAAGAGAAAAAAAAATACTTTGCTGTGGAAGTGGGCCCAGGGTGCCCCTCTTCCCATGAAGTTCAGAACAAGTGCAATTTGCTTACTAGCTCAGCCAACCACAGGGGAACCACAGAATCTGAAAATCCCTTACCACTAGAAGCAGCTTTCATCATCAGCTGTCCAAACTCAATGGCTCCTCCACTGTTGAAAGCCAGTTTAAATGTCCCCTGACCTTCCCAGCCACCTAGGAGAGAGAATTAGATTAGAATCAGACTATTAGTCTCCTCAGTACCAGCCAAGCCAGCAAAATTGTTTATACTTCAATTGTTTTCTTCTTCATTTCACAACTATTTTGCATCCTATTACCATGGACAAAGGGTCATGGCACTGCTATCAGATGTCCCCAAAAATAATATCTCAAGAGGATCATGAATTTATCTTTTTACCCTTTGAAAGTTATAGTCATGTAGAAGCAGCCTACTTTAAACTCAAGGCTGTTCTGTTCTTTCCTGAAAGGTTTAATGGAACCTAATAATGAACAGTGTAAAGACTGAACATTTATTTCACTGAGGATATTAACTGAAAGCTCTCAGATGAAGTTTATTGATATCCTCAGTGAACTACAGATCAGGATCTGCAACTCAAGCTAGGATTTAAATCAAATGCAATATCTTTAATCTCACTGACACATAGAAGCTCAGACAGATTATTAAATGATGAGGTATAATAGCAATTTCTCAGAAAAAAAAAATCATCTTCAAGTAGGTCTTGCAAGGTGAGTAAGACTGCTTTGTTTTCCCAGGGTTTTTTGGGATTTTATGGGTTTTTTGCTGGTAGGTGCTTTAGGTTCTGGTGTTTTTAGCAAAAAATATGTGTTATTTAAATAAAAGACTTATCTCCCTTTCTAACAATTAAATTAGTATCAAGAGAGATAGTCCCTTGGGGAGAAAGCAGAAATAAAATACAGAAATATAACAAAAGAGTCCATCATGGATAAAGTAACTCCTTTGGAGATTTACTTCCATAAAACCACTGTCTTAGAATTACTTCAGCCCAAAAAAAGTGGGCTGCTCCACAATCCTCAGAGAAGCCAGCCACTTTAAAACATTGTTACAAACAGAAAGCAAAAAGAATAAACACTTCAGATGCCATGAAAATGCACATAAAAGGGCTGAAGGGGGAACAAATTTGAATCAGAAGCCGTGTTTCCAATCCCTGTTTATCTTTTGCAATTCCCCATGCTTGGTCATAAACACCACTGCTAAGTCTTATCACAGCTTCATGACCAAATTGGGATCAAAGCTAAATCAATGATGGGCAGCAGACTCCCAGATCCATGCAAACTATACCCAAGCAGCTCTTGACTTCCCAAAAACCAAAAGTGGTTGCTAATTCGAATTCTGTGTATCATTAGCATGGACTGGTGCCTTGGTCATTTACCCACCCTTCCAGGTCAAAGACAGGAGAAAAACAAGCACATTGGGAAACTGAGTAAACATGATACACACAGCAAGGCAGACATTAAAGAATTGAACAAAAATCATCCTGGGCAAGTCAGTCCCTGGCCTGGGGGCAGAAACTAACATGGCAGCAGTGCCCTAAAGTGCAGTTATCTCAGTGTGGACACATCAGCTATATCACCACAGGTATTCTGGCCTGGTGCTCAGCAAAAATGGCTTTGTGATGCCTTTTGAACTGGGAAGAGCTCAACCTACAAAGCACTGGCACATACCTCCAGCCTCAGCCTGGATCTGTCCTTTGATGTAATTGGCAGAGAAAACAGGCTGCTCAATTGAACATCCTTTCACCAAATAAAACGGCATCATGAAAGACAGCATAGGATCCTTGCCCTTGGACACAAAGATCATCTGCAAGACAGGAGGGAATGCTTCTGAATTACCTGAATTCAATAGAGAGAAACTGATGATGGAGTTCTCATCGTATCAGCATCCAAAAAGAGGGTAACTTAACATCTGAGTATGCATTGAGTTACTTCACAGCTTTAGTATTGCGGACTCCCAACACATTTGACAGCACATGGCTCACTCACCTGAAGCATGTACATCCCAAAATAATAAACCACTTAAAACACACCTCCACATTTGCAGAGTTCTACTATCCAGATTTTAAAGGATAAGCTAGGAGTGTGCAAAAAGGAAGTATCATAGACTGACACATTATATGAAATATATTCTCTAGACAGTGATTCCCAGGATTGCATGTGCCTTTGCAGGTGACTGGGATTAAGACATAGGTATGAACTATCCTGTTTTCACCCTTCCTTCTCCTACATAGTGCTGTCAGTGGTTCCTTCCACAACAAAGATCCCTTCTTCTATCATCAACTAGGTTTCCGGTTTAAAGTTTATAAGATCCCTTGAAAAAGAAGCAATCCTGCTGGCATTAGACTTACTCGGTAAGGGGTGAGATACAGCATTCCTTTCTTGGTGCCTTTGAAGATTTCCGGCTTGCCTGTCACGTCACTGAAGGAGAGCTCCACATCTTTACACTGTTTAAGGACACTGCAGAAGGAAATCAGACAGATTAAAGAGACAAACTTGGTAACAGCTCTGACACATACCCTCATCACACATGGAAGGGAAGAGCACAGCAAAACTCTGAATCTTATCCCGAAGCTCTGCTGTGGGCCCTGCCATTTTGACTTTGAACAGAGAGGGATGATTTAATCAGACTGGAAGAATTCATCCTCTCATCTGAGACAAGTCCTGCTTCTCCTTCATAAACGGCACCTTTAATACACAGGGCAGTTTCTGTCTCCAAAGGTGTCAAGACTGAGGAATTCTACTCTACACACAAAGACCCTCAACCCAAAAATCAGGGCAGAGAAAAGGCTGAGGTGTCAGAAACCATCCCATTGATGCCAAGGTGTAATCTCAGAGCAATCTCCCCTCCTGAGTCCACGCTCAAATCAAATCTACTGCACTGGAAAACAGCACGGCTGTAACACCACACCCACTGTGCAAACTGAGAAAGTGGCTGCACTGAAACTCTCACTGCTGACCTTGCCTCATGTGACTTAAGAAAAATTTTGTAGTAAATAGTATCATGCTAAGGAATGAAACAATGAGTCAGCAATGTCAGCAATAAAGGTATTATTGTTGGATGTCCATGGGAACATTAGCAGAGTTTCCTAACGACACAAACCCAGATAAGAATTTTTAACGCTGCAGGGTCACGGGTTTAGAAAAATTAAACATTATCAGAAAAAAATGAGTCATCTCGGGAAAGTATGTCACTGAGTCTACAGTGTAGATCTAAACATACCATGCAGTAAGAAAATCTGCAGAATAAACTAAAGAACCTTGGGGGTGGTAAACCTTCAGTGTCTTACAGTGGCAGAAGGCTCCAAGGTGTTTTATGGTTCAACAACATGGAAAAAAAAGCGACAAAACCCTAAACCAACACAAGCCTGAACAGGCCGGATTTAAAATAATCTTTAAGTATTCTGCTCAGCATACTGTAGAAGTCAAATAAAGTCAGGAAACTGTGCAATTATTTGGAGAAGGGGGAATCTGCAGGGCTGCCATATGGAAAAACAACCAAATGCCCTACAGTTTCAGGCTGTTTGCTCTTTAGGGAAGAGTAAAACACTGTAGATGTATATGAAAAGTGTAGCTACCCAAGAATGAAGACATTGAAAAGTCTAGCTTTGATGAGAAAAAACAATCTGACCAAGAAATTCTACTAGGGCACTACTTCATAACTGAGCTAGCTAGAGATTCTCAGACTGGCTGGAAGGAACAGACTTACGGGACAGCAGAGCTCTCTCCATTTCCAAAATGCAAGGGGGAAACATATTCTAAGCTAAACACAACAAATTTTTAACAGCTTTAGTCTTATCAGAACAGTCCCTCAATCAAATGTCTTGTAGCAGCATTTCACATCATTTTGCCTCACTGGGAAGAATTTCTATGTAGTCATTGTAATGTTTACTGCTTTGCAGCTGCTCATACAAGCAAATAACACGCAACCACCACCACAGAGAGTAATTAGGCTGCTGAACCGGTCTGCACCTGCATGCCTGTCCAGAGCTGTCACGGGAGGCTGTGCACCCTGTGGAGCCACACTGCCCTCATCTGTGACTGAGCAGCATCCCAAAGAATGTATGGTGTTATGATCTCAAGCCAGTGTTAAGGCTTGGAAAGGATCTTAAAAGATTACCTAGTCCCAACCTCCCTGCCATGGCCAAGGCCACCTTCTACTAGATCAGATTGCCCAAGGCATTATCCAACCCAGCTTTGAACACTACCAAAGCTGGGGCATCCAGAGATCATCTGGGCAACCCCTTCCAGTGCCTCACCACCCTCACAGTGAAGAATTTCTCCCTAATGTCCAGACTAAATTTCCCTTCTTTCAGCTTGTACCCATTACTCCTTGTCCTAGCACTGCTCTTCCTGCTGGAGAGTTCCTCTTCCCTGTAGGTCCCGTTCAGATACTGGAAGGCTACAAGGAGGCCTCCACACAAACTTCTCTTCTCCAGGCTCCAGTGTCCACAGAGGAAGTGCTACATTCCTCTTACCAACTTTGTGGCCTCCTCTGGACTTGCTCCAACAGTTTCGTATCTTTCTTATGATGGGGACCCAGAGCTGGATGCAACATTCCAGGTGAGGTCACACCAGAGTGGAATACAGAGGCAGAATCACCTCCCTTAACCTTTGGCCCATGATGCTTTTGATGCAGCCAGGATTCAAAGGATAGAAATATCTCCTTTAAACTGACACGAGCTCAATATTTCAGCTCCAAACTCAACACAAGATGGAGCATATTTTAGGAGCGTAATTTTCTTACAGACCACCAGACCCAACCCAACTCCTTTGATCCTTTACCGGGCCTCGGGTTTCTAGTATTTCTCTTGCCAGGATGCCGAGAGCAGCCAAACACGACCAAACTGAAGCTCCAGTCTGCAAAGCCGGTCCGTCAATCCCCGCTCGGGGCGAGGGCAGGCGTCGCGCAGCCCGCAGTGCTTCCATGGAGAGGCGCTTCTCCGCGCAGAGGAACTCTGAATTCAAGTTCCTTACTTACGAATTCAAGTAATCAAATCTCCTACCTTAAACAGGCTCTGCCTCTCTGGCGTCACTAAGTGCATGACCTTTAAAAAACCCCAAATCCTTGACTTTTACAAGCCATGGAAGCCTCAGTCTTTACCCAAGACGCCCGTTGGAGCGGCTTTAACGACCCCCGAGCTTCCGCGGAGAAGACGGGGCAGCTCTACGAACTCCAGCCAAGCCTGCTCCCCACTGCCCGTCCCTGCCCGTCCCAACCCGTCCCCACCCAGCCAGGAGCCCTTTAGTAACGCAGACCCCGGGCCGAGCCAGGCCTGCGCGGCCGCGCAGGAAACGGGAGTCATCCTAGTGGGAACCTCCCACCACCGAGCCCCGCCGTCCTGGCCCTGATGAGGGGACAGGGGACGAGGAGAACCCGCCCGGCCTCGCGGCCCCATCGGTACCTCTCAGCATTGGGGATGACGACACCACCCTCCTGCGAGTGGTTCCTGTTCACCGCCATCTTGGCCCCGCCAGCCCCGCCCCTGACCCGGTGGCGGCAGTGACGTCACTCCCAGCGTGGCCCCGCCCCCGGGACGCGTCCCCGCGGCGTTCGCGGCCGGAAGCGCGCGCGAGGCGGAAGTGAGAGGAAAGCGAAGCGGAAGCGAGGCGGCGCTGGGTTGGTTTAATGGCCGCCGGTGGCGGTGGGGCCCTGCAAGGGGCGGTGCCGCGCGGCTGCACAACGAACCACAGACACTGTTGGCTACGCGCAGCCCTGCTCGCTCCTCTCGCTCTCTCTGCTCAGTGTAACCACGCCTGTTTGCCTGGTTGCCTCAGTGGAAGTTGTCCAGGATTTGCCGTGCTTAGCAAAGTTTTTCCGGCGAACGGCTTATCTGGCGAACAGTTTGTGAGCCTCCCAATGCGCTGAGTGGGCATCTCTGGTGTCAGGTTTAGACTCTTCCCCTCTCCGATATCGTTCAGGGGATATCTCAGGGGAGCAGCTGGCTGGCTGTGGTCATCCTGGAACTCAGCTGGTAGTGTGTGATTCAGGCTTTTCCCAGCTTATCCATTCACAGACACTTCTTCCCAACTGTATCTCCCGTTGTCAGGCCACGTGGGATTTTTATTTTTTTTGTATTTGCCATTTGTAGACTTCCTCGTAGGTAAACGGGATGTTGGTAGGATATTGGCATGAGCAGATGGCAGTGAGGAGTACTTGAGCTTGTTTTTCTCACCAAGCTTTTACGGATTCTTTAGAAGTAGTCTGTGATCCGACAAGAAATTACAGAGCAGGGTGTAAAAACCACGTTAATACAAACAAGTATTCCTAAACCTACAGGGCAAAACACAGCTTTGTCCTCGAAATCCACATTACAGGCAAAGGAAAGTCTCTTCTGTTGCATGGGTCTGCTTTGCTTTCTTTAAGCAGGACAGCATTGTGTCTCTGCCCTAACCCTTGGCTGTGCCCAGAAGTCAAAAAGATTGCCATTCTGTAGCCCAGGGTGAAGGTGATGGAACATGGCTTAGTGGTTCAGTGCAGTGAAGAAGCAGAGCCCTGTCGGCTTCTTTGATGAGGTTCACCTCTTTCATGTCCTTGGGCTGAGGAGGGCTGGTTGTGGCAGGATGGTTTCTGCAAGGCTCCATGGTATGGCTGCTGGCACCAGAGACAAGGCTCCTGTTCCCTGCAGGACTGAGGGGGTCTGGTGCAGGGGGAAGGGCGTGCAGGCTGCATGCACACACTGCATACAGGAACACCAGGAGCCGTGAACGTGGGCGGTGAAAGGACTAGGAAGTGCTGGTACAGCCCTCACATCCTAGTGCTGAGAATGGCTGATTTGTGTGGACAGGTGGGAGTGAGAGTGAAGAGAACCTTTGCTTTGCAGTGACAGAACCAGAGAAAGCCACAAGATGGACATATGCTCCTGACAGTTTTGCTAAGGCTTGTAGAACCCTATTCCCAGCCCTAGCCCCCATACAGCTCTGTCAATGAACCTCAAATTTGACTGAAGTCCTCCTCTGTTGCTCATTTGCTGTTTTCTTCTTCCTCCCTCCAGTGCCAGCCTTTCCAACCCTCATCCCAAACCCCCACACTTCCCCTTACTTGCAGTGCTGCCATGCCAGGCCATGGCATTCCACATGTGCGTTTAAAGTGTGCCTGGCAGCACTCCTGGAGGGGACAGCCCCTGCCAGGCACCTGATATGCAGAGACAGGCAGACACTGCCAACCTCAGGACATCTCTGATCTTCTTCCCTCCTCCCTTCTGCCCAGACAGCCCTGACACTTTAGACCCTGCTCAGTGACACCCAGAAAACAGCTGACACACCAGCTAGACACAAGCATCTTCAGTAAAGCCCCGTGCCTCTTTCTGCTCACAGAACTTCCCTCCCCATCCCCTCTGGGGAAAGGTAAAACAACAGCTTCTCAACAGGACACAAAAGCACATTGTTAAGAAGGTGTGAGAGTCTGGGAGAGGGAGGAAACAGCCTGGAGAAGAGGAATATTCAAGTACTTGGAGAAATTGAGAGACTTAAAAGGTAAAGAACAGAGAAAATGAGACAGGGAAAGAAGAAAGGCTGCTGTAGCAAATGTAGCCATTTCAATGAGAAGAATGAACAAGAAGTATCTCTTGTGCCCCTCACCCTGGCCCAGTGCTTCTCAATCCATGGCTGTTTGCAAGATCCTCAAGGTGCTAAGCCAAGGAGAGCTGTCCCTGCGGGAGGTCCCAGCTGGGACACTCTGTGGCTTGTCTTCCCTGTGCTCCCACAGCAGAGGGACCACGTTATGGGGAAGGGTTTGGCCAGGAGTGGAGAGTGCTGGTGGAGAGCGACCACTGCAATGGGGATTGCAGCAGGGGCAGCACAGATTGGTCTGATCTGCACAGAGTCAAATGCC
>VRYO01001878.1:25172634-25195251 GCA_009812075.1 Sialia sialis
GATGATTAAGAGTTTCTGTAACTGGGTACAGAAATAAACACTCACCAGGTAATATGTCCATACCCCCAATCACATACACAGACCCATGGTTTCACAGTCCTATGGCCCCATTGTCAGCCCCTCAAGTGCAATAGGATCCCAGATGCTTTTAAGGGCCAAGCAGATGACATTCCATCTTAACTTCAACCCTTTCTGGGACAAAAGGCCTCGACTTGTAAAACTCACCAGTTCTCATTGTTGATCTGGTCCCCAAATCCTGGTGTGTCAATTACTGTCAGCTTCATTTTGACACCACCTTCTTCAATGACTGAGGGAGAAATTGCAAACAATCATACTCCTCCCTGGGGACCTCCTCTATCATGGAACATGTCTCTCTATCCCACAAGGGAGCAAGAGAATTCTGCCCTCATCCCTGCCCAGCAAGAATGACCAGACCAGGCTGTGTAATGCCTCAACAGTTATGACCCTCATTTGCATGTCTGACCCCAAGTACCTACACAAAAGACACCTTACACTACTCTGGCACAGGAAAATGGATTTGTGCTCAGTCTGTGGCCTGAAGGTAGTACCTGCCTTAACACAACTTCTCCCCTCTAACACATCATCCTGAATCTGAGATGATGCTCATTACTCTGCACCATTGTAGGAGTTGTGCTGATGCTTTGTGAGGAGGTGTGCACTACCAGGCTTGGGATGGGACCCAACAATGCAACTTGTATAGCTTATTAAATATAACTGCAGGTGAAAATTACTTACAGCAGGCTTAATCCACAACTGCAGACTAATGTTTTAGGTGATGAAATCTCTAACTATTTTTTCTACCCCTCGCTTTTGGCTGTGGCATTCCAGTTTAAGAAAAGCCCTGTCTATCTCTGAGGCCACCTAAAACTGTCCTTTAGCTTCCTATGGAGAAAAGGCTGCCTAATACCAAAGAACTATTTGCATAGACTGCTGGGATCTTCTGCAAGACTGTGCTGAGGCATCAGTATTGCTCCCACCCCAGCAGCCTGGCTCTTACCATGCCCAATGGCTTTGATCTCCACTGTCTTGGGGATCTTCTCCTCTCGGTTCCAGCCTGAAGATTTGCGGCTCACCTGGGATTTGAAGAGGGTATTTACCAATGTTGACTTTCCCAGTCCGCTCTGACCTGAGGAGTGCAGAGAGGAAGCTTGTGACATTTGCCACAGTCTGATGATAACAGCAGGCCCAGGGAACAGAGCCAGGCTGGCAGGGGAAGGGGCTGGAGGTGTCTCCTTGCCTTGTGCAGGCTCTGTTTTCCCTCAGAGCAACTTCTGCCTGCTCCCTCATGCCCTCCCCTCAGGGCTCGCTCTCCCATCTGGCCTCAGGGGACAGTCCCTGGCCATGGTTCCCAGTTCCTCAGCTGGTCTCTCCTTACCTACAACCATGATGTTGAAGTCGAAACCCGTCTTCATGGTTTTCTTGCGCATCTGCTCAATTATGGTGTCAATACCGATGTAGCCCAGCAAGCTGGCGTTGATGCCCACGGGTTTCATTGGTACAACTGGTTTTTGTCGCGGCTCTGGGACTAGCTCAGACATGACTGCTTCGTTTTTGCTCTCCACTGGTCCTGTATGGGGACAAAGATTGAAAAATCATCACTGAGGTGTAGCAACAGCCTCCTTGCTGACTTGGCACAGGAACTGAGGGCAGTTTCGAGCAGCCTTTTCAAGGGCTATTGAGGATGTCAAGATTTTAGTGACAACACTATTATGGAGGAACATCTACCGGAGTTTCCAGCACACTCTTCTATGTACCACTCACCAGGATGAGGAGGTGAAGTGGGGTTCATTGAGAATGCAGTGTATTAATGGCTGCCTCCAAACAGCAGGAACAGGGGCAGCAAGGCTGGCTGGGCTGATAATCAGGCGCGAAAAGCTCCAGGTATGTCTCCTTATTTTTGTCTCCTGGTTCTCAACAGGATCATCTGCGTTTTATCCCTCTGAATTCACCATAAAATTTGTGATGGAACAGACTTTAAAAAAATGATGTGTCAAGTCTTGGCATCAAAACAGAGTTTGGGATGTGCCATGAAGACTTGCAAGCTTGGCCCTTTCCAAGGGTGGCTGTATAACTAGCTGTGGTGCAAGGGCTGAGGTCCTCAGAGGAAGATCATGGTGGGGAAGTGAAAGCATGGCCATAATCTCCGTCCTTGCCTCCCACCCACAGACCAATGGTTTTTGTCATACTCAAGAAACTAATCATCACAACCAGAAAATTAATTGTCTGCATCTTTCCCTCCTCATCTCTGCTTCTTCACTTCTTCCATGTAAAACAATTGGGTAAAAAAAAACAAACCCTGAGGGCTTTCCAGCCTCCCTGACCCTTTTTTTGGGTGATGGCACACATTGCTAGGGGCAGGCCTCACCCATTTATGTCTGTCTCATTAGTGAGTAGTTCCCACCCGCTGGGAGGAAGCAGAGGTTGGGAGAGGACAGGGCATGGAAGAAAAGCTCTAATTGGTGAGGAAGGGAGGCATGAGGGATGAATCTTGTAAGGAAGATGAAGGGGATAGGAATGAAATACCTTTCATATACAAGCCAGCTGCAAACTAGAGTTTCTCCCACTCTAATTACTTGACTCCCCCATGCTTTGTCTCACTAGATGGTTTTTTCCCCAGGACAGAGACAGAATGTGTTTTTGCTTGGTAAGTACTTCATTTGTTCTGGATGCCACTTCAGTTCAAGTATCTCACACTAAATTATCCCTTTCCATCATTTTGGCAGAGTTTTTTCTCCACTTATCAGAATCCACTGGCAGAAGGAAAGGACATGAGCAGCCAGGCAGGCGACTGCCATTTGGTGGTGACACATGCCCCTCTTTACAAGGAAAATGACTCATAAGTCACTGGGCTGGGGACACTGACAGCACCAATCTGCAGCCCCTGTGACAGCCTAGTCAGGCCAGGCACAGACAGACTGAGAAGACCTCAGAGAGATTTTGTTCAAGGTCAAGGTTAGGCTGCAGCAGACTTCATGGCTGAATGGGCATCCTGCCTGGCACTCCCACATCAAAGCTTCAGAGCAGACACAAGGGCTGCTCTACGAAGTGATTTTACATTTTTATAAGCTGTAAGACCCCACTATCATGTGCTATGAAAAGACCTTGTGGAAGGACCACCTTTGGCAGGGAGAAGGGTGCCTCCACTCAGCTCCTTTTCACCGCTTGGGATGTGTTTTATATTAAACTGGGAGAAGGAGCTTTCCTCTGTGTGAGACAATGGCAGCACAGCCACTCATGTACAGCAAGTGGGTAACATCTGAATGCTCTTGTGCCACCTCTGTTCCACTTGCCCACAGGAGGGAGGATAACCCCCCTCCTGCTTCTCCCTGGGGAGAGAGGACACCCTGGACTATCATCACCCTCTCCAGAAGCAGCAAGCAGCACCCTGGGGGAACCAGAGCACAAGATGGACCATTGGCTTGAGTCAGACTGGCAATCTGGAGCACCTCACGCTGCTGGGCAGCTGCTGGAGGAGGCAGCCTGCCAAGTCAAGTGCTTCTCAGCTGCAATCCTCTCTTACACCCATCACAACTATTATGTGCCTTTCCTGCTGACGAAGCATCCCCTGAGGCTCCTGTTGTCTTTTTTCAGCTTTATCAAAGGTGATGTCAGCCAGGAAAGCCCATCTCTGGTACAGCACAGGGGGACAGGCCAGCCACTTATCTTGCACCCTACCCTTCACTCGTCCTCTTCCAGGCAGCCCACATCACCTGTATCATGGTTGTGTGGCTGTGCTGTGTCCCTTATGCTGCTGCAGCATTCTCCATATACACCCCAAACAGACCTGCTGAAATCCTACCGAGCCCTAAGAGAGGGAGAAGAGAGAGAGAAACGGAACAGCGAGGGAATTAGGGACAAGGGCTGTGGCCCCAGTGAGGCACTTGGCTATTGGAGTAAATGGGGGCAAATAAACCCCAGAGGTGGAAGGGAACAGGTCAAGATGGGAAGAAAGCCCAGCTGAGCAACTGGATGGGTGCAGGACGCGCCACATGGGCTGTAACCCTTTCACTGCCTGGGCGGTAGCTTATCCTCAGGGAATCTGTTGTCCTCTCCTTTATTCCTTCAACCTTGTTGTTACATAGGGAGGAGAAAGGAGGGAGTTTGCTGTCAGCCTCACTAAGAGGTTCGTAACTCATCCCTCAGTCTCACCAAGGGAAGCCTTGCCCAGAGCCAGCAGATGTTGCTAACTGGTGTGGACATCATAATACAAGACCATTCCTTTGAAAGCTTCACTGTTGGAGCCAGGAGCTTGCAGTGACTAGGGCAGATATTTCAGACTCAGGTTCTTGGGCAGCTGTAGAAAACCCTGAGACCAGGAGAAAAGATCTCCAGAAGTCTCCTTAAATATATTTCCTGGATTTTATATCTCAACATTCAAGGCGTCCACTTGCCTTCCTCCCTGTGTGGGGTTCCTTCCCATACAGCCTCAGGCAGGGAAGCACACATTTTGCAGAAATTTTCCCAGGGCTCATCTTTCTGCACGTGACTTTTGAACTTTTGCCTCCCACAAATGAATTCAAGGAGCCAGCTGAGGAACAGCCGTCCAGAGAGGTCAGGGTGTGCAAAGCCAGAGCAGAGCTGTATGAGGCAGCCTGAGACGTGAAACATGCCTGCCTGCTCTCCTGGGAGTGGCTCTGTTTTATGTGCACTAAAGTTAATGCTGCTAGGAAGCCTCTGGAGCATGCTGAGTAGTGGTCAAGGGGTGGCACTGTGTGTCCTGGGCACATCCCATAGACCTCACAGCTGTCCCTAGTAATGAATGGGTGAGAGGGCACTACTGCCAGTACAGCTGATTATGAATAGAGGAGTAGCCAAGGTTAACCACTTACATCTGCTGTTTGCAAGGCCCCCCCTTTTCCTTTTGTTCGGTGTGCTAAGAAAAGCTCATTTAAAAGGCCATAGCTGGTGATACCCACCCCCTACTGAGATCCAGCAAGAGGTGGCCCCGGGCTGGGCTGGGCTGTCAGGGAATAATATCTGGCTCACAGGAGATGGTCCATGTGACTGGACCAAGGAAAGGTGCAGCTTTTGAGTCAGAGACAGGCAGAACCAGAATGAGTACTCAGAGAGGTCCCCATGGTCTCAGCTATTTCCTGCTTCTGAAACCCACTGATCCCCCCCAGAACCTCTTCCTGGAGGGCCAGCATATGTGGCCAGCAGCAGACACCACTGCTGCAGCTCACCCTTCATGCTTTGACATTCACAGGAGCTGTGTGGGGACAGAGGGGGCCCTGCAGGTCCCTTAGGGGCTCAGGTAGTGGGGACTAACATTGACTATGTCCCGATAACCCAGATACAGTCGCATCCCCTCCCCCTGCCTTCCCATCCTTTGTCTGGCAAGAGGGAGGGAGAGCTGCAAACAGTGCTCACCACAAGCCAGCTTCCAGCAAGGAAAAGCTATTTAACCCCCACATAACACACGGATGGCCTCACTGCAGCACTCCTCCAGTGTAGCACAAGATTGTCCCTCTGCAGCTGGAGGCAGTGATCCTCACATGCATCTCACCCCAGCCCCTTCCACCCATGCAGTCCTGGACCCACAGTCTCATTTCCTGTAGACATGGAACAGGAAGGAAGGATGGGTTCAAAACCTGAAGGTGGCTGGCAGAAGCAGGCCCTCAAAGGGTGATGTCAGGTTCCTAGGAAAGAAAGCAAGCAGCTGCTTCAGTAGTACAGCCTCCCTGGAGCTCGCAGACATCAGGACCTGCTCCTTGCTTCAGTTCTGCAGAGGTGCTGGACTGAGCATATATCTCTCCACTGAAAAAATATCTTTCCTTCCTCAGTTCCCATGATGACCCCAGGGCATTTCTTTCAGCCGTGTGGAGCAATGGCTGAGCCCTGCCGGACTGCCTGACCTCAGAGTACAGAACAGAACCATTCTTCTTACCAGATCTTTTTGCCTGGTTTGAAGATCATCCCAATCCCGTGGGCTGCTGCAGCTTTCCCAATAGCAGTCTATCTTCCCCTCAGCACTCTGCAAACGGCTTGGGCAAGAGTTTGGCTGCAGTGAAATCTAGGGCAGCATGTGCCGAAGCTTCTCGGGAGATGCAGAAGCCGGAGGTGAAGGAGCTGGGCACATCCCCAGCCCAGCCAACACAGTCCCAGCCATGCCCTTGGTGCTGCTCTCCATCCCTACAATCCTTGTCCCATGTCCCACCCACCCCCTGGGTGGCACAGCTGTATCACAAGGCAAGAGGATGCTGAGCACCCCTGGACCAGGGTACCCACACCGCCACAGCTGCCTGTGCGCCTGCCTGCATGCCTGCTGGCTCCCTTGCGGATGCCCAGGGAGAGGCACAGGACATCTCCACTGCCTGTCACTGACAAGGGACAAGCCAGGTGCCGAGGAGTTTGTGGGCATTGCCCAGCTGGATTATCCCTTCTTTTCAAAGCAGTGCCTGGCACTAGCTTCTCCCCAACAGCACCACAACCAGCCCTGCTCTTCTCCTGCATACAAGACTGCTGCCACCAAAAGGAACAAAGCAGAGGAAAGACAAACCCAGGACGATTCCCCCCACTGCCCTCCGGGGTTATCCCTCCCCCATGGCCGGAGCTGGGCAGCGCGGGGGCACGGCGGAGGATGCCTGCGCAAAAAGCCCCAGCGGTGTCCCTCTGGCGTTGCCCAGCCCTGCCAAGCCCGGAGCATCCTACCTTTGAACATGAAGCTTCCTTTGTCTCTGAATCCTCTCCCAAGGGGGTGGGTCTCCCCCCACTTTTCTAGCCTGACGCTGATGAAGCAGCACGGTGGGCTACAAGGCTCCACTTGCTTTTACCTTTGTCTTTCTTCCCCGTGTCCTCTTCTCCCCCCTCTCTCCTCCCTTCCTTCTCCAGTGGCTATTTTAGCAGAGCGAGGATGCTGGT
This sequence comes from Sialia sialis, assembly GCA_009812075.1. Classification (NCBI taxonomy): domain Eukaryota; kingdom Metazoa; phylum Chordata; class Aves; order Passeriformes; family Turdidae; genus Sialia; species Sialia sialis. Next base: position 25,179,517 of record VRYO01001878.1, read on the forward strand.
GCTGCTCCTGCTGCCATCGTCATGTGACCTGAATATTAAACATCTCCGCAAAATCTCCCCCCGCGCACCCTCCCCCGGCTCCATCCCAGGTCCCCGCCAGCCTCCATGACTTGCGAGGGGGGCATGGCCTCGGGGTTGGAGGGGCCGCTGCCGATGGGGCCCCCATTGCACACCCACACTCCACAGGCCTTTTCTTGCCCTTTTCCCTCCCAATTCCCTTTCCAGCCTTTTCAGCATCTGTGCTTGTTTAGGGAGGGGCATATTTAACCCTTCACAGCTTAGTTCTGGCCAGGCTGAGAAAGGGTGCTCTTTGCCCCTAGGTATTTCGTGGGATCAGGGGATGGCAAAATTTCCTTCTGCTTTCCCAGAGGGAGGAAATTGAGAATGTTTTGTTTCATCAAACGCGATTTGCCCTACAGCTTTGCTTGTGGAGGTGTGAGAAACCTTTTCTCCTCCAGCATTCCTGGCTGTCAGCCCAAGGCGCAGAGGCAGAGCCAGCGCTGTCCCCTCTGCCTACATGTACAAATGTGTGTGCATGTGTGTGCCTGCGTGTGGCGAGTGGGGACAGGTCCTCCCACCTGGACCATGTTGGGGTACACAGGTCACTTCCCTGTGTGCTCCGGCAGGCACCTCCATGTGCCCTGTGGATGTGTCCGTGCCTTGTGGAGCTGTGTGGATGCCCCTGGCTGCTTGTGTTTCTGGATGGGGATGCCCTTTCCCTGCTTTGCATTTCCTTCTCCTACATTTGTGGCCCCAACAGGCACTGTGTCCCTGTCATGCTGTACTGGGGCACCAACACCTGGTAATGCTCTGACGCCCCAGTCAGTGGGATGACAGGAGCACCATGTGTTCCTCCACCACAAGGCACCCCCACTGGGTGGGGGCCAGGCTGTGGGATGTCTGGCAGACTCGGCAAGGGTTTGGAGTCCCTCTTTTTGCAGTGCTCTGGGGCAAAAAGAAAACTGCACCCACTGCAAGTTGCAGGAACGTTTAGAAGTAATGGTCAGCAGTTACCCCGGGCTAGGCTGAGCAGCGGACAGGCTGGTTTCTGACAGGCAGATAGACAGGCATTGTGGCACCCAGAAAATCTCCTGACATGGTGACCACGGTTGCCTGTCTCCCTGCTGAATGCCAGGCTCACAAACTTGTGAGCTGTCCTCCCACCAGCTGTTGCTCACCCATGATTCTGGTGTGGGTCAAGAGGAAATCCCTCCAAAGGGGAGGAAGCCCCCATCCTCCCTCTCATCACCCTGCTTCTCCTGCAGGGTCCTGCCCCATGCTGGGTTCCATGTCATCGCCAAGGGACCCCTTGGTGCATCCCTCCCTCTGCCCAGCCCATCCCGTCCGCAGAGACCCACCGGAGCGTGGTGGGGTGCAGGACACCCCCATCTTCACCACCGAGGTGGCCTCAGCCCTGTCAGAGCTGCTGCGTCGCTGGGGCCCCTCGGCCACCACGGGCCGGGGCCGAGGCAGGATTGGAGTGACAGGGGCTGGGCCCCGCAGCCGCTCCCAGGGGAGCCCCCCACCAGCCTGGCGCAGGGTGACCGAGAGGCAGCTCCGCTTCGTGGAGGCAGCGACACCGAGGGGGCTGTCCTGCCGCTGTGGGGGGCCTGAGCTGCGGCTGGGGCTCCCTGGGGCAGACAGGCAGCTGCGACGAAGGGCGATGTCCTCTTCCATGGCAGTCAGCAGTGGGCTGGAAGCAGAAGTGTGAAGGCAGGGGGCTGGGGGAGGCCCAGGCTGTCCCTGCTGTCAAGGCTGTGGTGTCAGGGTGCAGAGCTCCCTGGGGCTGCTGTCATTCACATGCTTGAGCCCCCACCTTCAGCCCTGTCCAGCTAGCCCGCCTCCGGATGGGACAATGGGGCCCTTGTGGCCTGCATGGCTTGCTCCCACGCCGGGTGCCATGGCCACTCCTGCTCCTGCCCAGCACCTTCCTGACCTCTGGCACCAGCAGCCTCACAGCATGGGCAGCTCCACAACATGAGCCCCTGCTCTGGTCCCAGGGCAGGAGGTGGAGGAGCAATGCAGACCTCCAGGTCACACCTATGCTGCCTGCTTCCAAGGACACTGGGTGTGAGTTTTTTAAAAAATCAAAAATATTTGAATTTTTCAAATGTTTTCCCTTCCTTTCCAATGGCATATTCCAGTGCAACAGTTTATATCCCACTGCATGAGTTCAGTGGTCACTTGTTGGGTGTTCGTCCGAGTTGGTGCTTCATTCCCTTATTCTGATTTTCTTTTCCTACTTCATTATCATCATAATTATGATTGTTTCTTAATTTTGTCAGCTTTATGGCATTTTCAGGGTCAAGAGGGATTCAGCTTGCCACTCTACACCTTCCTCACTGTATGAGACTTTGAAGGGCAACACAGTAAACAAGGAGGAAAGGAGAAAGGTGTATTGGTGGGATGGGATGAGAATATGAATGGTTTGTTGGGCAAGTGGGAGCAAAGAGGAGAGACAAGCACCAATAGCACCTACAGTGTGGCAGGGACAAGGATTGTATGATTTCAGATGACCAGGGCTGAGGGAGTGGAGGAGGAATCACCATCAAATCATTGGGAATGCTGGTGGAAGGCAGAGCTCAGGACAGTGCAAGTTCTCTACTTCCTTACAGGCAAAGAGACAGAGAACATGAAAAAAACCAACCTGATACTGTGTAGTATTTCCAGCAGTAAGTGTCTTCTCAGATTCTTTATGCAGTTTAATTCAGTATCTGTGGCTATTGCTTTCTCCCCTGAGGTCTTTCCGGCTGCACAGATCCCACAGAGGGGATTGAAGCAATCTCAGTTTTCAGGCATCGTTTGCCTTTTGCTTAATTATTCCCAGATAGCCCAGCAGTGTAGCTGGCACAGGAGCCAGGCCAATGGAGACCTACCCTGTTGGAAAGGAAACCTCACTGCAGACTGCTCCTTGCTGCCTGCCCAGAGCTAGAGGGAGGCAGCTCCTAGGGGGAACAGCAGGAAAATAAAGTGTCAACCATGCAGTTTGTCACACACTTCCACTGGGGAACCCTTTGACACTGCTGAAAATAAAGTCCTTCATAGCCATGGAAAATACCTGGCCTAATGCTGATTAAACAGCAGGACTAAACAGCACAAAACATAAATCAAAGGAGATGAACAATTAGTTTATCTCTAATCCAGCCCTCACCTGGTTGCTGTGTTCTTTTGTTCAGTTTCTGCGTTGAGTCATGGGCAGAGTGGAGGTCAAAACAGGCACAACAGCCTGCAGAGGAGGGGAGAGAGAAACCCTGTGAGAGCAGGCTTCTTTTCCCACAGGAATGGTTTTAACCTCTTCCTGACTGCTCCACACCCCTCAGCTCCAGTAGAGAGGTTTTTATGCTGCCCCATAGCTCAGCTGTGTTCCTTTACAGGGTAATCCCATCTATCAGAGAGTCAAGGTGAGGAAGCAGGTTTCCAAGTTGGTGTCTGGAGATATGGCTGTGATGTACCAGAGGACAAGGAATGTGAGCCATTCAGCACATCAGACCATGCAACCCAACCCCCTGTCATTTCCATTTCACAGCCCCAAGTCACAAAAATGTTTCAGACTACACCTGTTCTTTGAGTCTTTGCTTGCCAGGGCAAGTATAACTGAGCACAGCAGTAATCCCATTCACTGCATCCCCCTGCTGAGTGAGATCCCCAGTTAGGGTACGTGCATCATGGTGTCTCGTACTTGGCTGAATGAGAGGATTCTTGACTTGTCCTCTGTCTAAAACAGAGCCAGAAAGCTCCTGCCAGTGTGTCTGGTTTTGGTGTGGAAAGAATGGTAGTGCAAATGCAGTCTGGTAGATGTAATGTCCCAGAAGGACCCTGGATATTTGCAGGATGTCCTGATCCATTCCTTAGAGCTAAAAATTAACTTTCATCCCCAGAGAATTACCAACGTTCAGGCTGCACCTGTGCTTTGAGCCTTTGGGCACAGGAGTAATCCTACTCACTGCATTTCCCTGCATAAATCACTCACAGCAGCCCAATGAACTCTAGTTTCTTTGGGAACGGAGGAGAAAACATCCTGCTCCCAGGTTCACAGGTGAGGCTAAGTGGCACAAGCCAGGAGCAGTGGCAGATTTTCACAGCTGGCCTGAGGAACCCCTGCTGCTGAAAGAAGACACTGGGGACTAGAGCACAGAGCCATAACAGTGGAAGGACGCTGGAGATGCGGGTTGCCAATATACTGGCTAGCCCAGGTGATGGCACAGGATGCACAGACGTGCATGTAGAGTGGTGGCACCAGCTAACATACCTGGGATATGCAAGAGGGGCACACAGGATTCCTCTGTGTCCAGATCATTCACAGGTAGCACCATTGCACCCATGTGCATGCAAATATTGGATGTTGGGGTGGGAGGAGAGGAGACACAACCTCCTGCCACAGGCTCCTTGCTCTCTCAAACCTCCCTGTACACACTGGGCATTGCACTGGGCTGGCAGGGAGAGCGAGAATGGGAATATCCCTCTCAGCCCGAGTGTCTCAACTTCATACAGCACTTTGGCAGCTGGTATCCCTGCGACAGTGCAGAAGGGTTATATACACGGGATTTTGTGCCAGACCCATATTATACAGCTTGGGTCCAGAAAGCAAAGGTGATACAATGGGCTCATTTAGATGGCAGGCTTAATGTTCCTTCTCAGACACAAGGAAAAAAAGGGCTGAGGGATGTTTCACAGCTTTCACTGGGAAACAGTTAAGGAAGAGCCTATCCAAGGTGTAGGGCAGTGCAGGGAACTGAACAAATGCAAGATTGCTTCACAGACTATTCCATCTCTCTCCAAGACAGAGGAGCAGAAGATCAGGCAGATCAGGAGCAGCTCATGTGGTAAGTCTGGCAACACCCCTTCATGGAGAGCTGCAGAATATTCTCAGCTCGACACAGGACTTGAACAAACCTTTTTAATAAAGACCTTTAATTTGCATGTGGTGCATCTGGAATGGATGTATGGATGGATGTTCTCCATCTCCCAAACAGACGTGGAAGGGGTGTGCAAGGATAAAGGCATTCAGTCTCTGAGGCTTAGTGAGCCCTTGGTCCCTCTGCATAGGGCTTCGACAAGCTCTCCATCCTAGCACCAAGAGTGGGTGCTGGGAAGAGCTCAACTGAAGCAACAATTTGTATTGAAACCCCATTTATTTCCCCCAAAATACCCCTTAGACTTAGACAGACTGTGTTAGATTTAACTTAGGGAATAGGACTACAAGGTTCTGTATTCCTTTGCAAAATCTGGTAGCTTTTCTACTGAAGGTCCTGTCAAGATGCCAGGCAAGCTCAAACTCAAGTGACTAACAAAGGATATTTCATTTGAGTGGTTCATCAGTCTTGGCCATGGGAAGGAACAGAAGTCCTTGGCTGGCTGAAGAGCTGTGAACACATGGGAAGCCCCAGCCACACAAATCTTGACTAAGAAGCAAAGGGGCAGAATGGTGAGTGATGAGTACGAGACCCAGGTCAGCACAGACCAAAGTGATGAGCAGCTGCACTTGTACCAGAGCAGGACTGCCATCCCTAGTGAGGCTTGTGGTCTGCTGCCTACCAGGAGGGATTCCTCTGGCTGTGATGGGCAGTTTGTCAGACCTCAGGCACCCCAAAGGCCAGGTTGTCCCGAATCATCAGTGTCTTTCGAAGGTCTCGCTCCATGATTGGCCTCTGTGTTCGCCATTTATGGGCTTCCTGGAGTCCTGGTTCAAAGTAGTAAATGCAAGCTCCAAAGCCCACCAGGATGAGAATGGAGATCATCAGATACACGGGCACGAACCAATCCAAGAAGTGGGGCATGGCTGCCAGAGAAAAGGAGAGAAAGCTCATGCAGTGGGAGCACCCAAAACACACCAAGACTGATCACAAAACATCTGCCTCGTCAGCAGTGCCTAGTTGCTCCTCACAGCCCTGCTGCACCTGGTTCATGCTTGGTTGCACGTGGGGGCACTTCATCCACTGGAGAGGTCAATGCATTTGGGGTCATTGCTGGGATCTCTGCACAGAGTCCTGCTCCCTCCCAACAAAGGGGGTTGAGCTTGCTTGCCCCCAGCCCTGCTGCCAGTGATTACAGGTAAAGACAGCTGCTTCTCACCTCCTGCTTGAGGGAAAATCTGCTTCCCCTGACATTCCATCACTTCTTTGCATTCCCAGCCTGAGCTGGTCTGGCTCAGGACTGAGCCCTCCCTTACTGGACCTCTGTTTCATGTCCTGCTTTGCCAGGGCTCAGCACCAGTCCTTGGTTCAGCACCAGTCTGTGAGCAGACCTGAGATCCTTCCACCACATCAGCCACTGTGAAGTGGGAGACACTCACCGGGTGCAGCCGATCTGCCTTGCCAAGAACTGCTGGCCAGCCTGGTGTGAGGTGAATCCGGAGCAGCGTTGCCCTGGGGAACACAAAACAACACCACACTGTGAGATTGCTGCTGGCCCAGCACTAAAATTGGAGAGCAGGAAGGAGCAAACATCTCCTTGTCCAGATGTCAGGGGTGGACAAATGGGATCCCAGCCCCATAACTGCTGGTGCCCTGGCACACTCTCTCTCCACCATTATGACCCTGCTGATGCCATGCTTAGGGCATGCACCGTAACTTAGGGCCATTTAAATCTGTAATGGCATCACATTTGAGCCCATCCTTTATCCCTATCCTTTGGGAGGGAGAGAGCAACACACATTGCAAGCCACAAAGATGCCTAACATGTTCAGCTCTGCTTGCTCTGCACCAAAATGCTAGCTGAGGTGTGGATCATGCAGAAAAGGGGATCAAAAAGCCTCTCCCACAAAAAGCACAGCCACAACTTTGCCAGGTACCAGATCTTCTGGGTTTTGCACTGTGGATGTACTGCTTGTTGAATGTAAAGCTTTGGTGGATTAAACCTGGCACCCTCACACTAGGAAACCTGGTGCCAGGCTCAGGCACAAAAATCCAATCCTGAAAGGGGGCTTTCCAGACCCTTTCCCCTTGGTGGGAGTGATGAAATGCCCATTTACTTCAGTGAAGACAGTTAGGGGAGACCTGCATGCACATCAAACTCCTGCTTTTCTAGACAGATGAAAGCTGTCATTGTCTGACTGCCACCCAAGTCATCCCTCTGCAATAACCATATATCCCCAAATCCTTTGCACAGGGTATGTTAAGAGGAGGCTGGGGAGAACTCTGAGCATTTCCAACTTCTTCCCTACTCCTGGGCCACACCAGGGGCTGGGATTTTTTCTTTTGTTGTTTTAATACCACTGCCATCAGTTGTTTCCAATGTGCCCAGCAGCATTTATCTTCTGGACACCTCTTGTCCCAGGAGGGCCTGTAACAGTAAGTTTTTTGTCCCAGGGTAAGATCTGAAACAAGCTGTAATTCTTATTACCAAAAGCAAGAAACAGCAGAAAATGCCTGATTTCCTCCCACTTACTGGCATGCATCTGATCTGGGCACTGCTGCTGCCTCTTCATGGCTGCCTGTGCCTTCCTCAGGTGAGCAACTGCTGAGGAAAGCTCCCCCCATAACTTGCAACAACATCACAAAGGTCTTGTGAGGAGATGTGAGGCTTCCCTTAATGCACCTTAAGAGACCATGTAAGGAATTAGGCACAAACCCCTTCCTCAACAGGAGTTGGGTCTGAACTCTGGGCCAGAAACCCCCCAGCACAGCTTTCCTACAAGCTTTGCAAAAGTAGCTCCTTTGCACCTCCTGCACACCCCTAGCTGCAGCTACAGACATCCTGGGGAGCTCAGGCTGCTGCAAACCCCTTTTTCAGCGTTGTCTCAGCAGGTGGTATCTGTCCCTGGCTGGCAACAGCAATGGGCAGGGTCAGGGATACTGTGGAGGTGAGTTCAGCTTGGACCTCCTGGGCTGACGGGGGGGAAAGCCAATAACTTCATTCCCTTCCCTGATCATCCATTTTCCAAATGTGTGAGTGAAGCTGCCATCCAAAAAAGCACTGCAATAAAAAGCAGCCCTACATGCTTTCCAATTCATCCTTCCTCCATCACTAGTAGAGCCAGCATTTCTTAGCTCCTCGCCAGCAACGTATTCTTCAGTCTACTTGCTATGCAGCCCTATCCTCGTGCTGTGTCCCCACGCTGCTCACCCGTCCCCGCCCCCTCCATGAAGGGTCCTCATCATGGCCAAGCCCGAGCGCTGGGTGAGATGTCAGAGACCCCCTCTAGCCTCTGCAGGGCTGGCCTGGAAAAGCAACTTGCTTTTGTCATGTGGGTGAGCAAATTTTGGCTGCAAATACTGAAAAGAGGGAGTTTCATTTAAAGATGTCAGATTTCTGGAGCAGTTCTGCAGATATTAAATGTGCCTTAACCTTGCTGGACCAATAGATCTTCAGCATCCAAAGAGTCTTTGGTCTTCCATCCATATCTCATATGGATAAGCTGTCTGACCCCTTTTAAATCCGCGCTACACCTCACTCCATCCTCTTGCCTTCAATGTCACCCGTGGATCACCCGTGCTGCCTCACACTGCCCCCGTGGGTACATTTGTGATGGCAGGAGCCCCAAGGGTGCACGTTGAAAGTGTCAGGGCAGAAACTGCTTGGGGTAGGCTGGGAGCAGCATGCCCGAACACAGGAGAATTTGGGTACAGAACCCTCTCGTGTGCACGGCTGGGAGCGCAATCCAGGTTGCAGCGTTACAAGCCGTGGGCTCATCTCGACCGCAAGAGATTCCCGCAGACTCGGGCACCCTGGGGCAGGCTGCATCTTGAGGCATGAAGCTGCTGGTGAATGGAGACCCAGATATGACCTCGCTCCCATGCACCGCATCCCCAACAAGCATCGCTACCTGCCCTGACACCTGCCACCTACCTTCTTCCAGGGGTGCAGGGCGACGGGATGATACTACTCCCTCCGGCATCTGCCGGGTCCCTGCCGGGATGAGTCAGGCTCCTTTCCCGGCCAGGCAGTGCCAGGGAGAAGGGACCCCGCGCCGGGAGAGCTGAGTGACAGCGGGAGGCGACAGGCGCGGATGGGCGGGAGGCAGGCAGGGAGGGACGGATGGCGGGAGCAGCCGCGGCGGGCGGGGGAAGGACAGGCAGCCAGCAGCGTGGCCTCATTGCCCCCCAGGACTCCCGGGGGGCTCCCCCACCGCCTCCCCGGCAGTGTCAATCCCGCTCCAATCTCCCCGGGGTACCCCGCCGCCGGCCTTCCCCCACACACGCAAGAACGACTGTCTGCAAAAGACTGCATCCCGGCGCGGCGAGGGGGGAGCATTTTAGCAGCGGTCGCTATGGCAACGAGCGTCCCCAGCTCATCCGCACATGGTACCTGGGCCAGAGCCACGGGGGAGCTGGCCGCGGGATGCTCTCCCTCCTCCCGCAGCATCCACAGCCCGGCTGCAGCCCCGGAGGAGGAGAAGCGCTGGGACACACGTGTGTGAGCTCGAGCTAGTGGAGATGGACAGAATGTTCAGGCTCCACAGATTTACCAGTGTGTGCAGCCCAGGGACTGGGGGCTGGTGGCTGGATTGGAGGCAGAGAGAGAGGGAGAGAGAAAGGGTGGAAGAGACAAGAGGGTTAGTACTACCTTCAGGGCTTTTATGTAAACTTAAAACAGTCAACACTTTGACCAAAAGAATGTTCCATCAGAAAACAGAAAAACAATGCTGTCTGAAGTATTATTCTTGCTTTCAGTGAAATACCATTTTCCTGAATCCACACCTAGTTCTGTCATTGCTGCTGCTGACAAGAGATGTTTTGTTAAAACATTTTCAGTTTTTCAGCAGCACAAAAATAGGAACATGCAAACTGGTTTGGTTTTTCAATATTGTGGGGAGGGGGTTGTTGTTTAGTTTGGGGTTGGTTTTTTTGTTTTATTTTTACAAAGGGAAATTTTCACCATGATCCAGAAATTGTTTAACACAATAAAGTTTTAGCAAAATCAGTCAAACAACTGGCTCCAGCCCCAAGAACTGCCTGCTCTCCTGCTTGTGCTGTCTAGCTTCTATACACTTGATTTTTGACACTTACAGCACTGCAGATGTGCCACAGGGGGTTATTGTAAAGATTTCCATGATTAATAGTATCCACTGAAATGTATGAGGCCTGAATTTGTATCTGCTATACTCCAGGAGCTGTGAGATTTGAAGTCTTACTTCCCAGTAGGCTGTGTTTCATGAGTTCATCCTCTCTCCAGCCAGCCCACGGATGGTAACAGAGCCATGTGTGCTTGCCACCTCTAAGGGTAATGTACAGTAAAGATCTCTCACCTTGCCTGTGTCAGGGCTCCGTCCACCAGTGCAGAGACAAGGCTGTGATGGAGCTGACTGGTATGCTCTGTGATTTCCTCTTCATCTCCTTTTTGTCCTTCTGAACTTCACTTCTTCTTGATGTTACTTCATAGCAGCTTACAAGTATAGAGCACAGGCCTTTTAAGCCCTCTGTACATAGCAGGGTATCTGCATGGAGGATCAGATCCGTTAGGTTTAGCTAACTGCTTCTTGGTTTTCCCCAGTAAGGTGGGCACTCCAGATGATTGCCAGAGTGGAGCCTGCAATGGTGCCTTAATTTTAACCTCACTGAAGTTCAGACATGACACTCATCTTGACCATCAGCACAGTAACTGCTTCACTTATCCCACTGCAGGGGGTGGAAAACACAAGCCCGATAGTTTTGACCATACTGGGAGAGAAACCTGTGATTTGGAGAAAAAGATTTTTTAAAATAACTTTGGAAGGATATCATTTATTCCATTCTCAGAGCAAGCCTTAAGGGCAGGCAAAGACAGTCCATCTGAGAGAGTAAAAGGAAAATCCCTTTCCAGGTGTGCAAAGAAAATGAGAGGGAGATCAGTGGTTGCTGGCACAAAGTAGGAGACTATTCATTTATCCAGGTGACTGGTCAGTGGTGAAGCTGCAGGCATTCAGTAGAGCCTGCCAAGCCAGGCATCCTCATGCCACAATATGTAAGCTACTCCCATTGTCTCTAGCCAGTTGTCCCAGCTCTCTGTTCTAGGTCACCTGAGGGGCACATCAGAACCTGTGTGTGTTTGCCAGTCTTCAACTTGTTCCCAGGTTTAAGTTCAGGCTTAATGCCAGCATGCTGCTCATGCAGCCAAAAACCCAGAACAGCAATAGTTTTGACTCTTGAGGTCATTTTTTCCTCTGGCTCACTTCCCTGCCATGCAAATACTGGGAGGATGTGACAAGGAATGGTGATCATGTTTTTCTGCAGCCATCACCACAAGTGGGCAAGGTCACAACATGGCAGCTTCTGTTGCTTCAAGCAGGAATCCCCAGATGAGTCTGAATCATCCTTGGACGCAGCAAGAAAAAGACACAGGACATTGTGCTGCTGGAGCTGTGACACTCTTGAAGACCCCGTGCCTCTGACACAGCTGCTTGCTGCCTGTGACAGAGCTCTCAGGTGCTGTCACATCTTCTGGTTTCCAACAAAAGCTGAAGCGGGAGACAGCTCCAGGCATTGATGTGCCAGTACAGCTCAATCTGCATGGAAACACTTCAGCTGCAGTTCAGCTTTCACCTCAGATGAGGCTGCTTTTGTGCCACTCTTCCAGACATAAGCTTGTACATATCATTCTGCCTGATGCCTCGGGGCCTTTCAGTCCCCTTCACCTGGCTTGGAGGAAGCCTCTGAGTGTCTGTGCACACCCTGAGCCCCTCAAAGCCATCAATCCCAGGACACCTGCCTATCACCAAGCCTCTGACTCCCTCCATATCTCTGGGCAACCACAAATACACCCGTGTGATAAAGGCAAACATGGGGTCAGGTTTCATGTGAGAGGGCCACCAGTCAGAGCAGAATTCATGAAACACTTCTCAAAACAAAAGAAAAAAGCCTTGGCTGGGAAAAAAAGAGATGGTCAGGCAACCTCAGGCACATACTTCCTGCTTGTAGCATATCCGTAAATCACAGCATAAACTGAGCTCACTGTACTCAGCTCAGCTTAGTCTCAGACCCATCCTCCAGTCTTTCTTAACAATTTTTTTTAAACAATTTTTTCCACTGTTCTTTAGTGTGCTTTAGCCTTTTATCAGCATCTTCTGAGATGACCAGACCCAGGTGGATGCCTGTCTTTAAAGCAAGAAATTTCCCAATATTACTCTCCCAATGTAGGTAGAGGCATGGGAGAAAATGGAGTTTATCAAACTTGCCTTCCCCAGGGTCTGCAGTAGAGGACAAAACTTCAGCAAGCGTTGCAGAAATGCTTCCCTGCTCAGCTGCTGCAGGTAAGGGAGCTGCTGCAGGATGCAGAAGACACATGGAATGCATGGCAGGGCATCAGTTGAGGATAGTTTGATGGGATAGCAGGCCAACCCACCTTCCGAGTGCTACTGCAGCTTCAAAAAAGGAAACCCATTAGAGAAGCTTTGCTGAGTTGATCAAAAACTAAGGAAATGTGTATAGTGAGTTAAATTAAAGAGCAGAATGAAAAAAGCTGACTTACTTTGGGTCTAAAAATAGCTGTGAAGAGCCTTTGCCAAAGGAAGCAGAAGTTGCCAGCAGCATATGTGAAAATGTCATTAATTTCTCTAATAATTTGCACTTGCTGCAAATGATATCATTTTTGTCTATTAGTGAGAGAACATTGCAATCAAACACACACGAGTTCTATCTCGCAGGCTTCCCAGGAGGGATGGTAAGAGGTCAGCCTGGAGCCAGTAATGCATGAGCAGGTAACATCTCATAGAACTCATACTGAATGAGGCTGTGAGGAGCTGGGAGCAGTTGCTGAGACAACTGGGACCATGTTGGGGTCAGCGCTCCCCTCCAGACCATCTCCAAAGCCTGTGTCCTTTGCTCCTCTGGCTGCTCAGAGAGAATCAAGAAAGAAATCAGAGAGAAAATATCTTGAGATGCAGCCACTGGATGAATCATACAGCAAATTGGCCATGGATAGATGAGGATGAGGTGTGCTTTTTAACATTTTTTGTACTGGCTGGTACAGTCCTGATGCAGGAGCAGCTCCCTCATTTCAAGGGGGCACTGGTGATGGCCAGGCCAAGTCTTGCTGATGTCACTTGTGGGGTTTTGTCAACATCATAACATCATGTTGACTGCAATACTCACCCATTTGTGGAATGGTTTGTGCTACCAGAGCAATGTACAATGGCCCACAGAGTAAAATCAGAACATCATGTTGACTGCAATACTCACCCATTTGTGGAATGGTTTGTGCTACCAGAGCAATGTACAATGGCCCACAGAGTAAAATCAGGAGCTCTTTCCTTCCGTATCATGCCCTGTGCTTGTCCCTTCTGCTTACACTCCGGGCCAGTGCACTGATACCTGTCTCAGCTCTCCTGCACCACTCAGAAGCAGAGATCAACTCATTACTCCCACTTCGCAAACTGGAAGTGGGGAAGCAAGAGGTGAAACAATCTGACACAGTCACATAAGGATATTTAAAATACACCCTGGCCTCCAACACCAACCACATCTCATCCCTCTCCCCACCTCTCCTTGACAACCTACAGAATTAGGAAAGAGCTGCAGGCACATTGGCAACCCATGTCTCCACTTCCTTATAACGTCCCCTACCATGAAAAACAGTTTTCTAACTGTGGAATGAGTGGTAGCTCATCTGGATCCACTGAATGTCAACAGATACCACTGTGGTGAGAAGACAGAAGCCTGCAGCAGCAGGGCACAGCAAGCATGTTCCCTGATCAGACATTAAAGCCACACTAAAGCCACCAGATCCTTCAGTGGAGCCAGAGAGCAGGCAATACGGGGCAGAAAGAGGACAAACACTTTTTAGGTGGATGCCAGAGTTTTAAACATATTTCCCCACCTTCAGCATCCCAAAAGGAACATTGTTCTATTTGCTCTCTACATCCCCCCAGCCTGGGAGCTGGCTCTTGTTATTTATTGCATCTGCTTGTCTCCCATCTTTAGGACACGTCTGCCCTGAATTCATCCTCCCTTCCCCCCATCAAACTCAAAAACAGCCAGAAATATCCTGTAATCTCTTATGCTTCACCTGTAATTTGTCTCATGCTGGCAACGAGGGAAACCGTCTGCATTTGTCAAGATCAAAAATGCCAGAGCAGCCATGTGATGTCAGCTTTTGTTAACCCTGTCTCTCTCCCCTTTGCCTCCCCTCTCCAGATTGTTGCAGAGGGGCAGACGTGTCTTCATTCTCCTGCAGCCTTCTTTCTCTCCTGGCACATCTCTGCCATTTGGAGGTACCCTGGTTGAAAGGGCAGGGAGAGCAAGCACCAGCAGGCAGCAGAATGGGTTCTGGACCAGCTTCCACACTAAGGTGGAGCCAAACTCAGGGTTGAGGTAAAGATCAGGGGAGGCAGCAAGGCGGACCACAGGCCACTGAGATACACAGGACCCTCTGAGGTTTACATAAGTGCATGTCATCCTCCTGCTGTGACCTTGGAATGAGAAGAACTGAGCTTATCTCTGTTACTGCAGTGCTTCTGCCCAGGCCCCTTCCTGCCTATATCATGGGCAGGGGAGCACTGTGCTGGGGAGAGAATGACAGATTGAGGAATAAGGGGGAGGTTGAGCCTGCTGGAGCTGCTGCAAAACCTCACACAGGGTAATTCAGTATGCAAAGCCAGTTGCTACTGCCACACAGTGTTAGGGAAATTCCCTTCCCTAGCTGTATTATCAAGCAGTCTTTATAGTATGAATATGTATTAACTATGTTAACATTTTCTCCTCATACTTGGTACGGGTGAGGCCAAAGCTCAAATCCTGTATTCGGTTTTGGGGCCCTCACTACAAGAAAGACATTGGGGTGCTGGAGCATGTCCATAGAAGGGCAGAGAAGGAGCTGATGAAGTGTCCAGAGAACAAGTGTTATGAGGAGCAGCTGAGGGAGCTGGAGTTGTTTAGCTGGAAAAAACAAGGCTCAGGAGAGACCTTATCCCCCCCTCTATAGCTCCCTGGAGGGAGGCTGTAGCCAGGTGGGGGATGGTCTCTATTCCCAGGTAACAAGCAGTAGGATAAGAGGAAACAGCCTCATGTTGCTCCAGGGGTGGTTTCCATTGGATATTAGAAAACATTTCTGCACTGGAAGGGTCGGGAAGTGGAACAGGCTGCCTGAGCGTGTGTTGGAGTTACCATCTCTGAAGTGTTTGAAACGGTGTGACACATGAGGACATGGTTGTTTTGTACATGGCAATGTTGGGTTAATGGTTGGATTTGATGATCTTAGAGGTTTTTTCAATCTAATGATGCTATAATTCTATGTATTAGATCACATTTTAAACTGCAATGTAAGCAGGCAGTGGAATTTTACTGAAGCCTTTGCTATTGTTTAGTCTTGAGTAAACAAAAAGGCAACAGCTCATGGCAAGGGAGCAGCACAGCCCTGGAAATAAGGGCTCTGCTTCTTAGAAGCTAAGAGCTGTTCATGTTTCCCCAGCACAGCCAAGGCAAGGCCAACGTCCTCCCCTCAGCATCCCTCCGGTGGGTGCCTCAGGCCCAGCTGGTCCCTGGGATATCTGGATGCCACAGTCACAGTGCTGCTTTGCAGGGTTTTATGGTGATGGGCTGTCCTTGGTGATCTGTCACACTGTGTGATAGCTGAATGCTCAAGAGGGGCCCCATGCCGTACCCCTGCGCCACTGCAGTCCCCAGCTGCACCCCTGCATCACTACATGCCACAGCTGCACCCCTGCATAACTGCATGCCACAGCTGCACCCCTGTATCACTGCAGTCCCCAGCTGCACCCCTGTATCACTGCAGTCATGGCTGTACCCCTGAATCACTGCAGCTCCTAGATGTACCCCTGCATCACTGCAGTCCCTGGCTGTATCCATGCATCACTGCAGCTCT
>VRYO01001878.1:25196251-25232373 GCA_009812075.1 Sialia sialis
ACCCATGCATCACTGCAGCTCCCAGCTGCACCCCTGCATCACTGTAGCTCTCAGCTGCACCCCTGCATCACTGCAGTCATGGCTATACCCATGCATCACTGCAGCTCCCAGCTGCACCCCTGCATCACTGTAGCTCTCAGTTGTACCCCTGCATCACTGCAGTCCCTGGCTGTACCCATGTATCACTGCACACACTTCACAACCTCCTCGTGAGGGAAAGCGCAGGGGCAGGCACTGGTCTTTCTGGCAAACACCAAAAGGACCCAGGACAATGGCCTGAAGCAGTGTCAAGGGAGATTTAGGTTGGATATTAGAAAAAGTTTCTTCACCCAGAAGGTGGTCAGGCACTGCAACTGGCTTCCCAGGGCAGTGGTCACAGCACCAAGCCTGACAGAGTTCAAAGAAGCTTTGGACGACGCTGTAGACACATGGTGTGACCCTTGGGGCTGCCGGGGCCCGTGGCGTGATTTCTGTGCAGGACCCGGAGCTGCACGCGACGATCCCTGTGGTCCCTCCCGAGCTGGGATCCCCGTGAGGCGAGCACCGCCAGCGCCGCAGCGCCCCCTACCGTCCGCCCGTGACCGCGCCTGAGCCGCCAATCCCGCCCCGCCCCGCCCCGCAGGCCCCGCCCCGCCCCGCAGGCCCCGCCCCGCCCCGCGGGCCCCGCCCCGCCCCGCGGGCCCCGCCTGGCCCCGCAGGCCCCGCCCCGCCCCGCAGGCCCCGCCGCTCGACGTCGGCGCAAGGCGGAGCGCGGCTGCCGTTTGAATTCCGGCGGGCGGGCGGGCGGTGCCATCTCCCGCGGGGATGTCGGTGCTGCGGCCCTTCGACAAGCTCCCGATGCTCAACTCCGGCGTCCTCCTGGTATGTCCGGCGGTGGCTCCATCGTCCCTTCTCCTTCCCTTTCCGCGGCCCGGCCCCGCCCGTTCCGTACCCTCGGTCATGTCGGGCCCGGCCCCGCGCGGGTCTTTGCTGTCCGAGGGCGGTGTGTAAATGCGCGGCCGGGCGGGGCCTGTGCCTGACCGCGCTCTCGCCTCTGCCTGCAGCTCGTGGGCTCGGACGAGGCGATGCAGCAGAAGCTGGCGGAGGCGATCCTCCGGGAGAAGAGGAGCTTCAACATCAGCATGTGAGTGGTGGGGAGCGGGATGCGCCCGGGGCCTGCTGCCACCTGGTCCACGAGGCGCAAACCAGCGGCTGTGAATCGAATTCACGGAAAGCTCCTGCTTCAGATTCCCGCTGCACCGAAACTGGTTAAAAACGCAGGTTCCGCCCCCGTGGCAGGAGTCGGAGCTGTAGAGCCCAGGGTTCAGAGAGAGACTTCGCTCTTCCGAACGCTAGAGAGCACCACTGCCCAGATGTGACCGCATCTGCAGCGGGCAAACCCCTCTGTCCTCAGGGCATGCCTGGAAACGGGGGCACGGGGTGGGACGCGTTTCTTTCCCACGTTCTTGTTCACCATGCACATATCCTTGCCTTTTGCATGTTGCACAGATGTTTGATGACTAAATTGGAAACGTGTCAGAGAGCAACACATTTTTTTCCCCTGCCTGGGAGACAGAAATTAAACATCCTCGGACAAAATGGGATAGGTACAATGCTTGCAAGTACTTGCAGGCGAAGAAGTTTTTCTGAAGGATATCCATTGCTCTGGATGTCTTTGTAGCTCTTTTCTGGTTTGTATGCACACACGTGCTTTTCCTCCTCAAGCTATTAAGATGCACTTGGAATGTCAGCTTTAGCCACATGACATAGCCTGTCTTAAAAGCTTGATTAGCTAACTTTTTAAGATAAAATGTCCTTGACAGCTCTCTTGCCAAGACCAAATAAGTTTAGTCAGCTCTTCAGAAGGTGTTTGTGTTATTTCGCTGCTGTAATCCATGGCTACACAGCAAAAGCAACCCGAGCTAATGTTCTGCTGGCTAATTAGAGTGACTAGTGCTCTGATTATGACATCTTGGATGTCTGTGCTAACTAATAGTAAATGAATTACCCCATTTTCTATGTGAAACCTGCAGCCTCTGCTGAGCTGTGGAGTGCCATAGCTAGATGGCTGCTGGTACTACAGCTGGGGAACTGCCCAAAGGCAGAGAATCCTGTGCTCAAGCTACAGAGCAAGATATGTTCCTGTGTAAATATTGCTAGGAAAGCAAAGTCAGTGGGGTTTTTCTCCCTCCCACTGTGTTACTTTGGGATTATACACATTACAAACAAATATGGTATCTAATCTGACAGGTCTACCTGTCCGGTACAGCTGTTGGGCAAAGAATTACAGGGCTTGGGTTTTTTGTGTCTCTTATTGCTGGGTGGGAGAAATGCACTGCAGAAGCCTATCTGGAGACTGCTGACATCATCTAGTCATGTTGGTTTAAATATAGCAGAATTCCAAATAATGCAGTGCTTTTCTGGGTTGCTTTTTTTCTTCCTGCCCCTCCCCAGACAATGAGATCTCATACTTTCATCAGAGCCTTCCTAAATTTCACCTTAAATTAATAAGCTGGTTTGTGTTGCAGTGTGTCTTTCAAGCTCACTTTGCTTATCTGTTGTATTAGTTTCAGAATGTTTTTGTTAAAACATATCTTCCATAAATGAAGAAGCAAAACACCTGTATTTGGGGACTAGGAAACAAACTACATAGGATTAGTAGAGGGGAATGTGTTCCATGGTCTGTGGCTGCCACAGAAAACTGTTAAGTCCTTTGAGACTGAATTGCTAGAATTAATATTCCACAAGAAGACCAGAATCAGCATTTCTGCGTTGACTTCCAGAAAGGAAGTGGCTTGTGAGAGTGACTGAACTTCTGGAATGTTTGTTTGTCCAGTTTAAATTAAGGTGAACTTCCAAAAACGCAGTGCTGATAATGTTCTTCCTTGTGGAAGATCCAGTCACGTACTGCTGAAACCCTTTTCGGTTGAGCTGTTGGGTGGTTGGTTTGCTTGTTTATTTGTTTATTGTTGTTAGTTGTTTGTGGTTGTTTGGCTTTTTTTAGTGGGAAGAGATGCAAAAATCCCCACCCTGTATTTCTTCCAACAGCTTTAATTAGCAGTGGTGGTACCATGTAGAAGGATGCCTAAACTAACCTAGTAGCTTGTGACATAGCAAAAGGGTTAAAAAGTTCTTTTTGAGTTATAACTTCATCTATAAATCTGTATTAGTGACAAATTTGTTGTTTAAGGTTCTTCTCTACCTGGAAAGGTCGCCTCTCCTGTGTGAGCGTATGAGAAGTATCTCTGGAATGTGACAGAAAAGCACTGATGCGTTTTAACTGAAACTTGGCAGCAAAATATTCCAGTAAAGCATTGGGATTTGCTTTGTTAGAAAGGACTCTTTGTAACAATTAAATGAAATAACTTGCCATGGAGAAAATGTTTCTATGAGTCTTGTTATGCTCTAATAAGCGTCCCATTATAACCAGCCTTGTCTAGCAATTACCACTGTGCCTGTCAGCAACTGTGAGTGGGCCTAAGATATGAGAGTACCACTTAAACAATCACAGTGTCTCTTCAATGCCCACGTATTTAGTAATTAGCAGGCTTCCTGGTAACTTGCTACAGGGTGAACTACAGTGGTTATGTGATTATGGGTAAGTGGATACTATCTTAGCAAGCTACTTGGTTAAACGGGCAAATTTGTTGTCTTTCAGTCACCTTGCTACATCCCTCCCCTTACCTTCAGAGAGGGATCATCTTCGACCCAGGATAGATATGGTTGTGTTTATGATTGACATCAAGAGCAAGTACAGGTAAAAGAAGGGCAAAAATATGGGAGGGGGGACGAATATTATTTCTTGGTTTGATGGCTATATGTGCATTTTTACTGTGTTGGAATTGCTGAATAGTGCATTTCAAACCCAAGACTTGCTGTGGTGGAAGAACTCAGTAATATATACAGTGGCTTTCTGGCCTCCAGCAGTGGATTAGGGCTGAATTGCTCTCTCCAATAACATGCCTGTTGTGCACTAAGTTGCCATAGCAGAGAAGGCAGAATTTATTTCTGGCTCTGGATATGTGACAATATGAACTGAGCTTTGAAAATATGCTGTCTGTAGAATTAGATGGAGGTGCTGGCGGTGCTGTGAAGTTCTATAATCTGCAGAAGTCTGGGCACTCAGAGTGCTGGGCATTGCTGCCCAATAACCAGCAAGTGGCTGGGTCTGTGTCCTCAGTTCACTGATACTCCTGGTCAAGTGGGATCAGCACTGTGGATGTCTCTGCAGGGATTGATTCCTCTTCTATCACCTTGTGCTTGCTTTTGTAGAAATGATACTTGTTTTCCCTGGCTAAAAGTAAAGACTTGCTAAGGCACAGAAGTCAGCATTTTATTACTTACTTAACTTGTGACTGATGATCCTGGGCTCTCATTTACCAAAAATGACAGGCCCAGCTGCATACTTACAGCACAGATGGTGCTGCAGAAATGTGTGGGCAAGCGCTTCCTGAACGAGCCGAAGTAGTGCTGAAGTTTCATTGGATATTAATGAATTCAGATGCTTAGTGTCTGTAAATCATGGAGGACGCTGTTCAAACTAACTCTAACTGTTGAGTCTTGAGTAGAAAGGATATGTTATGGGTTATTAAACAGCTGTGGGTATTACAGAGGTCTCTGATGTCATGCTTTTAGCATAAAGCAGAACTTTGCAAGCTCACAAATCAGCAGATGTTAACATCATTGGTTTTCTAATTGTGCTTCTGAAAATTATTCCTGTTGTCCTTATGCTGCACTGGTTTAACCTCCCTGTCTAACTAGATTATCTATACTTTTCTGACAGCTTGAAGAATGTTGAAACTTCCCTAGCTCATGTGGATGCCAACTTCTTCCTGGGGAAAGTGTGCTTTCTTGTCACCGGAGGTACGTATGGTACCTCTTCCTCCTCTTCAAGCAGCACAACTCACTATTGGTTTTCTTAAAACAGGGTACTGACTTAACTTGAAACAAGCTAAAGGAAAGCAGTGGCTTTGTTGAAACTTGGTTTAATTATTATTTCTGAACTCCTCTGCCTTTTTTTATTGTTTTCTTGGATAAAATACTGTTCTCTCATGCTCACTTGCTCTCTTTTTGTTTTTGCCAGTCAGACCTCTCTTCTCTGTCCCTAATCCCTGAATATGATTTGTGTTATTGATTTTTTGTGTGTGTGTGGCACTCTAGAAGTCTGTTCTATCTGCTCTTGCAGATCTGTCTTAATGATAATCTTAATGAGCAGTGAGAAGCATATGATACTGTGTAATAAAGTGAATCTAAATGGATGAGCTATGAAACTATGAAGTATGGTTTTAATACAAGACTGGTATCCCTGCTGTGTACTGACTGGTGTACTGACTGGCCCTGTTGTGCCTCTAATCCTTCTGTATCCCAGTGCTTTTTCTGTGTACCCTCCATGCTTCAGCTCTGAGGAGCTGCAGGGGCCAGACTGTACTGCTCAGTGTTGGAACATAGGTGCTGGGTCCCTGGAGTTTGGGGGTCAGGAGGCCTAATTCTGAGGTAGAGAAGGAGTCTTAGCATTGTCTTATGTTGATGAAGTGAATTCCTTGGAGACCGGACCACTCAGTGATACCATATGAGCCAGTAGGACCTTTGGTAAGTGAGTGGAAGACTCTGCCCTTCTGATAGTGTGCTGTTCCCTTATGCAGAATGCTAAAGTTACATGAAGAGTGATGTGGTAATATTCCTGCTGTAAGTGTTATGAAAGACTTCTGTGCTAATTCCATTTCAAAACTTGTACCATTCTGTTTGCACTGCTCAGTGTTGCCTTACCTTCCATTATACTCTCAAAATTAGCTCTGGATTGTTCTGTGGATGTGGAATTTCCTACAACTTTTCTTCACTGATTGCTGATTATGAGGCTTGTAATGTGGGAAAACTTTTTTTTTTTTAAGTTGGCAGGGTGAATGCTTGCAGCATTGAGACGAATGCTGTCTGTAAATTAGTAGAAGCCTACTGCAGCCCTGTGCTATTCTGTGAGCTGGAGGTAAGGTGCTTATTTAACATCTCAAAGGATTTCTGAATTCCACTGCTCTGTGATTGTTATGAACACCATTATATTAGCAATAAATACACGTAACAATAAGTACATATGCTACTGGCTTTCATAAGTGTCAGAGACCAGACTCTGTCTGCAAGAACAGGAGCTACAGGAGTCTGGCTGTCCTTGAAATGAGTCTTCTAGTAATCTGTTCCCTCCTGTGCTACTTTAAAACCTCATGAAGCCAAGCCTTAGCTAACAAAAAACATCTCTGATATGCAAAGCCTTGGTACACTTGTTCCTTGCTGCATTTTCTCTTCCTGGGAGCCCCTGAGCTTTTATTTGCTGTGTGACTCCCT
The DNA here is from genome assembly GCA_009812075.1 of Sialia sialis. Lineage (NCBI taxonomy): Eukaryota > Metazoa > Chordata > Aves > Passeriformes > Turdidae > Sialia > Sialia sialis. Next base: position 25,202,564 of record VRYO01001878.1, read on the forward strand.
TGCCCATGTAATGTTTTGTGTCAGCCAAACTTTGTGGCTTCACTGACCATTTTGCCATCTGATATGCCACTCTTTCCAATTAGCTGCTTGGTCTGAAAAGCTGGAGGGAGAGTTTGGCATTCAGCAGCAGCACACTTCACTTTTCTGTGTGCTTGTCCCTGCATCCTCAGAGACTGCTTCCCTACCAGCAGGTAGAATCCATGCCTTTGGCAAGCCCTTCAGCACTTCCAGCTGGCAATGCTGTACCTTCCTTAACATCAGGGAAGTAAATGGACCTATTTGGGGTTTTCTGTAGCTAGACACTGGATGCCTGCTCTGGTTCTCTCTTCTATCAAAGCTTACCATTGCTGTTCTTCTTTTCTATTGATTAAATAATTTCTCCATTTTGTTTCCAGTTGGAAGGGATTCGAGCTGCTACTGCTCAACGACTTCTTCGAATGTTACAGATCTGTGCTGGTCACATACCAGGAGTTTCTGCCTTGTCCTTTGTCTCGCTGATGAGGAACTCTAATGATGATTAGCTTCTCATTGTGATGCTTCAGACACATTCGTCAGTATTTTTTTTATGTCAGGCATTCAAGCTGCTGCAGTTGGCATCACATTGGGAAGCTTTTTTTTTTTTTGTGACTTGTCATGACCATTCATCTAAGAACTGTTTCTAGTTGCTCACCTCTCAAGAAAAGTTTGATTCCTATTCAGAGGATAACAGATAGGGAGGGCAGTTTGAATTGGGGATTCCTATCCATTATTACATCTGAATCCCATTTCATGATCAAGTTTTGAGTTTTTTCCACTTGGCCAATGGCCAGGAGCTACTGTTTTCTGAGAGAATATTAGAAGAACAGGCTACTGTCTCCAAAGTACCAGAGAAGAGGCAGCAGGCTCCTGCTTTCTTTCAACTGAAATGCAGCACCTTAGTCTAATGTTCAATCTTGCTGCCAGGTTTTGTCTGTCCACCAAGAGAAGAATGGGGAAGGGAGGCTGGCCTGCCAGCTTCCAGATAGAGTGCACTTGGTTGTTAATTATCCAGCTGTGTGAGCATCTGCCCAGCAAAGGACTCACTACTTCCATGCCTGGTACCTAATTGGGAAGGAAGGGACTAAAGAAGATAATCAATCTAGCACTTTAGCTTTCTTTTAGATCCTTAAAGAAAAAGACTCCACCTGTCAAGCCCAAGACAGCCCCAGTAACACGGCATATGGGGCTGACCAGAGGTGAAACCCAGCAGACCAGACCACAGCAGCACACAGAAAACAGGTTGTCTCGACTGATTTGCAATGTGCCGTGTATAATCCCTTTACTAACAGGTTCTGACCAGCAGTAAGTTGTGCCTTGTGTTTACTGCAAGTCACTAAGTTTTGAGAGTTCTAATTTAATAAAATAAGTAATAAGTAATTGTTGTATGCTCTTTATTAGCGATGTGGCAATGGGCTTTAAAACCTGCAAATGCTTGCCCCAGTTTGCCCTGGCAGGCTGGTCCTTGCAGGCAGCTCAAACTCCCAGTTAGTTGTTTTGTTGCACTCGTGGCTTCAACCATGTGGTGGTGGCAAAAGCTTTTCAAATACTGCTTTCTCTTCATTGAGTTGAGCCACCTGCCAGAATAGTGCTTTTTGAAACGCTGGGATGTTTCTTACCCAGAATTGCATGCCAGGTAAAAATGTAGCCTAGAGAGAATGTGTTAAGCTCCCCTCTGATTTAATTTATTTAATCCCTAATAGTCTGCTTTAATGTTCCTAGGTGCAGAGCTCTAGCTGTGTGCACTGTTTCAGTTAGCTTGTTTCTGACATCTGTCTGTGAGCAGGAAAAGCAGAAAGCAGCACTGCAGGCTTAATCAGCTGTGAGTGTTGGCAGTCCTTGCAAAGACAGCTCAGCAAGGCACAAAGCCTGCATCCTTGCTCAGAGGACGCACAAATCCCAGCTCCAGTTGTATTGTTGCTGATGGGGGAGGGCTAGGGTGTTTGTCAGCTGAAACAAAAGGAGCTAAACCATTCAGCTGTGTTATGATGCCCAAAAGGGCTGGACTCTGGCTAAAACCCAAAGGAGAAAGACATGTGCAAACTGTCGTGGCTGTGTAAGGAGGATTTGAAGCTTAATGGGCATGCCCTACTTTCAGCTTGCTTTGCCATCCCGAAGGTACTAACCAGGACTTGGCCACCAGAGAGGGGAAATCATGCTGAGAAACAAGTTTCTGTGTTGGTTATGCTGTCTCAGCCCTGCTCTTGTTTTGAGTCCCTCAAAATAAAGGAGACCAAGGCTTAGAATATAGGCTAGTTTCGATTTGCTCTTGATGTGCAGGTGCAGTCTGTGGGAGGAAAGGAAGGGAAGTGGTATAAAATGAGCCACTCTCTTGTGTCCTCTGCCTATAAGGCAAGGAGACTTTTCCATCTCCTAGGTTGCTTTCCAGTTGACTCTAATAACTGATGGACTCAGGTTAAATCCCTTTGGCCTCAAGAGTAATTTCACTCTGCTTTTTTAACTAGTGAAAATAAATTATTTTTTTTTTTTTGGTCCATCCAGAATGCTTTGGAGTAACCCATATGCTACTGTCTATTTCTGCACCTTCAAGCAGGGTTTTTTTTCCATTGTTATGTTTCAGGTGGGGTATTTCTTGCCTTCTACTACTTTCAAAGAAGAAAGATGCTGTTTTTATTTCCTACAGGTGCCTGAATCTCAGCTGGTACATAATAAAATCTAGTTCCTTAAGAGCAGCATCTTACTTCACCTTGGGGCAAATATTTTTCTTACTCTTAGGAGAAAGTATTTACTAGAACTGGCAGGGGAAGCGGAGCGTATCTAAGAATATGACACTGTGTCTCAGGTCCATCATGTTTTACAACCCAAAGTAGTTGGGACACATCTATAGCTACATCTTCAACTATGTAAATACCTCTAGGAGCTGTCAGCTATTCGTTTAGACGGGCTATAGCACTGCCCTTACTACCCGAGGAGACAAGGCAGCTGAGGATATCTTTCATCTGGATGGAGTAGCCAGGGCTAATGTTTGATAAAGGTCTTGTGAAAGTAGTACTTGGATTGGGATCAGAGGCATGGAAGGCCTGAAGCTGAATTAAGGCTAGTTACTCAGGTTCTATGTGTTCAAATCTCATGAAAGAGCTTGCCAAGCTGACTGAAATCTAAACTAACAGAAACATTTTGAAGTTACTTGCTTTCTCTTCTCTCTTGCCTCAGTTCACTATCCCTGTGGAGATTTTCAAAGAGGAATCCCCCTCTCTGGTGAAAGTACCTGTGAGTGTTGCTGGTTTGACTGTTTCAGTTTGTCAATGTGTTTCTCTTTGTCAGTTATGTCAGCAAAATTAGAATAAAAGTGGCTTAATTAGAATAGAAGAGCTCATATCAGTTGCATTGGTGTAAGCTTTGGTCTCACAGTGCCTTTTTTTAGCGATGGAACTAAATGGTTTCCTCTGCTCAACCTTGGCAAGTTGACCCGCAGGATTTCATTTTCAATCCAGTCCCTTGAAGATTTTGCATCCTCAACTTGCTAGCTAAACAGCTCACAGAGGTGATCTGTGAGAGATATTGGCACAAATCAGCTTCCTTGGCATTACCTGGTGGGATTACAGCTCTCCACTGTGTCAGGTTTTCTAAGATTGACTCTGCTGTACCAGCAGTTAAATCAGACCACCTTTTAAGCATGATAAAACAAGATATGTTCAGTCTATACCAATGGGAGAGAAAGTCTGCATACTGAAATGGCACCCATAGTAAAAGATCTCTCTGTTCCTGCAATAAAAATCAGAGATAAATACAACCCTGGGGATATATCTGTTCCTTCCAAACCTTGAAACCTGGTTTTAGAGTTTTAGATTCAAGGCCACCTCTGATACTTGCTTTGGGGACTGGTTAAAACTGGATGTCTTTGCTTGCCAGGACCTGTAGTTTGAAGGAAGTGGCTGGCTTAGGTCACGGTGGTGCTTAGCAGCCGTGGTCAAGCTGTAAGAGCTCCTTGGTTGCTCCCATCATGACTACTGTTCACAGCAGTGGTGGACAAGAAGGGACTCCTGCTCTGCTAACTGGAGCTGACCAGCAGAGCTGTGGCAGAGGTCAGCTCTGCTCTCCTGCCAAAAGCGAGGAAGAGGCTTCCTCCTGTGGGATTTTTAACTTGTCTTGATTTTTGCAGGAGCACTGGCTGTTTCCAGATGGCCCAGATCCCCTGGCAGTGTCCTCTGCACTCTGAGTATTCTCCACTCCCCACCCTAAGCTGGTGTGCAGTGTTGCTGTGGGCTGCTCGACAACTGCCACTTTCCATTCAATGGCCAGCTGTCCTTCACTGGTGGGGAAAAGTGATTTATATGCAAGAGAAAGCAATAGCTGGTACAGCCCAGAGGCAGGAGCCAAAAACACTGGATTAGTTTCTCTTCTGTGGTTGATTTCCTGCATGACCCTAGGCATACGTGTGAAAATTCACTGTCCTTTGCTTGCTCTGCTTCTACAGCAGGATCTGCCTCCACTGGGGCTGTGTAACGAGGGCAAATTGACAGTGCTTTGGGTCACAAATCTGGAATTGAGTGGAAGCATTCAGAAAAAAACATTTTTTTTTCTTCTTTAGCAGAATTTGACTTTTACCTAAGTTCTGTGGGAGAGGGTTTGGTGGGAGCTGCTGGCTGAGCAGCTCCTGAGATCAGCCGTTTTTGTGCTGCTTACATGCCTGACTCCACTGCAGGGAGGCCGCCTGAAACTGGCTGCAATCCTTCTCATAAGGCATTGCGGCATGCTAAGGTTTTGGTGTGAACTGGAACGAAACCACCCGCTGAAATGCTGAAATTCCCTGCACAGTTCAATTATCCTTGAATTGGCCAATGGGGAAATCAAAGTCTCTGGATCTCTTCCTCACTGTTAAATATTAATACGGGACGGCAATACTAGGTAGGAAGGCATCCCCTCGGGTCAGCTCTGTGCAGGAGGGGCTATCTTGGCTGTGAAGAACCTGTGTGCAAGAGAGGTCGGGCACGGGGGACTCCGGGCTGACGTGACTTGCTCAGGCTCCTTGGCAGCTGAGTAGCATGGGCTCCCAGCCTGTGCTGGGCCATGTTTCCATTGCCACAGGCTCCTTTCTGCAAGAGCTGCCACGTGCCACGATGTCACATCCTTGTCCCCCTGGAGCTTACCGTGCGCTGGGGCACTGAGAGGAGCCAGGAAAGGCACCGTGCCCGTGTGCCCTGCCCTGCTGCCTCCTTTGCCGAGGGAAGCCAGTGGTGTGTGAAAGAGAGCCCGTGTTTTACATACGTGCAAGCAGCCTCCTCGCTGCCGGCCCAGGTGCAGCTGCAGGCTGCGTACGAGAGCCCTGTGGGTTCTGTGTGTCACGGGAAGGAGCACCGAGCTGGGGCAAGGACAAAAACAACGAGAGAGAGCACCTCCCCTTGGGAAACACGGCCCTGGTGTGTAGGGTCTGCTCTAGCCTCGGGATCCAACTCCCTCTTGGCACTATGAAAAGCTGTGCCGGGGCCAGCTGAAGCACCTGTGCTTAGGCACACTGGAAAAAACTAAAAATCCCAGCCAGGGTTAAACAAGCTAAGCAGGCTTTCCCCATTTTCTGTCAGTATGGAGTATTGCTTTTGTATCCTCCCATGAAAGCTCTCCAGTCCTGCGATGCGCTCACCGTGCAGTGACAAAGTGACAGTGCTGTGCTGCGACTGATCCTGCCTTGCTCCTGTCCTGTGCTTGAATTGCTGAAGCACCTTGGGTGTTTGTGGAGGGCTGGCAGTCCTTGAGGCACTATCATTGTCTGTACTGGTCAGCTCAAAGCTCTCCTGAATCTCTGTGCTGGCCACTCTCCTGCTTTTGACAGCAGCATTGGTATCACCCCAGTGTTAACATTCAGGTTTTTTTGCCCACTGCTGTTTCTTTTTCTTGCTCTTCCAGAAATCACTTATGTGAAGCCAGGGCTGCATTTGCCTCAGCTCACTAACAACCTGTGGCTTGTGTGGCGGTGGAGTATCTCTCTTTAAAGACATGTGCCAGAATCAACTAATTAATCCTCATTCCCCTGTGGGACGGAGGCCTCATCCTGTTATGTTGAACAGCAGAGGATCAAAGGCATTGGAGCTGGGGAAGCCCTGGGATAGCACAGTGTCACTCTGCCTGCACACCAGGCACCTGTAAAGGCTCAATCTTGTGCACTTATCTCCAGGACTTCTTTTAGCCATGCAGGGGATTGCAAACTCTGCAACCTTCGACACAAGGCTTGAGTTTCCATCACCTTGGTCCAGAGGGAGTGTTTTCATTACCTGGTGTTGCCTTTTTACTTTTTCTCTTCATTACAACTCAACTTGGCCACTCTGAGCAATTCTCCCTCCTGACCTACAGGTCCTTCACTGCACCCACTGTGTATGTGTCTGGGTGCAAGGCAGGGCAGGGAGGCTTAGGCACTGCTGAAATTGAGCTGCAGTGGTGATGCACATCCCTCTTGGGCATTGGGACCCCCAGCATGCTGTATGCCCTGAAGTAGTGCAAACAAACCCCAACACCTGACCTTGGGCTGCCCTGGCATCCACCATGCTGCTGCGTGAGCTGCTTGCAGGGAAGGGAAGGGGAGCTGCCTGCACGCAGATGTTGTGTAATACAGACCTAGTTCAAACACAGGTTTGCAGGCTGGGAAGCATTTGCCCAGTCTAAGGAGAAACGAAAGACCCTCTTGGGACAAGGGCTGTTGCACTGCATCTTCTGCTCTGTGTTATAAAGATGATGAAACATGAAGCATGTGCTTTCCTCAAAACCTGGGTTTTACCCAGGTTGCAGGTGGAGCATCACCTGTGAGAGTCCCCCTGAGTGTGCATGAGCTGTGGTTTGGCTGAGCTCAGCCACTGTATGGGACTAATACATAGTGATGGTGTCCTATAAATTATATAGTTGGTATGTTCACCATCTGCTCTGCACTGAAAGCTGAGTGTGATTGAGATCTTCCCCACTTCCCAAAGCTTGACTCTCTTGCCAAGCTTGAAATGTGTGTATATCTCTCCTGTAAGTGGTTCTGATTGAATCAGGTAAAGAGGGAATTTTTTAAGCAGGCTACAATGTTCCCCGCACCCGAAGTGAGAGCTGAAGCAGCGGCCAGCATCCCATTATAAGGCTATGAGTAAAACTGAGTCTGATTTCATGTTAATTAGGTTCTAAAGGGACTGAATCTTGATCGCAGTGGTCATATCAAAGATTTAAAATAGTAATGCAAAAAGCAAAGGAAACCCCACAGTGATTCATATAAGAAGAAGAAATAAAGACAGTCATGGAGGAAGAAGGAGTTTGAGGGGGCCTGAATTGCTCTGCTGCCCAAAAGCAGGAGGGGATTTGAATCAGATTATCCTCATTAGATGTCTCTTTAAAGCATCATCAAGCCAGATGAATGGTCTGGGGGAGAGCTTGCAGGCATGGTGGCTGTGATTATCACCAGGGATTTGCAGTCCTAGTTATCTAGCTTAGAGACAAGATTATTAGGGGGTATAAAGCTGTTCCTGCCCTCAGCCTCTAATGTGCATTTTTAGGTTGGGTGATGGGAAACGCTGTGTTACTGCACAGCCCCTCAGAAGCCTGCCTTCATCCTCTGGTGGTCCAGCCCTCTGCAGGCCTGTGGGTGCTGTGTGGAAGGGAACAGGACCTGTGCTGGCCAGGAGATCTTCTAGAGGGACGGACAGGCAGCCTTCCCTGTGGCAAAGAGCAACACCTCCTGTATAAGAAATGGGAAGGGGATCTTAAGAGGGGGGATTATATCTGCCTGCCTTGGCAGAACCGTTCGCTACCCACAGCATCTCCCTTCTTGTGACAGCCTCTGCCAAAGCAACTCCTCCTTCCAGCTAGAGCCTTCGAGGCCCCAAAGGCTCAGAAGTTGGTGTGGCTGTTACAGAGGGAATGCCTGCGAGCTGTGAGGATGGGGGAATCAATAGACATTGCCCACAGGTTCCTTGGAGTTCATCCTCAGGGGTGGAGATTATGGCACAGGGCTGCTGGCAGTCACTCTCCACCTCCTCAGCCCTGCAGCTGCAGCAGCTCCTCATCTTTCCCTTTATCTTCTTCCCTACTCTGTGTGCTGCACTCCTGTTTCTTTTCTGGGCTTTGGCAGATGGCCAAGGCATTGTGCCCAGATGCCAGCCAGGAGAGGAGGTGCACAGGCCAAATCCACCTGACAGTTCTTTTCTAACATTGCATCCTGAATACACTCATGGAAATTCATAACATTACTCAAGCCTGGGTAAGTAAAATCACTGCGGCCTTTTCACACCTAAAGGTCTATGGGAAGCCAAAGGATATTGTAGAGGTACTGAGGCAAGCGTGGCTTTGATTTTTGGCTCTGGAGTCATCTGCTGGAGATTCATGCCTTGAGAATGCAGTGGTGGGGCTTCCCACAGTGAGTTCTGGGGAGATTTCTGCCTCGGCATAAAGGATCTGTCTGAACCCACCCATTCAGAGGTTTTTCTTGTGGCAGCACCTCACTCTCAGCCACTGGTTTCTGTTTCAGTACTGGAGATGCTGCCTGGCCCTGTCATGGCACGTGAACGCTCCCTATGAACAGCCACAGGCAAAACTGGGGGGTGGCACTTGCCCCCACATCCTAGTTGCCCAAGGGAGACAGGACAAGATGCCACTTCTTTCAGGATGGGGGTGAGGGCAGCATCCCTGCTGCAAGGCAGAGTGGGCAAGGACTTTGAGTACTGTTTGTTCACATTCAGGCAGAAGAGCCAGGCTCAGCTAACTCTGTGTTGCTCATGATGTGGGAGGGCTTGCAAGAGCCAGGGCAGTGCCAGAGACCCAAGCCTCACTGTGTCCCTGTCACACTCTGCAGAGCAGCGAGAGTAGCCAGCACACCGGCTGGAAACACCCCTCAATCCTCCCCACCAGGGGAGATCAAGGGCTAAGCCCTTCGAGGGCTGGATCAGACAAGAGAGGGGTTTTTTTTCTGTGCTGCCATGTCCCTCTTGGGCTCTGTGGATCAGAGAGGGGGGATGGGCAGAGGGAGTCTGAGCTCAGGAAGAGTTGACCCACCCTTCTGTAACCCCAGAGGGTTCTTCAACAGGCAGTCCACTTAGAAGCCTAATTTGGATGTTCAGCACTATCCCCTTGCAGAATGAGTCAAAAACACCTGCCCTTTTCTCTTCAGCCTTGCAGACAAGCTGAGCTCCAGGGACATATAAACAAGGAGCTGGGAGACAAATTCCACTCAACAGGATGGGGCACTGCCCTACACCAAACACCCCATGCAGGTGGCTGATCAGTGTCACAAACTCCCTTGATAGGAAGCAGACCACCTGCAGAGGGATCTGGGGTTTAGAGTGATTGTGAATCTCTTGAAACCTTTGGTTTCCCATATTATTCCTAAAATCTTGCCTATTTTGTCCCTATATCCACCTGGCTTTAGGAAGAATCCCAGTGGATCCCAAGGAGAAGTTTTATGCTGTGACAGATCTTCTCCTTAAGTGCCACATTGGTACTTTTTGGGAAAAGATGTTTCCCCACCTGTGAGCACAGGGATATTGGGAAGGGGTGCTCGGATGAGTTGCTGAGTGGGCTTTGGGGGTTGGCTCCAGCCTAGGCATTCTACTGGACCACCTGAATGTGGGGCAGGTTTCAGGCTGTGCCAAGATGTTCCCAAGGTGTTGGGTGCATCCTGACAGAGATAACAGAGGTAACTGGGTCTGCTCAGTAAACACCTCACAGCTTCTCTGATCGACAAGTCTTTGGGTTTCCGGTGCACACGAGCACAAGGTGAACTTTCAGGGGATATTTTCTGCTACACGCGGTTTTGCAAGTGCGTGTGTGAGTCACTTCACCTACCCCTGACGCCAGAAGAACCACTCACACGAGTCCAGTCACTCATGTGTGCATGAGCCCTCACAAGCCACTGTCAACCTTCCATGCTCCTGGAGCACCAGCACTGCCCTGTCCTCCGCAGGAATCCCAGGGATCTCAGCTGATCCAAGCTGACCTCAGCCAAAGCCAGACCTCCAGGTGTGGCATGGGAGCAAATGGCACTGGAAATCAAGCTGTCTGACTCTGAGATGAAGACATAATTCTTAAATCACCCATTTGATATATTTTCTGGTTTATTTGTTTAATAAAAGGACTTAGCTGGAGACCCAGGCTCCTGGGGTTTTCATTTCTCTGCAGAGGAGATAAGAAAAGCGCATTTCCTTATCCAGTGAGTCATTTTTTCTGCTCTTTAATTATGCATTTGTGCGATTATCAAGCGTATTCAGCTCTGAGATGCAAACAGCTCAAACTACTCACCAAGCTTTAACTTTTGCTATTCCAAAAATGATCAACCACAGTTATGAAGGGTAGGGGAGACAAAGATGGAGGGGACAGCTGATACCCTGAACCTGGGCCGTGCTCATGAGCAGGCCCATGTATGAATGCTGCTGGGGTAGTCAGGACTGGTTTTCTCCTTGAGTAAGCACTATCATGTGTAAATTCAAACATATCTTCTTGGCCCAGGAGGTGGACAAGCTCGGACGAGGGCAGTAAAGACCTGTAGAGCATGATAAAGAGGGACAAGAATATATGTGGGGGAACAGAGTAATGTCAGTGGCAGCAATGAGGCTGCAACATCTTCCATGTAACAGGACCTGGGAGTGCTTCATTCACGGGAGGGCATGACGGCTGCCATCCCCGGGCTCCCCGCCATGTATTTGAAAATTCAAGTTTTCTGTCCATGTACTGAAATGGGATCTGTTGGCTCCTGAACTTTATGTAAATCTCCCCCTCCATGTTGAAAGCACTGTGTAGGTTACTTGGTTTGGGCTTTCCCCAGCATGCATATTTGACTGGAGGGCTCTCAGAGTTAATCTGTAAGTGTGGTACAGCAGATGCTGGGAATCATTTCCCACCCCGCACTTTAAGCCAAGCAAGGAGGAGATACAGGAGGAAGAGGGGCACGGTGACAGTCCTGTGGTGGGACCCACAGAAACAGGGGCTGGGGGTCCCTGAGAGATGATCAACATGTGGGAAGTATACTAGGGGAATTTGAGAGGTGAAGAAAATGGGAATGATGGAGGAGCATACCTCTGGGAAAAGGAAACTAGCAGGTAGAAACACCCCAGGGCAAGAAGAACAGCAAAGCCTTTGGAGCAGGGACATGGTTTGGGGATAGGTATCCTAACAGAGCACTGGATGTTTTGTGGGGATCCTCTGCCTACATGCATGTCCCCAGCCCCACCAGCCCACAAAGGTATTTTCTCGGCCCTAGACTCTACACTTGCTCTTCTGAGAGCTGCCTACTGGGGACAGTGAAGATTCCAGGTGAGATTCTCCTTGCCAGGTCTCTCCACTGTGGAGCTCAGATGTGGACTGAACTTTGGTCTTATTTTTCCTCCTGCTGTGGGTCATGGCACTGCATCTCAGCTTTCCATTTCTTCTTGCTGCCCTGCATCTGTACACTTACCTCTCCAACTCCCACACCTGCACCCCAGTCCTGGTCCTCACCTGGGGTGTACAAGAGACAGAGGGTCAGCTAAAGTGGGATATGGAGAGATGTCCTGCTGTTTGACCCAGCTCCCCCAGCAGGTATGGGCAGGGTGAGCACAGCCTGATCACGGCAAGCATCGAGGCAGAGCGTGCTGAGCTGTCTGTGCCATTTGTAGCTCAGGGCTGTGCTGAGCGACGGAAGAGCTTGGCATGCCCCCACTCGACTGGGGAGTTGTACTTTGACTAAGATGGAGTGGGAATAACTGAGCCACAGGCACAAGAATGGCCAGTGTCTCACAGCTCCTCAGTGCAGCCCACAGCCCTCTGGCAGCCATTCCTGCTGGCATGGCACAGGGGTTTGAGAGCAAGCACCTGGGCACGCTGGCTGGAAGGGGAAATGAAATCATTGCAGCTGTGGAACTGGTGGGCACTGACCAGTTTTTGGTCGGGAATTTGGCTTGCCTGAAGCCCTGCAGTGCCCATGTTGGGACTGCTTTGACATTGCTATGATGCAAACTATCCTCTGGGAATGCTGCTGGCAGGGAGGGAGATGGGCAGTAGGGCAGCTCCTCCCCTGCAGGGCGTGGGGTACCAAAGAACTGCTCTTGTGATGAGATCTAGCATGGGGGGCTGGTGACTGCATCCTACTTAGGACTTCAGGAGGTGAGATGTGGAGCCTGTGGGCTGAGCTTGCCCAACAGTGACTCGCAAGGGGCAGGCACATTCAGGGACCAAGTCTTCAGGCCTGTCTCAGAGGACCTCTGTTGCCCAGTGGAGCACCTGCTACTCTGTCACCTTGAGCCAGAGGACCCTTTGGACTTTTTCCTCCTTCCCTCTCAAGCTTGATCCAGGACAGTGGGCAGTAGAGGCCTCACTAGAAGGAGTCCAGCAGTAAAGCCCTATTAGGGATCTCCTGTGTAGGGCAGGTCACTAGTGTTGCTTCCCTCAGCTGAGAGCCGGCCAACAACTCTTTCCTATGGAGTGAAGAAAAAAAGGATGCAACTTTTGTTCAGTAGGAATGAGATTCACCTACAGCACTGAAATCCATCTCTTCAGGTGTGAAGCATCAGGCTTTGATGCGTGGGTATTGGTGGCAGAATATTTCTCCTGCTCTTGATCAGGAATGCCTAAGACTATTAAAGGATTTTTTTAGTCCCATCCAATGGTTTAAGGATCAGGCTTGGTTCGTGTGACTTGCTTTGCCCATGCCCTGAACATTTACTGAGCAGAACTAGATCTGAACCCTGGAGAGTAAGACATGGTGCTGAGGAGCCACAGGTCTAGGTCTGTGTCGGAGAGAGGAAGGTGATGGAGAGCACCATCATTAGGGGTGGAGAACATAGAGCATTTGGCCTGCTTGCAGAGCAGCCCCTGGTAGGATGTCTCCTTGGGGCAGTGGGAGCTTTTAAAAGGGGAAACATTAGTGCCCTTTCACTCTTTTCTCCTCTGGTCCTTTGCGCTTTCAATCCAAGCCAGATCTGTGCCCCTGGAATGGGGTCTTGTAAAGATCTGTGCACAGGAAAGTCTCCTGTAGGCACTGGAGGGGGCTGAGGGAGCTTTCCAGTGTAAGCAAAGAGGGGTGCAGGCTCGGGGACGTGCCTGGGCTGGGGGCAACCTGCAGGTGGGCAGGGAAGGAGTGAGGATCCAGGAGGTCAGGCTGGGACACAATACTGTGGCTAAGAGGTGCTGCATGGCTGAGGCACACAAGGGGCTGCGGGGATTTCGGAAGCGTATTTTGGAGGAGAGGGGTAGTTTGAGGGCACGTTGCAAAGGCAGGCAGGGGTAGGGCTTGGTTGCTTGCTCTCCTCCTCCCTGGTGAAGATCCGCCCCAGGCCAAGCACAGCGATTGTGAGCCCCAAGGGAGACAACGCAGCTTGACAGACTGTATCTCCCTCTGCCACGGGGCCTGGGGCGCTGCGATTTCACACTCCGGCGGCCCCGACACTGCTACGCCATGCAAGAGCTGGGCTCTCACTCCCACTCTGCCATGTCCTCATCAGGAAAATCTGCCATTGCCTCCTCCTGTCTCTCCTTCGAGTGCTTCGACACCTTGACCAAGTCGTGCATCAAGTGCTCCGACCTGTTCACGGACAACACAAGTAAGGGGACAAGGGCAGCTGCAGTCTGAGCTACCCAGGGCTGGATGGTGGTGGGCCAAAGAGGCTGGGGGCACCCCAGGATGGGCAGGTGGAAGGCACCTGCTCCTGAGGATGGCCATGGACGTGGCAACGGAGGACGGAGCACCGCCTTCACCTAAAGCAGAGGGGAAAAGGGCAACCAGTTCCAGTGGGAGGAACATGGTGTAGGGAGAAGTCAGATGATCCACCCTAAGGTGGATCAACCTGCCCCAGAGGTGACTGAGGGAAAAGCAGGAAGCTCTTGCCTTCTACCACTGAGGGACAGGGAGCGGGATAAGGGTCTCAACAAGCAGGGGGATATTTTGTTGCTGCTGGCAGGTGGGTCACAGTTAAGTGCCACAGTTCTTCCCTGCCACAGCAGCCCCCAGGCCATCCAGCCAGGTGAAAAATGTTGCTGCCCTCCTTCCTCCTTCAGCTCTCCCTCTCCTGACGCTACCGGCATCTCGCCCCACAGCAGAGCCTACTCTGGCACCCACCCTGACCAGCACCTTCCTGATCTTTGGGGTCCCGCTGGTGGTGGGGCTCATCCTGATTCTGGCTGCCTTCTGTGGCTTCCTGGCCTGCAAGGTGGGAAAGCAGAGGAGAAAGAGGAAGGCAGCAGATGAAGAAGACAAAGGTAGGAGACCTCTTCCTCTCCCTCTCACAACACCCTGAGGATCCTGGGCCATATGGCATCAGTTACTGCTGGCTCCTGAGGCACATCCCTGTCCAGGCTAGCTCCTCCACCTCAATATCAGCTCCACAGGCATCCCATGGCATTTTGGGGCATCTGAATCACTGACTGAGTGACAGTGTCCTGCATTCCCTGGGAACCTATGCCTGTACCTGACTGCCAGCACAACCCTGTTGAGCCATCCCTCCCTTTGCCGGGTCTCCCTGCGCCTTTGTTTGCTTAAAGCATGTCCTGACACCATCCCCTCTCCACAGGGGACATGTATGGAGCACTGGTGAGTAGCTTCGTGAGCTCACTGGTGAAAGCCCTCTCCCCCAGTAGCCAGAGGACCACGGATGGAGTGGGAGTAGTGGGGGCAGTGGCGGACACCTGGGAATAGCTCCAGAGGCAGCCTCTCCCTGTAGCACTGCAATGGGAGTCCTACGTGGACTGCCCAACTTGCTTCTCATGCTTGGGATGCCCAGCATCCTCCAGCATGCATCCCAAAGACCCCAGTGAGATGTCAGGGCCAGCCTCATTGACATTACACTGCAGCACTGCACAGGGTTGTCTGGTGCATCAAAATTAGGAATGAGGTTCAAGGGATGAGGCTGAGCCTTTCCTAGCAGGGTATTTCCAGGAGAGTAAGGCCATAGTACTCCATGATTACCCATTTTTGTTGGGGCAGCTCTTTCTTCCCTGGATTGTGGGCACTGATTCAGCCTTGAACAATCTTCTCAGAAGTGATCTTGCCTGGCTTCTCTCCTCCCCATTCCCAGGCAGGTTATGGCTCCCCAGGATCCCCAAGAGAGGCTGACACATAGGGATGCTGGCACTCACTACTGCCCCACAATCCAGGTGGGTGTCCACAGTGGGGCAGTTGGTCCTTGTGCCCTGCCTTGCCTGCACACTTCTGGCAATGCCGGATGGTGACTCAGACCAGGGGGACATTACCCGGGACCTTTCTGCTCTGTGACAGCCCATGACGCACATGCCTAGGAAAAATACCAAAAGTGAAAGAGAAGGGAGAAATCCAGTGGTGAGAGAGATCTGGCCATTATGGAGAGTGTTGGAGGCACTACTCCTTCTCCTGTTGCATGCCCTGGTTCACATCCCTGTTGTCCCCCAAGGCTGCACCACAGCAAGCCCAGTGCTGCAGCACTGGATGTGTGGAAAGTGGCAGGAGGCCTGGGGCTGGAGGCACATGGCTGCGTTCAAAGTGTGTAAACAAGTCTATTTTTAAATGGGAGGCAGTCGGGGAGGGCGAGCTGCCACGGGCTGGGCTCTTCTACTGCCGGCAGGGTTGAGCAAGAGGACTCAAAGTGGAAGTGCAAGTTTCAGTCTTTCCCTCTTGTCTTTTTGGGGGGAGGGAAAGTCCATCAGTTGTAAGCAGGAACAATTCTGCAGCAGGAGAGGTGTGGGGACCTTGCGGACTCCTCCTGTTCCAGATCCATCTTCTCCCCTACAGACAGGACCATCTCCCCGGGACCTGCCTGACCCCATTCCATGAGCCCAGTAACCCCCTGTTCTTGCACCTTCCCAGAAAACACAGACATTGCCAGCTCCCTGCCCAGCCAGGACCCTGCCATGCCAGAGGGAGATGGAGCCCTGAGCCCAGCCCCATGCCTGCATCTTGTTGAGAGCCTGAAGATGCCGGGGCCACGCGGGAAAGCCAGGGAGAAGCAGAGGCCATGCTGCCAGGGCAATGCTGATGGTGACGTTGTTCTGCTCTCCGCTGTGTACCCCCGGCCTGAGGAGTGCAACCACAGCTTCCCACTGCCTGCCACTGAGCTGGGGGCCACAGCCCTGGTCACCACCAAAACCACCCAGAACTGTGCCAGAGAGGAGAGAGTCTGAGGGCAAGGAGAATGGGGCTGGAGTGCTCTGGCTCATCCCTGTGGACACTGACAGCCTGTTCCTGGAACGAGCGAAGACTTCCATGGGTATGAGCTCTGTGAGAACCAGGTTTTGCCCTTAGCAAGATCAGCCTTTTAAGATGACTGTCCTTTTTGTGCTGAGTCCCAAGTTATACCTGTAAATGTTGGAGGAAGCCAAAGTGGATCATGCTGAGTTGCAATGAGCTGTTGACAGCTGCCATGGATGAACCATTGGGAGGAGGCAGAGGAGACACAACCGGTGAGGATGGAGTGGGGCAGAGACTGCTGTGCCATTTGCAGGGCAGCCATTGCGCCTGGACAAATCTCCTGCTGGATGGGCCATTGCTGGGAACATGGGACTGGGAACACCAGAAACTGCAGGGGGAAAGGAATCAGAGAGTTACTTTAGGATCAAGTCCCACACAGCAGTAGCTTGATTTTTGCTACTGATCTCAATAAAAGGAAACTTGAGGCGATAAGGAGCAAGGCACACCCAGCATCTACTCCATTTACAGTCCTGCTGCTGTGTCTTCTGCACACAGTGACACCCAGGTCTTTCCACTCTCTGGGCTATCTCACACAGTGGCAGGCCCAGCATGCATAGGAACCCCCTCCACAATCAGGAACCATGGGGAGAGGAAAGAAGTTTGTCTTCCCAAGCAGTGAAGAGGGGAAAAAAATCTGTCCTTGCTCTGACCCACAGTCCCTGAAGTTAGGGAGGACCAGGGGAAGGCCATGGAGACAGCTAGTCCAGAAGAGCTCCCTCAATCTGTCGTTACAGCCCCAGACAATTGTCACTTCGGTTCACTGTCGCTGCAGAAATACTGTTTGTCACTTGGGATGGATGCTTCCACACTGCACAAAAGCAGTCAGGCAGTGAAGTGAGCGTAGGCAGGATGACTTAATTTATGAGAGTGCCCTCAAGGCTTTGCCTGTGTGCCAGAGCTGGCCGGTGTTGTTGATCCCAGGCATTTCCCCATAGATGGGTTTCTTCACCTGCCTGTAAATAGCTTTACTGCACAGGAAAGGCTCTGTGTGGGAAATGAATCGTTAGTGTGGGATTGCTGATCCTGAGTAATTACAGCAGCTGATGCCCCCAGCTGAACAGAGACTCTGGGTTGGGTGAGAAGCCCTTGGAGAACGTGATTAGTCACTTAGAAGTCATTTGAGAGGTTATTTGCATGAAGCACCATCTCTGGGTTGGCTCTTCCTAACGTGAGGTTTCTTCCTCATCCAGGAGGCCTTGGACAATGAACAGAGCTGGCCAAGCAAGGTGTGGGGGCACTGACACCAGGCACTAATGGGCCACCAAGTGCCATATTCCCAGTAGGGTCAGCTGGAGGCACTGTGTGGAGGGGGTGTCCCTCTAGTGATGGGAAGTTCTCTCCCCAAGTTCTCTCTGGGGCTGCAGGACAGATGCTACTGTTGAAGGGTGCCCACCTCTCTTCTCCTCTGTTTGTGGCACTGCAGGCAGCCTTATGGCATCTGTCCCATAAGGGCATCCACAGACGCTGCCACAGATGCCAAGGCCAAAATTCCTCACCACAATTCCTCTCCCAGACCTTAACACACTGGTAGAGGTGAACCTTCATCTGACTGAGGCTCCACGTGATCCAGGATGGGATGGATCCCCATCTCAGCCTTGGGACTGAGGATGGTGGAAGAGGTGGTCCACGTGCCCAGTAACTGTGTCCTGGGGCTCCAGAAACTGGAGAGACTCAAGGGCTGGTGTCCCAGTTACCCACAACAGCCATGCTGCCCTTTGCAGAGGGGGTATAGCCACGGCATGAATCAGACATCTCCTCATCCTCATGCTCTGCACACAACCCTGTGAAGTAACTTCAAACAACCTTTGTGTATCTGGAGTGGGAAAAAGAGCCAAAGCCAGGTCAGGAGATGTTTTGTCACTAGAAGGACTGCTTCTAGGAGACAGAGCAACCTGTTTCAGGGGAGATGGGGGCAATATGAAAATGGAGCAGAACTGTCAGGAGCCACCTCCACTTCCCATTCAGCGACAGCAGCAGCCCAGCCATGTGGATGCACTGCCCACTCCAGATGATCTGGGAATTTGAAAAAGAAACACTCAAATAAATCCTATTGAAAAAGCCCCTCTTTCTGCTCAGGTAAGGACTTCTGCTCTCATTTCTGCTGGAGTTTAAGCCAGGCATCTCCCTATACGGGATGCCACCGGCATTTGCAACGCACAGAGTGGCAAATGGATCCACACTGTATTCTTCAACCAGTGAGTCTCCCTTGGATCTCATCTTTGTTATGGCACGTGGGGTGTCTTCCCTGCATCATATCTGCCTGACTGCCAACTGTGGTGGGGCAGTGCTCCCCTTCTGCCCAGGAGGGATTTGTAACCTGCTCTGTGTGCTTCTCCATCCTTATGTACAAGGCAAAGGGGTTGTCCATCTTGTCTGCATGGAGAGCCAAGGGAATAGAGATGAAAATCATGGCAGTAAAAATTGAAGAATAAAGTGAACCTGCTGTCAAATGCATGCTCAGTGGTCTGAATGGGGCTCCCATTTTCCTGGCTTTAGGGTCTCCAGGATGATGGTCCACGGGGTACAGCAGGGCTTTGAGCTGGAGACACTCCCTGGCAGTGGCTTTATCAACACATTCCCTATACATGGCCACCTGCATGGCTGGGAACCAGTCAAGCTTGGCCACCTGCATCTCCCCACAGCCATGCCAGGAGCTGGCCATTAGGACAAGGACTGGGAAAGTTTTTTTTGGGGGGATGGGGTGGGGATGTTGCCTGTCTTTGACTTTCCACAGCAGTTTCTCACTTCCCCCTGTGAGGCAGGAGCTGTGATTCCTCCTCAGCTTGGCACCCACCCCACTGCCCACACAAATGCCTAGAAAGGCTGGTGAAGCTGGGCATCACCTGGCTGCAGGGGCATGGGGTTTCAGAGAGCTAGGGGAAAGTCTGAGGAAACCCCTGAGCAAGAGAAAGCAGTTGAGGCTAAAACCTTCCTCACTGCAAAATCACCTTAGTATCTCCCTAGACATTTCAACCCCACTGACCCTGTTTTGGGGGAGGTTGTGAGCATATCTGAGCTCCTGCAATTCTCATCAAAAATGCTGGTGGTAAAGGAAAGAAGTTTTGGTGTATCTGTGTATGTGGGTTTGTTTTCACCTGTGGTCCTAGAGGCAGGAGCCAGCTGGCCAACAGTGCATGACAGTGTGAGGAGAGGGGACACCTGCTCAAGGGTCTTCTGCAGCCACCAGTCGTGTCTGCCAACCCCTTCTCAATCCCAGAGGCTCCCCAGACTCCAAAGTGAAGCCTTCTTCCCCCACTTTCTCCTCTCCACTCCCATTACTGGTTCACCCACCAGTTCAGTCTCCTGATAGTTTACCCACAGGTCCAACTACTCCAGCCTAAAGCACCTCCTGCAAACCCAGCTTCGCCCTCCATGGGCAGGGCCTTGACAGCAGGCAAGGCAGGCAGGGCAAACGGGCACCATTTCATCCCATCCATGAAGTAATGTCCTGATGACAAACGTCCAACAAGGTCTGTTTGTCTCTGGGTGCAGCCTCTGATCCTCCCACTTGCTGCCCTGTGGCCACCCCACCGTCTGCTTATCGAACATGGATCTCATCCCATCCCACAGGAACCTTTCCCATCGCTCACTCTCCAGTGCCAGCCATGGCATAGCGACAGGTGGGTGTCCCTGCAGGGCTCGGGGAACACCGTGCGAGGCTGAGGGACGAGAAGAGAGGTCAGCAGTCCGGGGGCGGCTGCCACGAGGTGGCACTGACGGCACACACCGCCCTGCGCCGCGGGCAGGGCGCGGCAGGGACAGTGCCCCAGGGCAGCCAGGGACACAGGGAGAGCCGGGCAGGCTTGTGGCCAGCCCCACCGGGGCCACACGGAAGGGTGACAGCTGGATCTGACTCTGTCCGACCACACAGCCCATCACCACGGCCACTGGGCTGCCCGGGAGAAATGGTCGCTGGTGGCTGAACACCTGTGGGGCACAGAGAACCGCTGCTCCAGCCCCCTACAGCACTGAGCACCTCGACCATCATCCTGCTCCCCCGAGCAGCCCATTCCCAGTGGTGTCAGGCCTCTCAGAGCATTCTCCAGGACACGGACCTGCCAACCGCGTCCTCCTTTTACATCCCCTCCCTGTCAGCCTCTGCCAAAGTGCTACCCACCAAGATCCCCGGGTGGAAAAGGCCAGGGCTGGAGAGAAGGGGCTGGCCAGCTCCCTGTGCAATGCTGTCAGGGGACCACAGCCTTCCTGATGCTGCTCATCAGCATCCCTCCCTAATTGCTACCCAGTGCCTAATGACAGTAATTAGGAAGAACTAAGCTGCCTGGGGACTGGAAGCGCTGACGGAGTTGGGGGAGACAGATGGTGTTCGCACTTAAAGAAAGATTGAAAAAGAAATTTTACTCAGCTTCGATCAGCCTCCTTTTCCTTTGCTTAGTGTCAGGACCACTTCAGTCCACAGGCACATCAAGGAGAGGCTGAGATGTTGTGCTGATCATTTTCAAACACAATATCTGCACACACACACACCCCCCCACACACACACCCCACAGAATCTCCGGTATTTGGAGTGCCGAGGGGGCACAGAACATGCCTGGGTAGCTGGCACGGAGGGGGTTTCCTCACTGCCTTTGTGGGCTGATGCCCTCCCCTGGGGCCACCCCCACAGCTCCCGGCTTTGCTGGCTGTGATCAGTGAGCAGCTTCCCAGGGGTATAAAGTGAGGGAACGGCCCAAAACCACCTGAGTGGCTGTGGTGAGCAGACAGAAGCTCTGCTGGCAGAATGAGCTGGCCAAGGGACAGCCCTATATTCTCCCCATCACTGTGGCGTAAAGACACCAAACTGGGTTTTCCAGGGAGCACCCAAAACTGGACCTCAGCAACCAGAGCAATTGGACAGGAACTGCTGTGCACTCAGCTTTACCTGCCTGGAGAAACCCCACCTGCAGAAAACCCCCTCCAAACCCTTTCACACAGCCCCTTCCACCCTAGCCCTGGGGTGATGCCTCCTGCCTCCAGAGCTACCTGCCAGACTGCAGGTGCACCTGGGCAGAGAGATGATACTGGGGTGTGAGGAAAACCTCCTTCCTGCCCCTTAGCAGCTGTCCCAAATGCTCTCAGGATGCCCAGGCCTTTGTCCCTCAGAGCATCCTGGGGATGCGAGGTAGGGAGGACACTCAGCCTCATGGAGGAGGAAGCTCAGCCCTGCACTGTGGCATCAACCTGGCCCTGTTCAGGGGATGCTCCAAGAAAAGGTCCACGGCAAACATAGGGCAAACCTACACATCCCCTGAGCTTTTTGGGGTAACCTCCCCTTCTCCCACAGCAAGTGGGGTCATTTTAAACCCATTCTTCATCCTGGTCACAGCCATCTAGGCGAGTAGAACCTTGCCTAGTGACACAAACCTCATGTGACACCTGAAGTGATCGGTAGTGACAGGCAGATTGTGCAGGGAGAGCCTCTGCACTCCTTTCAAGGTACCACTGTGACAGGGACTGACCCCCCTCACTCCCAGGGATGCCTCCAAGGAACGCAGGGCTCTCCTCCTGCTGTAAAACTGGCATTCCTAAATTTCCAAATTCATGGGATGTGGAAAATCCCCAAAAGTAAGGGTCCAATTTTGGACCCTCCCAAAAGGGACATCTGAGCAGTGAGGTGGCTGGTGCCAGAGCTAGAGCACATGGCACAGCCTGCTCTGCTCCAAGCTGCATTGCATCCTCCCCTCCCTCTCGTGCCTTATGTTATTTCTTCTTTTTTTCCCTCTTTTTCGAGCATGGGGCTGTGATGAGAGCCCAGGGTGCAGCCACAGGATGCAGAGGGAGGAGGTTGCCAGCAGTGGGGTGCTATGGGGATGGAGCCCTTCATCTGCTGTCTCCAGTGTCAGCTGGCTACTGCTGCCTTGGCTGCTGACAGGAGCTATTCTGAGCCTGGATCAATGGGCAAATGTGGGGGTTTGGGTGACAGCCACGGGAGGCGTGTTGGGAGGAGGGCTGCAGACAGGGAAGAGCAGGTGAGATTTCTCAGGAGATTCCTCCAGCTTTCCCCTCCAACACACACTCTGCTGTCCTGTGAGGTTTCAATGATGCAGATGTCTTTCTCGTTTCCTTCCCTACGGGGGTTGCAGTCTGACTGGGTCCCGCTACCCAGATGTTGCTTCCTGATTTGAGAAGTGCCAGCATTTTGTGGAGTGGCAAAACTCCAGAATGAAGGCACCTGCAGCCAAAAACTGTGGCCAAGACTGAGCTCAGGATGGCACTTTAAATAGCGGTTTACAGTGGGGGTGACACACAAAAGATCATCTTCCTCCTCCGCCAAAAATAATTGCCATTCTTATTCTGTGACAATAATAATATTTGGTAAGGCTGTTAATTCTTTGTGAAGTGAGGATAATTTTAAAGCTGGTGATTTAAATGTAGCACTGCAAAAGTTTTTGCATAATTAAAAAAAAATAAAATGCTGTTTTACTTAACTAAAAGGTTTGCCTTCTCCATTAGCAAATTTGCAGATTATACCAAGTTAGAGGGGAGTATCGATCTGGTGGAGGGTAATGGGACTCTGCACAAGGACCTGGACAAACTGGATAGGTGGACAGACTGGATAGAGAGGCTGAATCCAAGAATGTGAGGTTCAACAACACCAAGTGCTGGGTCCTGAACTTTGGCCACAACAACCCCCTGCAGCACTACAGACTGGGGACAGAGTGGCTGGACCGTGGCCAGGCAGAAAGGGACCTGAGGGTACTGATTGACAGCTGGTTGAATATGAGCCAGCAGTGTGCCCAGGTGGCCAAGAAGGCCAATGGCATCCTGGCCTGTATCAGGAATAGTGTGGCCAGCAGGACTAGGGAAGTGATTCTTCCCCTGTACTTGGCACTGGTTAGGCCATAGCTCGAGTCCTGAGTCAGTTCTGGGCTCCCTAATTTAAAAAGGATACTGAGATGCTGGAGCGTGTCTAGAGAAGGGCAATGAAGCTGGAGAAGAGGTTGGAGCACAAGTCCTGTGAGGAGCCGCTGAGGGAGCTGGGGTTGTTTAGCCTGGAGAGGAGGATGCTCAGGGATTACCTGATCACTCTACAAATGCCTGAAAGGAAGCTGTAGCCAGGTGAGGGTTGGGCTCTTCTCCCAGGCAACCAGCAACAGAACAAGAGGACCTAATCTTAAGCTTCACCAGAGGAAGTTTAGGTTGGACATCAGAAGGAATTTCTTTCAAAAAAAAGGTGATTGGGCATTGGGATGGACGGCCCAGCGTGGGGGTGGAGTCACCATCCCTGCAGGTGTTTAAGGAAAGACCGGATGTGGCACTCAATGCCATGGTCTGGTTGACGAGGTGGTGTGCGGTCACAGGTTGGACTCCATGATCTCTGAGGTTTTTCCAAGCTAATTGATTCAGTGATTCTGTGACAAGGACCTCAACCCTCGCAGAAGGGATCCATTCTCCTTTTCCAGAGAAGAATGAGCACAGGGGAGATGGCTGCATATGGTCACCCTTGCCGGCCCCTAATGTCCACCACTGCCCTCCCTGTAAGGTGGTCCTGCCTTATTTGCCGTGTCAGCTGATAAAAACATTTCCTTCTCCAAATGAGAGGGCATTTTGGCACTGGCCAATCCTGTCATGGACAGCCAGAAAGAAATGGAGAAGTGGAATGGGATGAGAGGGAGGGAGAAACCTTTTAACTCTCTCCCAAGCCCCTTTCACAACCACAGCCCCAGCCTCTCCTACCCCTTAATACAGTCCGACAAATTCCCTTTTGTCTTTCTTCCTGTCCCTCACCACTAATATCAAAATCAAATCTATAAATTCTTCTGGGGTGACACATTTCCCAGTGAATTCCCAGGAGTGGTCTCTCTGAGTTTCTCTGGGTTTGCTCCTCAGCTCCTCAATTATTTATCTCTGCAAGGGAACAGGAAAACAAACTCAGTGAAGCAAACTTCATGCCCTGTAGTGACACCATGAGTTATTAAAAAATATAATAAAAATTCCCCAGTGAGTCATTTTAGAGGCATTTAAGCAGCTCCAACTACAGAGACGATAGTCATTATTAACTCTTTACAGCCAGCATTGGCTGGGGAGAGCCAGGGGCAGAACAGAATCCAGATCCTCTCATGGTGTTTCCCAACAGGAATGTTTGGGGGGAACCCTGCTGGTGGATGGTAAACACTAAATGTCCTCATTGACAGTTTAAAGTAATTGCAAGCTCCCTGAAAGCCTCATATGTTCTGGGGTGGCTGAATGAGGTGATACAGGGGATGTGGGAAGTTATAGAAACTGTGGTGGGATGCAGGGGATGAAAAAAATCAGGAGCATTTGAGGGATGCAGAGCAATGTGGGGGATGTGGTAGAAGGTGAGGAATGTGGTCGGAGGTGAAGAGTGCAGAGCACACAAAGGAATACAATAGACACAGGGATGAAGAAGAAAAGAGGTGATTGGGAGCATGCAGAGGGTGTAAAGGGATGTCCATCTGCATGGGCAGATTGTGCCAGTGCTGCTGGGAACCCTCTGCCCCAGCACTCCCCACCCACCTGAGCCCCATTCCAGATCTAATGCCAAATGGCCACAGGAGCAGCAGTGAAAGAGCCCCACTAAACATCACCTCCCTGGGACAGTGAGTGTCCACTGCAGCCAATCGAGCACTGACCCCATGTTCAGGAGAGATCTCCTTGACCTCTCCACCTGCTGCCAGTCCCCTCTGCTACCTCAGCTACAGGGACCTGCTAGGCACGTCCAGTTTTCCTGCTCCTGGCCCAGAGAACAGCAGTGGCAATGCAGGAGATGGCTAAATGTTGTGTAGGGAGGGTGTACAGCCCAGCATGGGTGGGCTCCAGTAGAGAGAACTGTGGGGCCCTGGCGGTGTAAAGAGGAGTTTATCTTTGGCTCATCCCTTGCTTTCAGCCCAAATCCAGAGCCCTCCACAATGCCTAAATTGCGAGGTGCTTTGAACTCAGGTTTATGTGTGCTGTCACAGAGGCAGCGTTGAAGCATCTCGCTTCAAGGGATTCTGTGATCCAGCTTCCACTCACAAAGCCCAAGCAATAGGATGGGTCCATGCGGACCCCTGCTGTCCCCCGCTCTGCCCAGGAGCCAGCATGCAGCGAACGCTCACTTGGGCAGCGCTTAACCCCTCACTCCGCTGCCCCCGCAGCCCGGCACGGCCGACTCGCTGCTCTCCCTGCACGCCGCTGGCACACAGGGCTCCGCTTCAGCCTGAACGCCGGGAAAAGCAAAGGGCATAATTTTAGGAGAAGCGTGTGAAATGTGTTCTGGCAGATCAACCGAAGAGCTCTCCAGCGCAAGGAAAGCATTAACATTTGCAAAAGGTCCTTGCAACAAAGCAAGAAATTCCCGGCAGGCAAATCCAGATGTGGGGATGTACAAGTGCTGGGATGCAGACAGGGATGGGACAGGCCCACCGGTTTGGGAATGATTCAGGAGGGTCTGGGAAATAAATGTTCCTGGGCTGGAATGTTACATACTGCTGGGATGAAATGGTAGAGACAATCAGAGTGGGAGGGACCTCTTGTTCCTGGATGGGACTGACAGCACAGAGGTGCAAGGGGATGGATTTAGGTTTGGTTGGGACAGGATATCCCCTGGGTCTGAGCTCCTTTTTGCCATCAGCCCCTCTCCCCCACATGATGGATTTGCACAGAAAGGATGGGAAAAAAGCCCTGAAGCCTGCAGCCTGTGATTCATCCTTACTATATTTGCACATATTATTAGAAAGATGAAAATATAGCCAGAGCTGGAATTACAGATTTAGTAAGCAAGACTGCCTATTTCAGCATATACTGCTTCTCCTGATGACTCTAACTCTACAGGGGACCAATTTACACCCTCACTAGCATTAAGGCATTGCCCTACAGAGTCTACTTATGTATCTGGGTGGATATATTCAGCAAGCAAGTCCTTCAGGGACAGCAGTGTTTGGGTTCTGGTGCTGCCCACTCAGCATGCTGTGCAACTGGCTGGTGCCCATAAACCTCTGCCTCAACATTCAGTCTCCTGCTAATGCTCACCCAGATTTTGGGGATATATCTGTCCATGAAAGTCAAAGGAAAGAGAGACTTGTTTGCTTGCTGCTTTGCAAGCCTTCTGGAGAAGGCTGACATGGAATTTGGGATGAATGAAGAGGAAGAGACCCAGAGCTTGCCAGCTCCTTGCTGTAACTCACCCCAAGCCCCCATCTTTTTATGAACAAATTATTAGCAAATCCCACGCGTGTCAGTAACCATGCCTGGCCCATACCAGCCCTTGTGTCCATGCCTGGCCAGTGGGCTTTGTGCCCACCAGATAGGGAAGGTGGCTGATACCTCCCTGTGACACCTCTCTGTGCTATCCCATGTGAGGAGACCTGGTGCCCTCAGTGAGCCTGAACACAGCACTCTCCTACATGGGTTCTTCCTCCTTGCTGAACTGTTAAATGCAGTCAAGTGGAGGGGGTATCTGCTGTAGCCCACTTGCTTGGTTTAAGAAATTTTCGTTTGCTAATAAACCAGGTTCATTCAACATTTTTCTGCCTGCAAAAGATGTCTTTTAAGGTTTAATAAAGCATCAGGCAGCTGTGTGACCGGGAGAAGACCAAACAAAATACCAGGTGCCAGGTGTGGTTGCTGGTCTCCAGCATCCTGCTAGCAAAAGGACTGTGTACTGAGCCCACTCCAAGTGAAAAAGCTCCCAGGTGTACCAGTGTGGAGGGGCCAGGAAGGCAGCACTGGATCCCTGCTGCCAACCTAGAAAATCACGTGTGTTTTCCCATGACGTGGCAATGCAGTGTCTGGAGCAGCTCATGCCGGAGAGGTGAAGAGGACTCCAGGATCTGTTCTCTCTGGCTGCAGTGGGACATAGCTCCACGGGGATGAGACCCCAACAGGGTGAGCAGTGCAGTGACACAGATATTTTGGCAGCAGTGCAGTGATCTGCATGGCTGAGGTCTGCAGGGAAGATTTCCTTGTGTGATGTTTTCCTCCTTTTACTGAAAGTAAGGGAGAACCTCTGCTTTTGAGTTTTTGTTTGGTTGGTTGGTTGGTTTTGATTTTGGCTTTCTGTTTTGGTTGGGTTTTTGTTTGCATTTGTTTGTTTTTTTCAGATTGCTTCAGCCCCAAGGAAGGGAAGGGAGGTTGCAAGGGAGATGACTCTTGGGATGGTGTGTGACAGGAAGCTCTGAGCACAGGAGACCCCACTGTGGTTGTGTTTACCTGAGAGACACTGGAGACTCCACTTCTGGGACTGCAAAACACTGCATGACCCCAACCACTCACCAGAGAGGTGATGGCACCCTTATTTCTGTCCCTGGCCTCCTAGTGAACATGTAGGAGGTATTTTTATCCTCCTGCCAGTTCCCTTAGTCACCGGTGCCTGCTTTAAATGGGTCAACAGGGAATAAAGATGCAGCAAGCCCTTGCTCCCTCACTGTCTGTCTTAGAGCACATTTACTGGCGGCACTGACTCTTCCTCCTCTTGCACTCCATCCTGCCCAAGTGCTATGGGAGACCCAGGAGAGAACTCCCTGAACCAGGCAGTGTCAGCTGCAATTAACTCCTCATTAAAGGTCAGTGGTGAGGCAGCCCCACTGCAGAGCTGTTGTGTGCCAGGACAACAAGGGCTGTCTCCCGGGACAGTGGAGAGTAAGGTGGCTGCCCTGATGGTGGCAAAGGCAGTGCATTGGGGTGGATGGATGTGCAGGGGAAAGGGGCAGTAGGAAAACTACATCCATCTCACATGCCCCAGATGCATGGGTGCAAGGTGGCAAGGATGGCTTTGGGGGCCTCTGAGCCATTTTGGGAAGGAGATGAGGTTTACTGGGAGAGTCCATAGGGTTTGCATCTGCTGCCAGCAAGGTCATAGAGCAGATGTAATACACAATGACATCATTTGACAGCAGTGACCCCAAAACCATGATGATCTGCCTGGACAGTCCAGTCACTGCCAAGATTCCCAGTGCTCACTGCCTCACACATCTGTGCACCTTGCCATCATTATGACAGTACCATGGTTCACAAACTCACGTTTGGTGACCATCCTGGGAACTGTAGCAAAACTTACAGGGTTTAGAACCAGGGCTCTGCCTAAGCATTCCCCTGGCTCCAGCCCCACTGTGCTGGTGCAACCCAGCTGATTCTGTGAGCAGTGAACCCTCTTCCAGCAGCAATGCTAGCTGGTCACCATTTAAATGGTTTGTTCCTGAAGGGTGACAACAGAGCTTCACACCTGCTCCCGCCCAGCATTTCAAGGTTGAGATTTCCACTGCAGTCGCCCTTGTAGCCAACTCCTGGCTTAGACAGGACAGCGCTCAACTCCAAGGTGACCTCAAGAAATGAACATGGGGTGAGTACAGCACCCAGGGAGATTTGGGCCTAGTCCTTGTGACATCTTATACCCACAGAGAGAGAGAAAAACAGCAGGAGACAAGCTGGGTGCGGGGAGGAGGGGGCAGAGGCAACAATGGCTGACAGAACGAGGGAGTTGCCTCCATCACATTTAAGGGAGTTCGTTTTCCTCCTGTCTCCTCAGATCTGTCCTCCTGCTGCGCTTGCACAGAGCCACGCGGCTTAGCTGCCCTGGGGAAGAGGCGAAGGGAGGGAGACCTGCTCATCAGGAGATGTCCCAGAGAGGAGCCGCAGCTCCAGGCACACTGAGCAGAAGGGATTGCACCCCCTGGTGTGAGCCAGATGGAGAGTGAGGGGCTGGCAGCCTGCCTGGGACCCCCACCACATGCAAGGGGAGCGCTGCTGGCACCCACCCCTCCAACTCCAAGGGGAAAGCATCTTTGCTGCAGGAGGAGACTGCAAAGCCCTCCCAGAACACCAGCAGCTCTCTCAGGGGGCCCTGGCACAGTGTTACCCTCAGGCACCTCAGGGCAGGAGCCAGGCCCACAGAGAGCCAAAAACTGGCATAAAGATTGGGAGAGTAGAACAGAAAGGAAAAAAAAAAAAGAAGTTTTGGAACTTTTCTTATTTCATCTCTGGCTCCTGAGCCTCTAGGCTACACTCATTTTAGCTTTTCAAGTCTTTTCTCTGTGAGAAGCAGGACTAGAAACCCACACCTTGCTGATGAAGGCAGAGCCCCACGGGCATTTTGTGGGTGGGGAACCCGGCAGGGCCTTTGGAGCTCCAGCCCCTTTGATTTCTAAAGCCACAGAGCCTGCCTGGCAAGTCAGGGAGGGGAAAGTGGCATGAGAGTGGCAGTGAGGGCAGCATGGCTTGCAGTGGCATCCATCCCCTGAGGTAAAGCTGGTGCAACAGGGAAATGTCTCTGGCGATGATGTGGAAGACGGCAGAAGGGCCACTCAGGTGTTGCTAATTTTCAAGACTGAGCTTTTTTTGTCTTAGCAATTCTGTTGCTCAGCAAGGCATGACATTTCCCTGCCACCACCAACTTGGCCACCCCTTCTCTCACTGGACCTGCTGTCTGATGAGGGCAGGCTGGTGGTGGGCACTGTCACCATGCATTCAGCAAGTTCCTATTGTCAAAAAACAATCTGAAAATGTGAACTAAACATCTAAATGTGAGATCAGTACTAAAACATTCCCTGCCCCTCCAAAGAGCCATTTGGTATCTCTGATGCATGTGCAGTAATTTCACAATTATAAGCTGCACCTGATTATAAGCCGCACATCTGGGTAGCCGGGTAGAGCATGGGATTTGTCCATATATAAGCCGCACTTTTTTGTTGTTGTTATTGTTTTTAAGCGAGGATCCATGTGCAACAAAGTAATGAATTAGTAACAGAATCGC
>VRYO01001878.1:25233373-25253546 GCA_009812075.1 Sialia sialis
GGCTGGACTCTTCAATGAAAAAGGTGCGGCTTATAATCGTGAAATTACTGTACTACTTTCACACTGCGGATGGTGCAAGTGTCTGGGCTTTTCTCCTTCTCCTGAACTGTTGGAAGTACTTTACCTAGAGCAGCCTTGAGCTGTCAGTTTCCCCATGAAACAGGGGCTCCAACCTTCGCTCAGGAGGGACAAACTGAGGCACGAGGGGTCACATGTTTGCAAATCCTTATCACTCTGCGTCCTTCATGCCTCCCAAAATCAGAGGCCCAGGGTCCAGTCTCAGTCTCCTAGATGCCAAGAGAACAGAAATCAGGAGATGCTTCTGGCCATGCTGTGCTCAGTGACACATCTGTGCTAACGTGGAATCTAGGGCAGGCTGGGAAGCAGCTTCCTGAGCCAGCTTGGTTTCTGCCCAGGGTGTGGTTGCCTCAGGCAAAATCCTGGGGAAGGGGCTCTCTGACCAAGCTCTTCTCCCAGCATCCAGCTTGGTACATGGCTTCCCTTTTCCAGCAGTGCCAGGGCCATCTACCCCATGCCTGCCAGCTGCTCCATCCTTAAAAAAGATGGTGGATGGGAGTTTTTGCAACTAACCTGGATGTGGCTCAAGCCTGCTGGGTTCTCCATGCTGCCATTGGTAGAGGAGAAACCCGCTGCTGGAGGATGCCATGAGTTTATTTTTCTCCTCATATTTGCAATTACCTCCATTGGTTGTTACAAATGCTGGCAAGCTTTAAAAATTATTGGGGCAGCCACATCCCTGCATTTACCCTCCTTGCTCCAGCACATCCACAACCCATCTTCAGCCAGGGCAGGACCATCATCATTCTCTGCCTGCAAAGGTCTGATGGTACATCCTGAAACAGAGCACAAGGGGCAGAAAGCAAAGGGTGAAGCCAAGAGCAGCACCAGAGGGCAACCACACAGCGTGTCCAAGGGCTCTTGTGACAAGATGAATGTCCAGCAGTGAAAGCCCCATTCAGAGGACATCAGGGACATCTGCCTGTGCAAGAACTATGAGACTGTGAACTGGTCCTCCAAGAGAAGTGATGAGTGAGGATTAGTACCTGGGAGGCTTAAACACAGCTCTCCTCACTTGGTCACACACCTTCCCTTCCCACAGTATCAGCCAACTCACAGGATTTTTCACAGCCCCCTCCACCAGCATCCTGCTGCCACACTCAAGACAGCTGCAGAAATGAGAGCAGACCTGTCACATCCCCCAACCTGATCCCTCTCTGCTGCTCTTGGTATGTTTTTAATGGTGCTTCTCTTGCTCCAGTCTGACACCTGTCTATACATACACACATCTCTCTATCTGGACTTTCAGTTTTTCTCTTGTTCTGCTTAATTTATTCTTATTCCCCCCACTGTACATTATCCCCCTTACCCTGTCCTTTGCAGAGTTGCAAGTAATTACTGGTTTGCATTTTGCAAACCTCACACAGACTTTCAGAAATTATTTGTTGAGAGCCAATATTTTGCCTTTTTCCTTTTCCCTTCTTTTCCCCAAGTTATGCCACGGATCTTCCTGCATCCCTCGTCATAGGAGTTTTCAGCATGCCCTGGTCCCTTGTTCCCCTCAGGTGGGTGCACCCACCAAAGCTGTCCTTGTATTAGTCTCAAAGCTCTTCACTAATTTGTTCCTCCTGTGTGGAAAACACAGGACTTGTTTCAGCTAAAGCCCTGCTGCTGGTGGCATCTGTCCTGTCCTTGGGCTGGGATTTGGGAGGCAGAAGGAAAATGACATATCTGGTAGGAGCACCAAGGTGACCCCTGATTGCTGCAGCAAGGCTGCTGCTGGCATGGCACAGGGACAGTTCCTTTGTGGGAAAGCAGCACGCTTGATTTTCAGTCTCCCAAAAGACAGAGGCTTATTGCACAACAAAATGTCATCAGGGTAATGGTAGGAGACCTGAAGCAAATCCCTGCCACTAATAGGATTGGGCCATCTTCAGCAGGTCTCACTCGCAAAGGCAGATCATGCCAAAATGAAGCTGGCTCGAAAGCCCGCAGGCTCCTGGTGGGCAAGGGAGCTCTGCTCACAGCCAGCCCTCTGACTGCAAACCCTCTCCTTCCTCTGTAATCCAGTGAAAAGAGACATCAAAGGACAAGTACATCCATCCTGGGATACTCTCAGGAAGCCAAGGGCACAGAGAGCCTGCAGTTTGCTGCTATAGAGGGTAAGAGACAGCTTGGCACATACCAGTGTGTGAGGAAGGGCAGGTGGAGTAAAGTGATGGTCCCAAAGCAGCACAGTGCTCTCTGCAGAGGTAGTGCATGGGCATTGCACATACACACTTCTGTATTTTCTTTGACTTCTCACCCTTGTTCTCTTCCACTGGAAAAGCAAAACTGATTCGCTGGGCCTTCCCTGCCCTTCCCTGTTTTTAATTAAGGATCTTTCCTGTCCCATTCTGCTCACAAGCTTTCCTCGGTATCTGCCTGAAGCTCCTCTTCCCCAGGACAAATCTCTGACCTTTTTTCACCCCTTAGCATCTCAAGAAAGGACAGGAGCCCGGTGGACTGGGCCCCAGTGGATTTGGCCTTTGCTGGAAAAGGATTATCATGAGAAGAGGAATATGCTGAACCCCTTCAAGCCTCTGCTGGGAGAGCCTGTCCCCCCAGCACAGGGAAGAGCTGGCAGAGGGCGAGGTGGATGTGCTCCTGCTCACAACATTCTGCCAGTCTCTGTTTCCATGTCAAAATGTTGGTGTTGCAAAGATTTAATCAAATTTCATACCTCACTACAACCACACACACAGTTATACCCACCTGACCCAAACCTGTGCTGCGTGGGGGTCATGAGCCCCTACATATCTCCTGGTTCCAGGGGATGAGGAGGGACAGCTGGCTTGCACGGAGGCATCCTGCCCTGCTGGCCATGCCATGCTGCCCTGCGGGCTCCGAGCCGCCCGCAGCACCTGAGTGTACCTGGCAGCCGGCCGGCACCTGTGCCAGAGCCTGTGCTTGGCACGGCCGCCCTTCCCGAGGAGAGGCTCTGCCCGCTGCTGCCGGTCTGACGCCGGGACAGCACGCAGCACGCTGCCCCCGGCCATATGGCCTCCTCCTGCAGACCCTGCCTCGGCTCGCCCTAAATCCCCCATCCCAGCAAACCCCAACAGCTCATTGCCGCCACCACCATCTCAGGTCCTCAAGCACGGGACGGGAAGCACTAGGTCCCTTTTCTGCCACGGTCTGGTTTTTATAGCTCCACAGTTGGCTAAAGCAGCCTGGGGCTGGTCTCGCTGCCTCCCACCCTCCCTGCAGCAACCCCGCTTCACACACAGCTGTTAGGATGAGCCCTAAGGATGCCCCGCATTGCGACGGCTGCTCTCATCCTCTCTCTCTTTGGCTGTGTTTTGCCCTAAATGATCGTGGTTTGAATCAGCGCGTTGCATGAGAGGTGGTCAGGGGTGAGAGCGGCGCGGGTGGAGAGAGGGAGCGTAGCCAGAGATGCCACTGCAGTGCAAGTAAGCTGGGCTGTGCATTGCTGCTTCCAGGTGTTAATATGGCTTTTGAATGCTTGAAAAACTGGCAGAAACTTACTTTAAAGAGGAAAGGAGTGAAGACTCGGGCTCCAGCCAGGACAGCAGCAGGAACATGCTGCACAAGCCCAGCGTAAAAGGAGGTTTGAGGCTGGGGTGCTCCTGCTCAGCCTGCAGGCACCAGTGGAAGGGACAGTTTTGGATCCCGCGTCCCACTTGCTGTCCTGAAGCTCAGATGTGTGTAAAGGGGGCTGCAAAGACTCTGCAGCCATCCCCAACACAACCTCCAGACCGTGCCAGCAAAACCCCTGGGCTAGCGAGCTGATGGGTACCAAGTGCCTGCAAAGGGGGAGCATTTAACAGCACTATCTCCAAGCTTAATGTAAAGTCCATATGCAGACAGCCTGGGGGTCACAGCTGATGCTCATGGACCTTTGTGCTGTATCTGGAGGCACGGATGCCCTGTAACAGTGGCAGCTGAGGGAGCTCGGGCTTCCAGCCCAAATCCTGCTTACCCATACTGCGACATAAATTAAAAATAAGCCCTTGCTTTGAGCTGATTTTCTCCTCATTCCTCTGGATGTCATTTGGATTCAAATCCAGCTGCTTTTGGGAAGCTGGAAGCTTGCAAATCTCAACTTTTGAATGTTTGCAGTTATGATAGTAATGGTAAAGCACATATGTTTCTGTGTTCTCTATAAGCCGTTATGAGGCACAGTTGTTCTTTTACAGCCGTTTTACAGCCAGAATATCAAGCACGGCAGGAGAATAAAACCCTTGTGCATACTGGGCTGGAAACAGGGTGGAGGGTGGCTGCTCTGGGCTCAGCCACCTCATCTCTGTGCCTCCCCCAGTGCATTTAGCTTTCCCTTGCTTTAGTTTTCCAACACCAGTAGCCCAAGATCTCCTTTGGTTTCCCTAATCCATTGAGCATCCGATAATTTGAGGAGGAGAGTAGCATCTTATCGCACATTAGCCCAGCACTCGACCCCAGGGATCCCTAATCGCAGTCCAAGGGTCCCTTATCCCAATCCTAGACAATGGGTCTGAGAAAACTCAGAACTTCTGAGCAGGATGCTGATGGCCAAAGAAAATTCTCTCACAGAGACAAAGGCAACGGGAGACTCTTCCCCGGTTCTAGCCCTGGCTGGAACAGAATCAGCTTGAGTAGCTGAAGTTTCGGAGGGAAGCAGGTTTCTCTGATCTATCCTGGGGAATGGTGGGGTAGCGGGAGGGTGCACACGCTCCATGTACCCCTAGGGATGATGGCAGGAGTTCTGCCTCTCCTCTGCCTCCAGGCGGGGGACAGTGTCGCAGCGCATGCTGGAAGTTCTTCCTGACAGCATTCCTTCGCCTTCAGCTCTTCCTAGCTGATGATGTCGGGTGTTAGCTTGCTGATTTGCAAGCAGCAAAATTCAGTCTGGCAGCACTCCTCAACACACAAGCATGAGGTGCTGGGAGTCCTCCTATCACAGCACAGCCCTTCGAGATGGGGCATCCACCCCACAGCAGCAACCCTTTCCCTTGGCCCTGGCTCCAGTGATTTTTACCAGTGGTAAAAATCACTTTTTTGCGGGACAAAGCGTCTCTGATTCCCCGGAGTGGGGCTGACTGGATATCTTTGGGGTTCCAAACATCCACTGATAGCTTTTCTCAGGAGCTGACTGCACCCCAAATCCTCCCACATTCAGGGAGGCTCCCAGGGCTTTACCTCACACTGATGATGGTGATGACTCCCTCCTCCTGCTGCTCCTCGGGCAAGAGCCTGGCAGCTCTGCTAGGCTTGCACCCCCATGATCAGCGGGGATCTGGGTCTGTCGGGCTCTCTGGCTGTGACAGAGAGGATCTTCTCCAGATCACCGTGCCCTGCCAGAAACAATCTGTTTACGGTGTCAGCGCTCGGCGTATCCCTCCCCGCTCGGTGTTGAACCGCCCGTATATCCTATTTCTGCAGGCGCAGAGACACCCTTCTGTAGTCCGGGTGGCACTGTCACTACAGGGAATATTTCCGTGACATCCTCCAAGGCTAGTGGTCAAAGTCTAACTGAGCTCTTCTCCCAAGTCCCCATCTCTAGAAGTGCCCGCGGATGTTGCAAGCATGTTTTTTTACTTTTTCTCCGGAGGTCCCTGCTGACCTGAATTTTCCTGCGGGTCCTGCCGCTGCTTCCCAATGATGCGAGAGTGTAGGTGCCGGGCTACAGGATTTCCCTCTTACAACCCCCTCCCTTTGGGGATGCAGCTAGTGGCTGGGTCACTTATTTGACAAAGATGAGCTGACGGCTCAGCGGGGCTGCGGGCTGCAGCCCCCGGTGCCAGCACTGCACGGAGCCAGCCCTGGCCGGCCCTGCGCTCCGGGGACTTGCCGGGCGGGTGCTCCTCCGCACCGTGCCCTTGGTTTTGGTTCCCTTCTGGGCTGATGCAGGCAGCTAACGCCTGCGAGCGGCTCTTCCTCCTTCCTTCTCGCTCCCAGAGACCCTTTAAATCGGCTGCTTCACACTCAGTAAACACCCTCCCCACTCCCCGCGCTTTAAAATCGTTCCCTTTCTCCCAGGTCATGCCAGGCAACCATTTTCCAGCAAACTCCCCGATTTTGGCCAGTTTTTCGCTCTGCCTGTTAACAGTCTGTTAAACTCTCCGGGCCCCCGGGGCGACTCTGCTCGCACACACGTCGGGAGCAATCACCCGGTGCCGGGGAAACGATTGCTGGCGTTACCTGGGCAGCAGCAAACTTTGCTTGCGCAGCTTCTCTCAAGGCCGCTGCTGCTTTCGGCTATTAGTGGTAACAGCCCCCGTGTCTGCACCTTCCAGAGGAGGGGGCCTTTCATCAGAGAGCCCTCTCAGATGCAGGGAAAGTGTGGCTTTTGGAGAGGAGCAGTTTTCTTCCGCCTCACTAGATTTTTATCTCTTTCGGGAAGCTCTGGAGGCTACAAGCTACCTCACCTAATGGATCTCTATTAGGCTGAGGCACTGGGGGCCGATCGGACACGTCCCGCGCTCCAGCTGCTCTCCTCATCCATGCTTCCAATGTCTTTGACTTTTGCCAGACTCCAGATGGGAAGCGACCGGGAGGATGCAGGGCTCAGGCTTGTTGAATAAGGAAAGGATATTTTACCCTCTAAATCCATCCCGCAGCAAAATACACAAGTGTTTCACCCTCGATGGGGTGGGAAGCTTTTTGTGCAAAGCTCCAGCCTGAAATATCGGATTGCCTCGACGCACACGCAGGACGATGATGGAGTGTTTCATCCCATGTGAGACCTTCAGCCTGCCCCCTGTGGTGTGTGGTGTGGCAGGTATGGCATGGCTCCTGAGGGCAGGCTGGTCTGCCTGAAGGAAGCATCTGCCAGAGGGAGATGAGCCTCCTCGACCTGTTTAATCTCACCTCCATCATAATATCTTTTTGTATCACCACTTGCCTGGGGGCTGGGGTCTCCTGTGCCAGCCCTCTGCAGCCTGAGGGCAGCCACATCCCCCAGGTTAGAGTACCAACAGGGCGAGACAGGACAACGCATTATTCATCCTCTCTCTCAGAGAGCACGGAGGGAGTATATGCCCAAGAACACAGTGGTGACGCCAGATTTGCTGATCTTCCCTAGTAGAGGATTTAGGTCTGTCTGGAGGTGATGAGGCTGCAGCCACAGCTCCCATATGTCACTGCCCCTCACCCTAGCCACCCTCGCTACAGGCTGTACAAAGTGTTAGTGCTGGGCAAGGGGCCCGACAGCGCCTCAGTTTGCCCCACCCTGCTCTTGCCGCAATGACCTCAGAGCACGAAAAGCAAATCATGCCGTTCTGGGAAGAAGAGCTGGCAGTGAGGATGAATACCACCTTTATGGGTTGCACCAGCCAGAGACCAGAGTAGTGGGTGCACATTTCCCAGACAGTCTGAATTTCGAAGTCCAAGCACAGGGCCAGTCAGTGGCTGACTGAAAATCATTGTGATTCTGTGGAGGATGACTTTCTACTGGTGCTCCAGTAGCCCCTCATTTTGCCCATCCTAGAGCCCCTCCGTCAACAGCTCCCCTTGGCGGATGCTCTGATGTTCACAAGGGATGGGACTGCCGCTCTTCCCCCTTCCCTAAGTGTCCCCCCGCTGAGGGGCTGCAGAACGTTACCCCATCACCCCGAGGGCTCTGTACCCCCAGCATACACCCCTCCTGTGCCACCAAGTGCCAGCCTGCGGTCCACAGCCACCGTCCGGGGTAGTGGGGGTGCCGCGGCGGAACTTGCTGGTGCTCGGGGGCAGGCGGGACTGGTGCCACGCGTGCCCGGCCGCCCGCGGCGGCTGCCCGACGGGGAGGGCGGGTGTCCTGCCGCCCGGTGGCGGCGGGGAGCTGGCAGAGGACTCGGTGAAGGACCTTCTCCGGTTTCCTCGGGAGGCTGTCAGGCGGCGGGGGAGCCGAGCCCCCCGCGCCTCCCTGGCCGCGCTGGCTCCCTCCCCCTCTCCCCCGCACTCCTCCTCCTCCTGCTGCTGCTCCTCCCGCCCTGGTGCGAAGGGCTTTTGCTGCTTCTCCTTTCTCTCTCCTGCCTGTCTCCTCGGCGGAGCGCGGTGCCGGGAGGCGCAGGCAGAGGCGCGGGGATGGGGCGGCCGCCGGCGCCCGACCCGCCCGCCCGCTCCCGCCGCCCGCCGCCGCGTCTCCTCCCCGGCCGGCGGGAGGCGGCGGCTCTCCCATGCCGCCCGTCTCGTCCCCTGCTCTGAATCTCTGCCCATCGGCCGATCTGGGGAGAAAAGGGGAGGGGGTACGTCCCCTCGTACTTTTTTTTTTTCACCCATTTCTTTTTTTCTACCCTTTTTTGCCTTCCTTCGATTACGCCCCCCTTCTCCCCAGCCCGTTTCTCTTCCATCGGGGCTCTTCGGCGGCCATGCGGCCGGTCCCGGGCGAGCGACTCTAACTCGTCTCCTCGCCCGGATGGCCCCCCAGAGCCGCGGGCGGATGGAGCCGAGCTACGTTGTGGGTATCTGCTGCCTGGTGCTGCTGGAGCCGGCCCGGGTGTGGAGCGGCGAGCCCAGCACCGGGGGTCCCGGGGAGAGCGGGAACAGCAGCCAGGCACCGCCGCCGGAGACCACGGTTCCCGCGCCCACCGGAGCGGCACCACCGGGGGGGGACCGCTGCCGCGGGTACTACGACGTGATGGGGCAGTGGGACCCACCGTTCAACTGCAACGCCGGCATCTACCAGTACTGCTGCGGGACCTGCGGGTACCGCTTCTGCTGCCAGTTCAAGCCCGGGCGGCTGGACCAGAGTGGCTGCTCCAACTACGACACCCCCAACTGGGTCAACACAGGCCAGCCGCCTGCCCGGGTGGACGAGACCCCCGAGGACCCCACTCGTGACAAGACCAACATGATCGTCTACATCATCTGCGGTGTGGTGGCCATCATGGTGCTGGTGGGCATCTTCACCAAGCTGGGCCTGGAGAAGGCACAGGGTCCCCAGACAGAAATGACCGTCTCCAGGTAAAGGGGTCCAGTCCCCCCAGCTTTCCCGTTTCCTCTCCCCATGGGTGGCAGCTCTTGTTCCTAGCCCATTGCGTAGACTGAACCCTGGCTTCACCTTGGGACTGCCAAGAGGGTGAGGTGATCCCTAAAATCCCTGTCCAAGCATGCTGAGACATCAGGGGGTGGGTTGGCTGCAGCCCACTAACCTGGTAGGGAGGGCTGGCAGCCAGGACAGCCTCCACGAGAAGGGGTGGTTGTACACCCATTTCCTCACAAAATGACCTGCTCAGTCTCTTGAGGAGGCATGTCCCTGGCTCAGGAGTGCCAACCCACCAGCCAGAGGGGTGGGTGATATGTGAGCTATAGGATGTGG
The DNA here is from genome assembly GCA_009812075.1 of Sialia sialis. Taxonomy (NCBI): domain Eukaryota; kingdom Metazoa; phylum Chordata; class Aves; order Passeriformes; family Turdidae; genus Sialia; species Sialia sialis. Next base: position 25,242,672 of record VRYO01001878.1, read on the forward strand.
CTTTCCCCCCCACCTAACAAATCTGTGGTTCCCAATGTCCCAGGAAGGTGAGATCGGGTCTGACTGTGAGTGGGTGACTCTGGACTGCAGTCCCCTTGATCACAGCCTCGCTTGCAGGGCTGGGGGAGAGGAGGTGGCATGACAGTTCCAGTGTGGCTGCTGCGCCAACTCCGCGTGCATGGGTGCACACGTGTGCACACACATGTCTGTGTGTGCGTGCAGGGGTGTGCCCTGGTGTCTGCTCTGTGCACCAGCGTAGGACAACGCCCTTGCAGCGGGCATCCACACTCTCACACCCCTGGAGCTCACCCTCCAGTGGAAAGTTGGGCAGCTTCTTCCTGGAGCCCTGTGGCTCCAACCTCTGCTTTTCAGCCCGCTCCTGGGGCTGAGTACAGGGCTGGCGGTGGGGAAGGTCAAGGTGTCAGACACACTTTGGCACTGGAGACCCCCTGCATCTCCCCCAACTCCTGTGCTGCTGCTGTAGCTGTGGGTGCATCTTCCCCTCTCCCTCCTGCTGCCAATACATGCTTCTCTCCCCATTTTGGGGCTCTACTTTGCATCTTCCCAGTGAGGACATCAAGCCTGGGGAGAAACCCATTTTCATGCCATTTTGTTAAGGGATTTTAGCTTTTAAAAAAAGCAAAAGCAGGGCTAGTGGAAATTATTTTATCGGGAGGATCAGGCAGCTGCCCAGATTGCAACCCCCAGCACAAACACACTCTCTCCTTCCCCTGAGACACCCTTCTTCCCCTACCCATTTGGGGCTTATGCAGCCACCGGGTGCTGCACACCAAATCCAGACCCATCCTACTTCTTGCACCAAGGAAGCAGAGGCTGATCACCCCTGGCTGGAGGAGGGTCATACCGCATCATGGAGGAGGGTGACAGGACCTGAGACACAAGAGGCAGTCCTGGGGGGATCCATGCTGTGCCCCCACCTTGGCAGGGAGCCTGGCTGTGTGCTGCTCCGTGCCCGCGCCTCCCCCTGCGTTGCCTGAGGAAGTGCTGGCACCTTGACAGGATCAATACGGCCTCTGCCAGCCTCCTGACTCCCCTTGCACTCGCCTGCCGCCGCATCTTTTTTTGGTCATCCCCCCCACCTCCTGGGAAGGAGATAGTCAGGGAGGAGTCAGACCCTGGGACACTCAGACCAATGTCCTCATCCCCTGCCACTGGGTATTGCCTTCTCCCACCACCAGATTCTGGCGGGACTGCTGCCACTCACCAGGGAGTGTTTTCTGTGGGTAGCCTCAATTCTGTGCTACTGGAACTGCGTGTTTCCCCTTGTCCCATCCCCCCATAATTCATGCAAGCCTGAATTTTTGCACTCAGTTTGGAGAGACAGGTGCCTGCTTTCCATAAAGTCACAGATCTTTTGGACACTAGCATACAGACCGGGAGAAAGTGAGTTTTTCTCATCCACCTTTGAGGGACAAAATCAGAAGGGCACCTCCATCACTGCAGAAATCAGGAGTAGTCTTGCCCTCTTCTGTGCCCTGTGTCCTTCCGTGCAAGTTATGAGCAGCTCTGGTTCCACAGGGATGGTGACTGAAAAGCTGTGGCAGGGCAGGAGTGGTGCATCAGGTGCAGAGCCCCAGGAACAAGGCAAGACACCAGGCTGACATGACTCCCTGGGTGCTGGGCTGATGGAGACAGTGCCAAAGGATGGCTACACGGCACCAGCATCCAAAAATGGATACTGCTACCTCCATTCCAATGTGTCTGAGTATCCTGGGGAATATGTTTTGTCTTGGTGCCTCTGAGACAGCAGGGCTATTTCTACCTGCCTTGCCACTGTACCCACGCATGGCCCAAGCATGGGCAGTGCCACCTCTCCTCCCTCCCGGTGCCTCAGGTAGGAGCTTCTCATTTGCTCCTTGGGCACCGCATCATGGCCTCGGGCCAGCTCCCTGTTGCACTATCCTCTTGATTTCCATTCCTATTCCTCCCTCCCTTCAGGGTTTTTCCACTCCTGGGGAGCACTTCATGCTGCCCTGGACAGCTCCCACAGCTGCTGCTTGCAGGTTTCTTGCTTCGGGGGTAAGGTCAACCACTTCTGCACTTCCAGATGTTGTTTGTCGTGGTTCTGGTCCTGGTCCAAACCCAAGAAGAGTGACCAGGTGCAAAGTCTATTAGCTCCTCCCTGATGAAGACACCTGAGTCTGTGTCCAGCTTGTCCTGAGACCTCCCCCACACCTTGCCGATCTCCGACATTTGTCTCCTCATGGATTTGGCTGCTGGTCCACCAAGGGAAGTGGGTGCTCAAGCGACTGCAGCTACCTGGTTTGTCCTCCCATCCTCATCCGCCTTCCTCTTGCAGGGCCTTATGGCAGCTCCTGCCATCCCCTCTCCTTCCTGCTCGGCTCATGCTTGGCATCTGTCCCCGGCATTCGCTTAGCCTGGCCAAATCCCGCGTTGAGTCAGGAACACCTGCCTGTGTTTTTCTTCAGTCCCCGGATCTCCGAGGACGTTGGGTCCTTGGGGGCCTTCAGATCTGTCTGTGCCCATCACATTGAGAGCAACTACATGCCCCAGACCTCTCCCAGAAAACCTCCTGGGTGGGAATCACAAATTTGTAGCTGGTGTGAACAACCCTATGGGAAGAACTGGGCTAGGAGCAGCCTCCTAGAGAGTAGGGGGGATTCTGGAGAGGGGCAAAACAGTTGTCAGGAGCAGCTGCAGTAGATGAGTGCTCAGTTCTGGCTTCTCATTCCCTGGTTCTCCCATCCTATTTGGGGTCCCCAAATTTGGCCCCACTGTGCCTCCAGCCATGCTGGGTGTTTCTCTGTCAATTCTCAAGTCCAGGACCATGCCTGCGGTTGATGTCCACAGTAGCAGGTAGTGGTGAAGATGCAGAAAAAGTGTTTGCAGGCAGTGTACTGTGTTACCATGTGCTGCCCTGACTTTCTGGAGGACAAAAGAGGACCCAGCTCCAATAGGGAAGGAGACCTGGAGATCTGTCCCTAGACTGAACATAATGTCTGGGGATGCTCATTTCCACTTTGCCCAAGCTCCAATACCCACCACTGCAACTCCCATTTCGCAAAGACACCTTGATAACCCCACGCCATCCTGAGCATCCCTGAGAGTACCACCCCCAGTGGGCAGGTGTCTCACAGCGCCTGTGCCGCTCGGTTGCATGGATGGGCACCCCTGCCCTGAGGAGACATGCTGTAAGCTGTGGGAAATGTCTCTCTTGGGAGGGGAAGATGAGGCTCTCACTGGGTGCAGAGGTGGTGTGACCAGCCAGGATGCTCACCTATGGCTGCAACATGCTCTGTGCCTCCGGCAATGCTGCACACCTGCTCCAAACCTCATCATCCCACCCATCCCGTGGCTGCCACCTTCTGTATCCCTACCAAGCGTTCACTCCAGCTCATGGCAATGTCACTTCACCCCATAAGTCCATCATTTCTGCTCTCTCCTGGAGGCTGTACTCCTGTCTCTCCCCATTGCTCCATGCCCCCTTGGCAGGACTTGCTCTCCTGCTGGGCTTGCCAAGTATGGGGTTTGGGACTCCCAAAAGTGAGTCAGACCCTGGGCTGGGCTGCCATGCCAGGTCAGCGTCCTGCTCCCACACAGGCACATCCCCTGGGGATGGATCAGGAGCACTGAGTGCTTTATGCGTGGCTTCTGCTGTGAAGCACTCCTGGCCTTCAGCAATCTTGGTTCGGTATCTGCCTCTGTACCTGGTCTCAGGTCTTGCACTAGGCTGTTTTGGGGCAACTTTGTTGAAACCTCAAGCATGACAAGGCTTGCCACGCAGGTGGCTGCATGCCCTCCCAGCTGACGCTCAGGCAAGCTGGGTGGCAAGCTGTCCACACGCAGGGCCTCATGTACTCTGCATCCATGGCCAGAGTGTGGACGGAGGCCTCAGCGGTACCATTAATCAGAATGTTTCGTAAATGAGCAGTGAAGATCTAAAGCTACATCTACTCTCCGTTCCCTTCGCCACCTGCACTCCAGATCCATCTTGGTGCCATACCCCACCGGGTGGCCTAAAGAGATGTGACTAGACCTTCCTCAAGCCCCCCAGCCCCCAGACTGAAGCTCAAAACCCCCACGTGATGTTCAGTGAGACAACAGCTCCTCCTTAGTATCACTCTCCATGTCCACATTCCCTGCGCTGTATCAGCTGGGGATGAGCCAGGGAAGGGGTGCAGTCCCTAGAGACCTACTGGCAGCCCTGGCCAGTGGCACTACTCATGGTGCAAAGGCAGGATGAATCCCAGTGTTGCTGGGACTCATGCATGCTTCTCACCTTAGCAAAACAGCTCATTAAATGCTGCTCGAGCTGTTGTTGTTAGTCGTTATTGTCCACATGCCCTGAGCAGTCAGCATGGAGGGCACGTTTATGAGGAAGAGAATTGACAGATTTGTGTGGAGAGAAGTCATAGATAAAGGACTGCTCAAGCTTCATAAATAGACCCGAGGAAAAGAAAAAATAATTTAAAAAATAGGTCAAATCGCATTGAACTTCCTGTTGAAACAAGCCTGTTTGAGCACTGGCCCCAGGGACAGGCAAGAGCAGGCAGCGTCCAGTGGGGAGGGGCTGGTGAGCAGTGCACCCCAGGGAAGGTGGGAGTTGACAGGGCAGCAGCTCCCCGAGTTGACAGCCCACACCCATGGCCTCGGAGGACCTGCCTCCCCCTGCTCTGCATAGGCACAGCCCACTGCCCACCTAGGCTTGTGCCCAGAGTTTCTCCAACTGCAGCATCCATGGCCGGAGCCCTGGTTGGGTCACTCTGTTGCAGGAAGGTTCCTGGGGAGATGGAGGCTTTAAATAGCTGCAGGATGGAGATGTCACAGTCTCCCCAGGCAGCCTGGTCAAGCATTTAACTACTGCAGGGGAAAAAAAAATGTTTTTTCTTCTTTTTAAACAATATTTCCTGTTTCTGTTTGCACCTGTCACCTCCTGTCAGCTTGACCCTGTCCTTGTTGCACCCTCCCTTCAGATACTCATAAGATCCCTCAAAACCTTCTCCTCTCCAGGCTGAATAGTCTCAGCTCTTTCAGCCTCTCCTCATATAAAAGACTCTCCAGTGCCATCTTTGTGGCACTTCCCTGGACTCCCTCCTGTACATCAATGCTTCTCCTGTATTGCACTGGAGCCAGCACTCCAGAGGTGTGGCCTTAACCAGTGCTGAGCAGAGAGGAAGGATCAGCTTCCTCAGACCTGCTGGCAACACTTTGCCTGATGAAGACCAGGAAACCATTCAGCACCTTTGTCCCAAGGGCATTCTGCTGGCTCATGGTCAACTTTGGTGTCCACCAGGATCCCCAGGCCCTTTTCCACCAAGCTGCCTTCCAGCTGGTCAGCTGCCAGGGTTTGTTCCTCACTCGTTTCAATTTCTTCAGTTCTATCAGGGTTCTCTTGGCCCATCTGGAGATTAAGTGATCCCAGGGGGATTGTTACACAGAGCTTCCCAAGAATTATGTGAAATTAACACAGGGGGCAAGTGACCCCTCCTTGTAGCTCTGCTCTTGCCCCTGCCCTGTGATGCTGACTGAATCCAAACTGGGAGAGAAAAGGCTCCCTCAGGTCCCCACACACATAAGCATCCCCCAGGCACAATTCATTGCTTTCTCCTTTGTTCTCACTGCTTTCCTGGAAATTCCAAGCATCACATTTGCTAAGTTTTTGAGCACTCTGGTGCCTTGAGCTGACACATCTACCAAGTCAGGATTACTCCCCTCTTTCTCTCCAATTTGCATTTATGCATGTTGAGTTTAATGTGCTGTTTTATCGTCCAACCACTTGCTAACCGTCAGCTCACGGTGTGTGTCTGTGAGACAGCCAGAGCCTTCGAGGTGTGAGGCATACTGACAGTGAGCTGGGGATTAGCAAGCCAAAAAAAGCCCTGAGTGGACCCCCCATGCACTCTTGCAGTCGTGCAGGGATGGTGTCCGCAGGGGGAATGATGTGTCTTCTCATCACACCATCACAAAGCTCTGTGCCAGCAGGAGCATCCCATCCTGTCCTGGGACTTGCTGCCAAAGGCTGCAGTGGCACGTGGCTAGGTCCTGTTCCAGCACTGCCAATGTGCTCCCTCTGCCACTGCTGTTGTACTCTCCTCTGGCACCACCAGCACTGATGTACCTTGCTCTGGCATTGCTGGCATGCCCTGCTCCAGCACTGCTGCTGTGCCTCACTCTGACACTGCCAGCGTGCTGTGGTGGGACTGCAGAATCTCTGTCCATGAATGTTAAACAAAATAGGGCTCTATCTTATGTAATGGCGTTTAATGTTTAATGCTGTTCCTCACGCACAGACAGTGCCTGCACCAGAGGCTGCCACTAGTTGATTTCCTTTTCCAAAGGGGCACAAGGGGCCCCTCTAATCCCTTTCTTGGGGTCTTCTCTGTTTTGAAGGAGCTAGAGTGGAGATGTTGCCTCCTCTTCCCTGTTCTACCAGGGTCTTGCTCCAGGGGAACATCCCAGAGGCGTTGCTCCAGCTTCTGTCGATCAGTTTCCTCTGCCGTACCACTGCAGCCTGCTCCAAGCCATGCATCTCCCTCACCTCTCTTAGCAATTGATGCCCCTGGCTCTGGGAGGGCTCAGCCCCAGTGAGATCCCAATTAGCTGTTAGACTTGTTCGCCCTCCTGCAACAGCTGGATGAGTGGCCTGGATGCACTGCTCCCAGTGGCTCTTTCCTAGCCCCAGGCTGCCTAGCTTTGCCTTCAAGGAGTGGAGTTCAGGGCTGGGATGCATTAGGGGTCCCAGGGGAGCAGGATATTGTTCTAACAGCCCTTCAACCCCTCTTCAGGACACTGACAGATCTGCTGAAGCAGCCAGGCCACAGCCCCTCTGAGAACATGGACAGCCTCATGGGGGGTGTGCAGGTCCCGCTGGGTGAGGGGCTGGCCCGGGGGCCCCCCAGAAACAGCACAGGTAAGGCGCTGGCGTGGTGGGAAAAACAAGTTCCCTTGAGTGAATAAAGGCAGTGTGGGAGGGCACAGCCTACAGCTGAGCCCCCACCCATCTCTGCCCCTCCAGACAAGCCACCCTTAAACAATGCAGTGGCCATTGCCCCCTCAGTAGGGCGGCCCCACAGCCACGGCAAGCGCCTGCCGCTGGCCAGCAGCCTGGCCCTGTCAGCCCCGGACTACACTTCCTACACCACCCTCAAGGTTGGAGGTGAGTGCCGCTGCCGTGTGGGGTGGGATGGTGGCCAGGAACATGCATGCTGTTGATCCCAAAAACCAAGTGAGGAGGTGCATGGGGCTCACAGAAGGGCACAGGCAGGACAAGCATCCCAGTTTCTCAATGCTCCTGGGATGGCTGCTCACAGCAGAAACTCTGCAGCTCCTCCACCACTCTACCTGCCAGCTGTGCTGCCCAGCCAGTCAGGGCCCAGGGTCCCTCATGGACCCACTGCACTTCCCAGTCAATCAGCATCCAGGATCGCACACAGACCTGCCCACCCCATCAGGGTTCAGGATCCACATGGACACACTGCACTGCCCAGCAGTTGGTTCCCCAGGATCTCCCAAAAGCACTGCCCAGCCGGTTCATTTCCAATATTCCCCCCAGCTAATTACCACCCAGAATCGCTCCTACAGCCCCATCCCAGCCTTCTCCAGCACTACACCCACCCCGGTCCCCACCGTGCCAGCAGAAGGGGTGTCCCTGGAGGGTGACACCTCACGCCTGTCCCCACAGAGAGCGCCACCGAGGACTTCTACAGGCGCTTCGGGGGGCTGGAGCCACCCCCCGCCAGCACACTGACCTTCCCAGCCGAGACCCCGGGGCTGGCCGAAGGCTGCCCCCTGCCCAAGGCCAAGGGCCCCAAGGTGCCAGGGGGTCTGGCCTTCCCAGGGGGCTGGGAGGGGGGCCCCCACCGCGGCCCGCGCCGGCCGGGCCTGGCCACCCTGCGCTCTGAAGGGCCACCCGAGGCCTTCGGCCCCTCCACGTCGCTGTACGGGCAGCACCCCCGGCACCTCGCCACCAACAGCAAGACCGAGGTCACCGTCTGACCGCCAGTGTTCTCGGGGACTGGCGCAGCCCCCTCAGGCGGGGAGCCCACCGGAGGAGAGCATCACAGGACTTACACAAACTGCGGGAGACGCGCCGTCCTTCCCGGCCCCAGGGATGGCGACTGCCAGCTGCGTTTCACCATCGACAAGGCACTGGGGACTCATCGGGCAACGAGTTTCAAGCGTTCTCAGCCCACGGTGGAAGAGGCTGAGCCAGGACACACTGGCAGAGCCGCACCCTGCTCAGGGGATGGGGGCCAGTGCTGGACAGACTGAGAACAGATCCTGCTGCGGTCAGGCAGCCGCACCTGGCTACTCTGACTAGGAGTGGGGAAGAGCAACTGACTGAAAGCACCGCTCCCATACTGCCCGCAAAGCCCGAGCAGCCCCTTTCCCACCCCAGCCGCCTCCCTTCCCCACTGCCCCAGCCCCCACCTTGTCAATAAATAACACATTAAACTGTATGGCCTTGGTATGAATTGGCTGAGCAACTTCACGCTGCTCACAGAACCTTCCCCCGGGGCTGCAGGGTTCAAAGCCCACTCCCCCACAGGGCTGGGGAAGCCCCTGCGATTGGGACATGGTGGGAATACAGCTCCCAGGGCCAACCGCAAAACCCTTCCAGCAGCTGCGCAAAAAACAGATCTCCTCTGTCTGAAGTTTAATGGTTGTGACAGAGTTTTACCAGGGGGAGCAGAGAAACAAAGAGATTGAGCGAAAGGACATTGTTCTAAAGCAAGGTCAGGTAACAGCCTTCCTCCGCTAGAGAAGCTCCTAAAATTGCAGGCTTCTGGCCCAGCTCCACCTTGCTTGGCTCTGCTCGAGCCATCATCCCCTTGAGTTGCTTCCAGAGGAGCATGGAAACACCACATTTGCTCCACCAAGGAACTCTGACTGCAAGCCATAGAGTTCTGTTCTCTAGGTTATCCGGACAAAGAACTGACAGCTTCCCAAGGTACCTGTGAGGTTTTATGTCTCTAAAGGATTTTTCAAGCTCACCTCTACTTAAGAGCAGCTGCTGGGTGGGATGAATAGAGCTAAGAGAAAGAGGGCAGGTGGGAGGTGGTGGTAACATTCATCTTTATTAGGTAACAGATGCTCAGGAGTCCTGGAACAGGGTTTTCAGATAGCAGATATGTTCCCTGGGGAACTTCCCCACCACCAGTTGCATCTCATATCACAAAGCATCCCTACTCTGAACTCCATGTGGATAAATAGACTTTCTTCACATAATCCATAAAACCATTTCCTCCCACCCACAAAGTTACAGTATATACACACACACATAAAAAAAGTTGTAGGGACAGATGGACAGCAAGTTTTTGGACAGTGTAGAAAAAAAAGAGGGCAAAGATCCCTTGCTCTGGAGGAGGCAGAGACATACCAGTCATGCTAGGACCCTCGGAGCTTCATGCTACTTACTACCTGGGTTTCAGCCCAACTGCTTCTCCCAGCTCCTGGCCCAGCCAGTACTCCCTGCAGCCCAGCCCCCAGGGCTCAGACTACCGTTAGTGACAAAGTGAAACCTCAGCATCACTGCTTTCCCAAAGCCTTACCTCCCATTTTACTAAAGCACAGAACTGCCCCCATGCTGCACGCAGACCTGGAGAAATGCAAGATAACTCAGAGGCTGCCACAGGCAAGGAGTTTCTGTATTTTAGGGAAAAAAACCCCATGACAAGGAAGACGGCATGAGAGCCATGGAAGAGGAAAAATATCAGGAAGTAGTAATCTACCGCCCAAAATAGGCTCATTGATAAGCTAGGGAAATTGGGAATGAGCAAAAATGTGTACAGACTCAGAGCTGTCCTGCACTTACAGTACCAGCTCAAAGCTGAAGTTGCTGCCACCAGAGCATCCCCTACACTGATCAGACACTCTTAAGAGCAACCTCTTCCCCTCAAATAATGATCTCCCCCTCCAACTACCGACTCCAGGGAGCAAGGGACACCCCTGCCAGTAGGGCAGTATCAGCCATTGCAGCTGGGTATCCACCAGCTATTCCCCAAATAGAGTGGGGGAGGGAAGTAAACACCTTCTGGTCCCCACACTTTTGTCCACAGCTACATATCACAATCACCGGGAACAGGCTTTGCTGGGACACAAGTTTCTTCTGGGCCCTGTTTCCATCTTCTTGAAGCTGGGCAACTCCAGGACCAGCATTACCTGTGTTCAATTACTGTTGCGTGTGAAATGGCCCTCCCAGATGCCAAAAGACTCTGTGCAAAGGGAAACCACAAGCCCCTATTTTTTCTCCTCTCATTCTGAAGGAGTCACGCCTCTCTGCAAAAGCTGGATACATGTAAAAGCTTCTTGCAAAACAGTCCAAGTTTGCAGGAGTTGGGCAGTACAGGCTTGACTGGGACAGGATGCATTTGGATGGCTGCCTGTATGGAAATGCTTCGAGCTGCCAACATGGAGAACATGCTGGCTGTATGCATGGAAAAACAGCAATGTCCACTTGCTAAAGGCTGGTTTCCACGTATGTACGTGTGAGAGGGCAACCATTCTGCACTTCTTTGGAGAGATGCAACAGGAAAGGTAGAGAGAAAGAGGGCAAAACCGTTCTCTCCTTGTCCCAAATCCGCCTCCCACTCCTGGAAAGTCACGGGCAATTCAACACCTGCAAGTCAAACTGCTCGGAATAGCAACGGTAACACAGCTGGGAGACTTGCACCCTGAACCAATGCCTCCCAAATCCTGCAGGAGCTGTGGAGCAGTTGCAGAAGGTAAGGAGAAACAACTGAAGACGAGTTCTGGGACTAGGAGTTGAGTTAAATAAAAAAACTGTTTCTAAAAATTTGTTTCAACAAAAAGGCACAGAGAAGCATTCACCCTTCATGCCAAGTGCAGGGCACAGCATGTCCACCTCTGCTGCCACCCAGCACCAGATGACCA
>VRYO01001878.1:25257311-25277428 GCA_009812075.1 Sialia sialis
TTATAATCAGGTGAGGCTTATAAACATGAAATTACTGTACTTCCCCACATGCCCTGAACTCCCACGGGAGCATCCCTCATCACCCACCAATGGCAAGTATGGAGGCTGGTAGTGGAAAAGCATCCCACCCTAAGTATCCAAACCACGCAAGCTCACATACACCCTATGCTTCCCAAGGGCACAAGTTTCCCATCACCCCCAGGAAGGGCTCCAGGTATGCTGGAGGTGGACAGGAGAGCATCACCTTGCGGTAGGCGGGTCTGAAGCTGTGGGCCAGCTTGCGCAGGCTGCCGAGGTCGCGCTGGAAGCCCGTCAGCTCGGGGGCCGAGGCATGGTAGGTCTCACCCAGTGCCTGGCTGGCGTTCGCCTGCTTCTGCCACAGGCTGGTGCGGAGGGAGAGCAGCAAGTCACAGGCCAGCAGCTGGATCATCTGCAAGAACCAAGATGCCCAGCACGCACTTTTAGTAACATGTAGCATTGGGTGAGTAACAAGCTACACAGCTGCTGACACAGCCCATGGGAAGGCAGGCACAGCACCTCCTGCCCTCCTGGGGTGCTCCCCTGCCTTCCCCACCGTGTCACCCTACCACAATGCACCAAAGGGAACAGGCATTTGCATTGTACTCAAGTGGCATCTCTGGACCAAGACGTCAGAAACCATGTGCCACGGACACATTGCATCAGTTACATGCCCTTGACAGCACCTTTCACTGGGATCAATGTTAACAAATACAAACTGATCCCATGGAAAGACAGCCTCCTGCCAAGGCTTTCCTGCTCAAATAGTGATGCTAACTAGTGGGAAACAGCAAAGACAGCCATGCTACCTGCAGAGAAAGAAGAGGCAGTCTTGGCACAGCCGACAGCGGCTGCCAAACCCCTTTTCCCCATCTGCTGCTGCCCCCTAGCACCGCTCCCGGCTCTGGGAGGGCTCTCTGCCTGTGCTGCTGAACAGAGAGTGCCTCTGTACTGCACTGCAGAAACATTGCACAGTCACTGCCACAACATGCAATGCAACTACAATGCACTACAGCTGCCACCCAGCAACGACGAAAGGGACCAGAACCATGTCCCATATGCCATGGAGGGAAGCTCCAGTTTTATGTAAACCTGGAAAGAAGAGAAACAAGCCCCACATAAACTCAGGAGTAGCGCAGCACAGTAACACTTCCATCTCAGAGGATTCAAACATTCATGAGTGTGGCCTGAAACAGAGCAGACTCGACTTAGTCATGTCCTGTTTTACAGGTAATACCAACTTGACCTGGAAGAGAGAGATGGATATTTTCCATCTATGCAGGGCCAAATTCAAACCAGTCAAAGCATCAGAAAGGGGTGACAGTGACTGGCACAAGAGGAGCAAGAGCTGACACCGTGCCCAGGGAGGTGACACTGTACTTGTGGCTCTGCTCCCCCGTACGGCAGAAACAGAACAATAGCAATGTCCTTTTCAGGGATGGGGAAGAAGTCTCCCCTCGAATCCCATGATACACAGAATGAATGGAGAATGCAGCTACAACAGGGAAGTGACACACTTGAAGCAACCTTACAATCAAGACAGACCATGTGCTATCCCAGAGCATACAATGCTTACATTATTGAGGACAGTGCTGGACATGCCACTGCTCATGTTGAGGCTGTTCCACAAGTGACTGCTGGCCCTCTCACAGTGACCCAGAGAGCTCTGCTGTCCATCTGCCTTCCCAGACAGAGAGGTCTGCATGGCTTTACACATGTAGAAGGTAGCTTTCACCAGGGCATTCCTGAAAGTGAAAGCAGGTTGCTTTCAAATACCATTTCATGCTACCACAGCATCAGCTTTCACTCTCCCACCTTCAAGAGATATCATCACTCCTTAGACAGAAAAAAGACAGCAATTGTTCCTCACCCACACAGACAGCACAGAGAAATGAGAGAAAGCTGCAAAGATTCTTTAGTGCAAAAAAACAGAGATGGTGACACCATCCTTTCCATCATCATGCAAGATTTGTTTGACTTTGGAAGGTGGGAGACTGTGCAATTAGAGCAAAGCCAAAAGACATCCCTAAAGAAGCAACTATGACTGTGACTTCCAGTCCACAGCTTTACTATCAGTCTGCAAGCCTTGACCAACACATGAACTGCTGAGCACACTGGCTCCTGCAGAGCACAAGAGTCATGCAGCTCCAGAGCACAGGTAAGTATGATCCTACAGGACAGCATTAGGGGAAGGAGTCACCCCTGCTTAGAAGGTGCAGCAGTTTGAAAAGTGTATGAGGCTTACGCACTCTGACATCTCCAGGGACTTTGGCATGCGCTCCACTTCTGCAAAATGCGACCTCACAGCTGCATCATCCCCTCTGAGCCAAGCGATTGCCATAGCCACAGCTGCTGACCACCACCGGCACACCACATCTGGACCTGCAAAACAGAAATAGTGGCTGCAGCCCAGGAGAGCACACCCAGTTCCCTCACACTTGCAGAAGTGGACAGGTATCACAGGCCCTTGCCAGAGCCTTCTGCTGGGATCAATGCTAATGAGCCCAAACTGATCCCACGGGAACTCAGCCATCCATGTGAATGCTGAAATGTGCTGCAAGAACACAAAGGAGCTTGGCAGCATGCAAACACCCTACATCTGACTGCCAGCAGAGTTTTGGATGGCATGTCTGTATCTTGTTAACAAGAATGTGTCCCACTACCTTGTCTAGAAATCTGCTGACTTCCTTCCTGACAATGATCTCCATTCACCACCCCAAAATAACAACTCCACTCATACATACAGTCATGACTGGCACTAATCACCCTCAAGACAGTACCTCAGGTTCCCTGAATAATTTCCTTCATTATTTAACATCCCCTCAAAAACTTCCCAAAGCCTACTTAGGGCCAAAGGGCGTATGTTCTGCTGCTCTAACCCATTTTTCAATTCTATGGCAATACTGACCCAAGCACAGACTTCCACTTTAAAAAGTAATTATTTCATTTTCTTACTATGCTTGCTCTATGTATTTTAGATACAGCAGTTAGTCTGTGTCTAAAGCTGCACCAGCATGCCAGTAAGCGGCCAGGTGCTGTCTGTACCAACACCATACAAAACAAATACTCCAGCAGCCTGTTACCAACCCAGCCCAGATGAGCACATGCCTCAGAGGGATTCTGCCGCCCTTGCTGTCCCACTTAAATATACACCAAGGGACCAACACAAGCAGCTTCCGATATACCCCCAGAGCTTGCCACAGCAGAGGCTGCAGATCTCTGGAGACAGAGGAATATATCTGACAACCACTGTGAAAGTGAGGACAACCCAGTTCAATAGGTAGTTATTAAGTGGAAAAAACCCCTTCCTGTACATCAGCTATGTTTGTTTATATGCTCCACCCTTCCTCTCACTTTGCATTGCTATGAGCAAACTCTCAGGTGAGGGCACAGGGTTCAGATTGGAAATAAAATATTGCCCAACAATACAAATAGCAGCAGTCCTAGCTGGGCACTCAGCATTACAACACAAATTTATAAGCCTTCTTAATCACCTTCTCCCAGTCTGAGCTGTGGTACCACACTGGCATGCAATCAGGCCTCACTCCAAGGACTGCATTTCTTCCTTGACTAGAGTTTGGGAGGTGGTAGGGAGAGGGAATTTGTATTGGCACTAGAACCTGCATCTGAAAGAGCTTCAGTTCTGGCAGACTTACCCAGGGCAGACTTGAGTACAGAATTGCTGGCAAAGGGTGGAGCTCCACTTCCCATTGAGTCCAAGAAAGAGTTGAGCAATTTCAGGTACTCCATGGCACCCGAGAATTCACTGAAACAAGGAACAAGGCAGATCTTTGCTATGCTGTCAAACAGAAGATACCAAGGCACTTCTCATTCACAAGTCATGTTTAAACAATGCTGACACATTAAGCCCACAGAAAGTTTAAGCTCTACAAGTAACACAGTACTGCTGGTGGTGAAGAGACCACCCCACGAGCAGAAGTGCAGAGCAATGCTCTGAGAGGAACAGCCTCACATCTCTTCTTTCATGACCACCAGCTAGATTTAACCTCAAATCTCACCTCAAACATAGACATGTGTTACAAGCAGATTACATGCTACTTTTCAATCACTGCCTCCAAAAGAGGTTGAACTACGCTTCTCTGATTATTTGCATATATGCAAATATATGACTGGAAGTAACAGCATGTTCTCAGCACTGGTCAGAGAAAATAGCATATGCATCAACGACCTAATTTACTGGGACGTGCAACAGATGAAGATCTTGAGCTACAACCCCTAAAATGGGACAAAAAAGCTTGCAATTTTACTAAAGCTAGTCCTTTCCATAAGGAGACAGGACTACCACAAGTATAGTGACAATTCAGCTCCATTATACAAATCCTGCTACCATCTCTCAACAGCAGCATCTGATTGCAAGCAACTAAACCAAACTGTTTTTCCTTCTCTGCCAGGAAACAAATGAGATTGGGAAAAAATCCTAAACTAAAGGTACAGTATTTTTCCTACACAGGTAGGGGAAGTGGGTTATCTTCCCATCTGCGGCTTTTACCCACACTTTCCGGGGATAGGATCTTTACAGAGCTTCCATATTTGTACATAATATTTGCCTGGCACCAGCATATCTGGAGATCAGCCAGAAACAGTACTGAATTACTGGCAAAGGCTGGGGTCCTGCTTCCTGTGGAGTCCAGGAAAAAGTTTAACACGGTTCAATAAAAATGCTGCCGTTTCCCTCTATTTTCCCCTTTCATTTGGTCAAAGAGCTTAGAGACAACGAGAATTATGTTCAACATCATCTTTCCTCCTCTTGCCACAGGTCTGTTTGATTCTTCACCGTGGATAAATGTCCCTATTAGTCAGAAGAACACTCATGCACAAAGTAGCAAGCTGGTGGGTTCACTCTCTGACATGCCAAACCTTTATGCTCTAAAAGCCCTGGACATATGTCCTGGTCTATGGAAGAGGTAAGTGCATGCAAATTTTAATCCATCTGAACAATAAACTTTGTCTCAGCAGAGAAAGTGCCACCCATTTAGTTGAGCAATCAACCAGTATTAATTACCCCAGCTAACACCAGAAATCCCCACCACTCCCAGGTTCACCTTTGACTTGAGAGGTTTTAATACAAAGAAGTAGAGCTTGCTCTGCTAATAAGCTGTGGTGGTCACACAAGTGTTGTCATTCCAAGCCTTTAACAAGGACTAACCACCCAGTTTGCCCCACAGCAGTCAGTGGTTATGAGCTCTGCCTCAGAACCTGCTGCTGGGGCCAGCAGTGCCCAGTGGGCCACACATACTCACCACGACTCCTCCTCCTCTTGTCCTGCTACCTCTTTCCTAGTCTGAGGCTTCACGAGTGAATCCACTGCTCGCTCTAGCAGGTTCTCACAGAATGCCTGATGGACTTGTGCAATGGGATCCGCTAGAGAAGGATAAAACAAACCATTTAACTTGCATATTGCCGTTGACACCTCCCAATACACTCAGAAAGAAGAATCAAAATGTAGGAAAGAGCATGAGGAAGAATAGTAGAGGGAAATTTTAATTAAACTAAATGGAATGACTTAGAGACTAAGATTTTAGGGCTTTGTTGTCCTTTCAATCCACTTGTAAAGCTGCAGCCTTTGGCCAATGATCCCTCTGGCACGTCAGCCTCTCAGCAAATCAGGGAGGATACTGCTTTGCAGATAAACCTTGGTCACCCCAAAATCACTCCCCAGACATTCAGGGCCACCTTTGGGGTGTGTTCCAGCAGATAAAGAGACAAGCAGTATGACACAGAGCAGCATACAAAGGGAGGCGAGCTAGACCCTGCATGCTGAGGAGATCTCAGCTCCCCATGCCCTCTCACCCATCAGAACCACAGGCAGGGTGGGGATAAAAGAACACACTCTCAAACATTACACCCGCTTTTGTCCCAGACTCAAAGTGCCGGGATGCCACACGCTTGGGAAATGCACAGCTCTCACCAGGATTCCTTTGTGTGCAGTACAGGCTCTCCTTCGCAGCAGACTTCACCGTCCAGCTTCGCTCCACAAAAAACTTCTGTCCCAGGGGGTGGCACAGCCAACGCAATGAGTCAGGAATGGCACTTCGCTCTGAGCTGCACAAGCTTTGAGCCTGGCTTAGAAAGTAGCTCTGGTGAAAGCAGAGGACAAGATTGAGAACAGTATCTAGGGAAAGAGCAGCAGCACCAAGGACAAAGATCGTATTGTAATTACAGCTCCTATTGTAATTACAGCTCGTATCACAATTACAGGTTATATCATAATTGTAGTGATAGCAGATGCCCTCTCCAAGATACAGCAATGCCAGCTTCCAGGCTTCCCTAGATCTCTGCTTGAGGGTGTGATTGGGGAAGATAACACAACTCACCGCTAGGAAACCAAGCTTGCCTCCACAGCGGGTTTTCAAGCCAACTGCAGCTGTCAGGTGGATTTCTGCCATTGTGCTGGGTGGGATTTTTTCTTCTGCACACTCGGCCAGATTCACAGCACACAATGCCATGTGCAAGCCCGAGTAAGCTGAGCTGGAGGGAAGCTTACCTGTATCACCAGGAGAAGGAAAAGTATTAATTTTTAATCAGTAGTACCAGCTACTAAATACTACCATAATTTGCGAGGGTACTATCCTAAAGAAACAGTAAGAACCTGCTGACATGACAAGCTTACACTGCTGTTGCTTCAGCTGTTTTTAAAAAGTTCTTTTATTGCATGAACCTGTTGTGTTTAGTAAGTGGCTCCCAAAATTTGTCAGGCTAATTTCCAACATCAGCTCCCCCAGAGGAGAGAGGCTGCAGTGCTCTCCCTGTGTGCCATAGGATCAGCTCTGAGTCTCCTCACTCAGAAAAAACAGACAGCAGATCTGCCACCTCTGATCTCACCTGTTATGTGGAGCTGATGGAGCTTGTGATATGCCAGGGCCGCATCTCGAGCGCTGGTCTTGGCCTCATCCTCGAATCCTGCAGTGGGCTCCCTTGCCCGCCACTGGTGAGAAGTCCTCTTCAGCAACCACCGCACCAGTGCCAGCTTCTGCAGGCTATAGCGGATCACGTTCCAGGACAGGCTGCAGGCCAAGTCCAGGCGGGAAGCTGGCAGGGCTCGTCCGAGTACTGACAGGCATGTCTGCAGGTTTGATGCAGCTGCAGCAAAATCACCCTGCAAATGACACAAGGAAAAGTTCAGCAACATAAATTACTGTCAGACACACTTTGGAACCTCCTTGGCACTGGGAGAAAGACACTAATGTGCAAGGCAGGACAAGATCTTTAGCACAGGGACATCAATGTAGAAACCGAAAACATAACAGCAGTTTACATCCGCTTGAAATCTGGCCCTAAACATATTTTCTACACATGATTCTGATCCTGCACTGCCTGTTAGACACAAGACGAAAAGAGATTCCTTGTCAATCACCATGGAAATTGCAGGGTCCCTGCATCAAAAGCCAAGTGTTTCCTTAATAATAAACAGGATTTCCAAGAGGCTGGAGGACAGCAGACAGAGACACAGCAGAGGCCAGATTCTGGACAAAAACCAAGGTGCTGCTGCCAAAAATTGATACAAGATGCAAGAGCTAGCAACAAGGACAGAAGTTAGGAGCCTCTTCCACTGCTTCCATGCTTCACTAACTTAGGCTGAGTAGGACAGTAACCTGCTCAGAACAACCTGGCAACAGCTTCTCTGAAATCATGCAGGATGACCCACTCAAGGAATACCATGCTCTTGCAAGTGCCAAGCCACTGCCTCATTGGGAAACATTTACTCATAACCCCATCCAGAAGATGCATTTGATGTAGAAGGACGAGTCAACTTTACCCGTGCCAAATCCAGGTCTGCTTGCTTGCGGTGCCTCCAAAAGGTGACCGAGGACCTCGAGTGCAGCCGGGTCACCGGCTCTCCGTGCACAAGGAGCTTTATGAACACGCTCAGTACAATCACTCCATTCACAAGCCACAGGATTAGGGTGGGCATCATCCAACCGAACCAGCCAGCTGCATCTACAATGAATAATCCAAAAGGGAAAATTAAAATCTAACCTGGACAAAAAAAGCCTGGCAACATGACGAGCATGGACTCCAAAGGATGTCTTGCCATGCTTGCCACATGTTTAATTAGCTTTTGCAAAGACTGCAGTTCAGTCAAGAAACACCTATACCAACATCTCTTCATCCATACTCCAAGCCCCAACATTCCCAACTAAATGATTAGTTTTTTACAAGACGGATGTATAAAAAAATTAATCAGCACTTAGTCTTCCAAGAGCAGTCTTCTGATTTTTCTGTAAGACACACCCACAGGTACCCAATACTCTAGTATAATTTTCCAAGCTTAGTTAAATTTACAAAGTGACACCGAGGAACCATATTTACCAGTCAGGAAAACAACTACATGCCTACAGCATCCCCCACCCTCTCCTAAGCTGTACTTTTAACTATCAATTTTATGGAATAAGTGTATCAACAAGCCAATTGCAACAGTGTAGTAATATTTTATGATTCAGTGACAAAAATCACTCAGTTACCCTGAAAACAAATACAAAGTGAACATGCCTCAAAGACTGGTGAGGACAGCAGGACGCCTCTTACCCTGAACTACTTTTCAAGCGCCTATGCCAAAAGCCCAGGCTGCTGGGCTACAAGCAGTTAGCTCAACTCACCACGCTGAGCCATGGCTGGTCTTATGCAAGAACAACGCTGGATTTGAACTGGAGCCATATCCAAGCTGGCTCTCCTTCCATGCCCTGCCCTTCAGTTACTGCCCCTCCCATTAAACAAAGGTCATACAACTCCCTGAACACACAAACCCATCCTGCTGAACCACAGTGACCGTCCAGTGAACCACCTTTGCAGCTGCAGGTGGCTTTTAGGGAGGTCACGTTAGTCTGGACATCCTCAGTGGCCCAAACTATGCTAGTGTTTTACCTGACTCAATCGTCAGCACGTTCCTGCCGGAGCCATGGTGCACCAGGCTGTCAGGCTCAGGGGTTCCTCGGCCATCCAGGAGGGATGTCAGTGGATTGAAGGAAAGGCAAAGGAATGTGAGAGCACAGAGGAGTATTCGAGAGCGATCCACCATGCCAAGTGCCACAGGAGGAGAGTCAGGCTCATCTTTAACCTTCAAGGGGAATAAGAACAGAGAGAAAAAGGAGAAAAAAACCAATAATTACCATTCTGGAGCACAAAACATGTTTATGCCAAGGAAGGAGTAGGGAAGAAGGAGAAACAGAACACGTATAAATTTGCTTTTGAGCTCCAGATGAGCAAGAACTCCACTAAAGCTTTTCTCAGCTGAGTAAGATAAGGCTGAAATAACTGACTGCCTTCAACTTCCTTCTGTGTCCAGTCATTTCAGGTATTAACTGTAACTGTATCCCTAGGCTAGGCTAGGCTAGGATTAACCTTTGCTGCCCTTACTCTTTTGAGGATCTCCCAGAAAACTCACCTCTGTGACATCCACAAAACAAACCTGTAAGCCAAAGACAGCCAACAGCTTTTTGTTACTCTGATTACTGATGGCATCATCCATTTCCAAGTTCTCCTGCTTTACTCACTAGACATACATATCCTGCAAAGCCATGGGCTCCTTGGGTAATGAACATGCACTGTAAGTCCACAGACACTGTGCAAGGGCTGAAGGATAAGCACAGTTCTTCCAGCAGCTAAGGTGTGGCTCAGGTGATACAGCTCAGGAAATAGTCTCAACAACTTAAAGAAAGATAAAACACACACTTGAACCTTCCTCATCCTTACAAAGGATCTCTAATCTTACAAATCTCCTTGCCAGATGTCTGCTGGTTCCACTCTTGAGAGTAAGAAGAATTTAAGTTCTGGCTCTTACATATCCTGAAGGAGATCCCCTGAATTTGAAAATTAAAGTCACAAATACCTTTGCATCATCAAGGAGTGGGCTTCCTGGCTCTGAATCAATGGAATAGGGAGAGAAGCCAGCCTGGGATCCTGAATCAGAGGCTGGAGGAGACATCAGCAGCACGTTCTGGTTGAAGTCATCTATCTTCAGATCTACATCATTGTCAACCAGACTGCTCAGGTCAATGCCCTTCAACAGCTCTGAAAAATATCAGAGTGCATTATGTACATGTCTCTCCATCCTGACTCCTGTCAGTAGCTCTCAGATTGGCTCTGTCATCCGAAGCAACACTGGCCACTATCAATACAATCTCTGTCAAGCACAAGAAATTACAAGATACATCCTACATCCATGCTGACTGCCTCCCCTCTGCTACAGAGCCTCCACAACTTACTGTTTTTTTGGTTAGCCAGCTTCAGAACCATGTTCTCCTGCCTCAGCTTATGGTTAGCCTGCTGCAGGTATTTAATGTAGTCAATGGCTTTTCTCAGGACTCCAGACTTGTGCATCTGTAAGGTATTAAATGTACAAAAAGCAGTTTACATTATGAGTATCAAAGGATCTCTCACTCCTGCCTGTAGAAATACCACAAACCTTTGTATCATGTGGTGAAAGAAAAGGGTATAAAGGACCTCTCAGCAGCTGCATGGGAACCATTAGGAAAGCGTGCTCTGTGGGCAAGGTATCAAAGATACACAAGGATGGGGTCTCTCTAAGATCTTTTAAAAACAGTACAATGGAAACAGATTAACATCCAAATTATAAGGGAGTTCACATCCAGGTTTCAGCCAGAAACAACCCTTTGAAAGTACCACAGTTCATAAATTAAGTGGATCACTTCTGGGATAGAACAAGCTTGATCACTTGACCACTGATAAGTTCTGAGTTAAGTACAGTAATTTCACAATTATAAGCCGCACCTTTTTCACTGAAGAATCCAGCCTACCTCAGTAGTGCCGCTAATCATCAGGTGCAGCTTATCTATGGACAAATCCCAGTGAAATGCCAACCAGGAAGTGAGAGCCGGCTGGGGAGGGTGCCTGGGGCTGCCTTTAAAGGCTTCGCTGGTCTATGAAAACTGTTTGCAACTTGAGCACCTGACACCAAACCCAGCTCTGGCACGATTCTGTTACTAACTTGTTACTTTGTTGCACATGGATCTTTGTTTTTAAAAAAAAAAAATTTAAAAAAATGCGGCTTATATATGGACAAATCCCGTTGTCTACCCAGCTACCCAGATGTGCGTCTTATAATCAGGTGCGGCTTATAATTGTGAAATTACTGCAGTTCCCTCCTCACCTTATTCACTAGGCCATCTCCATGCAAATCCTTGCTTCCAGCAGCAGTGGGAAAGTTTATCTTCTAAACACAAGCCACAAGTACTATGAAGCCACTGCACACTACTCATGTTTTTTAAAAGCTTCCACTTCCAGCCACCGGAGGTGACCTCACTAGTGCACTTATTTGTGCAGCAGTCAGAGAAGGTATCAAGAACACTACTGCCTGCCTCACCAGCACAAGGTAAAGAGAGTGGCAACAAACCCTGAATGTGTGGTGCAAGAAAGCTTCCAATATTTGAGCAAGCAGTTTTTATAGCTTAATGTATAAAGGAAATAAATTGGAAAGCTCTGTAAACCCTTATTGCAGTCACATGGAAAAGGAAATTTAATTGAAGCAAGATCTGGTTTGGCAGAATTATCAAAACATCCACTTGGATATTCTACCTAGAGGGCTTATTTTAAGTTAGACCTAATAACAAATGCATAAGGTAGAGCTTATTTTCAAGAAACAGTACCACTAGCATGGTAAAATAAATATTTAACAGATGACCTTTCCTGAATACAATTATTAGGCACCACTAATTCTCACCAGTCTTACCCCAATACACGTATGCATGCTACTAACAGCTGCATCTCCCCAAACGCTTCACTTTCATAGAGCAAATGAGTACCTGAAGACAAGTATTTACGACACCATATTTGCACTTACTGCCCATATTTACCTTGGCATCTGTCCCCATGACAAGGTCCTTCAGCTCAATGATTTTGTCATTTATGGACGAGCGGTAGCGCTTTTCAATGATGTTGTGAGTTGTTCTCCTCTCTCCTTCTTTAGGTGGCTCAGGTTGCTTGACACCCCCAGGAACTTGTTTAATAGGCACCTTTTCTTGTCCCACCATCACTGGCATTGTGGTCAAAATGGTTCCATTGCTCCCAACGAGGGTCTACAAAGACCACGTGTAACAAGCGTCAAGAGGAATCAGCCAATTTAGATAAGGTTTAGGATGGCAAAAGAAGGAGGAGTAAACAAAGAAGAATCAGGAAAAGTTGGTACAGATCAGAAAATGTGTGAGATGCCAAATTCCTTCCATCTTTCTTAGCTGGCACAAGCATTGGCACAGCAACACAGGAAAAGTCTGTCACTCTGGCTCCCACACTGGTCATTGCGGAATAAGAACATTTCTTGTTCTCCAAGTGCATCAACACTTCTGCCAATACTACACTCTGTTCATCCACTTAAATAGAGAAAGGGACTAAAGCTCCTCCTTGTTCCTACAATCTCAGCACTCCAAGTGTCCAAATTCATCTTTCTTTGGACAAATAGTCATGAAAACAGCAACAGCCTACACTACTTCCAATGACACTAGTAACAACAATGCTAGAAAAAGGCTCCAGCTATGAAAAAAAAAAACTTTGGCTTGAGGAAGGCAGCCCAAATTGATTTCAATTTGATTAAATAAAAAAAAAAAAAAAAAAACAAAAACCAAAAAAAACCCATAAGTTATAAAAATGTCTTAATATGAGGAACTAAGACTAATGAGTGATATACAGCAGAATGAAAAGCTCAAACTTGGGCATCCAGATGTAGGACATATCATCTACAGCAAACTAAAGCAGTATGTACTCAGAGATAAAATATTATGAATCCCACCAGAAGAGTTGCACAGAGGGGCTCCTAGGACAGCTGTAATGAAAGGAAGTTTAGACTGCTTAATCCAGCAAAGCAAGATTTAGAAGGACACATGTGTTCTCTGAAGTACACCAAGGATCAGGGAAGCAAGTAGCTATGGAGAGTAAGAGTTATTTCTGTCAAATGTACACATACATGTGCAAACGACAAACATAGTAACAACTAGCCCAGCACAGCTGGCCACGAGAATAAACGAGTCATGAGCAATTTCAGAAACAATTTCGACTCTGAAATAGTCTTCTGATTGGTATACCAGAAATAAATCTAGTTTCACTTCAAGTTGGAACTTGACAAATAAGTGAATTTAAGTCCTTTTCTTGGCTAATATCCACCTAATTTTAATGTGTTCAAACATGCCTCAGACAGACAAAACCTTGTAAGCCTCAAGCTGTGTGAAAACATCATCTAAAAGCAAGCAGATCAGTTGAAGATTTTAGTCTGGCTGGTAGTAAGTATCTAAGAAGCCTACCACGCTATTGCAAAAGAATTCAAAATTTAGGTCCACACTGACAAGTTTATCTCCCCCAGTAAATATTTATACAAAGATATCTGTTCAGAACACACAAGATAATAAACGTTTCTTTGGGGGCAGACATTTCTTAGACTTGATTAGAAGTGGAGGCCATGAAGCAGAATTGCCACCTCAAATGATTATAACAAATTC
Source organism: Sialia sialis (assembly GCA_009812075.1). NCBI lineage: Eukaryota > Metazoa > Chordata > Aves > Passeriformes > Turdidae > Sialia > Sialia sialis. Next base: position 25,270,793 of record VRYO01001878.1, read on the forward strand.
TCCCTGCAAATGCCCTCTGGAAAGTAGTTTAATTAGTTGTCACATTTAATATACTACTATCAGACACTACTGAGGGGCAACATGAAGTTCCACAGGTACTCTGAGCAAGTTAGCTTTTGACTTAAAAACCAGACTGAGTTTTTAGGTCATATTCATCTCCCTGTAGTACCAGAAAAAGGTAAACAGAAATGTGCCCTTGATCTTTGCTTACTGGCCATGGAAAGGCTGCCAAACAGTACAATCTGTGTGTTTAGCCTTGACAGAAACAGGGTATTACTCGCCCTGGACGTGTGTACAACAGCCCTCAAAACCCCTTCTTGTCTGCATCACTGCAGAACACTAAAGCACAAAGCTCCTCCTTGCATTAACAGGAATGGACATCAGTGAGGACAGGGGTGGAAAGACATCCATAGGGTACCTGCAGAGCTGTGGTCTGAATGGGAGCAGTGAGTGCTGTGAGTGCTGGGTTCTGTACTGCAGCCATAACAGGATTGCCATCTGTTTTCAGGGTTGTCAAGACCAGGGAATCCGTTTTTATGATCTGAGGTTGGACGAGAACCTAGGTTGAAAAGAGTTACAGGTGAAGAGGAGAGCAGGCACGTATTTCCCTGCTGATCTCAGTAGCCAGAGATAAGCACTGGTAAGAGTTGTAATAGCTTGACAAAAGAGCAGGGTTAGTACTTCTCTGACTTGCATCCTGCATCACCGACGGATGCTTTCCATCGGTCCCAGTGCTAACTCTGAATGGGAGACAGTCTGAACAGCACTGGATAGAGCGGGGCAGAAGAACCAGCAGGACAGTGGTTTTCAAATCAGTCACCAGAAGTAAACAAGTATGTAAAAACACACAAGAGCTGATGGAAAAGCTGCTTTCCCCTCTCCAGTTACACCTATAATTAGCTCTCTACATTAACTGTCTGAGTATTCAGTCTAACACAGCTAGGACTGTCTGTTTTGGCAAACACCTACAGTAGCTTCTCCCTGCAATTTCACTGAAAGGATCTGCACCTTTAACATCAAGCAGATCAAAATCCACTGTAAATTGTTTTGCTCTTATTTCTTTCAAATACCTTGTTGACTCTCTGAGAACACCAGAGATGGTATAGTACAGCTGAACCACAGCAACTTCGTCATACTGAGTCTCACAGACAAACATTTTGCTTTAATGCTAAGATGCATAAGAGTGAAAAAAAATTAATCACATGGCATGGTAGCAGTAAAACTATAAAAAAAAAAACATGATAGAAGAATTTGAAGTACACATTCCAATATCAACCAGTTTTCATAAAATATGGTAGAGGTGATAAATATGTGAAGGAGTAGGCAAAGGTCAAAAAAAGTCTGTTCAAGTAAAGTTTCCAACTGTGTTTGGAAGTACCAAGTTAAAAAAAAAACCATCAGACTGCATTTAGTTACTGTTTTACTGAAAACAGCTGTTGAGCATTGCCCAGAAGTCACATCACATGTCACAACAGACTCTCACACATGACCTGCATGAAGTAAAATGCTTCTGGGACACAGGCTGGCTAGAAATACCTTTCAGGTTTAAAAACATTTGTGCAGAAGTCATCCTAGCCGGATTGCCAGCCCTACAGCTTCATCACTTCTCCCCAGGCAAGCCAGTGGATCAGACCCACAGAGGCACTTTCCTGTTCTGCTGGATCCCTGCATAATTCCACATTTTTACTTACTGGAACTTGCTGGACCTGTGGTGCAGCAACAGTCTGGACCGTGGCTGGCGTCAAGGTCTGGATGGTGCCGTTGGCAGCCTGTGTCAGCACTCGCTGGGCCTGCACCGTCTGCACCTGCTGCTGGATCGTAACCGGCTGAACCTGCGAGGACGTCACCAGGCTCTGGACTTGAGGCTGCAGAACTGAAAGGCAGAAGAGGTGTCAGAAATGGTCGAGAGACACAAGTCTCCGTCCTGGAGCCTGGAAATGCTCCTAGCATCACTCCTCTTCTTCCCAGAGCTTCTTAGTAGGCAGCATTCATCTAACACATCCCACATGTTGGGAAGCTTCCAGCTGCTTTGGTGCCCTCTGCAAGAAGACGCTGCACCTAGGATAGCAGCTTTCCAGGAGGCACAGAGCATCGGCTAAGAGAAAATAGAGCCAAAATCCTTCACTCTGCTTCAGTGGCATGATATAGGACATCCAATCTGCACTTTCCCAACCCCCTGGTCTCAGAGGACCACAGGATCCTATCTGTCATGTAAAAGAGTCACGACTTACTGAAAAGGATTAAGTCATCCAGCATTCACAAAGGAAGATCACTAAATATTCCTACAGGTGTGTCTGTTCAGCGCAAGTACTGAGCTCCAGAGTTTGGTAGATAAAATGTGCCTCCATTCCAGACTGCTGCGTGGAACAGACTGGATCAGCCCAATGCACCCATCAGTGGAAGAAGAGTGTTGCCAGCAACGTTTTAAAACATCTTTTCTCAAGCCTCCCAAGGGCCATAGGGCAGAAGGCCAGGCAGAGAAGAGCAAGACAACAATTACTTAAGATCTCATTCCTGAGAATTTCTCACGCTCCCCAACTCCCCACACAGGTAGGAGAAGGGACACCCCACAGGCAGCATCACAAGAAAAGGATCATCAGGCTTGTCATGGCTGAGGATGCACTCAGAGTTTGAACACCGATGGCATTTACTGCGAGCCCACCAGGCACATCCACAGCCTGAGCATCCTGGAATCTCGTGAACACCAGGCACATCTGTAGCCTGAACACTGCAAACATTACCTTGGAAGCTTGTGGCTGCATTCTGGTAGATGACTGGCTGCTGGATAATCCTGGTCTGGGGAGCAGAGCTGAACGTTGGCGTAATCATGACAGCCTGCTGCTGGAGCTGAGGCTGCACCGAGGGCCGCGGCTGCAGGACAGGGGCCGAGCGTGGAGGGGCTGGAGGGGTCGTCTGCGCTGTTTTCACCGGCAGGCTCTGCAGCTGGGGGGATGCAGAGGGTGGCGGGAAGCTTTGGAGCTGCACCTGGCTGTAGGGCCGCTGCACCTGCGGCTCCAGGGTCCCACTGCTGCTGCCATTGCTGCTGCTGCTGCTGCCCTGGAAGGTGCTGCACAAGGGATCCGAAAACAGGTCTGGAAAGTCTCCTGCCTGGTTACTGACAAACTGCAGCATCTCTGTAAAACAGAAGAAAATTCATTCAATGCTATTTTGTCACCTGCATACTTTGACACCTGGCATTTACATCATGCAGTTGTGGTTTGTGTGCACAGAAGGGAGATCTGGGTCCTTCAAACCTTCAGAGAACATAACACCAGTGCAACACCTCCAGAGAGACCATGGCCAGCAGCACAGCACTGCTGCTGTTCAAGGCAAAAAGTAAGACCTTCCCACAACACTTTTCCAGACAACAAGATCCAAGCACAGACTAGAACTTAAAGCCCTCTCCAATATTTAAAATATTAAGAGTCTTGTTCCATCACTCTTTCAGTCTAACCCTTGCAGAAGGAAGAAAGCAAGCATCTCCACAATTCCAGCACTAACCATTCTCTCACCCAACTTTGGGAGCTTTCAAGTCCCCCATCTGTACTGCCCCACTGAGTATCTGGAAAAGGAAAAGACAGGATAAGAATTCACTTTATCTTTCTTTTACTTACAAGCATAACAAAAATTGGGGGAAAACCATGAAAGGAAATACCACTTTATAAAACTGTAGCAGGATAAATCCATGCATGTGTTTAAAACATCAGAATAAGTTTACGTGCTGGTTTTCTGCCTGCAATCACCACACAACAGGTTCTCTCCATCCCACCTCCTCCAGGATGGAGGCTTCCACTGCAACACTATAGGCCTTCCCCCTATAGGTGAACATTTCACAACCAAGAGATCATTGTTCATAAGTAGAGCTTCCTCTTCCCTCCATCTAATCCAATTTAATCCAATTAGGCACCTTAAGACATGTGAATGCTTTCCTTGATCTGTGTGCAGGCAGTGGTGTGAGGAATCAGACATTCTTCCCCACCCCAGGACTTGCCCATGCTGCACTAGCTCTTCCATGATTTTCTGAAAGTCCTTTTTATTTTTTTTTTATGGAAACAGGAAAAGAGGGGACCCACAAACCTAAGAGCGATTATAAAACAAATAATAAATATGTGTTTAGGAAGCAAAAAATAGATTTCTGATTTATAGGAAAAAATACAGCAAAGCGCTCCTTACACCAGGACCTTTCTCATTCGCAAACCCCAAAGGATGTCACTGCTGTGATTTATGAAGCAGGTTTGAAGCAGTAAACTTTTAACAAGAAGTTTCCATGGATTATGTCCCAGCAATAAGAGGGCTATTAATTTGCTCAGCTCTCTGAAATGCCACCCACACATTATCCAATTAATTTGCCTGACACTCCTTTGTCTGAAACAGAGCAAAGGGATGAATCCTCCTCTAAGCCTCTTGCTCCCTCACCACACATTTCAACATATTTCTGTGATACTACTACTCTTCCCTTTCGATAGCAATCCCTCCACACCCTGACACACATTTAAACACTGGCATGACCACTGCTCTCAAGAACTAGAGTCTGTTGGAGGGAGAAGCCTGGGAGGAGAGGTGTCCTCCTGACCTGTCCTTAACCTGATGCTGAGTGGGGACGCACGGCTCCCCCAGCATGGGGCAGCAGCCACCCTCGGGGACCAGCCGGACCAAACAAACCCTTGTCTCCACTCTTCACTAGAGAAATGAAAGGGTTTTTTTAATGCATTGCCTTAACTGGCTTCCACAAAACACTACCAGAGCAAGGAAGGCTGTTTCAAGATTAATATCTAGATGGATATTCAACAACTCTTCACATTCCAAGTGACTTCAGCTAACACCATCCCAAAAAACCCTCACCATGATAAAACTGATAGTCCAAACTACTTCCCAAACTCTGCATTTGATGGTACTGCTATTTCACTATCCAGACAGTACAACTGCAAGTACTGAGTCAACATAAATCACATGAGCTTTGCTCTGGAAGAGTAAATTCCAGCCTAAGAACAAAATTTCAAGCACTGTGTTTTAAAGAATGTTGTATTCAATGCAGCAGATTTAATACCTCGTTTTAAAAACTACTCTTGCTCTCACAAATTAAATCACATCTTTATGACAGACTTAACTTTGACTAAACGCAGGAAGTCTAAAGCTTAAATTTTAAGAATTAAGACTGCCAGGGGATCAAACCCACCACTTTTCAAGAGCTCAAGAGCTTTCCTAATAACAACACACAAAAAAATTAAAAGCAAGAGAAACAGCTAACACCCAAAAATCTAAATTTCTGCTTTTTAAAAGACCTCTGCCTACCCAGAAATCAGAATTCTAAACTGACTATGAGAATCCTCAGGTGCTTCTGGAGCCATCAGTGGTAAACCCAGTGCCACCAGAGCACCTGCACCCTCTGTGCTGGAGAGGTCTCAGGCCCTAAAGCAGAGTGACCTTACTGCAGGAAAAAAAACCCCAGCCCAACCCAAGGTTAAAAAAACATCAACAGGTATTACAAAACCAAAACTGAGCCCACCAAAGGCTTCTGCCGCTTTCATCAGCCTGGGGCCTGAATACCTGGCAGAAAGGCAAGGGCTGGGCTTCAGCTGCCTCTCCCAGGCGGTGGCTCAGCTCTCCAGCACAGAGCCTGCTCTTCCTCATGCTCCTGGAGATGCTGTGCTCTGAGAAACAGAAAGCAGCAGAGATCTCAACAGAAACAACCTCTCTGTCCTCAACCCCGATATGCTTCGACCCCCTAGTGACTCAAACCTCCTTCTCTGATGTCACCCAGCAGTGCTCTGCAGCAGGAAGGTGCCCATAGCTGGTGGAGGAGCTTGTGCTGGGACAAGAGGCTGAGCCTTTGGGCTCAGCACTGGGGCCCCCTGGCCACCCTTGTGCCCTGTCTTGAAGCATGGACCCAGTGAGCACTGACATCCCAGAGCACACCCACCACAAAGAATCAAAATCCACGCAACAGGCAGCAAGGAGCTCCTCAGTCTGAATGGGAGAGGAACACCCATACGAGAACTTAAGAAACAAATGAAAATCCTTGCAAAACTTCAAACCCTGAGATGAATCCGCACTGTAGCACAAAGAAAACAGGATTGTCATGTATCTTCCCCCTGCCTTCCCCAGGAAAATCCACCCCTGGAGGTGGGGAGGAAAGTGAAGCTCGTTTTCCTAAGTTACTCATCGCTCTGAATCACACCTCCCAGGGCACACCTCAGTCCACAGCCATTGCTGGGTTCGTCAATTCCTCTCAGTTTCCGTGTGGAACCTGAGAACTAATTCCCTGGTGCTTAAACAACAGCAAACACCACCTTCAATGTGCACTATCAAACTTTATGAGCAGTAACTAAGCCCAGTGCACTTTTATAAACTACATTCTTCTTCTATAACAAAAGAAAAAAAAGGAGTATAAATTTTGCCCCAAGCTATGTGGCAAATCAGTGTCAAACAGAAATCTAAAAGTACCGGAAAATTTTTATCTCCCAGCTGCTAAACAAGGATATTTTGGACACCAAAACTGAGCTCTGTTTGGGATTACAGCCCAGCAGAGCAGTGAGTTAAGGCAGAAGCTCATCTCCACCAGCCTACAGCACAGACCACACCAAGAAATGTCATTTTAAATGGGGTTTACAGAAGCTTCTTGGTGTCGCCAAAAAT
>VRYO01001878.1:25278428-25381482 GCA_009812075.1 Sialia sialis
CCGCGCCGGACACCGGAGGAAGGCTGGCTCGTTCCCCCACATCCCCACCGCCTTCCTGCGGTCACGGCCTCGACTCCAGGCAAGGGGCAGCCCCAGCGAATCGCTCGGAAGCGCTGCCCAGGCAGGGCAGACACGCGTGGCCGCTCGCCAGATGAGCGCTGCCCGGCGGGACACGCTCCGCGCCCCCGCCTGTACCCACCCGGGACGGGGGATCCAGCGCCGTGTGGGAACCGTGGGGGAAGCGCACCCACCCTGAACACTCCACAAACACGATCCAAGGACCACTCACCCACGCCTCCTACCCCAGCAGCCGCGGGCCCGCGCGGGGAGATGCGAGCGCTCCCAACACGCGTGGGGAGCCCACGCGCGCCGTCTCCACCCCACCCCCCGCTCCTTCCCGCGGCGCCTACCGTCGATGTCGCCCAGGGTGAGCTCGTCGCCCAGCTCAGTCAGCGTGTCCATGCTCTCGGCGGCCAGCTCGCCGCCCTCCATGGCGCAGGGCCCGCCGCCGCCCCGGGCGCTCAGGCGGAGGCTGCTGCCGCTGCCGGCGGGCGCCACCGACCCCGCGCCATCTTGGGCCGGCCCGCGGCCCCGCCCCCGCGGCCCCGGCGCCCGCGCCCCCCGCGGTTTGTTGTCAATGAGACCAGGTCGCCCCCGGCCAATGGGCGGCTGCGGCGGCGCGTGGTGTGATGGCGCGTCAGCGATCAGCAGCTGCATTAGCATAGCCCGCCCCGCCCGCCGCCGCCATTATTCATGAGGGGGCGGCACCGCCGTGCGTGTGGGAGCGGCACCGCCGCCCACGGGAAACGCGGCCGGGGCAGGGCTCGCTGCCCGGGATGCACGGCGGAAAGGCCAGCTGCAAGGCGGCGGTGGGTAGAGCTTGGGGTTTGTCCTTCCCTCCGCAGCGCCCACGGACCCTCACCTCCTGAGGGGCCGCCTCGACGCTCTCTGGCGCACACCCGCTCCCTCCAGCAACGGGAGCAAGAGCCAGGATACTTCTACTTTAAAAAAAAATAATAATAAAGTCAATTTTATTCAAGAACAACCAAAATGCGCCCATTGCCACCCCCTCCCCCCACTGGAGGGACTTGGCTCTGCTGTTAAAAAATTCGGGACGCTTCCCTTTCCTCAAAGGCTGCGACGCCGCCAGCCCGGCACTGAGCACCCGCTCCTTGGTACGGACCCGCTCCGGTGCGAGGCCAGCAGCACGGGGCAGGCAGGAATCACAGGGTGGCCGTGCCGGGGACTGGGGCCAGCCCTCACCTCTGCCCCACGGCAGCCCAGACACCCGGTGGAGGGTCGCAGCCCCTCGGTTGGCTCCCTCCTCGCTTCGGCCCTGCGATCACCACATGCCGTCATCTGGCTGTCCCCTGCCCAGGGGCTTCGGGGACTCGTTGAGAGAGGATGAGCCGCAGAGAGAAGGGATGGGGCATGGGCTGCAGGACAGGCTCTCAGTGGCTCAGGGCTGGCTCCCCAGCATCTTCAACATAAGCACTGCTTGCACTACAGCCACCCACTGGCTGCAAAGAGGCAAAGTACCGAAATTCGTCCTGTACAAAAATTCACCGGGCATTTGCCTCTCTGCGGGAATGACCTGCGGTGACCACGGGATGCCACGGGCCAGGAACAGCTGCCATCAGCATTTTTAACTACGTCTCGACAATAAAACTCGTGTTGCTCGGTGAAACAGGCTCTGGGAAAAGGGGAGGTCTGATCTGGCAGAGGTAGCAGCTGTGCAGAGACCAGGTAGAACCCAGTGGGGGGTGCCAATGAGATCACCCGTATAAAATGAAAAGCAAAACTGAGAGAAGCAGCATTGCTCATGAGGCTGTTTGGTGTGAAGCACTCCCCAGCCCAACCGTGCTGGAGGAGGCACGTTCAGTGTGAGGTGTGCTGCAGTGAGTGGGATCCCAGGGCTCCACCAGAGGGGTGTTCCCCACAGGCCTCAACACCCTGACCAGCGGATAGCCCTGGTGCTGTCATGTCTGTGCTTTACCTCTGCAGAAAGGGCATCTATCCCAATTTAGCCCCTTTGGGGCAACCCACCAGCACCACCACCCAACCTCCACTGAACAAAAACGAAAGGCAACAAAACAAAACCCACAGCACAAATGGAAAGGGAATGGCCAGGCACCGGCCCAAGGCTGCCAAGAAGGAAGCGAGCCACTCTGTGTCCCAGTGGTGTCACCCCCACTGCAAGGCACCAAGTCCCAGCATGCTACAGCTCCGACTGTGAGCGAGAGATGCGTGGGCCCTTGCGGATCTCCTTCCGCTTCTCTTCCTTCTTCCTCCTCTTCTCCTCATCCCGCAGCGCCTTCTGAAAGGTGTCAGCACTGGGGAAAAACTGTGGGTGGACAGCAAGGGGTCAGCATGGGGGAGCACCCAGAGCCTCTCAGAGGCATAACCCCTCCAAACCCACCAAAGCCAACACACAAGCCTCACAGTCCAGGGAGCTTTGAGCACAGATACAGCACAAGGCAAACAGAGGCAGGTGGCCACAGAAGGGAAGAGAGAGCATCAGGTGCCCAAAGTAGACCACAGATGGAGAATTCAGTGTTCGTGTTTCAGACATGCTTATTCAGTGACAGGGGCTTTTGGCCGTTTCCCACAAGCCACTCATTCCATTCCCCAGCCAGCTGCAACATGGATGCAGAAGCCCATGAGGCAAGCTGGCAGTATTGCCATCTTACCTCTGACTGGTCCGTTTTAAAGGGATTGCGGTAATCAGGAGATTTCTCACTGATTCCTAGCTCCTGAGCCATCTGCAGAGCAAAAGGGAGACCTCATTGGGGAGTGGTGCCTTCCACTCGCATCCCCCAGCTGTGTGACCAGGATCCCCTACTCTCCCACCAGTCCCATCTATGCTCTCTGCTCTTCCCCCATCCCTCAGCTCAAGGACAGGCCCCAGACATGGGGTCCCTGCCTTCCTTTTACACCAAAACCCTCAGCCTAGCAGCAGAGAGGGGTCACAGCAGAGAGGACAAAGAGCCATACCAGCCGCAGGACCTGGGAGTGGGGTCCCTGCTCGAACACACCCGTCAGGTTGCAGAAGCCGATGCCCCAGCGGATGAGGCTGTTCCAGTTGGAGTTGCGGTCGAAGTAGTGGTGCACAATCTTGGGGAAGCGCAGGACAACGTCCCCGAAGAAAGCAGTGTTCTCCACCACATGGGAATATGCTGTCAGGATAGTCACCAGCCCCATCAGTGCAGGCTGAAGGCAAACCAACAGGCTGCCCAGTATGAACTGGTAAGAGAGGCAGCAGTAGGGTCCCCCAACCTGGCAGGGAGCAGACCACGTCTGGTCTGGATACACAGGGGCTCTGTACCTACCAGGACTGATCCTGGAAGAATGTCTGTGGTGCACCAGCACACCAGAAAAAGGAGGGGGTTAAAAAGCAGGGAGGACCTACCATCCTTTATCTTCTCATCCTGAGGGAAGGGCCCATCGGGAGGCACATCAGCAGCAATGAGCACAGCACGGGAGTCCTCCAGCACCTGCCAGAGCCCTTGGTTACTGCCCTGTCCTGCCAGCCCTGCCCTGTACCCTGGAGGTGCTGCCACAGCTGCCCCACTTTGAAACCCCATGGCATCCTCCCTTCAGATGCTAAAGCCCACCTGCCACACCCTCCATAGAAGCCCTCAACCCTTCTCATTTCTGCCCACCCTTGTGGGCTCAGAGTGCAGCTTGCACTGTGGCTTACTTTGAAGAGTCCCTTGAGCATGATGTCAATGATTTTGTATTGCTGGTTGACGTCATTGAGCTCAATCAAGTTCTTCAGAGCATTCATCTGGTCCTTGCGCTTCACCTCAAACAGCTTCTTATCTGCACCACTGTCAAGGGCTCTGTCAACACTCTCCCACCACACTGCTGCTCTCCCCTCTCCATGGGGTTGCCGTCACCATCCCAGCCCCCCCAATTCTCCATGAGATGTCTGAAGGGCAGTAACTGAGCCAGGATGAAACAGATTTCCAGTGAACCCCTCGCCCAAACACCCCAGCAGGGCCCTTAACAACGCTGAGAGCTTGTGGGAAGCTTTCTACTTGCCAGTCCATGCCCTGGCTGATGGGCTAGAGAGGAACATGAACAGCCACCTTCCCCATGTGTCTTCACACACTCATTATCTTTGCATACTTTGCCTGTTCACAAGGGGATGCTGCTGTGTGCTATGAAGGGCTTGCATTAGCCCACCTCCTCATGGGCAAAAAGTGTCTGTGGCACAGAGGAGACCAAGTGCCACAAGACCAGGAGTCCCCTTCCACCACCCCAGTTGGTGACTGCAAAGCACTGAGACGTGCAGGTGTGCTCTGCCTTCTGGCTGGTGATGCCAGTTCCAACAGCAGACTGGAAAATGTGCTCAATGCCCAGCACAATGGAGCAGAAAGAACACCAGGCATCACTGCCATTTCTTTCCTACACCAAGCCAGGCACTTGGTTAGCACACCCAGCACTTGGCTAAAGCCCATCTGCATAAGGACAAAGCAGCAACTTCCTGTGCTTTTGGATCCTCTCTTTTCCACTTCCTTGTGCCCCTTTCCATGGTCTCTGACCCTTTCCCCATGCATGCAGTCCCTCCAGCCTCCGTAGCCATTAATGCATACAAAGTCATGAGGGGCAGGCTGCAGAGGATACAGATTTCCAAGCCAGAATCTACTCTCTGTTTCTCCAGATCTGTGAAGCTGCCCTGGGACAGCAGCAATGCCAGTAGAAAGGGGCAGATGATGAGAAAATCCATGTTGGCCTCTGCAGCCTGGAAGAAAACAGACCAACAAAACCAATGATGAGTGAGGAGACTTACCAAAAAGAGAAGTCACACAATGACAGGGACTGATGGCACGCTGCCTTGGCACCAGGGTCCCTGCCCACTCTTCCCTTAACACCATGAGGGGTCTGAGGGATACAGGCACTAGAGCAGAACCACATGTTGATGCTGCAGCCAGCCTGCTCTCCCCTGCAAGTGAAGCCTTGGTCTCCCTCTTCTCTCTACCTGTCTGCACTGCCAGCCCGCAGGCATCTGACCCAGCACTGATCCAGCAGAAAAATTAAGTTCTACCTCTTCTTCCAAATATAACAGCTAGCTTTTTTCTGGGTTTGCAAGGCAGAGCAACCTTGAGTCCTCTTGCCCTCTTGAATCTGAATTTGCCTGCCCAGCCAAACCTGTCTTTGTAACGCCCTAACACTGAAACAAAACCAAATCCCTTGTTCTTTTCTTGTTACTTTTCTTTTTAAAACAAATATAATTTCTTCAACTCCAAGCCCATGAAAGAGGCAAAGCAGGCAGCACCAGCAGCTCTTCCAGCCCTGCAAGGATCAGCATGCACCTCCTGCCGAGGCCAAGCCAAGCATCTTCACGCCCATGGCAAAGGCAGGGGAACGGTGTCAGACAAACATAAGATTCCCTGTGAAATATTTTGCTGTTGCACTTTGCAAAAAGCAACCCCCTTGGAAAGGAACAGACCAGAGTAAATACAACCAGAATTATTGAAGACCTGTCTACCCCTGATGTGGGCTCAGCAACATGCCCCATGTTTGTGACGCAGTGCAGAGCCATGACAGCAGCACAAATCCCCATTCCAGGCTTGGGATCTGTCCCCTCTTCCCACTGTGGTGTGAGGCTTAAGCCATATTCCAGCCATCCTGAATGCCACAAAGCACATCAACATGCCAAGCCTGTAGGGCAAATTCTCCAGCCCAGGCAAACAGATGTTCTGTTGGACCTACTGACCTGGTCAGCTTCCAAGAGACTGCTTCACCCTGCCAAAAACCATGACCCAAGGCCTGGCTTAGTGAGGTGGCACAGGTCTCCCCTCTGCAGAGCCCCTCACAGCTGCTTACTACCTCCCAAGCTCTGGGGGAGGAGGAAATGCAGCAATGCAAAAGCACAAAGAGTGATTGCCTTGGGACGCAGGCTCCTGTTTGCCCCTGGGATCAGACATACCACCATAAGGACTAGGCTGGCTATTTGCCATGCTCATGGAGAACTGGAAAGAGACACTGGAGGCAGCCAGTGACCTCCAGACCAGGCTGGAAGGCAAAGAGCAGAAATGCTGCCCACAACAGCTCCACCATGCTGCCTGTGACAGTGCCGGCATGCTTGGTTAGGTCAGCTGCTGCTGTATCCCCCATTTCCAACACTGGAGTTGGGTGGCTGAAGGATGTTCCACAGGTGTTACAAGGGGGAAGATGAGCTGCAAAAAACCCTGTTCAAGGCAGCAACAGAGCAAAGCACAGCTGTTGGCTGAAGCAGCTGCCAACCAGCCAGCTGCTGCAGCACAAGGTCCACCAGCATGCCTGGCTTCTTCTGAGTCTCAGAACAGTGATGGGCTTCTTCAGAGACACAAAAGCAGATGCTGGGGTAGAGATGGTCAATGTTTTCAACAAAAATGTATTCAGATTCTCCTGCACCAGCCCTAAAGATTGTCCCATGGAACAAGGTCAGAAGTAGAGGACTGGAAAACCACACCATTCTGGAAAACCATAACCTTTTCATCTGATCTGCTGGGACTCATTCTCACATCAAAGTTATTTATTTGCCCGTACATCAGGGCTAAAACATGTTGTGAAAGTCAAGCAAGGCCCAGGTGTTTCTCTCACCCATACGGAACTTGGGGCTGCCATGTGGGACCACTTCAGACTTATTTCTTTTCACTACCCTGGCAATTTCACCCCATTTTAACAGCAGAGGACATTCCTTTCTCTCCAGGCCACACTATGTAATAGCAGAGATACCAAAGCTCCTTGAAGATGCTCCTCCATGCTTTGCCCACAAACTCTCTCTCATGTCTTCACACCTGCTGAGGGATGAGATGAGACAGAAACACTGCAGACCTGCTCCTCTCTTCCCTTCCTTGAATTGATTTCTGCCAAAGACAGCTCTGCCTGATGCTCCCACAGTAGTCCAGGCAGCCAGGGCCTAGCCTGATGCTACAGATGGAAAGGAGTTTCCACCAACATTACCTTGCAGCCCTGGCCAGCTGGCTGCTTCGGCAGCAAGCCCACCAGTCTGTCTCACTGTCTCCCAACCTCTTAATTTAGATGTGTTTTTTCAAAGACATGACAATAGATGCTGTGTAATAGATGGTTAGTACTTCCCATTAAAATGTTTTCAATTACTTTATAAATTTTTTTGCAGGAGCCCCATCTGAACCAAGCATCCATGAGATTTATTCACTTAATGAGCTTGCAAGGCAGAGTCATGCTGCAATGCTTTGGTTCCCAGGAGAAACATTTGCACGACACCCTCTGACTTCCCCTCTACAGGCACTGAAATATAGGGGGAAAAGCATCATCCTTCACCGGGAGCATGCTGTGGCAAAACAAGGAATAAAAACTCCCTGCCCCACGAATACATTCCCGAGGCGCTCCTCCAACAACCAGATGAGGATTAATCTCTTGTTACGGGTGAACCAAAAGCTTCAGAAGTGAAATACTGCTGCTCAGACTCCTCTAGGAGGACATATCGATACGGGGCTTACAGGACCAGCTGCTACAGTTCAAACAGCACTGGCCATTTACACCGGCTCGGCTCCAAAGTCTCCCAACCACCAAGCCCAGGAGATCGCGTACCACAGGGTTCAGGAGCCCCGATTTCCTGCTGTGATTTCCAGCAGGTATGGGTCCATGCCAGCCCACCCTCGTGTCGGAGGGGTTCAAGAAGCACCCTGAGGAGCTCGGGTGGCTGCTGGCACGGGGAGATGAGGATTCTCCCGCAAGCTGAAAGTAAAGGCAATCACACAGGCACGGTGGAGGGCAAAGCGTGTTAGCCGAGCCTACCCCGGCCGCGCTGCGGGAAACCCACCCGGAGCCGTGTCAAGCGGACATAGCAGGCGGCACACGGGAGGATGCCAACCCTCGGGGGGACGGCAGCTCCCAGGAGCCGCGGCGGTGCGCGGGGCGAGGAGCGGGGCGAGCAGGCGGCGATGGCAGGCAGAGCCCGTCGGGAACAGCCCTTTAACCCAGGCTCCAGGGAGGTGCGCCGGGGCCGCGCTGCCCACCCCGCTCATCGGCCACCCCGGCTGCCCGGCGGGACGGCCCTCCCGGCTCTCGCTCGGGGAGCACCGGCCACCTCCGCCCCGTGCCCCGGAGCGGCCCCAGGGCTGCTCCCGCCCTTCCCTCCTGCCCCACCACGGCCGGGCAGCTCCCCTCGGCCCCGCCGAGCCTCCCGGGGCGGGGATGTCTCCCGGGCGGTCCCCACCTGTGGGCCGGGTGCCGGTGCCGAGGCCGGCGCTCACGCCCGCCGCGCTGCCATGCTGCTGCTGCTGCTGCCGCTGCCGCTGCTGCCACCGCCGCTCCGCCCCGCCGTGTCACTTCCTGAGCCCCCGCCCCGCCCCGACACCGGCACCGGCCACGCACCGGAGGGCACTTGTTGGGACTGGGGGCAAAAGGACAGCGGGGCTGGGGATGTAGTGGAAGGGGTCACTCGTGCCCTGAAAGAAGCCTCCTCATCCCTATGGGACACGTATCTGCCTCCCGCGGGATCCTGGCTGAGCCCCCACCGTCCCTTCCAGCCCGGAGCAAAGGAACCATCCCGTAGCCCCATCAGCCATGGCGGGTGAGCAGAGCACCTCTTCCACAGCATCCCTGGACGACTTAGTTTCCCAGGCAGGTCTGCCTTATCCCGCACAGAAGGGGAAACTGAGCCGTTTCAGTAACAGAACTTTTTAATTTCAACAAACCTTTTTCTCAAAATGAGCAACAAGAGACTTCCTTTGTCCATCTTCTCTATACTACTCACTGGGAATGAATGGCAGGATGGGGTCTCCTGCTACAATCTTGCTTTGCTCCACTGCTTTGTGCACTCCATCTTCTCATTTCAATCTCCAATGTGTGAGAGGGACACTGCCACACTTCCCAGACATCTGTCATTGACAGCATGAGCGGAAACCAAAGGAAAGGCATGCATGCGATGGGAATTCCCACATTCGACATATCACTGAGAGGAAGTTTTCATTATCAAACCAACCCTCCCCAAGCTACGGAGCCTCACTCCCTACATATGTGATAAACATCAGTGTAGGTAAACCTGAAGAAAAATCAAAGCTCCATTGGTAACCAGAGGATTTTGTCTTCCATGTCCATGACTGTCTTATTCACATTGCCCCATTGCTGCACTTCAAGTGCATCTAAGATCCTTCCTAACCACCAAGATTTGAAATTTTCTTAACACATGAAAAAAGTCAGAAATGAAAAGTAACTTCAGCAATGTAACAAAACCTCCTATCCAAATTCCTTCATCCCTGTACAGAGAAGCAAAATGGAGTGGAGATGGCTTGGTAGCCCCCACCAGGACAACTTGCCCTCTGAATGTCCCACAACAGAGCAGTAATATCACATTGTGGGTAAGAATGAGGACAAGCTACTCCTCACAGGACAAACACCTCACCTACCATGTAGCCTACACACGGCTGAAGATAGTGCCCCACACCCACAGGAAATTACTGCCATGGCCACTTCCATCACTGCCACGTTTGAGGCAATGCAGCGTGATGAAAACAGGAAAGCAAAAAAAAGTCTGAGAAAAAAACCAAATACTGCATCATGTTGTCTCTTTCTCCACAAGGCGTCTGGGAGCGGCCCCTGCCTTCATCACCAGAGAAGAGGATTTAGTTCACAGAGGTGGACTCTAGGCCCAAACAGAATAAAATCTGGTAACTCCACTCAGTGGTTCCCAAATGCTCTCTGCATTTTGAAAGTGCCTGAGTCATATTTGGGTTTCCACTACTTTATGGACACACTGGCACTAGATGGCATGCAAACAGAGATTAACTCATCGCTCATCCTCCAGGGAAATCAATACAGGGATTGTTACTGCTTGAAATGCAGACACTCCCAAGCCTGCTCCCCTTTCATCAGACCACCTCTGCTTTATAGATGAATGCAAGCCCAGCACACAGACCCATCTTTAATCCCAACTGTCTCCTCATTTCTGAAATGTCTTCTCAGATTAGGACATGATAAAGTCTTTCATCCCAAAATTAGCCAAGTGTAGAAACCACTCAGAGCTTTTCAATTTTGTTTGCCTTCAGCTGGAACAAGAGAAGGAGCATTAGATTAAGTATCCATTCTACCTGTGTTACACCTGCTGCACACATCAGCTATCAAAGGATACACAATGTCCTGATGCTTTACACATGTGGTCCTCTGTCCCAGGAGGCGATGCAGCAAGGTCTGAATGATCCCTGACTGCTCTGGCTCCACCTGGTAATGACTGCTCTGAATCTGAGGTGTCAGGAGAAAAAATTATTTTCAGAACAACATAAAACTGTTGGGCTTGCTCCTTCATACTCCCTCCCTCATCCCCACAAAGAGCAATGAGATCTTCAAAGGTCAAAGCAAACACCTAGGGCTTCCGTTCCCATTATCCTAAGCAGTCACTGCTCTCTTACCTGAGAAAGGAAGAGCTGAAGAGCACAAGATGTGGCCTCAGACAGTTCTGCTATGTTGGCTTCTGCTGCCTCCTGAATAATCTGGCTAATTTCTTTTTGAGAAATAATATTGCTGCTCTGATATCTCACAAACTTGAACAAAGGAAAAAAATAGAGACATTAAATAGCTGAAGACCCACAGAGTGCAACAGTGACTCATCACTTGCAAGGACCTCTTCTATGTACCATTACTGCAGCACCTTTAACCACAGGCTTGATTTTTATACCACTTCTAATGGAACCAGTGCAAGTATCTGTGTTGATGGTGCTCTGATTTATAGCCAGACTTATTTTGATTTAAGCTGGGAAGGAACTAAAATAAATGAGGTAACCTTTTAAAACTGAAGTAAGAACAGCAAATACTCACAGACCCATCTTATAATTAAAGGGGGAAGGTTCACTTTAATAACTCCTTCTTCTCATTCACTGCCACGAGGGCTGTATCTTCAGTATTTCTGCTGTGTAGGATCACGTTCCCCCTCCAGCCCACAGATCCCACATACAGCAGGGTAGTAAATTGCATGAACTCCCTGCCCTGAAAAGTCAGGTCTGTAAGGTCAAGATGCGATGACAAGCAGCCAGCTTGTTCCCTGACTGGTTAACAGCAGTTGCATGTTATCTGCAAGTTTCCCCTCCCCAGGGGTCCTAGATGATATAAATAAATGTTACAAACATCAGAAGAACAGGAGGTGCTCACCGACCACAGTCAGTTTCTGCAGGGTGTGGAAGTTCGCTTGAAAGTATCATTTTTAATACAGGCACGAATATAGCTCCAGACAAAGCCACAACAGTGTCAGAGACTGTGTTGCATAGCAAGTTAAGTACCAACAACCAGCCCACATGCATTGTACCAACATACTGGAAAAGACAGGGAACAGCCCATCCTTCTGCTGCTCACCAAAGTCATCAGCCTGAGAACTTCTGGCTGCAGAAAGGACTTCTGGCCCCCACTGAGTAGTGTGAAGAGCAGGAATCGGTGCCACGGCTGTGAAGCAACGTGTAGAGCTGGGAGAGAAGGAGAAGTCAATCAAAGACAGCTGTAAAACTGCCCAAGTGACAGGCTGAACCCAGCTAAGGACAATCTTCAATACTGACCCCACGTTTTCTGTCCTAGACCCCATGCTGTGAAACACTAAAGGGATATTTTGCACTCTTCTTACTTGGTTTTTAATCTGTCACTCTCTGGGCAAGAGTTCAGTCAAGTGGACAAAAGTTTAATAGCTTTTCAAAGCAGAAAATACACATTGTCCATCTTTGTTCTGGTACAAGAAGAGAAACTTTCTCCTGGGGTGCATGTCATAAACAGTGAAGGAATATCTTTAGCCTGTGGTTTTAAAAATAATACCCTCTGGTTCCAATATGAGGACACTCTTCTGACCTCAGTTTTTATTTAGCTGCAGAATACCCTCTGGGTAATGAAGAAAGCCCTATAACAGAAGCTGAACAAACTGAGCCTGGATCTGCATCAAATAGCAGACTATGGGGACCAGCCAGGCTGATGGTGGCAATGCACTCAGTAGAGAAAATGTTTTTACTAAAGAACATACATGACAACATAACATGTATTAGTAAGGCCATAAGTCTGTGATGGCATGAAGTCTTTCACTGAAGGCTGAAATTAAAATGTTATTACCTTGTATTTTTTATAGGTCAGGAGCATAGGATGGACAAATAGATCAACAGAATGTTAGAAAGGTCTCTTTTCCATTGGCAGTCACATAACCTCCCTAATGCCAACAAAAGAATCTTTTCTATAGGAAAACAACACTGAAAAATAATTTCATATATTTGGGAGATATCTTTCATCTGGGGAAAATGAGAAAGTACCAGCACTGTGCATGAGCCTGCTCTGCACATTTGGGAATATCTCTGGACCAAAAGAAGGTTTTAGAAAGCCTCAAGTGAGTCAACTGCTAGAGTCAGAGTCCAGAACAGACTCTTTCCAGTGTTCTTGCATCTTTCAGTCAAATGCAGCTATGACTCTCATTCTGCTTGGAATAAGAAGACTCTTGTTATTGCTGTTATGAACTTCAGCACCACGGTGGTCAAAGTGACAGGTACAGCTGTTGCTGCAGCAGCATTTCATTAGTTTAATCCCAAATCAGCAGAGCCTTGCCATAAATTTTGGGTTTGTTTTTTTTTAATTCAGCCTTTTAATAGCTTTCCCTCAGCTACTGGCTCTCACTTATCAGCAGTATTACATCTTTATCCAACCACTTCCTCTCTCCCACCAGTGTCCCTTTTGCTGGGGGTTCATTCACTCCATTCCCTTCTCTATTAGTGTTTAAACAACTGAAGTGAACAACATGTCAGGGTACAGAGAATTTTCTGGTTTAAGAACAGAACCAGCACCTGGACTTCCTGACAGGAGGCTGACAATAAGCAGAAGGGTCTATTCTTCCCCACCCAACTGTACAACACAGTTATGTTATATTGAAAACATTGTATACATTAGGTCTGGTATGCATGCTGGAAACCAAGGTAGGAATTCACCCCCAGAAATTCAGAACTCTTCCATTCCCTGAGGCTGCCTAGCACCCTGTTCTCACTTCCCCTTCCTTCAGGGCCAAACTGGGACCAACATTTTCTTTTGTAAGACACATCATGTTCAGATCCTCCCTCCCATCTGTTTATGACCTAAAGGCTTGATTTAGTTGGCCTGAAAATCAAAGACTATTCCTATACTCCTTCCATTCCTAAACCTTTCCCTCCTACAGGGTTGGAGAACTACTTTTTACCTTCTGGAAAGCATCTTGGTGTCCAGAGCCAAAGTGAAGGTTAATGTCTGCAGGGGAGCCAGGCACTTTGATCTCATCCCACAAAACACAATATTAACTTTAGGCACACAAATAATTTTTCTTATTTGGTATAAACTCATTATACATTTTCTCCAGAGTGCTACTGGGTAGAGAACAAAGAGCTCAAAATCACTGCAGGAGAGGAACTAAGAGAAGAAAGAGCACAAAGACTTTACCAACATCCTGGTTCTTCATATACAGGTATTCCACTAAGGTTTCTAGGCAGGCAACCACTGCCTGAGAGAGCAGCAAATCTTTCTGGAATGCCAAGAAAAAGAAAAAAAACCCACAACCAGTCAACAGCTATTGCAAGAGGAAAATTCATAAAGTGCCACGATCAGATGAGTATGCAGCACAAGAAAATAAAACCTTTCATCTCCTTCAAGGGATGCAATGTGCTGCAAATTATCTGTCACATCAAGGAGCCAGACAGAGGTATAGCTATTTATTTTGAGACTAAAAAATAATAAGTAACAGCCTCCAAAGAATAAAGATGGGAGTCCAACATAGCTTAAGAGTTAAATGTAAACTGATGTATTATCCCTGGAGCCCAGCACCACTTGAGCAAGTTAAAGGTATGCTGATGCACTTACTACCCCAAAAGCACCTTGCCAGGGCTATGGGGGATGGACAGGGATTTGTTATACTTTTCCCACATATGTCCCTATGGATGTGGCATCCCTGCAGAGAGAGAGATGGGAAGACAGAAATTGTCATCAGTACACAGAATTTCAGCTACCCAATTCAGCAGCAGGGAGCACCGCATAGCTTGATTTACCTTCTTTCTCACTGCACTGTACTGCAGCAAGAGCATTTCCCCTCCTCCTCATCACACATCTCTTAGGGGTAAAAAACGCAGGCAGAAGAAAAAACAAACAGGCAGCCCCTTTGATTCTGCAGCAGGGTGGTTTCTCCCCAGGTTGATGTTTCTGCTTGAAGCCCAACACTACTGTTGTTCCCAAAGTCCTATTTTATATACCTGCAACTGGACATGCACCAGAAGGTTCTGCAGACTGACAACAAGCGAGAAGACCTGCTGCATGGCGAGGGGATGCAAGGCAGCGTCCTGCAGTGATGATGGCTGTGGCTGAGTAGCACCTGGGGCTGTGTTTTGGGCAACAATCACCAGCAGGGAAGAGGAGAAGTTCTGTCGCAGGACAGCTCTCAGGAACTGCATGATGCTCACTAGACAGAGAGATGCTCATTAGTGTGTGTCAGTGTTTTTCTCTGCTCTACCCTGCGTGCTGTGCCTATGCAATAGCATGGGAGAGAGTGACGAGTGAAAATGTGAGCTTAATAGCCCAGAGCTGTCTGGCAGTTGCTGACAGCTATAGACAGGAATGGTAACATGAGTTCCCCTGTTCATCTCCTTCTTTGAGATATTAACACAGTTCACACTCAGTTCCAGATGTCACTACCGACCTCCAAGGAAGATCTGTTCAAACACAGAAGAACTTCAGACAGTTCCCTTTTGCCCTTTCTCACCACCAGTTACACATTTACAAAGTCAAATGGACCAAAGTTCCCAGATACCCTCCAGCATCCCCACCAATCCATTCCACAGTCACCAGTTCTCCCTTGTTGTTTGTATCATGGTACTAGTGGCTGCTTCCAGACAAATCCTCCTAACAGATGCACAGTACCTAACAACAGGATTGGCTTCTTATTCCTGAAGATGACTGCATTCAGAACTTTTGTAAGGTCTACAGAGAGTGTCTGGTGAACCTAGAAGAGAATTAAATAGAAGAGAGAAAGTGGCACTGGGTTGGAGCAGATAGAAAGCTCTGCTATATACTTCTAGTTCTTAGACACTACCCCATGATGAATACTGCAAACCAAGGGAACAGCAACAGGGTTTCAGGAGGCTGACACAGAAGGGAGAGTTACATCATTGGACCCTCATGTTTCACTCACCACTAGGTGCCTGAGCTGCATGGCTTCCAAACCACAGTCTACCTTGTCTGCCTTGTTCTCACTACTCCCTGCAGGACCTCTGGCATGTGGCTGTCAGCCTGCCAAGTACATGAAATGGCAGCAACAGCCACCACCAAACATGGCTCTACCTTAGCCACAGAGTCAGGCAGCAAGACTGAGGAGCCAGGCAGCCAAAAACTGGCAGTGGCCAGAAGCTGCCTTTGCCCGCTGGAGCTGAGGCCTGCCAAGAGCCCAGGGATAGGAACTATTGCATGGGCAAAAGGGGCAGAGGAGTTTAGGGACTTGGTAACTAGGTAAAACTGGAAAGGTTGGCTTGAGAGGAAAACCTCTCTGCAATACATTGTTTCCTTCAGAAATAGCCAATCAAGAGCAATGGCATGAAGCCTCAGAAAACACCAGAGGGGCTCAAACTCTTCAATAAGGCAGAGAGTTGATACGGGAAGGCAGCATAAGGCTGATTCCCTTAAGTACTCTTCTGAAGGGAGAAACACTCCACAGGAGAACTAGGACTAGCTCCTGAAACATTGTGGCAGTGGCTACTCATTTTAGAACTGACAAGCCAGCCTTTAATAGCCTACCATCCATGAGCCCTGTTTATTCACCGGGCAAAACCAGCAGCAGTAACACAGTTAAGATGTAAGTTAGCTATGGCCAGACAAGTCTTCACTATTAACATCAGCCTGAGGTGAACGTGGCCATTTCTTGAAGCCATTGTTCTCCTCTAAAAAACTGCAGGCTCAGGGAGACAGCCTGTCATCTGCTCATATTCACAGCCACAAAGGTGCTCTCATGAGAGTCTCCAGGATGCTTTGTGCAGCTCCTGCTACACTGAGCAGCAGAAAGAAGCAAGAGAAGTGGCTCTTACTCCCTTTCAGCACTGACACAAGGAAATGCTGAAGCTTAGAAACACTGAAGCAGTCTTGAACCATTTCAATTTCCTAGCTATATCTGTAGTTTCTTTCCTCATCTCTGATGCAAAAACATTTCTGGGTTGTATATTATAGCACATCAAGCCAGTGGAATTGATAAAACCAAGCAACAGGCTTATAAGCCACTAAATGATTGCACTTCAAGGATCAATACGAGCTGAGAGCATCACTCCCAGAAGATGAAGCTCAACACTTGACACTTGACACTAGAATGTTGTTTGGGACTGGCACAACACCAGACACAGCCCTGACTTGAAAAATGAGAAGGCAGGCTGTACTTAGCAGCTCACAGAGCAGGGTCAGGCTGCATTCCCACAGCTGACAGTCTGTACAAGTACCATGCTCTAAGCCCTAAGCAGAGGCTGCACGCTGATGAAGTAATGAGTGCAGACTTGATCTGGGCTGGTCTTCTGGAAAATATCTTCCCTCAGAAATCCAACCCTTGATTTTCTGTGCACATGCATGCATGTCCTCAGTGTGATTTTATCATCTGTAGACAGGTGTACCAGCTCCCAAAGAGCACACTCTGCTGGGCATAACTGCAAGAGCAGAGTTCAGAATTCATCATATGCTCTCTAACTCCATATCAAGAGAGGTCTGGCTAGATACTTCAAAAGGAAACATTTTCCCTTGTATTGTCATTGGAAAGTGCTTCCTTCAAAGTTGTAATTCCATTATTAGCTGACAACTCCAGCTTAGATGTCTTGTTGGACAGCAATGCATCAAATGCAATGAACACTGCCAACATGCATAAGAGCTTGGTAATATTGAACACTTACTTGCCAATAATAGGTTTTATTTCCCTATTGATCATTTTAGTAACAAAAAAGCAGTTCACAACATGGGAGCTGGGCCTTCCACCTCCAGTCTTCCCTGGAGAAAGGTTTTTAAATATATTTTGCCCTGTCCTGAAGAGGAAAGTGATTTAGGTCAGGAAAGCTAGGTATGCACTTCTCCCCACAGGACTTTTTCCTGCCTTTAACTCTTCAATGATTCATGACTCAGACCTTCAGTGACATGCTAGCTTCCAGTTCTGCTGTAGAGGTGCAGCAGGGAGTAACTTGTGGACAACAAATGCAGAACACTTTCACATATCTATATATATATATAGATATTTATTTATTTATTTACACACATATTTATTTTTAAGGTTTATCTGTATCCACACGCTGACTCTGAACACTAGAGTGGTTCTAACCTCAGTATTGTAGCGATGCTGATAAAGCAAAAGGGATGCCACCAACAGCCATCCAGAGCACAGCAAGGCATCCTCAGATGACAGGCAGGCAGGTCTGGAAGGAGGGGACCACAGCCAGGTGCATTCCAAAACCTTCTGCAGGAGTTCTAGCAAGGACACGTTGGAGAGTAGCACAGCCACTGCTGCATGGGAGAAACATAATGAGAGAGGATGATGGGATGGCACAGGTTAAACCAGCTTGACAAGCATAAGAGAAGTGTAGAGCACATCCCTGCTGCAGTGAGGTAGCCCAGCTGCCACAGGTCATCTGAGTAAGGCTCTCCATTTTCTAGAGCTCAAGCAACTGCTCAGCCAGTTAATTAGCTAACAACACAGTAGGAAGGTCAGTTAAGACTGTTCCCTAGTATTGTTCAATTTTTTGAACTATGACAACACCAGGATATTTCAAGCTAGGCATCACAGGCCCACTGCTGTGTTTATGAACAAGAAAAATACAGTGATTCTGTACTTCAGCAGCCAAATCTTGAATCATCACAAGGCAGAAAAACCAAACCAAACTCCTCAACCTAAAAAACCTCATCCAAAGTACAAAATTGTCTTTAATTATAATGCTGTGTCTGGATGGGGAAACATCCACCTTACCTGCTGAACAGTTAGAACACAGTCTCTGATTGTCAAGCTACAACCTCACTGAAATTAAGCAATCAATACAATCTTCCCTCACCTCTCTGTTGACTACAAGGTGTTGTCTGATGCAGGCTCCAGTACAGAAAATTCAAGGATGGCTGCAGGAGGTCAGTGTCCCTTGGCCTGCATTTCCCACAGAGGTTACTGACTAGAAACAAAAGAACACATGTAACAAGGATACCAACTTAACAGAGCACCTCAGCAAATGAAAGAAGTCAGTCAGTGGAGAGGAAATTCAAACAAAGTAAAGTAAACAGAGTATGGT
The DNA here is from genome assembly GCA_009812075.1 of Sialia sialis. Lineage (NCBI taxonomy): Eukaryota > Metazoa > Chordata > Aves > Passeriformes > Turdidae > Sialia > Sialia sialis. Next base: position 25,296,662 of record VRYO01001878.1, read on the forward strand.
ACAGACAAAGCAACAGGCATCTACCTACAGTGTTTGCTTTAGAGTGGACAATGCAGAGTGGAGGATGATAAGGAGGGGGGATTTGAAAAGGGCATATTAGAGGGTGTATATCACATTGGGCAGTAATGAGTCCAAGAGCAATGGACTTTAGGTTATCTGTTTCCACAGTGAAAAAAACTGCAGCGTGAGTTAGCTGTTTCCACAGTGCGAGTTTAATTCTAGTACTAGAACAAGCATAAACACGGATGTGATGGTCTCTCATGGTGACCAGACTGGGGAAAGCCATGGAGAGCTGTGCTCCTCCACTCTACCAACTTGGCTCACACTAGGAGTAAAATGTCATGTTTGTTGTAAACACTAAACACTTAGCAACGATGTTTAGTAGAGTTAGGGAGGGAAATCTAGGTCTGCAAGGTCCAGCAAAACTGTCATTGGAGATCTTTTGAAGAGCTTACAATTTGAGTAGGCAATTCTCAATAAACACGCATCAACACACCCCTTCCATCTAAGAGGCCTCATTAGAGAAGAGTGTCTTGCACATCCACCCCGGGAGAACACAGTCTGGAAGCCAAGGGGGAAATAAATGGGGTGGCTGGGGTAGGAAGAGAGTTGTGCAGAAAAATACAAAGCAGAAAGCAAGAGCAAAAGGAGCCTTTGACTGCTGGGAGAAGGTGAGCTGTGTTCTAAAAGTCTGGGACAAAGAGGTGGTGGTTCTTCCACATCCTCAGTTCCCCTGGCTAATGAATGTCTGAGAAATGCTGCTTCTTTACAAGGCAACACAGGCAGCCCTGAGATATGAAACATTTCAAATTGAAGGGGAAATTCAGTCCTTCAAAGTCTGCTGGAGAGACTAATTTGTCAGAGCAGGGAAGAGATGAGAGGAGGGATCAGCTGAATTTTCCTCCTAGTATCTATTCTTTCTCACAGCTTACATGAACCTCCAATAGCCAAGTAAGAAGGCAGAAGTCACCAAGTAAGGATCACCAGACAAGCAGGTTATGGTATGGTAAAGAACACAGCCTGCTCTTCTGTCTTTGAGGTGAAGTGGACAAGCCCTGCAGTTGGTTGGGAGCCATATACTGGATTCACAGTCGAAGGAAAGCCCAGTTTCACTAGACTGATGGTTCCTGATAGCTGATTAACAGGACATGACTGTGGCCTGAGCCCCACAAGACTTATAGCAAGGATGGACAGGAAAGGGTGATTCAGGAAGCACACCAGCCATGCAGTCATGTGCCAAACCAACAACAGTCACTAAAATCATGTCATGGTCAGGGGAATACTCTGGCCACCTTTTGAGGTTTCATACAAAAAAAGCAAGAGGAAGAGAACCTGGGTTTTGTTAAATGAATTAGTTACCACAACCCTTTACAATGCTCTGGTTATGAAAGTTTCTCAAAGCAATCATTACATAATGCAAGGTCAATCTTCTCTCAAAGGACAAAGAGCAAGCTCCTAAACATCTTATGGAACACTTCCCTGGGAGAAGATGGATGCATATACTCACCCTGGTGAAGCAGCCTCAAATCTGTGCTGTCCAGCTCCCTTATGCCCTTGCTCCGCAGCTGCACCAGGAAAAGAAGGCTCAGCAAAACAGGCAGGTTCCTGTTAGCTAAGAAGGGCACAGACAGGTTAGCTCCTCAGTGAACTCCAAATGGTTGTACCTTAAAGTGTGCCAGGAATTGTTAATTTTCTGGCTTCGGAATAAGGACACACACACACAGAGCCCCAACATTATTCTCATCTCCACAGTTCCCTCTGGATCAGGTCTCCTTTCTGCCACTCTGGTTTGGTTACATCTGAGTCCTGTCAACAGCATTTTAGGAGCAACTAAAGAAGGGAGGAAAAAGAGGCTAGGGTCATTTACCCATCACGAGCCATGCAGGGAGCACGTTCCTCACACTTTGAAATTGATACTGCTAATAAGCCAGAAGTCATTAGCCCTTTCTAGACTGCTCTCTTCCTGTCCACTTGACTATCACTTTTGACAGCAGCCCAGCTGCACAGCATTTGATCTCCACCATCTTGTGAGACTGGAAAAATGCTGTCCATCCCATCCCACAGGGACAGAAGTGAGAACCTCATACAGCGAGTCTGTATGTAAAGAAAATGGGTCTACATAAACCACCAATCCCCAGGCAATTCTCTCCCTACTATTCACTTTTTTTGCAGTGCTGTAAACAGGTAAAGATTTTGTATTGTATACAGCCATACCTACAGCAAGCAACTATCACCTCCAGTAAACATTTTCACAAAGGCTCATTAGTTTTCAGTTTTGAGGAGGAAACATTAATGGGAGTCTTTAACGTTAACATACTCCTGATGGAGTGCCACTGCTGGGTCTCTTTCTTGTCTAAAAGCAGGCTGCTGTTTGAATAGGGATGCAAATCCCCTGGACTTAACTATCCTAGGCCTCACAGGGAGCTGCCTTTGTGCTGAGAGACAAGGAAGTCCATCTCCAGAGTACATCTGCTGTTTGATTTTCTGGATGGGTTGCCAGGAGGCAAATAACAAGTTCAAGATGCAATATGAAGAGCTATACTTAGTAGCAGCAGAAGAGCTCAAATCTTGCAAAAGCTCCTCTAGCTCAGCGTCCTATCTCCATCACCAGTGGTTTAGAGGAGTAGGTCTGACCCTCGCTATAGGAAATGGATACTTTGCCTTCCCATAGCTCCTGGCATCCCTAGATCAGTGACAGAGGGAGATGACAAGTTCAAACGTGCACAATTCCAAACAAGATCAGATCTTGCACATCTTGTACCCTCATGCTCTACCGTGCTCCTGCTTTCAATGCCCCTCTTCTCCAGCCTACTGATTTGGCCAGAGGTAAGGCAAAACCACTTCCCTCTTGTCTCCATCCCAATGCTGAACAACAAAACACTTGAAACAGGGCAAAGCTGTTAAAAGCAGCAGCGGCCCCCCTGGAACAAGTCAAAGTTGTGCTAAGTCCTTATCCTAAAGGAGCCAAGGACATCCTAGCACCGCTCCCTCTTTCAATTGAAGCTCACAGACTGCTTTGCACATCACCTTTTATAATGGGACAACAGTTCCAATGTCACAGACAGGGCTAGTAGGGAAAATAGGGATTTTCCCAAGTGACAGCCTTGCTCCCTTTGAGAGATTTAACAGAGTTGTAGGATCTGGTGATACCACAGTCCCTGTTTGGGGATCAACATCATGAATGATTCAAGCCTTGCTCCTGGTCTCTGTGTCTTGGGAACTGTGTATACTTCGGCACACCCAACTGTTTTGCACAAAGAAGAGGCAAAAAGGAGGATGTCTATCAGCCACCAGCTGGGCCCCCATTAAAGCAGGAAGATTTACCAGCACAGCTCTCAATCTGAACACTGATAGCAGTATACAAGAACCTTGCCTTGGTTTAACAATCACAGTTTGAAGCCAGAACAGCCTAAATTAGAAAAAAGGCTCTCACTTCAAAATGAATCTCTAAAAAAGGAAACTAAATTAGTACAGTTCTGTCCATAAATTTCCTCATGCAGGTAAGTACTGAAGCTATATCAGCCGTTCAAAACCACTTTATCCCAGACTGTGTCCCTATAGCTAGTTGATCTTACAACAAGACCAAGTCACAGAGGTGGGGTCACCTTGTAGGGTGGCTGAACTGCTCTCTACCAGCTGCTGCTGCAGAATCTGTAAAAATCGGCTCCGAAGGAGGTCACAGACAAGGACATCCTCATTTCTTTCCAGAAAGGTCCTCAGAGTCATCAACACCTTCCAAGCCACTTCCACGGAGCTTGAGCTGACCAGGTCCTGCAAAGGAAGAAACACACACATTACCATTCTATCCTGATTAGGCAGAAGTCATCACTATTTAATACCGTTATGCTAATCTGGTGCCTTGGGAAACAGCCTAATAAAGCATCATTCAGATTAAGTACGTCCTAATTAAACAGAGAAGTCAATAATTCAGAAGGACTCATGTCTGTTAGGCACCTCTGAGTAATATCTCATTTAAAGAATTATTTGGCTCTGTAAGTATAAGGGTAACATACATTTCAAACAAGCGAGACCTAAACAAGAGAACAGAACTTCTGGCATCTCTGCTCTCCTGGTTGTTTTGAAAAATCAGCTTGCATATTAAAGATACTTGCCTAAAATCAAGCTTATGAGTCAGTTCACAGTTCCTAACTTCCAAACGGCTAGCAGCCTTGTATGTGCATGTAAGCTTGGCAAACAATCAATCACAGGAAAGAGAAGAGTCATGTACACAGCTCACAAGCCTGCTCTTGACTACAGGGCTCTGTCTGGAGTCTCTGAGCTGAATCCCACAGCCAGTAGCCTTAATTTGGGCATAGTCTTCATGTTGAGGTGTGTAACATTAAATTCACTTGCACAGCATGTACAGGGGCAGACAGAAAAGGCCTGGTAGTGCTGACATAATATGACCATCTTAACACATATTAGGTCAGCACTACCTTTCCTCTCTTCCTGCAGTAGTCCTGGCTACTGCATTGCAAATGGTGAAGAGGTAAACAGGAAACTGGTCTCAGCAACGGAGCTGACAGACTGCCTGGAGAGTTGCTGCCTCTCCCAGCTGCCTTCCCCTATCACATAGCAGTAATGCATCCAGACTTGGATGATGCAGAGGAAATGGCTGTGGGACCCTGTACCCAGGGAAAGCAAGTAAGGTAAGAACAGGCTGTCTGTGCCAGAAAAAGCTCTCTAGTTCTGAGCTGAATTCCTCCCTCTACCACAGACCGTCATGAATAAAGGGCAGGGAGATGTCTGCACAATCATCTCTGCTGACATAGATCTGCTCCATATGACATTCAGGAATATAATGTAATGTCTCTGTTCTCTGAGAGAGCACCACAGACCTGGAGCATGGAGAAGACAAGCAGGACAGTGTGTCATCATGACTACATTCACTCCCAGATGAACACACACAGCACAAAATTATATGAACCAATGGCCACAGCCTTCCTGGTCCTGCCAAATGCACCGTTGTGTTAATAGGTTGCTTCCTACCAGAACTCAAGGTCTCAGATGAAGTCACTAACCATCTGTTATATCTAATCCAGACAATTATTTAAAGCAGATAAGCAAATAAGTCATCCTTGGAAGGACATTCATTTTTGTTTCACTGTACCATGCAGAGGCCTTTCCACTCCACTAGAGCATTCTGAGGCTTAGGTTATTCATCCCATAAGTGTTCTTTATATCTGACAGTATATTTATCCCTGCATATTGCACTGTTTTATTACTCCACCTAAATTCAGATTGATTATGCTCTTCCACAACTGAAAGGTGAATTGTCAAAGCCTGTGATTTACAACAACTAACTTTAAAGACTGGAACAGAGCTAAATGGATTTATTTCTGCAAAAGCATATGGCAAGACAGAAAAGGGAAAGCAGGAATATTGTACCATTCAGTGAAGGGAGATGCTGTTTATGTTTTGTTTATTGACAGACCTGCTTCAGTTTATGGAGTGATAGGCTCCAGAACGACTGCTAAAGGTAACAGTGTGGACAAGCCTCATGGGACACTTCATCTCCTTAATTTGTCCTGATACATAAACTCATTGATCACTTTTACTAATGCTCTGCAATGGTATCAAACGCCTGGATGCTGTTACCTGCTCTGTAATATCATCCCAACTGTGAAAGAACTGCCCTACATGAGAGCCCTCCTGTCATTCATTTCAGTAACCTCAGATATTAAAATTTACTCCATAGCCTCTTAGATCAGAACAACCACATTCTGTAATGCCCAATGGATGCCCACTCAGAGTCAAACCTTGCTTCCTCTTACTTCTTTACCATCTCTGACATGGGTTTGCATTCTCAATGATGGTTAGTTTTAATTTCTCTAATGGACTGGAGAAAAAATATCACAGCTCTTAGCTTTTGCCCTTACAGGCAAATCTCATGTTCTTCTGTGTAAAAGTTAGCAAATATTTACTATGTGACTGGCTCAACAGTCACAGGACAAGAGGCAGCTGATGGGGAGAGGTGACAGAAAAGTGAGAGCTGTGGAAGTGAGAAAAGGCCTCTAAGCAGCCATCAGGATAAAGATTGTGTCATGATTATAAAGGTTAATGGAGCTCATTACACCAGCTAAAGGCAAACACACTAACCTGCTATTTCAAGGCCCCTTTCTCTCCTGCACTGATTAATTTTACCTGTCACAAGACTTTTATTTTATCTTTTAAGAGCAATAAAACATGTTATTTGCAGTCCTGAAAAGTACTCAAGAGTACTTCAAAATTCTCTGACAAGACTCACCAGTTAAAACCAGACAAAATTAAAACCTCAAACAGAAAGCTGTGCCCTCAAGACCTGTTCTCTGTACACTGCTTTTTCAAAGCTTTTGTTCATCATACCCTTCTCATCCATCAGTAGCAAAGCATTGCTCCCAAATTTGCAAAACAGCTTCTTCAAAGGCTGGCACTGAAGTACCCAGCTGAGTACCTGGATAGAGGAAGGAATGGGGTTTTTCATGGCATACATCAGCAGGACCCTTCAGATCCCTCTCCAGCCAGCACCCAGAGGATCCCTTCCTGTCACAGTGTATGAATGACAGAGAAAGAGGTAACACATACCAAGTCCTATTTTCCACATAAGGCTTCTCTGGCAGGTGGAAGTCTGTGAATACACACATGGCCCCTTCTATCGAAATCCTTGGCTTCATGACATCACTAAAAGCTTTAAAAACCAAAAACCCCCAAAATCAGGGCCAGGATAACAGCCCATCCTTGTGAAAGGCACATACCAGTAAAATAAGCAAAATGCTGGAATTGCTCTTCAGTATGGGAAGCAATGGGTTAACAGTGTTCAGCTGGCTGGACGTGCCAGAATCAGCTTCTTCAGCCTCAGTCTGCTTGCAGTCTTCCCAGGAAAACCAGAGTTGGAGGACTTGGTGTCCAAATCTCCCCATAAGTTCAGGGTAGCGCAGGAAGAATTTCAGCAGGAGAGGACAATGGACATAGACCAAGCTCAGATCTGGAAGATTATCCAGGATCCTTTTTATAGCAGACAAAGACCTCTGGTAAAAGGGAAAGGGGAAGTGGGACAGAGAACAAAATAATCACTAATACTGAATATAAAATACCTGAAGTGATGAGACTACTATGAGAAACAGTCACACTGCCTTTTCAGCAGACAATCAAATACATCAGTTAAGCATCATTTTGTGAAGCCCATTTGCATCACAAAGGCTAAGAAACTTGTAGGCTTTATACAGACCTCAAAGCTGTGCAGCAGCAAAGAGCCATATGGGAACACCAGAACGCCTGCTGCAGAGGCTGGAGATGTGTTTGGGAGACCAAAGCGATGAAATTTATTATATTCTGTATGTGAATTCACAGCCTATCCAACGCAATTACACTTCCCACACATACACAAGTTTATTCTGTCAAATCTAGATCCCCCCAAGGATTTTCATAGTTAACTTTCCAGAGTATAGATGCGCTGCACAGTCTTCACTCATTCACTGCTCACCACCTATGCCAAAACACTTTCTACAAGAAGGTTGATGTGAGTGGGGAGAAACCTTAGTTTCAACAAAGATTCCAAGAGGTAGGAATTAAATCTTTTACCACATCCAGGGCTTTGCCTTTGTCCTGAGAGACAGCAAGGAGATAAAGTGCAGCTCTGAGTATGTGTGGAGGGGGACAGTCTCCATGGTCCTGTGCTGATAGGAGAAAATTTCTTACAGCTAGAAATAATTCTGCTGCTGGAACAAACCTGCATTGAAGGAGATTGGAGTGGAAACAGTAACAACAGATATGCTTTACCCACCAACACATGGTATGCAAGGGTTACAAATCCACTTGCTTTTTATATTCTTGGCTCACCTGTCCCCGAAGGTATAGGCAAAGTATAAGAGTAGTATGAAACAGTGCTGGTGGCTGCAAAGAGATTGATCCACAATGAAAGGCTCAGGGGTCTCAGACAGGAGGAGAAGGCTCTCAGCAATGGTGTAGTTTAACTGAGGCAAACCCTTCAGCAGGAGCTCAGATATCTCTTGCTCTAGAAATAAAAATATAAACAGGCAGGAAATGATGAGCAATGTCTATGGAACAACTCCACAGTCTACATAAATCAAGCACACTCATATGATTTGGCATCAATAGTAGTGTGAGACCTGTTTTAACGGAGCTGGGTTTAAGGATGAAAAGACACTTCTGCTTGAGATTCTGATCCCTTTGTTGATGCTACCTGTATGGTGATCAACCACTGCTAATGGGAAGAGTGGCTTTTCTGATGTAGAAACTTTAGTTTCATTTGTGTGGGATTTATCTATTATGGAAAGTTACAGTATAGATAGGAAAGCTTTATAGAGCATGCCAGAAGGAAAAAATCACCTTAATCTGCAGATATGAGTGACTATATGGCAAGTAATTTTGTTTCAATTAAGCACGCACAGCTGTGCTTATAAATGCCCCCATGTAAACAAAAACCATAGGCAGATGAAATGCATTCTTTCAGGTAGGGTTCCAAACTCTTCAAAAGGCATTTTGTGAGTATTTTCTGTGCTGGTCCTTGCTGGACCAGCTTAAAAACAATCCGGGGAAAAAGATCTCTCAATCAAGCTATATGTGTTCTCCCTTCCTTTCTCCTTTGTCCTTTTCTAATTTTTTTTCACTTATTGCCTAAACAGAGGGTGGCAGAGCCTTGAATTAAATGAAGCGATCTTTCTCTTTCCCCAAACTTGCCCTCCTGAGAAGTTCTCCTCTTCTCTGTGGCTGAGTAAAGGTTCAGGCAAAGGCTACAGAGGAAGCTGGAACAGGTGTGATTCAGGACAGGATTACTGTGAAGAAGAGCAGAAAGAGACAGTAAAAAAGGCTAGAAATATCCTCTTCCTACTTCTAATATCACACACTGTCTGCCAGGAACTAATTTTACTGAATGATCATATACAAACATCTGCCCCATCACTAGGAGACTCAAGGAACCAGCCTAGGCTTCCAGGAAAATGATCAGACCCCAATGGACTGTCAGCTCACAGATGTGGTGGGTGTGTGAGCTGACAGTAGTGAACACCTTGACAATAGTTCATACCTTGGGCCAATGTGAATACAATGGGGTACTCTCACAACCATCACACCTTGTCTACACAGGGAGCCCTATAAGGACAGGACCCCTAACACTGCAGAGAATGGGAGGCGTTTAAGGATAGCTCACAATACATGGTTCCACTAACAAACAACACTTAGATTTTTTAACAATGTCCTTGTCAGGGATGAACACTGAAGAATGCAAAAATATTAACTGAAAGGGTGAGAACAGCTATTTCCAGGTATTTCTTTCCCCTCAATCACTTCCTCACAGAACAGGACATAACCAGACATCTGTAACACACCACCCTTGGCACAGCACAGTGCTCTATTCAGAGACCTAAATCACTCCCACCACACACCATTCACAGGCACAAATTTCCCCACTCGAATTCCACACTAGTAAGTTGGACTAGGAGTGCTGTGTGCTTTGTTTACTTTTTTAATGAGGTACGGTCACATGAAAGAGGTAAAACATTTCTGCAGACCCAGAGAGTCACCCCAAATACTCCTCGACCTAGAAATCATAGCCTCTACTACAGGAGATCCTTTGCAATGCCTGCTACTGAAGTCACCCTCCTCCTCCCCATTTCTAATACATTATCACACCATGAGGAACAGCAACAGGTAGTATATGCCTAGGAAGCCAGAGCTCAGATGGAACTGATGCTACTGGTACTTGTCTTCAGAACACCCACTGATCTGTCTACTCCAAAGTCAGGCTGCTTTATGTCTATCTGTGAACTCACGACAGAGTACAGAATTCTCACGATGCTGTGTAAATCCATCCACCCCCTACCAAACTGCTTCTCCCTTCTCCCACATCAAGCTCTTCCATTGTTAGTAACCATTTCCATTTTTCAGTAAGACACAACCATTCTTGAGTCTTTCAGCATCTCCTCTTGCCTTATCAGGTGTATTAGATAAGGCATAATCTCCCATTTGGAAATTTTTGGCTCACTTACAACGCACATGCCACAATACCTCTGTATAGAGCAAAATCTGGCCTTCAGCTCCAGTATCAGTCGGATGAAGGAAGAGGATGCTAGACAGAAAGCAAGACAGAAATGTCAAAGGAGCACAGAACATGTACGATAAGAGAAAGCGCAGACAGGTCCCATAACCACCCCCACATGTCTCCAAACAAGCCTGGTGAAGAGGACAGGCCATCTCAGTAAGAACACATATATGAGGCTGCCTCTCAGAGTAAACTAAGTAAACTTGGTTTGGGTGTGTAAACTAAGTAAACCAGTTTGGGCGTGAGGGGAGTATCTGAGATTCATATGTTTTCTCGGGAGGAAAAGTGAAGATTTGCCAGTTTCACATGTTTAAAACAGAGGAATTGTCTACATCGCCTCTCTGATGTGTGAAGAATAAGGTATACACAGACTAAACTAGGATTTCTACATAGTAAAATCCCACCAACAATTCCAGCATAATCCCTGTCTGCAGGAACAGCCAATCCAATTCTGAATTATTCCAGAGGGAAGGATAAAGCTGACACAACATTCTTATCCAAAATAAAACTTGTCCCATCATCATTGCTAGACCAAATAACTTTCCATCCTGCTGAACATGACTATGCACTCTATTCTTACTCATATAAACATGTAATAGAATCCTCCACATAAAGTCTCAATGTTAGGCTCACTGTCTCAGTAATATGCAGTAGCAACGAGTTCCACCAGTTAAGAGCTCAGAGAACATGATCCCACAATACTCTCATACCCAGCTTCTTGGAGAACTTATCCCGCATGCTTGGCACCACGGTAAAGAGGGTATTGAGTGTTGAGATGAAAACCTCTGCCACTGATGGGCTGACAGCCCTTTCCAGATAGCTCTGTGGAAAGATCAATAGATCAGGTGCACAAGATGCTATAAGCACTGAAGGCATCAGCTTTCTTCCAGCCTCCTGCCTGCCCAGAAAGTCAGGTTTCTAAATCCAAACAAATGGAGGAGCAGTTCTTTTACCAAAATGCCTGGCAGCAGAGCAGGCTAACAGAGCACTTTGAATGCAACTAACGCTCCCCCCTGCCAGCACTATGAGCTGTTCTGGTAACTCTGCAGGACATCACACCAGACAAGAAACTTCTTCTGGATTCCAGCAGGCAACCAGTTAGGCTTTAATGCACAGTGACTGACATTACTTCCTGGAAGTTACTGCTCTTACAGGTCAGATGGCTAATTCTCCTACATAACATGGGACATATGTTTAAATGCAACTGACTTCAGCAACAGGTAACACCTGTACTTCAGCATTTCATTGAGAAGTGGCAAACACAGGCATTTGTGCTCTCTACAGAGTCCAGCTCTCAACAGTTTAGAACACAATGACTCAACTCACTCTTGTTGAAGGTCACAGGACAATCTTCTTACAGTCCATTAATTTTTACTCAAGTTCAACGAGCAAGAAACAGCACACAGATTCCAGCTTTGCCAAACTGGACATGCACTGCGCCCTCCTGTCAGGGAGGAGAATAGCAGTGCCACTGCAGCTGCCTATCAAGAGATTGGTTACAAAAACACCAACCAAAACATGTCCAAGCTCCTAACAACTGCAAGAATCCATATACACCTGTGCCCTGTCAGGTACCTGTACCTGTCACAAAGCACAAGTAAACTTTACTAAACGTTAGGAACCAGAACAAAAGTCCCATTGTTTTGACAATTGTGCTTGAAGTGTGTTAGGGACAGGCCTGTATGGAGCACTAAAGCACTCACGAGTCCCCGCAGCTACTTTTTAATCATGTCACCTTAGTGAGGCACAATGCTTTATACTGCCCTTGCCGTGCAGACTGGGCAGCCTCATCAGTACCTTCTGGGAAGAAGCATAAAAATGAAATTGCAGGTATGAAACATCACTGCTCTCTAGGCCACTGGCAAGTTTTGAAAAAGTGGCAGAAGGGGAAACAACGGTTCAGGCACTCTTCATTTTCTGCAACATCCAGAGCTGCAAAGGATCCCACAGCATGGTAGGTAGGCTATGGGATTGCACATGAAGAAAGACACTGACATCTACACGGAAACTTTATTAATTTCTTCATCCTCTGAGACCATAAACTATGGTGCATGAACTATATAATTTCACATTTGGCTGTGGAAAAGTGGCAAATGCCACAGCTGTTCTTGGTTTACCTGACATGCCCTCTTCCCCAAAAAAAATTAGTGCAACCCACTCTAGATGCTTGAAAGCACCTCTCCAGGTACTCATGGAACAGACCAAGCTCAAAACAAATCCTACCATGACCATGGGGATGCAGAGACTGTCACAAATCCTCAACAGGAACTCAGAGAAGTTGCTTAGCGTGTCTTTGCTCTCAGAGTTGGGGGCAGTGAAAGCATTCTCCTGGGCCATGAAGTCACCCTGGAATTGTACTGCTAACCTACAAACACAAGTGGATAACAGAGGAAAGAAGAAACCTCCTCACTCTGTAAAGGAAGCCAGGAGATACTACATTTTCATCACAATTTCACAATAAAAGACCCACAAACACTCAATGGATTAGAAACAGAGGAATCTGGCAATCACAATCTGCTTCACCTCTTGAGTGAAGCTATAAAAAGTCATCAAGGTTGCACAACAGTACATATTGGGAAAGCAAGACTTAGTTTCTGTGAAGAAAACATCTGCTGTGGGAAGCTCTTGGTGTGGCAAGACTGGTTTTCAGCCACACCAGAGTGCTTGATGCACAATACAGCAAACTTTGTGAAAATCAGCCAGGGGACCATTCAGCTGATATAAAACCCATTACAGAACCCAAGTACCCTCTAACATCACCACAAGATTCTGGGTCAGTGCAGAAAGGCATGTCTGCTTCTGACTGAATTATCTCAGCCTACCCAAGTTGATGCAAGGCAAAAACTAATTTGGCCAGACCACTCTAAAAACTGATCCTGACTCATACACAAACTCCTCTACCACTGTCTGCTGTGCAGCTGAGGGTGCCAAATAACTGACCCAGCAAAAGAGGTAAAGTTGGTGCCTATAAACCCATTTTCAGTAACAGGTCACAGGCACACAAGCAAATCCAAGGCCAGCATCTGGAGCAGAAATACATTTGTTAAATGGTTGATCCCCTCTGGATGTGAAACCACATAGCACAGGAATCTGGTTTCACACATACCTTCCAATAGTTCTCATCAGCAGTTTTGGTGAATTTTCAAGCAGTCCCTCAAGGCCCAAATACATGAAATAAATTGATAGGTCCCAAGCAAATTTCATGGGAGACATACCCAGGTGTCACAAAACTTCCACTATTAATACATACCCCTCACTCTGTTGTTTTACTGACCAGTGCCATGCACTGAACTCACCTGTGATATTTCTGTGGTGGCACAGGCTGGAGGATCACAGTTGCAAGGAGAATGGACAGACATGAACACATACCACCCACCCACACACCTTCCTTGTGTCCTTCACTTGTCCTCACCTGCAAGCACTTCTGAAACTTTCCAGGGTATTGAGCAAGAACTGACCCTGTCTCTGAGGAACCCTACCAAGATTCCTGTTTGCTGGGTGACTCTGAGACATTGAGAATAGGAGATCACCCTGTTGAAGGAGAGAAATCTTTAAAATCTTACGTCCACTTTCAGAAAAAAATAGCTTTCTCCTCTGACACCAACAGCAGGAGGAACAACAGATTTCACTTCACTTCTTCACACAACAATATTTTTACTACTGTGCTTCCCCCAGAAAGGGCAGAGTTAAACAGCTTGTGTGCTCTTCCTAGGGAGGACAAAGTTACAGAGCTACTAATTCTGCACTGCCCTGCCTTTAGAGTCTGTGTTACCATTATTTGATCTAATCTGAGTTTTAAGCATTTCAGTCAATGGAGCTTTAAATCCTTCTGAGAAAACTTCGTATTTTTAAAATTTTTCTTTCTTCCAAATACTCTTCAGACAATACAGAATAGTCCTTCTCCTTGCTTACAATGAAATCTTAGAAGTTCTTCTACTTTGGCACAGAGTTTTAAGCAGTTATTCATGTACTAATTCTTGTTCCCACACAGCATCCCACTGACTTAAGCCTGAAACCAACTGAAGCATCAATCATTTGCCCAAATTGGGAACAACTTGGAACTCAAAATCTGCCTTTAAGCCTTAACCTATTGTGGTGGTCTTCTCCATAATACCAAAGGAGGCCACAGCTACACAGTGGTGCCTGGCAGCTCAGAACTCCTTCTCCATTTCATGCTGAGATATCTTGACAGACATATCATCGTTTCCCCTTTTCTCCCTTTAAACACAGCCTGGATATCCTCACTGTCTAACTTCCTTCCTGTGAAGCTCCTAATTCTGAAAGGGACACCTAGCTCTGTGTGTGTGAAAACTGACTGGCTAACATCTGCCTATGGGACAGAAAGCACTTGTGCCTTCTTCAGGCAGAGAAGGCCAGTATCTGGTACCACAGAACTTGGGTCTAAAGGTAGTTCATCAAGAATTTCAAGTTCTGCTACTCTTTTGAGCATTGACGTGTTCTTGTCACTACTGGCATGCAATCTAAACCTACATGGCTCTAAGCCTACGGCAAGAAGGTTCAGCCCCTGTCTCTTCATTAGCAATCTGCACCTGGGGCTCATCTCAGAAGTGCAAAGGTCCCAGCAGCACATCACACTAACTACAGATACTAGGAACAGGAAAGGATTTATAGTTCAAATAGTGGCTAGCAACTCCCTTGCTGAGGGATAAGTACATAAATGATGACACTCTTGATCTGAACATAGAACAAGAAATGTTCATTGCTGAAAAAATAGATTGACCAATGCAGCCTACAAGGTAGAAGTGGGAAGAGGGGAAGTTCAAATGACTTTGGAGTACTAGGCACATAAAGAGAGCCACTTAAGCGGTGCTCCACAGAACTTTACTAATTTAGTAAGATAACATTCACCAGCACCCATCTGCTTCAAAGTCTGGTACCATCTCAAAGCAAGAAGATCAAAAGGAACAGCGGAGAGCCAAACAGCCATTGGGGATGTAAGTAAGGGGGTGTAACATGCATAAAACATCCACACAGTGGCCTAGGAAGATCATCCCTGTCCTGCTTGGTCCTACCAACAACCAACAACTTTTGACTTACTGCATGCCTCTTACTGCTCTGTGGTGGGGAAAGGTCAGCACATCGCTTCAGCACTGCCTCCAGAAGCTTCTGCAGCTCTTCATATGGGACTGGAGGGCAGCTCAGATGATCCTTCCTTAACAAGTGAAGAGAAAGACAAGAAGTACAGTCCAATGCTGGGGGCATTCCACTAGGAAGGCAACACCATCAGAAATAACTGCTCTTCTCATGGAAATAGGTCACTGCCACTTCTCTCCAGCAGAGCATAGTAAGGTCACAATATCTGAATAGTGCCTTCATCCACACATGAGCCCAAACACACCCTCAGTGCTCTGTCTGTTCCCACTACAGTCAGGAAGCCCATGACTATCCAGAGTCTTATGTTTATTATTCTTATCAATCTGGATGGGGCACAGAGCGACAAAGCCACAGCAGCTGCTGTTCAAGCCTGCCTGGAACACTAGGTCCTTGCTGCAATGACTTGCTGCCTGCCACAGCTTCATTGCTCTGGCACCTTTCCTGAGGTGGGTGGGAAGCTGGCTCTGCTATACCCACGCCTGCCTCAGCCACAAGTCCCACTGCAGAGCACATTCACCCACACAGCCACAGGGGAACTGCAAAGCCCAAGATGATATCAACAGATCCATCTGAAGAAAAGTCTGCAAATACATTCCTGCCTACCTCAGGAAAGCTGCAACAGCTTTCACAGCCTCCACCGCCACCTCCAGCACTGGGCAGTTCACTGTCTCCATCAAAACATCAATGGCTTCTATACACACACCTCGGTTTGTGAATAATTTGATTTCCACAGGTTGCCTGTGAAGAAGAAACAAAGTAAGCAAGGAGAAAGTCGTCAGAGTTAGGTAACTGTAGTGCCCTTCCCTCATTTCAGCAAGTGGACAGCTGAGCCATGAGACTGCAGCCATGTTTTTCAGTATTGAGAGCCAGCTGCTCTCAAGGAGGTATTCTTAGACTTGAGCAGGTAGAGGGTTTGCTATAAAGATAACATTTCAGCCAGTCTGAAGCACTACCATGATAAAACATCCACAGCATAGATAACTGTGTGACTACTCCAGAACACTGACATGAAAAACAAGCTTTGCAAAATGCAGTGATCTCTGTGCCTAGGACTTTATGTTCAGGCCATCTCCTCTGGCATTTGTGAGTTCATCTAGCAACTTATATTTTTAAGTATACAAGCAAACATCACTATCCTAGAATAAGGATAATGCCATGAGAATAGCTTTTCTCACTGCATTCCTAATGCCAGATGCTGCCAGGACAGGAACCTTTACAAACTTGAAAAGTAATAAGGAAAATAAACACAATCCAACTGTTTTGACAGTCCTTCTTTTGGTTAATGGTGGCCCAACCTCTTTGAGCATTCAACATGAGAGCATGGAGGGACAACAGGCCATTAATCCCATTACTGGACAGAGATGTATAAATGGCAGACTGTGCTCATTTAGCTCCTGGCAAGTCAGGTACAGCTGGGAGAGCTACACACAGACAAAAGGCACTTTCAGCCTGCCAGAGGGTCCTCCAAAGTGAAGCAAGAAAAGCAGCACAGCATGACAGGAGCTGGATTTGGGAGCCAAAAGTATTCCCTGTTATTCAATTTTCACAGTCGTGCCTGACTGAAACAAGCCAGGAGCACACGCTGTCATGCACAAATGGGAAAGCAAGCAAAGTGAACTTCAGTAGAAATTACACCAATAGCCCAGCTACATGGCAAAAAGGGAACAGAGAAAGAACCACTCTTTTTAGTCATTCAGTGGGATGGAACCCAGCTTTGCAGTCACCTCACATTCTGCTGTGAGAAAAAGCTGTGAGGTGGGCATGGCAAGGAAAAGGACTTGTGGAACTCAAACATCAAAAGCAAAGCCACAAGTGATGCATTGAACTTCCAAGCTTTTTCTACTTACACTGGTAATTCTATTAAACCTCTGTACTTCCTTTCTTTAATCATTAACCTTCTAAAGTAAAACACATCAGGAAGAAAAAAGTCTTCACTGACTCATGCAGGGAGGAAAGGATGGAGGAGTATTGCTGACTCATTCAAGATGCACAAACCCACTGTCAGTATGGTGCACTGTGATATCTTCAGGGCCTGGGGGGCAAGTGTGTGAAGAGCAGCACCTTGCAGCTTGCTGCAACCTCTCATCTTTGGGACTCAAACTGCACCTGCCACTTTGATCATGATGGGAAAGGCAAGGGTCACTCTAGGGAGAGCTACCCGACATTCCTAACATATTGCCAAGGGGAGCAGCACATCCTGCATGGACCTCAGCAGAATGTGTGGATTACATACACAAGAGGATCCAGCTGCAAGCTAAAACCAAGATGAGAGGTTCCAGCACAAGATTCCTTTCCCCACTATGAGATAATTTTAAATAAAACGTGATTTCTAATGCAAAGCTCAGAGAAAAGAATGGGTGTGCTAGAAAATCTGAGTAACTGCACAGAGTGTTCTCTTTGTTTTACAAGCATAAATGTTCCCCACATTCTGGTTTCTCTTTTTGACAGATCCCACACTGGCATCACCACGCTGTTCTAGCACTGTTGCTTTTTCTTCTTTTTTGCCCTGCCACTTGCTACAAAATTGACTATGACATTTCCAAAATTCAGCTCAAGGGCTTTCTTGGGGGATCTAAGTGGCAAAAACGAGACTCTGTCACTAGCATGACAGGACTGGAACAAGATCATAGAGGCAAAAACAGGAAGTACAGAAGAAAAACAAGCCAGTGTACATTATTTCTTAGCAGAAAACAAGAGGAAAAAAGTGACAGAAGACATTAATATTTCAGCCTAGAATTTGTTTTTGCAGTTTGAATTTAGCTCAGATGATGACAGAAGATCAGAGGCCATGGAATTTGCATGCTTTGTTTTGTCATAGAGGCACACTTAACAGGAGCTGGCTCACCTAGACCTTCCTGGCCTTCTCTCCTGTTCTGTCTACAGGTGAAAAGAGACTTCACCCCCTGAGTGGCAAGGAGGCAGGAAGATATAGTGGTGTTTGTAAGCACAGACAGGACAAGCTAGGAGGTTCAGAAACAACTATCAGGCCCTTCTTTGCAAGAATAAAGGAGATGAGATTGTTCAGCACCATCTTTTAAACACAAAAACTCTTGTGTGTAGATATCTGGTCTTGGAAGAAAATGTTAAAAAGCAAAGTCCCATGGTCTCCACTTTGGGCTACCAAACTCTGCCTATGCAAGCCTGACAGGGTACTCCCTTACCGTTTCAGTATTTCAGTGAAGAGCAGGAGCCCTTGTTTGTGCAACTCCACATTGTTCAGCAGCAGGACACCTTGGAGACTCTTCACCAGAGATTCAATGCCTGCACACATTCAAGAGAAGTCACAGAGATGCTTTTAATGTTTCAGATTCCAGAATCAAAGTAAAATTTACTTTTAAAAGGAAGAAGGATTTGAACAATTATTCTTCTGAGCTACTGACAGAAACAACGGTCCAAAACTGTTGAGTGTTCACTCAGCTTCCTCATAACATGTCTCAACCTTCACTGCTGGAGATAACTCCCAAAGCACAGAAGGAATTTAACCATTCTTCCTAAATCTACTCTTGGCATATACACAAAAATACTTAATAGTAACTCAGAGAGTGCCAATCATTATAACTGGTTATTATAATGAATTAATGCTCATCAGAAACTCATTAGGACAATGACATAATAAATTCAAGCTACACTGGACACCATAAACATATCTGATACTTATTTTTAGTCCTTTATCCATTCTGACAGGAAATTGTGATTGTGTGTAAAGCGCTGGAATTCAGCTAGAGGCAGAAGAATTACTGCAGTCACTCTGTCAGAAAGGTTGATGACTCACCATAGACGGTGTGACACTTGGAGAAGAAAAGGCGCTCTTCAGTCAGGAGGAGCAGGCAGCAGTACACTGACCAGATGACGATTTCACTTTTGCACAACAGACACTCGAAGAGGAACTCTGCAAACACACACACACAGATAAGGTCACCCTGGTAAGATGCAGGCTGCTCACAGCATGGCACAGCTGCTCCTAGAAGAGAGCAGAGGAAGGAGGAAACGAGGAAACAGCAACAGCCATAGGGAGAACGGCTGTACTATGAAACAGCAGGAATGGAGAACAGAGTAGCTGCTCAGGGGTATGTTCGTCTTCAAAAAGAGGTGACTGGAGAGCAGAGACCCATGGGCAGGCATCTTCCCAGCACAAACTCAGTAAGAAGGATCTGAATAGTGGATCTAGCCTTTGGCACAGATGAAAAGCCACAAAGCAAGTTTTACCACAGATGCAGTGACCTTTTATTCCTCATGACTTCTTCATCTCCCAAAGAATTTGTATCATGAAAGTATTTCTGTCTTTTGGGATTACAGAGAAATAATAAATCATCTCTCATAGCTGCATTCTAAAGCTAAATCCTAAACCAAAATTTGAGCAAACTTACAATATTTAGTGGAATGAGATGGAAACCCAGTTTGCTTAGGCTTGTATCTAATGTCCTGCAAGAAGGACCTTGATCACAAGGACTTGGTCAAATTCTCTCTGTGGAAACTCCAATCTGCCTGGTGACATCTCCTTCTAAATTTTCAGTAGAAAACAAACTCAGCCCTTCTACTCCTAAAATCCCCTGGTATAAAATGGCCACCACATTATGCCACCAGTGGATTTCATGGAGCCAGCCTGATTCCTAAACCAAACAGCCAGGGGCAGCTTTGATACTGGGGAATGAACAAGATGCTACTGCATTTGTTCACCTGGGACATCTGCATGGATAAAAGCAGGAGCATATCTGCTAGGAGAGTGAACCAGCACTGCAGCCATACAGTGAGAACTCGCTGCCTGTAGCATCTCATCTCTGGTCAACAAGAGCTGTTGGGAAGCAAAAGTCAAAAGGAGAAAGGAAGTCAGCTACACAGCTATGCGTAGGAAACAGTTTGTTCTACTTTTTAAAATTTAAACCATAAATTAAGATCTCTCTTTTGGCATTTATTTCACAGATTAAACTTACTAAGGTAAGATAAAACACTGAACCAAAGAGACTCAAGAAAGCACATGAGAACCACAACAGAGTAGATCATGAGTAAGAATAATTCTGCCCCCAGGCTTAGTCATGCTGGTGCTGCATGTACTGTATCAGACCTCAAGTGTAAGTGAAGAAAATCAGCTAAGGCCAGGAGTAAAATTTTCCCCATTCCAGGATGCAGGAATGAACAAGAAGGCAATCACTAAAGGTATCCCCATTTCTCAGTGCAGCATCTATTGCGGCATTGGTAACAGAACACTCTGATTTTTTATAATGAACCTTAGATAAAGGTTCATTACATGTTAATTACAGCAAATTATCTGTTTGTGTACCAACAATTCACTACTACTCCAGCAATCACCTTTTTGAGAACAAGTGGCAGTGGATTTTCCCCTTCTAAAAAGTCAGGATTCTCAGTCTCCTCCTCTGCCTTTGAATTATTCATAAGAATAGATACAAAATGTTCAGATTTCAGCAGCTCCTTTAGCAAACCTGCAAAAGGGGGAACAAGAACAAGCATTATAGTGAGCAGCACAGTGAAGATTATATTAACACATGAGTATTTACAGACTAAGACTTCATGTTAACTTCCTCCCCTCTCCTGGAGGGCCTCACCTCCAGTTTAGGGAGCTTCTTCTCACTATATCCCCAGATACTGCCATGACCCCATGTCTTGCAACCCCTTGTTGCTGATACTTTTTGCTGGTCTGATCTGCTCTCTGTTCCTTCTCGGAGTCATGTATGTACATGGGTGCATCTCAGAAACCCTATACTTGCATTATCTTCTGCTAGCAACCACACCTTAAATTGTTTCTTCGGAGAGCTCTTGATCTGCATTCTTCTCCAAGCAGTAAGTGACCCCAATGACAAGACATTTTTCCTAGAACACTTCCTAGAGAACAGGCATTTACCTTCTCCTCCTATTTTCACATGCTCTTACAGAAACAGCTGTGTTCAGCTACAGGATACCCACACTCCAAAGAACTCCCTCAGTATAACAGTATAGATCACTGCTACAGGTATTGATGAAAATCATCAGTACACATCAGTTCAAATTCACTGTATCATCTGAGCTACAGAATTCTACTTTCAAAGGAATCATAATCTATTTCTAGTAGTTGAGTAGATAAGCTGAGGAGCAATACAGTTCCTGCTTGACTCCTTCTAGAAAAATTAATTCCCTGGATGGTTTACAAACAAGCAATGTCAGAAAGGCTGAAATTGTGCTCCTCAGCAACAGCTGAAACATGCAATTGGAAGGACAACTGCAAGAAAGTGCCATTTCCACATCAGCTCTATATCTAATTAACATGATGCCTCACATCTAAAGACTGTTTTTTAGACTCCATCCCACTGCTCTACAAAACCCACCTGCCTGTGCACAGCATTTGCATTCATTGAGGGATGATCAGGCCAGAGCACAAGCTCTGAAGAGACTGAAGATCAGTCAGTGGTGGACAAATGTGAGGCATGAGGGAATACAGGGGCCTGGGAGTGCTTAGCAGCAGGTCTGGGCCATTTCATTACAATTGGAGTAACAGAAAGGATTGACGGCTTTGGACAAGCAGCATAAAGATCCTCTATGGAACAACCCACATTACAGCATCTAAATCAGCCAAAGATTTCTTCCTCATTCTAAGACTTCCCTTGCACCTTGTAGTTTCTCTCAGCAATGCCTTACCCAAACAATTAACCTGCAACTCCTTTGTCTGTGCACACTCCAGAGTATTCAAGAAGACACCACATAACCTTTCTTCAAAATGTCCTGAAAGCCGTTCTTTGCCAACAGGAGAGGAATACAGCTTGCCATACAAGTAGCAGACAGCAGCCTTTATACCTTCATTTGGGTATGTCAAGCCCATCAGCAGATGATCCACTAAATTATCTAGTATGGGGAACAGGAACAGCAAACGTTCACTGACATTTTAAAAGCACCAACCTATTTCCCCTGAAAACTTGCAAAAGCCTACTGGACAGACTGGTGTATGCAGTTAATGAATGCCACAATTAGGTGATGTGCTCAGCACCATCTGTCCCTCTGAGCAGAGGTACAGTAATGAACAGCTAGTGGAGCTCTCTGTTCACCATATGAAAATCCATCATCCCAGCTCCCTCCATAAAGAGTTCAGCTTGCTCACCAGACCTCCAAGCACTGGATCAAGGAAAAAAAACCTACATGTATGTTGCCTGTGAGGCAGACCCACAACCCCAGCTCACAGAGACTGTTTTTTCCTGGTTAAAAGCATAACAAGCCTGCTATGAAGGTTCTGACCTGTATCCCAGGAGGCCACTGACTTCTGGACAGGCTTCTTGTGTGACAGGCTTCATGAGCTCGTCTGGGGACAGGGGAGTGCATGCATTCATGTGTACTAGGGCTGTGAATACCACCCTTCACTGGGACATGACATACTACTCACTGTGCTTTACCACAAGTATATCAGCAAAGCCAGGGATGGCATCTGCCAGCTTGCCAAGGAAAGAAAATGTGGGCAGGCTGCTTCTCATGGTAGCTGCTTTGCACAGCTGTAAAGGAGACAGAGAAGGAAAATATTTCATTGATCAGGACACAGTACAAAGGCAGAAATGCACCCAAACCAGCAAGTTCTCAGTGATGCACAATTTTCCAGAACAGCATGTTTTCCAAAGATGGATCCTCTTCACCATCTAGGATAAACCACAGGAAAACCCCAAATAGCACACTAAGTCTCAAAAATGTCTTTAAATTAATTCAAGGAGTTGCTTGCTTGTTGTTCCTTTTCCTTTCTCCCCTCCACCTCTTACATGAGCAGATGAACCAGAATAATTTCTCACCACTTTTGCTACCTCCCTGTTTTTTGTATCCTGTGGGACCATCATAAACGTAGGAACAAAGAGAGTAAGAGCCCATGGCACAGGTTGGGAAAGCTCCTCATAGAACTGAAACAGTAAAATACGGAAAGAAGTATCTGAGGAAACCACAGAACTTCGTAAGAGTATCATGAAGCCCTATGGATGCAAGGCATCATGAGAACAGTATAAAAGCTCCACGGTAGACACTAACACTGCCTACATCACAGCCAGGGAACTGGCATTAGGACATCCAAGGTCAGGTTAGATGGGGCTTTGAGTCTGGTCTAGTGGAAGGTGTCCCTGCCCATGCCAGGAGGGTTGGAACTAGATGATTTTTAAGGTCCCTTCCAACCCAAAGCATTCTATAATTCTGTGATCCCACTGCTACATCCCAGTCTTGCAGGGCCACTCATTCCTCAACCTCTGAAAGACTGGAAGGAAGGGGAAGAGAACTCATCTTCACTGACCTCCTTCTGACTTTCATCCAAAATGCAGTGTAAGTATTGCTCTGACTTCAGCTCCACAACAAGCCGCACCAGAACTAGGCAGAAAAAAGAGGATCAGTAATGCACACACAAGAGCACTCACAATCCATCTTCCACGGGGCTTTAGCAGACCAGTGAGCAAAGAGCTTAGAAATGAAATGAGCAGAGACGTGCTGAGAGAGCAGGGTTACAGCAGCATTCCCAGTACTATTACTTCTGATAGCCCAGCTCAAGCTCCCTGAGGCATCATTCCAGCAGTCCTGCTTCAGCTACACTACAAACCATGCATGGAAATGAGCTGCAAGCGACAAACTGAGCCTCAGGACAGCAAGTAAACACAAGGAATCGGGAAAGGCAGGGGGAAAATACCTAGCTTAAAAGCATAAAAAGCTATGGTAATTGTATAGACCAGGCTTCCTATTGTATGAAAACTGGCCTTTAAAAATGCATCCTTCCAGAGAAGATATCAGAACTGAAACTGCTGAGGATCCATAGAGTCACACTCAGAGCTCCTCTTTCAGCTGCTACTGTCCCTAGGGTAAGTGAAGTCTATCAGCCATTTCTCTCCACTGCAGCCATCCCACACACCTTACCAGAAAGCAAGGAGCCAGTCACCACCGTGGTGCTGTTCACCTCCTCAGCCCCACCTAAGTGTTGCTATTATTGGTTCACCGAAACTTTAAGAACTCTGTCAGCTCTGTACTAACAGAAAGAATCAGCAAGAAATTATGTTTGCCATGCAGTGGCAACACATCACCTGGGGTTCCCCTAACAAAATCACCAGATAGCTGCCTGACGCTGGCAGGCTGCCTGTGCCTCCACACGTATACCAGCAGGCAAGCTGCAGGAAGCAAAGTTCCTCTTCCAGTACTTTTAGAACTGGCACCTGAATGTTCAGCAGATAAAGCTTTGGCAACAGCCCCTTTACTGAGACACTCTGCACATTTCTTCACAGGATTTGGTAAGGCTGTCTTGGATGTAGCTTGCTGTCATGGTATGACTCATTTGGCGAACCTACACTTTTGATTCGTATCCTAGGAAAGCATTCTAAAAAGAAATACCAGAGACTTTTGGGTTCACCATTTCTTGGTAAATCCAAGGTAATACTAGACCTACTTCAGCTACAGAACTACACATTTCAGCAGAAGCATATCCAAGACAGGTAATTTATAGATGGCTTAATAGCCCTTTCTTGCCCCAAACTCTCAGAAACTTAAAGAGCTTTCAAGACTTAGGCAACACTAATTTAAAATTGCTCTGTTAGAGAGCATCCATCTCTCAACAGACTAGTAACATGACAGAAAGACTTCTCCACTTTTCAACCCCATTTCAAGCAAGTGTCTGAAAACTAAAATCCCTCTGGAAGAAGTTTTCTTAGCTCCTTTTACCTCTCATGGCTGGACATGAAATGCATCATTGCACTGCTGGTATCTCTAGACTCAGCAGAGTTGCCCATGGTTAACTGGACTACAGATTCCTTTTTCAGCCCTGCGAATGTTTTCTTCAGTCTTCAAATGAGGGAGTGCTCACAAAGAGGAATCTACAGCCTGCAGATTTTTAGCCTGTACAGCTAAATCACAAACACCCTCTACTCCTAAGAAGAAAGCAGTAGACCTCATAGATTTCCATTTGCTTTGACAATTTGGTCAGGTTCAAAGATGCCAAAGTTGAGGCACGGTTACCCATCTGATACTAAATTCATAAAACACAGAACCTGTGAGAGAAATGTTAAATATTTAAACATGCACACACTCCCCTGCCCTCCAGTATTGGAGCAGATCACTCGTTTTTGTTGGATGGATATAGATGGTCTTCCCCACTGAAGCTGTGTCAAAGCTGAGCATCTCACTATAGGTATCAGACAACACAGATTCTCCCCTTCACAAACTGTCAGTAATTGAGATGTGGCATTTGTCTCTCACCTTCAACTAAGAGGTTCAGGGCACTGCTGTCTTCCACAGAATGCAACATCCCTACAAGATAAACCACAATAAGTCCTGGAACTCACTCCTGCTTCTGATCACTAGTGCTGTAATTCCTTCTTGTTAAAAAGAGCTGATTTTTTTTTCAGAACTGTTTTGTTTTCGCTGCTTTACACCAGCCTGATTTTGTCAGATGAGGGTGGATACTCTCTGGGAGTACCCCAAAAGGTGCCTCCACAAGCAGGATACAGGGACATGAGACACTCGGTTCTCTGGCAAATTTTTATGTCCTTTGTAGTTGAAGTCAATGGCTCCACCTATGTCAGGGAATATGTAACTGCTGCCACCCCCACATGTATCCAGTACTACATATCTGAAACAACACCCTGGGATGATGGAAGTCAAAGCCCAGCTTTGAGTTTTGTCCTTTGGGTTCTCTTTCCTTATCAGTTACTATGAGGAGTAGTCAGTCTTCTCCCTCCCTAGTACTGAAAATCCTGAAACCAAATCTCAACATCAAGTTTGAATCATCTGGACACTATTCCAACATTAAACTGAACCTGAAGGCATCACAAGTTAATTTTACAATGAGAGCTTAAGATTGGATATGTCAAAATAAACTACAGTCTCACTCTACTACACCCTAGCAGACAAGAGAATCTGCCTCCCAGCCCCTTCCAACCTATAGCATCAGGCATATGGTTTGGATCCCCACTTCTGACACACTAAACCACTTGTTTCAATACATCCAATCCAACCATCTCCCTTCAGAAGGCTCCATGATGTCTCAGAATTTTGATCAACTAAAAAAATGTTGTGACAGGTGAAGAAATTACTTCTTTCCTGCCTCATCTGCGCAATCCTTAGTAACTCTAGAAAAGATCTGTATACAACATTACTAAGCATTATAGTATCAGCTGCATGAAACTCTGACTTTTCTAAACACCACCTCATACCTAACACTCCACACTCCACCTCTCTTAACCCTCTATCTTCTGCCTGTGCTTATTCCAATATTCTCTCTCCAAACTTATTTTCCATAATTCACTATTAATACTTCCTCCACAACACTGCTCACACTTTTGGGGGGTCCCTCTTACATTCTTGCACCAAATGATCCTTGGTTCATCCAAGCTCTATTGAAAATGAATACAGCATTATTTGTAGCCTCAAGGTTAGACTGGGATTCCAACTGCTGTAAGAGTTACACCAAGTACAGTAAAACCCAAAGCTGTCCTCAAACCACCCAATCATACAGAGAATTCTCTTCTCAGAGAGTTATTAAAGCAGACAAGAGCGTTGAAATGCAAGCACAGCATCCCTGTCTTCTGAGGTATTTTGTGTTAGGGCCGTAGAGTGTAGGGTTGAATTGTCAACAATCACCTCTCTTTGCACTACTCTAAAGGATTATGTGAGCACACACTATTTAAAAAAATCGTGCAATTAGAAGAATGAAAACTGCATAAAGTTCTGCTTCTAACAAAGCTGCTTACAAAATGCACACAACACAACTTATGGGCAATCAACTGAACTACTCAGTGTGTCAAGGCAAAGACAGAGTCTTGTAGGTTACTCTACCCCAAAAACAATAATTATCTGTGATGTGCAAATGAGATGGTGGAATTAAAGGAATCTGGTATATTTGCTCTTTGAAGGCACTATTATTTCTACCCTCCACCTTTCCCTTCCTGCCTTACTGTTCCCTCATTTAGACCATTATTTCTTCTCCATCAAGATTTTAGAAGTTTCAAAGACATTTCCCTGCTATGCAAACAGAAACCAGTAAGAGAAGTTCAAGATCACAGAAATTTACTGAAAAGACACTTTCTGACATCCTGCTGAACACTATTTTGCTGAGGCTGACTCACCAGAAAGCAGCAGGTTTTAGTTGTACAGCAACAAAGATTTCTACAAATGTAAATTGATGGTGTAAAAAACCCCCACTACATACATTTGTGTTTTGCACATTTGATATTAAATCCTGCAACATCTTTTTAAACTCACACTTTGATTTCTATATGAATCTCATGTAACTGCAGAGGCATGAGACCAGAATGGAGGGCATTGAGGGAAGAGTAAAACGCCAGGCACTCCTTATCCTCCAGAAGGACTTTAAAGTATTGCAAGAACTTTATGAACATGCCAATCCTGCACCTTGAGGAATGAGAAAATTAATTAACCTATTCTAAATCAGTGACAGGACGTTTTCTGTAGGGAGTAATTACACACTTAAAAGAACGGTGAAAATATGGAGGTAGGCACCTCAATATTCTTCTGTGGGGTTTTTTTTGGTTGGTTTTTTGGGTTTTGGTGGGGGTTTTTGTTGTGGGTTTTTTGTGGGGTTTTTTTGTTGGTTTTTTTTGCTCAAATGTGGGGAAGCTTCACAGGTGTTCAACGAAAGGTAACTGCCTCCTCCCTGCTGCTGCACCAGACCTCAGCAGAGCTCTTACCAAAGAGAGTTCCTATTAAATGCATGCACACCCTCTCGTCTTGTGCCAGCAGCTGGACGACTGGCAGCGCCTGCCAGGCCAGGGCATCCTGGAGACGGGACAGGACGTGCTTCTTGCGCACCAGCTACGGATTCAACACAGCAGCCCGTTAGGCCTTGGGCCCCAGCCCCGGGCTGCTCCCACCACCCTGAGGGGAAAAGGACCACCAGGGCCCGGGTGCCAAGGCGACAGTGCTGGCCAAACCGAGCGCCGGAGAGCGGCAGCCCAGCCGGCGAGGCGGGCCCCGCTGAGGGGGCTCCGCGGCCCAGCCGCACACTGAAGGGGCGGCGGGGCAGGCGCTGCCCACCGAGGCGCTGCCGTCGCCCAGGGTCTCCACGGAGCAGGCGAGGCAGAGCGGCGGGCGGAGCGGCAGCGCCCAGCGCGGTCCATGGTCACCGCAGGGTACCGCCGCGCCCTCCGCCATCGGCCGCTGCCGGGACTGCCGGGCGGCTCCGCCCCGGGGCCGCCCCCGGCACCGCCTCCCTTCCGGCGGCCGCAGCGGCGCTCCCGCCTCTTCCCTCAGAGCGCGCTCGGGCCGACTGCAGCGACCGCGCCGCGGCCATGGTGAGTGGCGTCGGGCCCCAGCCTCCTCTTCCTCCTCCTTCTGCTCCTCTTCCTCCTCCTTCTCCCGTTCTTCCTTGTCCTCTTCCTGCCCCTCTTCCATCGAGGGCCTGGGGTACAGGGAGGCCGCCTCCCGGCTGCGCGGCGGGCAGCACGTGGAGGCCGTGCGGGCGGGCGGAGGTGCGGCCGCTTGCCGGGAGGAGGCCGGGGAGCTGGCGGTGCTGGGGACACCCGGTGATGGGGGACTCGGTGTCTGGGCTCACCCCCGTGCCGTGCTGGGAGCCCGGGGCCGCGGTTCTGCCAGCGCCGGTCGCTGGCACCGCTTGTGACCTCGCTGCTGTGACACCCCGCTGCCCGTGATAACGTTTAGAAGGGACTTGGGGTTTGCGGGAATAACCCTCATACGTGCTCTTGTGCTGATTTCTTAAAAACTTTTGTTAGTCTGTTAATATAAGGTGCACCGAAGTGCTTTATTTTGTGCAGTGTTTGTGGTATAAAACGCCTGAAGACTGCCCCGTAAGTTCACTGCTGATGGAGTGTAGGGTGTAGATACACTCATTGATGAGAAGCGTATCTTCCTTAGTTTTCCCCTTTACCTTGATACAAGAAGAACCCTTACTCTTTTAGGAGTAAAATGTAATGGTGTTTCTCCTATATGGCCAAAGCAGATGAGACACAACTCCAGGAATCAGTATATATGGTGGACATGATGCCTGTGCAGTGTTGATCAGACTAAAGCTTCCTTTGCTCCTATTGTTATAGTCTTCTCTTTTTCCTTTAGAGTGAGGCAGAAGTGAATCCCAAAGCTTACCCGCTGGCTGATGCACAGCTCACCAAAACACTGCTAGATCTTGTGCAGCAATCCTGCAACTACAAGCAGCTACGCAAAGGAGCCAATGAAGGTGAGACTTTATGTTAAAAAGTGTGCTACAAGTCAGTCACAACAAGGATTTTGTGAAAATGCCATGAGTAGAGGTTGTCTTTTCTCTGTAGCTCTGTGAATCACACATTTCTATATTGCAGGTGCATCTCCTTTCTTCTTCTTCAAGCCTGCTTTAACAATATTCAGGGACACTAAACTGTAATCTTTTTGATGTTTATATGCAGTTCTGGTAGATTCCCAAATTGTTTCTGTTGCACGGTATGTAATCATACATGCTTTAGTGATGTGGCACTGGGATTACCAGATACCTGGCCAGTTCAGAACCATAAAAGATGTGGGTTTGAAGGTACCTCTGGTGAAAGCTGCTCCCTTCACAGTTGCTTGGGCTTCACCTAGTCAAACTTGTAACTTCTATCCTCATCCCTGAGGACAGAAACTCAGTAGTCTTTTAGAATCCATGTCCCATGCAGTAGATCATCTTCCCACTGATGCCACTTTCAACATCTCCTGAAGTAGTTTTACATTAGATGAGCTTTCCAGAAAGACCTGGACTGACTCTCCAGTTTCCTTTACAGCCACCAAAACACTGAATAGAGGGATAGCAGAGTTCATTGTGATGGCAGCAGATGCAGAGCCCTTGGAGATCATCCTGCACCTCCCTCTTCTCTGCGAGGACAAGAATGTACCTTACGTGTTCGTGCGCTCCAAGCAAGCCCTGGGCCGGGCATGCGGAGTTTCCCGGCCTGTCATCGCCTGCTCCATCACCATCAAGGAGGGATCACAGCTAAAGCCTCAGATCCAGTCTGTACAGCAGGCTATAGAAAGACTGTTGGTCTAAGTGCCCATGATGTGTGCGTGAAATAGAAAAGTGCAAATTAGGGGAAATTTATGTTTAGCTTCAGTTGAGACAATAGTTTTGATATCAATGTTGATATCAATTTCAAAATGCCACATTTTTGTTTCGTAATGGCTTAATTATTAGTGTTTCTGCCTCCTATCTCCCCACTTTTCTATTATTCCACTTGATTCATTCTCATTGTATTACTTCTTGAAAAGTGACTGTACAACTGTGTTTCCTGTTTTATGTTTAGAAGAAGAACAGAAAAAAAAGTCCCCCCTTGTCTTCCTGTCTGCCTGCTCAGGGCTTTTTCAACCGGCCTGTCAGTTTTCTCCATGCTGCAGTATTTCTGCTAAGCTTCAGCCTCCAGCAGGTGTGAGTAACTGCATTTCTGAACGGTTTAGGCTACTGAGGAAAAGGTTCCCTGTGTTCAGGATGCTGGAGTCAATAAGAGCAGCACAGGCAGGTAAAAGGCAGGCAGCACCTACTGTGTGGCAGATAGAGCCGAGATCAGCACACACAGCACAGCCTTTGTCCTTGAAGCAGACAAGAGACTTCTGTAAGAGATGCATGGGGAGCAGAAATCTTACGGCAGTACACGAGGGGAACTCTCTTGATTATTTTTAAATACTGACTTTTTAAGAAAAAATAAAAATGCTGCAAAGCTAAATAGAATTGTCATTCCCTTGGTGACGTATTTGCAACTAACTGGAGTGTTTCTGCTTGTAAAGATAAACTGTTCACAGGTTACCTAAAAGCTATTCTAGTGCAGTAATTTGTACTCCCTACTCAGTTTTCTTTGTATGGACTGTTACCACTGAGGCTGGGCTTCCTAGGGAAGTTAAGTACAAAACACATGGCAGAGAGCAGCCTGTTGTGGCTGATGAGTACCCTACATTATAAAAGTGCCATGCTTTTTAGCTACTGTATTCTAGTCACCTGACTGAAGATGAACTCTTTTAAATCATGGCCAAGGAAACAGAACAAGTAATTTTTCAGATAAAATAATACGTGTCTGAAGAGAATGCTATATCATCTCACATCCTGGAAAAGCAGCATGGAGCACCAACAGCAGTCTGGATTACTGGTGGCTTTATGGACCTAGTTTTTAGTTAAATGCCGTTGTATAATAAATCCACTTCTGCTCTAATGAGAAAAGTTTAAACCCCTGTGTTGGAATATCAAATCTGTTTTATATTGCAGGATGCCAAAGCAAAATAGTGTGTAAACTGCATTAGGTGCAATAGCAGAACAGAAATTAAGTTTTCCTGTAATGTTTCCACAGAGGCACTAACTTCAAACCTTAGTAAGTACATCCTAAGCAGATGAAGTCCGCTCACAAAAGACTGAAGATACCACGTTTGTATATTTTTGTAAATGGCTGATACCAGTAATCCTTGCTGAGGTGAACTTGATACAAATACTTCAGCATCCTTTTATTTGTATGGAGTTTAGAAGGGTGAAGGGTTCCTGTTCCCTTCTACTGATACTGATTGTTGAGCTATTTGTGTTTGGAAGTACAGCTTTGCCAAGACAGCTGATGTAAAAGAAAGCACATAAGGAGCAGAAATAAAGAATACTTAAGCAAGCAAAATGGTCTTTTTCTGCTCTGAAACACTCCATTGCCATCCCCTTAAAACTTCTTTTTAATGTGATAGCCTGCTATTAAAAACAACAAAACAAAAAGGCAGGAGGCAGATCTAATAACCTAGAACAAGCATGCCACAGTCATCCAATGCCTGGAACAGTGTGCCTGAGGGTTAGCAAGCCAAGAGAGATGTTAACAAGGATATTTCCAGAATTCAATTCACAAAATTACTGACAGGATAGTCTCACTATTCCACTCTTCAAGCCTTGCTAAGACAAGCATTTACAGTAACTTCTTTGCCCAAGGGCAAAATAAGTTGAGTGCT
The DNA here is from genome assembly GCA_009812075.1 of Sialia sialis. Taxonomy (NCBI): domain Eukaryota; kingdom Metazoa; phylum Chordata; class Aves; order Passeriformes; family Turdidae; genus Sialia; species Sialia sialis. The sequence goes on from VRYO01001878.1 coordinate 25,328,682, forward strand.
TAGGCAAATCTTTATTAAAAATAACTAATCCAGGCTGATTGGAAGTGTAACAGGTAATGTAGTTTCAGTACTGCAGGGTTCAGTGCAGGCTAGCTGCTCTCTGGACCAATTGTAGAGGTAGAAGTGAGCAGTGTGCTGGCACAGCTAGGACAGTCACAGTGCCAGAAGGGTGGTCACAGCTGGCTCCACTACACGTGCCACACTGCAGACTGGTCACAGGACAGTTTGCGAGCCACACACAGCAATGAATCTCTGGATACTAAAAACATTGTGCAGACCAAAATAGACACCTCAGGTATCCAATGTTTGTGTCCCATAGAAAGTTAAGAGTTTCACTAAACAATTCCTAAAGCAAAAGTAACAACTGTTTATTTGTTTTAGTCATCTTGCACTGCAAGACAGGTGGGGCACGCCAGGGATGGAAATTTAAAACCCCAAACACCCAGCTGCAGCCTTCATAAGTACGACTAAAAAAGTAAAAATACAACAAAGGCTCTCTCCACAACTTGCTATTCTTCTATTTTTAAAGCACAGATTTGAGTACAGAAGCCTGCACAATAGTCTGACTCATACTCACTTAGAGAGGCAGAAAAGCTCTATGCAATCTCAGTAATTTGATTGGGATAAATGCTTGCAGCCTTCCAGGGAACACAATTTGTTTTCCATTTTTAAACCAGCTTTTGCTATTATCATTTACAAGTGGAAGACCTGTGTGAGCAGATTTAAGTGGCAGCTTTTACCCAAGGGATTGCATACTGCTTCCCAGTAACATTCTTTTTCTTTTAAGATCTGCTGGTAATACTTGTAGCAGTGACGGCGGAAAAGAACCCAGTTTGATTACTAGTACTGATACTGGCTGTTTTGGAGAGTAATACGTATTTATACCTCTGTTAGGACACAGACAACCTGCTGCTTGAATTCATGTGGTGCCATTAACACAGAGCATTGTGTTTTCTGACACTGAAGCGAGTTCTGCTGTCTTTATGATGCAGGGATGGCACAGCCAGTGTTGCAAAGGAAGAGGTCCAAACTTTTATTAATAAACCAGCAAAGCACAACTCTGTTCATGTCCAGTGGGTGACCTGAGTTCACAGGGAATTTAGTTCTGCCTTTAGGTACTGTCAACAGAATCCAGCTTTGCAGAGATGTTTCACAACTAAGTAAAAAGCTTCATTGCTAGGCAGAGCAACATTTGGTTGCTGTCTCTTTCATAGCAAGATTAAACAGACACAGCACAACATTCTAAGCAGACAGAAGTAAACCAGAGCCTTCCTCTCCAGCTTAGCGTCCATTAAAGTATTCAGTTACAGCATCCACAAGCTCCTGTTTCTTGCTTCCACACCTCAACCCTAAAAGCTTACATGCATCCTTCAGGATAGGTACAGTGAACTTGCCTAGAGTGCCCTTCTGCACATGACTCCACAGCTCATCTTCTGAGACTTCCACCTTGGGCCTCTTCTCAGTCTGACCATCAGAAGCTAGAAAGATACATTTTAGATCACCAAGACTTTAAAAATTAGAAAGACAATGTTTCTTATACACACCATAGTTAACGGCCATTAGCACATGGTGCTTTAACAACCACTCACTCACAGACCTAGTTTCCATGTTTTCTTTTAAGGAACACATATCACCACCTAAGTCATGCAGTATTTCATTGATAGGAGTGATCTTAACTGAAGTATGAAACTTTGTGGTCTGATGAAAACAGCACCTTCCAAATGAAACTTCTAAGGGATTCTTGTTGAGACAGCAGAATGCAATGATTCCAGAGGGAGCTCAGCTAGCTGACACTCACTTTATGCAGTCTTTCATAGACTCCCAAATTACATATGGACTTCAGCATTACTTACACATTTAGCCCTTAAGAAGCCCATCTTGGGCTTGCTAAACAGACCACACATAAAAGTCTGCTCCCTCACCAACACAAACTGAAAGCACATGTGATTTTACTATTCTCATAAAACAGAAAGTTCCTAATATTATATATACATACTCTGCAGTCATTTACCTATGTTACTTCCTATACTTCACTCTGCAGTTTGTCACTCCAGCAACTCTCCAACTGGATACCACAATATTCTCTACTCTCTAAGAATCAGTACTGGATATAATACTTCATTGTGGAGATCAGCAGAATTGTTGCACAAGCAGCTTCTTTAAATTATAAGACAAACTGAAACTACTTTAGAGGCTTCTGAACAGAATACAGACATTATGTTTTGTGTCTGCACCACCATTACTTACCTTGTTTTCGCTTTACAGCCTTCCCATCAGGATTGTAGCCAGGGGGATAAACCAGCTGCTTAAACTCATCCACCAGGTTGCCCAGCCTGTGGCTCATCTGTTCAGACTTCGGCACTGGCAAAAGATAAAGATTTCCCCTCTCAGACACAGTGTGATCACAAGAAAGTCTACAAGACCATCCCCTGTTACCAGAGGAACTATCAGCTCACCTGACGGGAAAAATACAACACTCATTCTACAAAACCATGAGTACATGGAACCACACAATACTTTATTTTGCAGGATCATGTTAAGCATTCACCAAGAAGGCACTCACAAAATACTAACCAGCCTAGGTAGGCCAACTCCACTCTGTATGGTGAAATGACACCAGTACATCAGGCACTCAGCTATAAATTTAGGGTCTATGACCACCAGAGAGACCCCCAGAACAGAAAAACATGTGCACAAAGCAGGAAATGATTACCACATGTATGTTTCTTCTGGGAAAAGCTACATAAACAGCTTTTTCTGTACTAGAGATGCACGATTTTGGTGGAGAGATCCCCTCATGCCTCCAGCACTGTAATAAAGAACACCTGCTTCTTAAAGCTGCACTGGTGCTAACAAGTCTGACCGTTTTTCAGTAACACCACCTAACACAACTGTGCTTCTGTAATAACTAGTCTTCAAGCATCCTGCAAGCATGCAAAAAATGCAAATACTTGTGTTATGATACTCTCAAATAAGAAATTTACAGCTCTTGGCAATATCAAGAGTTTGGACATCTGGAATGCTGTGTCCAGTTCTGGGTTCCCTGGTACAAGAGAGAGATGGAGCTCCTGGAATGGGTCCAGCAGAAGACAAAGATAATTAAAGGACTGAACATCTTTATGAGGAAAGTCTGAAGGAACTAGGCCTGTTCAGCCTCCGTAAGAGATGACTGAGAGGGGAACCTCATCAATGCATCTAAGTATCTGAAGGGAGGGTGTCAAGAGCGTAGTGCCAGGTTCTCGGTGGTGCCAAGCAATAGGACAAGAGGCAATGGGCAGAAACTGAAGCACAGGAAGAGCCAACTGAACATGAAGAACTTTATTGGGAAGGTGACTGAGCACTGAAACAGGTCACCTGCAGAGGTTGTAGAGTATTCCTCACTGGAGAAATAACTGAAGAAATACCTGGAACTAACTCTGTGCAATGTGCTGTAGGATAACCCTGCTTGAGCAGGGAGGTCAGACCATGACCACTGTGGTCCCTTCCCTCCTGATCCACTCTGAGATGATACAGGACAATTAAATATAAACTCTCCCAGTCACTAGGTGGCAGCACTGCCCCCAGAAGAATAATTATCTTCGTTCGGTCCATTTATCACACTGAAATATTAATGAGAATCTTGAGGAGAGGAATTTCAAAGAAAACATTTCTCACCATAGGAAAAAGGTGATTCAATTTTAATTCTGGGTGGTAAAGTGAGTAACCTTTTTCTTTACCTTAAAAGTGACAGCAATAGAAAATAATGATTCAGTATTTCAGAATGGACAGATCCAGAATCCTACATAGTGCAACTGCACACAACTGAAATATTTTTTAAAAGACATTTAGGTTTTTAGTAGCACATATTTGACTTATAACAAAGTCACGAGTCCCCTACCCTGCCTCCCTTCACACCCGCCAATAGTTCTCACTTGTAAGATCCTCAGCTTGCTCGGGTTCCAGCATATCCAGCGCCAAAGCCTCCAAATTCCTGAAGTGCTGCTGCAAAACTGGGTTCTCAAAGCTGTCAGCCCTGTCAAGAATCCCCCAAAATGTCAATGCATGCTGCCAAGAAGACAGACAAAACACTTAAGATCTACCACCAACTTAATTTCAGAATAAAACTTCCCTCTTTCCCACACAGCAATCCACTGCATCAGAACTGCTTTTCCTCTTTTCAATTTACCTGCTGAATCACTATTCTGTCATGTATCAGCCACCTAAGAATGCTGTGTGAGAGTTATAAAGTTGTATGAGGCAAAAGGGGATGGTGGCATTACACTTTAATAACAGTTATGGTGGCTTCCACATATCTAGGAAAAAAATCTCCCGTGAAAGTACTTCATAGCATTTATCCCAGCTATAATGAAAAAAAAAAAAAAAAAGCCGAACTCTTCTTTCTAAAGTGCTCTAATTTAAATGATCTGGGTCTGATCTGCTGTAGAGTGGCAGACCCACAATAAAATGTGATACCTCTGCAACAAATGACAACAGCCCAGAGAACAAGAGCAATTCTACAAAGAACTCCAGAACGTGCTACATAAAGCATTGTGGTGCCTGGGTATCCAGAATGATTAAGAATAAAGTTTGGACAAAGCTACTGCAAAGAGAAGCAATTTCTATCAAAATACATCAAAATCTCATCTCAGGAACACCACAGCTGAACAATGTGTGCAAGAGAGCAAGCAACTTATCTCCAGGTACCTGTACTTGAACCGCAGCTTCTGAATTATTTCCTTCATTTTGTCTACCTGCTCTTGGCTGGCTGGCACATTTTCTGTAAAATCAACATTACGTTTGTCATCTGCGTAGGGTAGAAAAATCAGGTGGAAACCTATGCAGAAGAGAGGGAGGAAGACAAGTTACACAGAAGCATGGTCCCAATTTATGGGAGAAACCAAGATGGTTATTATCTAAGTGTGATGACTCCAAACTATCTACCTGTTTTGTTGTTAACAACAGCAATCCATAATACTTCCAAGTGCCTACAGCATGACACTCAATCCTAATCTCGATGTTTATAACCAACATCACTAATGGCTTTGTGAAAGACATTCAGACTAAATTCATAGCTGCATACCAGTGACTTGCTTTTTATGCAGGACATCAACTAGTCCACCTCTCCCACCTCTTACTGGGTATGAGCTTGAAAAAGATTTGTTTGAAAATCAAATTATTGCCGACATTATTCTGAAATACTTCACTTTTTACACAAGCAATGTTACCTCCCTACATTACATTCTCCCAGATGCTTTTGCACTTAAAGAGGTGAGAAAATGCAAAACAGCAGTGTGCTCCCTAATTATTCCACACTCAGCTGACATGGCAGGAGGCTCACTTTGTGTGAGATTATTTAATACTTTACAATGTATTCAAGGATACAACATAATTCAGGAAAATGTATTCTTTCTAGCAGGACAAACAGAAAAAAAAGGCATTTCATTTCTACATCAGATATTTGAATCTACTAAAAAGAGATAGGAGGTAAAGAAAACACCCTAGCCTGGTCATATCTCAGCAAGCACTGATGCAACTGGAGCTTTAAAAATAGATTCAGCATCAGATGACAAAACTGAAGAAAAGGAATGTTGGAAAGCATTTTCCCCAGTTTTAAGGAGTGGTACCATCAAGAATATTTTCCCTCAATACAGGATGCCGTTACACTGGTTACATCCATTCAGGGAAAGGCAACATCTCTTCCCATACCTGGAGGGGCTATCTGCACTTTCTGCTCATCTAGCTCTTCCTCCTGAGGAACCAGGGCCACAAAGCGAGGAGGGGTGTTCCTGCGAGGGGTGTATCTGCACAGCATCATCATCTCCCTCTCCGAGCACTTCATCAATAGGGCATTAAACAGTGTTGTACTCCCTGCAAAGTAAAGAGTGGATTGGTTAGACTGACAGCTTTGCTCCTTTGCTCTGGAATAAAACCCTAGATATTACAGTTTCAAAACCTGTGACTTCTTTGAAATGCTTGCAATATTGTGGAGGTAAAAAGCAAATTTTGGAAGGGAGAAGACTCCAAATAGACAATGTTAGTGAGTCTCTCCTGACCAGCAGTGCAAGTTCTGGTGGAAGAAGTGAAATCATTACCATCTGAGCAATGGAATACTGTGAAATTTTATCAACAAAGTTTATTTTTGTTTGGTGGGACATCACAATAGAAGCATACAGACCTTTTGTGGAAGTAACACACTACAAATTCAAACCTCAGTATAATTCCTGAGGCACGTGTTTGCCTCAGGTGTATTTCACCAGACTGACATATAAATAAAGTGGTTGAGCCAGGAAACTGCAGATAGAAAAGCAAACATAAGGGTGCTTCTTTAGTCAGACACTGCAAAGCCTTTGGTCATAACTCAGCCCTCTTCATCCACTGCTAGACTGAGAAGCTAAAGGTTTTTTCTTACTACTGCACCTTGGGATATATTTCTAGATAAATAGAGGTATGTATACATATAAAAAGGCAAAAAGAAGCAGTTTCGAATGTCCTTGCCTTCTCTCTTTACAAGCTTGTAAAGTGCTGTTAATTCAACTATACTTCCTGAGTATCATGTTTCCACTCCTAGGTGATACAGACTTAAAAAGAGCAATTATCTCCCCTAGTTTGGGGTTTAGGTTTTTCTGGTTTTTTGTTGTTGGCTGGTTTTTTGTTTGGGCTTTTTTAACCACCTTTGCCCTGTTGTCAAGTACTAGGATCCCTCACTTTCATGAATGGCTAAAACAAGTACTTTGTGACTACATCTGCATGGTTTAATTAACTGCTTGTCACCATAGATAAACATGAAGCACAACTGGCTCTTCTGCTATAGCAGAAAACAAGAAATATCTGCAGCTGAGAGGGGCAATAACAGTTAATTCAGATTTTCTTAACATTAGCAAGTTTTTAAGTTAGACAAAGCTTTTACACTCAATGATCCCTGCTCAAACACACAAGAATTAGCTGGCTACACTAAAGCAAGGTGGTAAATCTTCTCTTGCCATCTTTGCTTACCTCTCACCAGGGACTCCTCAGGATAGATGAACTGGGAGGACCTGATATGGTGGTGCTGTTTGAGCATTGAAAGTGGTTTGAAGCCAATCAGAAACAAACCTGGAGAATCGAACCGTTTCAATTCTTCTGTCTCCTCTTTCTCAAGCACAATTTGTCGGTTTCCGTATGTCTAAACCAGGGAAGAGCAGATGATAGGGCTGCCAGCATAAAAAAAAAAAAATGGGGACCAGGTGGCAGGACAGGGCAGGAAGAGAAGGAAGAGGATGCAATTGCTGTGTTCCACTCCTTAAAAGAAGGTTATAGACAAGACAGTGTAAACCCTCATGAGCAGTGCACACCAAAATGGCAACTGTCAAGCTGGGAGGTAAAGCAAAGAAAAATGTATACAAAACACTGCAAAGGTAACATGCCTTTTGTTTGGAAAACAGCTCCAACTCCCCTGTGATTCACACTTTTATGTTTAACAACATGGACCAAATCTGTTCCTGGCGAATGAAAAGTTGGGCAGCGGCAATGGCACAGGGTCACACGAGGTCGGGCTCTGACAACCTCGCTCTGCCTTACAGAAAGAAATGACCTGAGTTCCTGACAGCACTTCCACCAGCAGCTGTGCTTTCCCATGACAGTCAGGCCAGGGAAGCAACCTGCTCTCACCCTGCAGAGCACAAAATACGACCAGCATGTCCCCAGGTGCATACAGATGCAAATATTTCTGTAGCCCATCTTCAAACTGCCATATAAACAAAAGCAGCAAGGGAATTGGCATCTCCCTCACACACTGCAGAGAGAAGAAAAAGCAGCCACGTAATCATATGTTACCTGAGCCCTTTTAGTGTCACTGGGCAGGAGCAAGCTGCCTGTTTTTCCACTGAACATCCTTGTTTTGGTTTTAACTGGTTCATTAGTTTCCCGATAAAGCTTCACCGGATATGGTTTATAAGCTTTTTGAATAAGGTTGTAAACACCAACAGAAAGTGCCACATTGTTGCTCAGATGCAGATTTAGCCTGTGTAAAAAAGCAAATACAGACTTGAGATTCCTGAAAAATCACTACTGCAGAAAAAAAGTCATCTCCTCATGTAAGTTATTTCCTCTGACCTTCTCCTGTTCTCCTCCCCCAAAATCATATATATCTTTGGAAACATACTATCACTTGAGTCATAACCTCACTTGCATAAAAATATTCTTGCAATATCATCATTTCTGGTCATAAAAGTTATCTAAACACAACATTTACCATATTTCTTTGACCTTTCTTTTCACTGAAGGACAGCTATGCTCAAAACACAGCACAGGACAAGTCTGCATTTGGGTACCCCAATCATGCTCATTGTAATGTCCATGAATTCTCATAGCTGTTTGTGCAGAAGGCAAAATTTTCCCACAAAAAACCCACTAAGACAAACAATACCAAGATTTAAGAAAAAATATAAATCAGACGTTGGAGAAAAAATTTGATGGAAAAGTTTAAAAACAGAAGCAATCTTCAAGTCACGAGAGCAGAAGAGTGAGTTACTAGTAGTTATTACTACTACTAAATGTTACTTCCTCTCTTGTAAAAGGCATCACTGGTATGGGATTCTTCCTCCCCAGCTATTAGAAAACTTGAGGAACATTCCCAGAAAAGAAAATAAAGCTGCAAGCACGAACAAGAATGTCAGTAACAACAGCTCAGGTTGGGATACTTTATAAATACTTACTGGAAAAAAAACATTAGGCCTTGAAGTTCATTCCCTTACTGTGCTTCCACATCACTCTGCTATGAGCTCACTCCCTAAAAAAACAACTGTTATGGAGCATGTGGTTCCAAAAATACTTTCTATCTGCTTTGTCAAGATCCCTTTAATCTCTCTTAAGTATCTCTAATCTTTTAGTAGGAGATTAGAAATATCAAGGCTTTGTGAATCCATGCCAAGTACCTAGACACACTGGCAACATATCACTACTTAATAACAGGTCAAAATACCTAGCATTCACATTCAGATGAATTTTAAGTTAGTATTGGCAAGAAAAGCCTAGTTTCAATCAGATTTCACTATAAACTATTTTTAACGCTGCAGCTTTTTCAGTAAGTACTTGGCAATGATGTAATTTTTTAACAAATTATCATTTCTGGCTAAGCTCAATACAGGAGAGAGCATACAGAGGAAAAAAAGAGGTCCACTCTGCTCTTCTCATCAACAAATATCCTTGGAAACAGAAGAAACACCAATCTTGGACTGAATAATTAAGATTGAGGAATGTAAGCACCAATCATTCCAGAAGAGGAAAGTGAGATGCAGTCTGAAAATAACATCAGGTACCTCCACTAAATAATGTATCATAACTAGGCACAAACCTGACTAAAGTCCTCTTCTTTGTCTCCTTTGCTCGTACTTTCTTCATGAGATGCTCCAGTTTCTCTGACTCTTTAGGTTGGATCCCAAGGTCCTCATCCTCTGCTACATTTATAATATCCCTGTAGAACAAAGAGATATCGAATCCGCCAGGCTTTTTCAAGTGCATCAAGTCCAAGATGATACCTAGAAACCATGGAAGAGATAGGGGCAGAATCAGAGACTACTTTTTTCTTGCATCAGCATGCACGTCAGCACTCTCAAATTTCTCTATGTACACAAATAATTTAAGCAAGAATAAGCTCCAAATTGTCATCGCTACCAGATGTGAAATATTCTAGAGAAAGGGGCGATTCCAGGGCAAGAGGCAAAACAAATTCTTTAACTTCAGTCAAAACAATGCAAAACAGAAAATGTTTCCTCTCTAATTAAGAATCTGGACAGCACTGAATATGAAGTGGCTCTGATAAGCTCCTATAAAACATAATCTTACCTCAGGAATAGAGAGGAGTAATAAGATCAGAAAATCCCCTTTCCCTTAGTTTATAAAATTAAGGAAGCTTCACAGCTTCTAGATCCAGGACATCTGAATTCCAAAAACACTGGTTACCTCAGCTACACAGCTGAACTAATGCTGTCTACTCTCTGAGCTCAGGCTGATGTTCTTCAGTTAATTCAAAATGGAACCATTAAAGTAATTTTCCTTTTGTATTAACTTGGTGTTATTATTCCCTTCCTGGAAAATAGTACAATAACAAAAAAAGTTTATTTTCTTGTCCCTCTCATGTCTTTATGCTATCAAACTAGAAGGAGATACTAAAAAACATGTGCTAACTACTAGATACCAGATGAGAAAATATATATTCTAATTTAGATTAGATGCCAAATTTTACTTTAGAAACTTTAAGAAACATGCCCCAGCTCCGGTGACTTTACAATTTCACATCTTTTTCCATCACAAGCTAGCAATGCAGTTAACATCTTCTGCAAAGATTCATCTAAAATTAAAAGGGGAAATAATGACCTGTGTCTCTCAGATCACCAGCTCTGGTCCTGGCCAGCTTGGCTTTAGCACTGTCATTGGCATGAGGGTCATCCTCGTTGGTGAAAAGCATGATCCTCTTATGGCTCAGCTTGACTCGGATGTCACTGAAGAGGTTCGAGCAGGCCCAGAGAGCTTCACCCAGTGAATAGTCGGCATTGTGGCCAAAGTTCTCCTGGAAAAGTGCTCGTCCTTCGTCCCCCCTGTACTGGTCCAGTTCTAGAACACGCTTTGCACCTGGAGGGGCGACAGCATTCACGTGCATTAGAAATACTGAACAAAGTACCACAAGCTCTTCTAAGTATGCACCGGGGTCCCTTGCAGCTCACATCCAAGGAATGTTCCCAAACACCTCTGTGGCAGTGTCCTTCCAACACCTGGCTGAGAAAACTTTCCAGCATAGCCTAACACCTGCAATATCACAAGCCAGTTACCACTGAAAGCACCTGCCAGGGCCAAGAGGGCACAAAATGGCCTGGCACCAGTGTGGGCTCCTTCTGTGGGGAAGGGAAACAGACAGGGATCAGAATGCCAAGTGCTCAGCAGCAAAGACAGCAAACTGCAGAGGCACAGCAGACTGCTGCACCACCACAGAAAAGAAAGGAGCCTGAAATGCATCCTGCATCTCCACAGCATGCTGGGAAGGTGGAGAACTCCTCCTCTTCCTTCCCCGCTCCTCGTGTCAGAGAGGATCCATACAGAGGTGAGATGAAGCCCACAGATCACAGCAACATTCCGGTCAGGTATCCACAGCCTTGTGGCAGCTCTGAGGTTTAGTTCAACCCAGGCAGGACTCCTTTTCCCACCTGTCTAACAGCAGATTCTGTTTTATCCTGTTCATCTAGAATGGGAGACAAGCTTTCATTCTTCAGCCACTGCATTCTGCAGCTTCTTCTTTGTCCTTCACTCAAACTGTACAGAATTTCTTTTGAAAACACTTTCCTCTCCCTTTACTATTTTATTTTCATCTCCTCATCTGTCCTTTAATGGAAATGTCCAGATTGCCAGCAAATTTCCGAACTTTGTCCACATATAAGGCACACCGGACTATAAGGCGCACTTCCGGGTTGCGATCAACATTCTACTCAAAAGGGTGCACCTTATAGGCGTGAAATTACTGTAATCAAAAGTCTCCCCGAGATAAAGGCTGCCATTAAAAGCTGTAGACAAAATTCCCCCAGAAACTCAACTGCCAGACAATCTGTCACCGCTAGCATGTATTTTTTGCACTTCTCCTACTGCCTTTCCAATTCAGCAACCACACTTGTCACCAAGCAGATGGTATGTCATCTTAAGAAAATGAAAGAGTGAAATTCAAGAACTGCAGAATTTTTTATGGAAATAAAAGATGGAACACCCCAAACAGGCTACCACATTGAACCACCTGTTCTAGCTGACACTGCTTGAGCAGGAGAGCTGGACAAGATGACCTTCAAAATCCCATCCAACCTCAGCCATCCTGTGCTGTTCTCCATCAGCTGGAATTCGTGATGCCTTAGTATGGACACACACTTTTCTGATGGATATTCAAGAGTTCTGCTGAGATACTCCTAGGTTTAGCAATAGCAAGTGAAGCTGCCACATTAAAATATAAGAAAAGGCATATAAAAGGATCTGAACCAACTCTAAAAGAAAACACTAGGATCTCATTAAGTTTCTAAGCTTTCATTAAATATCTAAATCTAACCCCACCACCAACAGTGGATTTCACTAACAAGAACTTACCTGACAGCTCTCTGATTTTAGAGAGATCAGTTATTGACAATGCTACTACAGTGATTTCTTTACTCCATCTTTTTACACAACCATCATACCACTTTACCTGGATTGTCCAGCTCCTGGAGAACATAAATGTGCTTGAAATCTGCCGAGTTCTTGTTGTTTTCTGTACCGTAGAACACAACACTTAACAGGTCCCTGTCACTGCTGATAATTTTGCTGGTATACACATTCCGGATGCACTGAAAAAAACGCACACGGATCAAAATTAGAATGGATTTCAGTAAGGAGTGTGAAAGTCTAGCCTTACCGATTAGCAGTTTATCCATCCCTACCTGTATGGTCATGTCAAAAGGAGTCTCTGCGTCCCCGTCGGACTCGAACATGGCTTTGGAGGCATCCACCAAGAAGATGAGGCTGTCCCGGCCCGAAAACCTCTGTTCCGCTACAGAACGGGGGGAAAGAGTTTTAGCGGCGGCTCCTTCGCCCGTGAAGCCTCAAAGGCCAGCAGCAGGCCCCGAGCTGTCCTCTGTGAGGGGGTGGGAGGCCCTTACCGACCGCCTCAGCCCCTTCCTCCTCTTCCTGCTGCTCCTCCTCCTCCTCCAGCCCCTCGCCCCGGTAGAACGACCCCCACCCCGCCATGGCTCCGCGGCACCGCCGCCTGAGGGGCTCGGGAAGCTCGCGCCAGACGCAGCGCCCGCGCCGCACGGCCCCGCTCACGCTCGGCCAACCGCCGCTCGCCAGATCACCCCGCCCCGTAACAACTCTGACCAATGGCGAGAGCGGAAGCGCTCCCGGCCCCGCCCATCCCTCGGCTGCCGCACCTCCCCTCCGCGCGGATTGGCTGCAGTGGGACAGGGAAGGGCGGGAGCTCCTCACGTACTGCGCGCGTCTCTGATCCTCAGCCAATGACAGCGAGACTTGTTCTTCTCCGCTTCGCGGCTGTAGCTCCGCCCCCTGGCACTGTCGCGCAGCGACGGGGCGGCCGCGCATGCGCCCGGGCAGAATCGCCCCTTCCTCCCCGTCTGTCATCTCACGCCTAGGGCCGCTGCGCCGAGGACCGACACCGGGGCCGTCCTTTCCTCCCGTTCCCCTCCGACTCCCGGAGGAAGGGCCGATCAACCTTGTCCGCAAGGGCTACGGCTGCCGTCCGGCGGCCGCGCCCGCGCCCCCATGGAGGAACCGCTGGCGCTGCACCCCGTGAAGCTCTATGTGTACGACCTGTCCAAGGGCATGGCCCGGCGCCTCAGCCCCCTCATGCTGGGTAAGAGCACGGCGGGGGCACCGGGGCACCGGCTCCCGGGGGCTCGCGTTCTGCCACTGACCGCCGCGGCCCGGCTTTGCCGCGCCGGGAAAGGCACCGAAGTCGCCGCCTCCTGCCCCGGGGGTTGCGATCCCCACCCGGCATCGTTCTCCTGAGGGAGCGGCCCGCCGGGGAAGGCTCCCTGAGGGCGCGCCGGGCGGCGGCGGTGTCCGGCGGGCGCAGCACGGCTTGGGATGTGCGAGGCTGGCCCGGGGACCCGGTGCTTGGGAACACAGCGGGGTTTGGCTGCAGGATCCCTGACCCCGCCGTCTTCGGGACGAGCCTTGTCAGTGCGGCAGATCCCGCTGCTCTTGGTCCAGCCTTTTCTCCCCCAGCCGCCCGTTGCTGCTGGTATTTACTAACGGCGGATTAAAAGTGTTCCTTGGCCCCCGAAGCGAGGGACGGAGCAGCTCCCGGCTGCTGTGGCGCCGCGGCAGGAAGGCTGAGCTGAAGAAAGACGCCTGCGCTATTTACAAGGTTACTGGGTTCGGAGGGCTCCATGTTGTGGCGGGGCCGGGCTGGGCTGGTGATGTGCAGCTGTCCACCCTCTCCTCCTGAGAGTTTGTAAAGTCTGCCGGGTGTCTCCTCGAGATTGTGTGCGTTTCCAACCGAACCTGAAAATTGGGATGGAAAGGAAACAGGTTTTGCTTTATGTGTTGGAAGCATGAATTAGGAATGCAACAGGGGTGTTTATACCTGTTACGAGTAGATTCTGGCCTTTGTCAGACCAGCAGTCTGTGTGGGATGAGACTTCTCAACAGGCTCAGTATCTGAACAGATGGCTCTGTGTAATCTTGTTTTACAGTTTGTTGGCATTCATTTTGCTCATCTGCCCTATGAGGAGACTCTGTGATTTCCTGCAAGTTTAAAATGAAAGTTCACATAATTCTTAGCATGAGGTTTCATGCAGGTCAACGACAGGTTTGCAAAGTTGAGAAGACAATACGTGTGTTGTGCTCTGTTAGCCAGACACCAGCCACCACTTTGGGAGATGTGTGTTTCCTGCACTGGATTACCTCAAAAGTTTTTATGTGGTCAGAGTTGCTTCTGTTGTAGCCCTTAGGGAAGTAGCTTTTCACCTATCAGGTGTAAATAGCCATGTTTTATCATGTCCTAAGAGTTATGAATCTTAAGATTACATGGGTGCACTATTTACCTGTGTTTGAGTTGAGTAGAATTTAACCACTCTTATTTCAAAGTGTTGGTCCAAGCAAAGACTGTGATAGAGATAGCTTGCCACTATAATTATCTCCATGCCAATCTTCACATAGCTCAAGCAAAGGCTTTGTAGCTCCCTTCTTACCTATAAAGCCAGTCTGGGGATCTTGTAGCTTTCAGAATTTCTGCATAAAAACACATAGTGCATGATTTAATTTTTGATGTTTTTTTTAATATATTCAAACAACAACTTGAAAACTTTGTGGTACAATCTGGTGGTAAATTTCTGGGAATCTGAGCAGTGAGAAGGAAAGCTTAGAAAACTGAACACTTCTGGGTAATAGGGGAAGTGCTACTTGCTAGTACTGCCTGGTAACTGAGTTCAGATGTGTTCATGGAATGTGGCCAACTAGGCCCGCGTGGTCGCAGTGACAATGCAGACTGCAGAACATTTGAGATTGTGTGGATCCAGTGACATGATTGTCTGTAAAACAAGTAATTCTTTCTTCCTTCTTTCCTTCCTTCACGTTGTGTCTTCTGTGCATTCACACTCAGCTCTGTTCCAGATTATTTTGGAAATCTTCCCAAGAACCAAGTGATGGAGAGAATACTCCTCTTACCTCATGCATAGACCTTTCTTTCCTTGAAGAACAATGAAAAAACTCTTGCTATTTCTCTGTATATCAACTTTCAGAAGGCCAGTATCAATCCTTTCCTTAGTGATGTTCATAAACTGCAGGTCACTGGGGAAAGTAATGGAAATTAAACGGGAAGGCATTTCTTAAAGGATTTATACTTGGCATCTCTACTTGTAGTATTCTTTTCATCAATGCCAAGTTTGAAACAATGCTTTTGCTTTGAGTGATAATTCTGTAGTATTGCCTAAATTGAAATACATTGGTTTAGAAAGAAAAAAAATAAATACGGTAATTGATTGTTCCAAAATCAATTTCTGTCAGGCTTGAAAACAGCAGCTCAGTCCCCCTTGCCAGAGGGGGATAAATCCTGCCTTATGAGACTGACTGCTGCCAGAGCATCACTGCACTGTCTTGTGTCATGCTGTTAGGGTCCAGAGGTATTGTGGCTATGTCAGCACAGCCTTCAGGGATCAGCTCTCACCGCTAAATGTTATACTGACTTTTTCAGTACCAGTTCTCTGTTGTTGTTTCATGATGAATCTGCAAGGGAGAGACATTTAGCACAGTTCATAGGAGGCTTTAGAGTGACTTAGTCCTGTCCCTTGGGCAGTCTTTGTTTTTTCCTGGCAAGTTTACTCTTTTTTCTACCCAATCTGCTTTTATTCTTCTTACTTTTATGTAAGCTTCCTGCAATTTAGCGAATATTTCTGTTCTGAAGTATACAGGACCAAAAATTGCAGTTTAATCAGAAGCAACACAATTATTTTTATATTGCTCTACATTACATCTTCTCAATAGCTACTGTTGCTCCTCTTTCCCCCACTCTTAGTCTATGACTACATTTGTTTATTCAACTACATGATATGTGTTTGGTCAACTACATTGACCTGAATGCAGTAAGATTTCTGTTGCCAAGGCAGAAAACATAATCCACCTGATTCTGTGGATAAAGAGGAAAAAAGAATAGTTCAGCTTGCAGTCCTGATTTTGAAATAGATGTCCAAAGGCAGAGAAGTCTTTAAGGGAAATTAAAATCCTATTGCATCATAGGCTTAAAGAAAAATGTCTAGCAGCTCTCAAAGTTCTCTTGTCCTGTAACTGAGGTTATTGCTTTTGTGACTCAGAGTGAGCTGGGAGCTTGGTAAACCACAGCAGCTCTGGCTCAGTGTAATATAAATTAACGTTGAGTGGACTGGGAGTATGTTTTGGTTGAAATTTTTAAGTGGTGCATTCAGCTGTGGGGACTTAACAGCCCAGAGGGAATTGGAGCGAAAGGTAACTGCTGAAAGGAGGTGCCTTCTGCTTGGTTCCATTTTCCCAGGCCAGCACATTTCTCTGCTTCTCCTCCATCTGTTCTGAAGAGTTTTGAATTGTTTCAGAATGACACTCTATCAGCTTTGCTCCCAGCATTTGCTGGGCATTTCATGAAAATCGTGCGTGTTACCCTCCCCCAGTATAGCCTGCTTCTGAGTCTCTCTAGGCACCTCAAGGAGTAGGGAATTGAAGCCGGCTCCTCCCTCTTCTCTCCCTTAGGTGTTTTTTTTCCGCTTTGGTTGAGCACCCTGGATAGCACAAGTGCTTGCCTAATTGGAGTAATTTTCAATTCAAAAAAGGCAGGAATCTTAATGGATTGTCCTAGGGAAATTACAGTATGCAAAGCAATGCACTGCTAGATATACCCATGTTGGTTGACTGAATTGTATTACTTTGATTCCACAGGAGACCAGTTCACTACTTTTACTTTTTAGAGTCTTCTAGGGCTTGGATATCGGTTACAAAGCACAGATATATTGTGTGATGATAAAAAAGAGTGGTGAGCATCTAATCTCCCTTGAGCTTGGCCTTCCAGACAAATCGAAGCATGGGAGTAATCCTGTTTGATTGTATTTTAAAATTATATGGGTTTGCTTGTTCTTTCAAAATACCCCTGTATCCAAACAATTACAATCTCCTGAACTGATTTTAAAGAAACTAATCCAACTCCTTCATTTTCCATGTTCCTGTGACTAAGCTGAGGGTCCTGGAATTGATAAGTTCTATTTTTCTCATAGGTTTCTGGCTCATGTAAACACCAATTTAGTATTTGAGCTATGAATGTTATTAAAAAACCCAAAAAACAACAAATATAAGAACTTGTTTGCTTGCTAGATGATACTCTGCCTCATTGAAACAAAGTGAATCTTTGAGATGCTTAAGCTCACACATTTATGCTGAACTGGCATCTCCCCCCAGGTTCTAGTGAATATTTTCAGGAAAGAGCCAGAGAAGCACATCAGCAAGGGAAAAATAAAAAAGTAAATAAACAAACAAAACCATCCCCAAACAAAAACAGGCAAAAAAACGCTCAAAAGTCATAGTGATCACGTTTCCAAAGACTGACAGGCTATCCCCCTAAACTCTCACAAATATGAAACCGTAGCTTTTCACATGACAAAAACAAGGTATCTTGATTTGCATTAGTTTGGAACTGATGCAGATCAGCCTAAGCTGATTTGCTTCACATTTACTTCAGGCTGAGCTGGCACAGAGGCAATTTCTCTGAAAGGTGATACCTGATAGCCTGGCCATATGCAGTAAATGTTGTGTGATTAAGTGTGTACATCTAAATTTGCACCAACCTTTCCTGTTCAACAGCCCCTGACCCTTGAAATATTTAAGCTAGTTAGCATCTTGCTGTTTCCCTGTTTTGCCTGGATAACAGAATCACAGAAGAGGTAAGGTTTGAAGAGACCACAGTGGGTTATCTGGTCCAATCTCCCTGCGCAAGAAGGGCCAACTCAAGCACGTTACACAGGATTGTGTCCAGATGGTTCTTGAATATCTTCAGTGAGAGAAACTCCATAACCTCTCTGGGCAATTATTCTTGTGTAATCATTCCAGTGTATCATCACCTGTACAGTAAAGAAGTTCTCCTCATGTTCAGATGGCTCATTGCCTCTTGTCCTATTGCTGGTCACCACGGAGAAGAGCCTGGATCCATCCTCTTGATACCCTCTTCAGATGCAGTAAGCTCCCAAAAGAGCATCGTCCCATCAGGACATTCCTGCATTAAGAGCATGTGCATCCTTTGGATTAGCTTTACTGTAGGTATTGAGTGAAGGGTAATGCCTGCAATTTAATGCTGAAAAGTTTTTGCAGCTCTGATAGAAATTACTGGAGAATCTCTGTATAGTAATAAACAACCTCAGGTTATGAGTAAATGGCTTGGTTTTGGTTGTGGTTTTGGTGGCAGCACACAGTTCCACCCACATTGCAGTGACCACAGGAGTTTGGAGAGTTGCGGCAAGTAGTGGAAGAGCAGGAAACATGATGGTATCCTGGACAGTGTTTGCAATTCCTTCTTACAGTCCACTCAATTGGCTATGGAATGTGAGCTCTATTGCACTGCAGGGTTATTTGGGGAGGTTCGTGGCAAGCTTGAGCTTCTGGTTTTTAAGCTGGGCAGTGCTGCCAAAATAAGCTTTATTGGAAAGTGTTGCTGCAAGGCCTGGATACAACTTGTCTTAGCACTCCCAGCAATGCTGTAGCCTTGCTTGGTCGTGCTGTTGGGGCTCTTGTGTATATCAACACACAGGCTCTGGGCAAAATATTTTGTGTACAGTGGGCAGTGTGAAGCAGAAGGCAAAACATAACTCCTTAGTGCAGGCTGCCCTGATTGCTCTGAGCTTGTCAGGGGTGGCACTGGTGGTGACATGTTCTATGCAGTGTCTGAGTCTGGGAGGAATGGCAAGAAGAGTCATGGAGGATCCCCATCAGAGGCAAAACTTCAGGAGGAAGATGATTGTGTCTGTGAAGGTCTGTATATGACCTCTTACATCACAGACAAACAACACTGAGATTCTTGCTGAGCAGTAGGAAAGGGAGCTGCCTGAGTTCCTCAGAAACTGGTGGCCAATGATTTTTTTTGTCTGTGGCTCAGTTTGAGTTGAAATGGCAACAGCCAGCCTGGGTACTGCAGCAGCTTACCAAAAGTTCTCAGTCTTGGATGTCTCTGGGTGATGCATATGTGGCCAATATGGCCGGTTTCTTAGGCATGGGATTCCCCCAGTGTTGTCATTGAAGACATTTGCACTGCCTCTGACCAAACACAGTCTATCAGTGGAAGAAAGGGATTATATTTTGTCTGCGGCAGGCTGGAGAGCTACCACAGATGCCTTGTTGTCAGCAGTGCTGCAGATCTGGTGTGTGTTTTCCACAATGCCATCTTGGTTAATGACTTCTAGGAGCCAAGGAAAAACAATGGGTCTGCAGCTTCATTAAGATTCTCAAATCAGTGTTGGCACAAACTGACTGAGCTGAGCAGCCACAGACAGACCTGCCTTGTGAAGATAGGCAGCTTCACTTGCCAAAAGCTGTTCCGTTATTGCCCTGGCATTGCTGCCTTTGGACTGCTACAGACTTCATGCATAGCAGTAAAGATTGGACTGCAGTCCAAAGCAAAGTCCGATTCCCAGATTCTGCATAGATTTTGTACATACAATCAGACAATTGCTTTGGTGAAAAAGAGACTCTAGAAGTCCTGCTCAAGGCAGAGCCAACAAGAGCAAGTTCTTCAGGGCCCTGGACAGCAGAGTTCTAAGTATCTTCAAGGGTTAAAATCTCATACACTTTCTGGACTCCTGTCCCAGTGTTTGACCACCTTCATGATAAATGTTTTCCCTGCTTCCTACTGAATTGTGAATTTCCCATTTTCCAGCTAGCACCTGTTGCCTTTCACTGTACGTATCTGAGTAGAGCAAGGGTTCCCTTTTATCCACACCTGTTGAGTACTTGTAGACAGGAATACAGATGCTTTTTCTTCTTGAGGATGAACATACCAGTTTTCTCAGGTCTTCTTCAGTACAGTAAGTGCTCCAGCCTGCTATGTCAGTGTCTTTTGTACTGTGGGGATCCAAAAGTGGACACAGCACTCCAGATGTGTCAAACTGGAGGACAGAGTCACCTCCCTTGAGCTGTGGGCTGCAACCTTGCTAGAGCAGCCCATTGTGTAGTCTTTGCTGCAATGATCTTTTCAGGTAGGTGTTGTAATTGGACTAGCAGGTCCTGGCGGCACCTGTGACATTGTCAATATCTGCTGTAGCTCTTTCACCTGCATACAGAAACTAGGTACAAAGTGGCAACTCTCTGAAAAGACTTTCGTTGTTATTTTCTGCAGGTGTGTGTGAAAGTAAATACTGAAATGTTCTTTCAATTTAACATGCAAAGAACAGGCACAATTCTGCTGCCTTTGAAATGGTTTGTTTCTCTGGTCTGAAGGATAAAGTTCAAGTTTCTAGTGTAAAAGTTATTTATCATGAGCAAATGTGTAATAATTTGTTAATAGATGCACAGAACACTAACTGGTCAAAGGGTAGAGCCAACCAAAGGCCAGCGCTGCCTGTGGTGCTGAGCCAATGGGTGCTGGCAGCTCCAGAGTGCCAGGTGAAACCTCACGTGGAGAACATGTGGAACAAGGGCCAAAGGATCACAAAGCACAACAGTGGGACATGCTAAAGGGCCAGCAGATGCTTCTGAGATAGTGCAAGACGCTGTTCTGCTTCTGTCATTATTGCCACTCTCTTTTGGCCTTCATCCTATTCCAAGCCTACGTTTCTGTGTGATGGATTGACAGGGAATGTGGTTGCTGCCTGGCTGGGATCCATGGAGTGACAGATCAGTCCACCTGCTTCAAAACTATGTGTGCTCACCTCAGCTGATGTCTCTGTTGTCACAACAGCCTTTTCCCTGTTTCTGCTCTTCCATGACTCTCATCTGAAGCAGGGACCTATTTTGCTTCAGACTTGAGTGGAAAAAAATGTGTTAGTGATTGCTTTTTCTTGTGGCGGAGGAGTACTCAGTCTGGTGCTTGGGTTCAAGAGAATACCAAATGTTGGTATGCACGCAGTTTTCTGTTCTAATTCTGCTTTTAGGGGTTATGCACCTTGTTCAGGAAATAAAGTTATAGCACATCTCCCACAGCATGCACTGGCTCCCTACAAGCTCCCAAAAGGAGGGTACCAGGGACCAAGCCTTTAGGTTATAAGAGATAAAATAATTTAAGCTAGAGCAGTAAAAGTTCTGGGTGACCTTTCAGAAAGAGGTTTAATCTTGAGATCCTACCATGAATAACAGAGAGGTTTAGGTCTCCTGCTTATTGGGAACTAGAAACACATTTTAAAAGAGACCTTTTCTCTGAGACTCAATTATTTTATCAGTGTAGTGGTGCCTGACAAGCAAGTCTTTGCTGCTGTGTTCTGAAAAAACCCTGTAGCTTTATAACTTGTATAAATTTCAGTGTTGTACTTTTCTACCTCAGTTCCCACTTAAACTAAATTTTAAGGGCAGGGGGAGGGAGGGAAAGGAGGAAATTGTGGAATACATTATAGAGGCTACTACTACTGGTCATATGTTTTAAGTCAGACCTCTCATCAGTTACTGGAGAAGAGAACTGAATACACTGTGCTGGCCAGATGCCTGCAGTTATGAATTCTGTCAAATTCAACTCTTCTCCTGTTTGAAGACTGTAATTTTAGGAAAATGTTTTCTTTCTTGGTCTGTAGAAAAACACCTGAGGAAGGTAAGCACTGGCAGGATAGGATGGATGGCATTGCTACCTCTGCCTACCAAGAGAGAAGTACAACAGTAGTGTGGATTGAGTAGTTAATTTGTAAGATATTCTGGATTTTTTAGAAGCAGCTCTGGATTAAATCTTTGATGTTGCTGTCATGGTGAAATAATAAGCATGGCTCCTAAGTGATTGACAGAAAGTAGGCTGAAATCTGGAAAATACATTGCTAATAACTCTTCTTTTCTCTGCATACAGGGAAACAGCTGGATGGCATCTGGTAAGTGATTAGATTTAAATTGCATAATGTGTGTAAAACACTGGTGTAGGAAGTATTTTCAATATGCAATTATATATGCTTCAGATCTTAAGAACATTTTGTTGTGGAAGAGAGACCAAGGCACTTTTTGTTCCTGAATACAGATTGGCAGTAAGATGATGTACAGCCAGGTGCTTGTTAAATCCCTCTGTTCAAAGCTCAGTGGACCCCATGGAAAAGGGTGTTGTTAGAAGTTGTTGTGTTTTTGTGCATCTGTGTAATTTTTCACAGGTAAGATAGTGTCCTTGTCCCAAGCATTTTGTCTTACAATTCCAGGCAGGACTAAACAACAGAGTAAAAGAGTAGGTGGCAAGGTATTACAGGACCAAGTCGTTTGTCATATAAGAGCAGTATCTACATTCAGTCACAAAAAAAACCCTCTAATTTCCTGTAATCCATACCAAGAATTTTGATAACACTTGAAGAGGGCTTGTCCGGGTTTTTTTTAGCAGCAAGAAAACCCCTGAATCCTTGTCCATCCATTTTCCAGTCTAATGATCCATCTCCAGTGGTTGTCTGACCAGCTTCTCAGCCAGTGAGAAGTCTCTGTCAGTGTGGTAGCAGGGCTAGTTCTGTCTCTGAGGACTGACCTCACCCTCAGCCCGTTAGCTGAGAGAGGCTCATGCCTGGGCTCTTAGCTAAACCTGTTCTTTCCTAACTGCTTGCAGAATTGCAGTAGGCTTGATAATCATTGCTTCAATATCCATTCATGCCCCAGCAGATCCTGTTCCCACTCACAGAAACACATTGACCTTTTCTTTCAGTTATTCCCTTTGTTATGTCCTTGAGCTCATAAATTTATCAGTGATTTATGTGCTAGGCTATTTACTTTTTTCCTTTATTTCAGCTTTTTTTTTTTTTTTTTGTTCTTTGTGGCAGGCACACCTCCATAATAGTCCATAAGGATGAATTCTTCTATGGCAGTGGAGGAATCTCTAGCTGTGCACCTGTAAGTTAAACTTAATTTTCTCATAATTTTTAATAGGGTCACCTGATCAGAATTGCTTGTGTTACTGCCTTTTAGAAAAGCAGCAAAAGACTTCTAAACTCAGACAGATGCCAAAGCCAGCTGCTTGTCATGGTTTCCCAGGGAACACCATGGGAAACGGAAGCCTTGACAGTGGCTTTAAGCCCAACTCAATTCAGGTTCAGGATTGCTTCTTCTGGTAGAGTTTATCCAGAGCACCTTTTGCAGCTGTTTTGCCAGGGTGACACCATGTCCAATTCTGTATCATTAAGTGGTACATGCAGACTTTTTAAGAGTGAAAAAAAAGCTGCAAACTCTGATGTTTTCTCAGACCTTTCTGTTCGTAAAGAGGTAAAATGTATGGGCCGTGCTTCTAAAGCAGAATTTTGCCATAGCTTAGACCTTTCAGCCTAAAGAGCCAAATTTTCCAGCTGAAATGGAAGTTGCATATTTCTTCTCATTCTCTTGAGTGCAGAACATGGGAGACCAGCAGGGCTTTTTGCTTGACAAACATACCAAAATTTCCTTCTTTTGTCCTGGGCAAGCCATGATAGCTTTATTCAGTAGAGTCCTCCTACAGAATTCACCTGATCATTTGACATTATCTTCTGGCTGTTCATTTTTACAGGGAGGGACACTTCTTGGCCCTCCAGACACAGTTGTTGATCTGGGGAACACTGAAGTCACTGAAGAAATTTTTCTGGAATACCTCTCCTCTTTGGGGGAATCTATGTTCCGGTAAGTAACAGCTTGTACTGGAAAACCTGTGTACCAGAAAGGTGCAGAATGGAGGAAGGTGTTATGAAACCAACCTAGCTCACAGAGCTTGTCTACTTACTCTCTCATTTGATACTCTTCAAATATGGACTGCACTGATGCATCAATACACACAAGGAGCTACCTTCTAGGCTGGGAGAACATTCTTCTGGGAAGTCTTTCACAATGTTTCTTGTAAAATCGAATAATGCCTGAAATGCTTTTGAGAGAATCATCAGGGAAAATGAAATCTCTCAGTAAACAGCAGTTTGCCCTGTGAGTCATAGTAGTCACTGTAGTAAAGCTGCCAACTTTCACATAAGTAGAAGCAAGGTCTTGACTGTTAAAGAGTCTACTCTGCTTCTCACAAGAAGAGGAAACCACAACATTTACTGTTCTGGCTGTCTTTCAGAGTCAATAATTCCTGTGATTTCTTGTTACTGCTACTGTGGTTTTAATTGAAGAAACCTCACCTATTCTCCCAAAAATGGTTGTATTAAAGGCAATGATGCGGAGAGATGTCATTTTCCATCCTGAGTCAATGGAATTTGAGGGTGAATTGATGTCTGTATTTTACCTATTTGCCTTAGAATTCTTTGGGGTGGAGGGAGGATGTGCTACTGTAAGGAGATGTTCTTCATTAAGGGTATAAGTTCTTCTGCTTGTAAGATTTATTGCTGAATCCATGGGATTTTTTTGTTTCAATTTCTTTTCTGTGGCACAGAGGAGAGTCTTATAACCTCTTTGAACACAACTGCAACACCTTCAGTAACGAAGTGGCACAGTTTCTGACAGGAAAAAAAATCCCTTCCTACATCACTGACCTTCCATCTGAAGTTCTTGCCACGTGAGTATGGATGCCCTTCCTCTCTGTGGCTGCTTCATTCTAATGCTTAAACATTTGATAAAGCCAGCAGTACCAGTTTCTGATGGATCTGTCTGAGAACCAGCATGAGATTAAGGAGAGGATGCAATTTTCTGTACATCAACACTTGCAACACTGTGTGACAAGTGCTGGCTGGCACTAGTGTTCCAAAGAAGACAGGAGAAGGTTGTTCTTCTGCCTTTAACTTAAACTAGCTATATGTGACCAGACAAGCTTGGAAGGTTTCAGAAAACAGTGCAAAGAGTTTTTTCCCTCTTAGACAACCAGTATCTGTTAAAAGTAATTTCTGTAAACACCATAATTGCAGTGGAGGTTTCAATTTTTTTGTGGGAAGGCAGGGGAGATACAATTTTTAAATTAATGCTGCAATTTTAAAGCTAGGATTGAGTGGAAAAAGAGGATATGAAAAAAAAAAAAAGGAAATTAAGAATTCCTGCCTGGTAATTCAGATGGTTTTGGGGCTTTTTTTAAAATCTCAGATAGTGAGGATCCCAGTAGGATGCTGTGAGCTCCATCATTTAGGTCTTACTTCTCATAACAGTGGTATAGCACATTATTTGCAAGACATATATCTTCTGCCCTGGACTCCTAGCACATCAGACCTCTCAAAATCAGATAAAATCTCTAACAGAGTGAGTCTTACTGAAAGACAAACCAGGTGCTACAGATTGCAACAGAAATTATTCTGGGAGTGTTGAGTCGTTGTCTTTTAAGTAATGTAGAGGCTACTCTTTGGCAGGACTCAGTATTGATGTACTTAATGGAGCACTGCAGTTGCATAACAGGGATTTTGTTTGCACACTTAAGTAGAATGAATTACTGAGAGCTGGTTCCAGACAGTATTACATTAGCAGCGTAGGCGTGTTAGGACTCAGAACTGCCTTATATATAAAATCATGTTTAAGTTTCTCAGTTATTGAACAGTAAACTAATATGTTAAATTACTTTGCTTTAGTTTGTAGTGGAAGTCTTTTCTTCAAATTTGCTTCTAGAATGCTGGTTTGATTGCACTGTAGGAAGTGAGTGCACTTCAGTGGTAAATGGGAGTTGTTGACCAAGTAAACTATTTGAGATGTTTATTTCTTTACCTTCTCAGACCTTTTGGACAAGCTTTAAGGCCCCTCCTGGACTCCATCCAGATCCAGCCTCCTGGAGGAAATACCTTCAGCAGACATAATGGACAGAGCTAACAGGAGTGACCTAGTGTGGCGAGCCTCACCAGGCCTCTTCCTTTTTAAACACGAATCTACCAGATTTCTATTTTATAATTTCTCATGAGGATTAACTCTAAAGAAGTTACAAGATGAGTTTTAAAATTTCCTGGGGAGAGAATTTATCAGGGTGCATGTAAGACAATGCTACCAAAAATATTGCCATAATTTCTAATAGTATTATACTAATTTATAAAGGCTGTCTTGTCCACGTAAGCTGACACTTTCTACGTAACTCCTACGCTGGTAAGTGGAAACTCATTCCATGAGCATTCAACGGCCCATTACACAACTTGAAGTGAATAAGGAGATGTCCTGGTCATCCCTTGCAGACTTGCATCTCTTTATCTTGTCACTGCCTCTATTATGGGGCATTTGCTGAAGTCTAGAAAAAAAAAGCAGGGCAAGTATTGGTAGCCTAGGAAGTGAAGGTGTCCCAGAATTAGTCTGTTTATTTCACTGACATTTGCTCAGGGGAAGAGCTGAACTCATCTGATTAGAATATTTGCAGTGGCACAGGTGCATGGGAAAGGTGATGAAGCTGAACCATGTGTCAGTGTCACACACAGAAGCTGAAATTCAGTGGGAATTGCTGTGGTGGGAGGGAACCTGGAGCTGAAGGTTACCAAGAGCCTCGTAATGTAATCCAAGAGTTATGGGAAAGAACCAGCTGAAAGAGCAGAATCTCATGAGCAGAAGTGGTAGAGAAAAATTTCAGGTGAAAGTAAATGAAGTGAAATGTTTCCTTTTCTCACACATAAGCTTATCAGCAGATAGACAGAACCTTGTTAGTGAATAAGAGCTGTGTTTTCTTTGGGTTTTTTTTCCCCCCTTACAAAGCCAGAGTTATGGTACAGTGAGGCAGGAGTAGCATGGCAACTGCATGATAATACCAGTTGGATCAATTCTGCCTTCACTATCCAATTGCAGACACAGTAGGAATTCCAACTTTCATTAATAGTGCTGCCCTTTCCAAAGCAGTCAAACACATCAGGGCTCTCCTTAAGAGAAGTAAGTGCTAGGTCTCCCTAAATGTAAAGAAAATGAGGAAGAGTAAAATTAAGCTTTTCTGTGGAACAGCTGAGTTTCTTGGGGTACATGCAGAAACAGTCCTGTCCTTAGATTAACTTTTGATTATATCAATACTGCATCTTCTAGTTTAAGATTTTTAGAGCTTTGCTATTACTTGCAGTGGGAAGGAACAGGGGAATGAAAATATAGGCACAATGTTTTCTTTTCATGCATGTATATACACTACTTTCTTGAACAATTTTGTAGCAGTTACATTTAGGAAGGAGTATAAGAAAGACATCAGACAAACCCCAGAACACTGCTGATGCTCTGTAAATGGGGATTGCACATCCCAGATGCTGCCAAAAAGGCATCTATGCAAATGTACAGCCCTTTGTCCAGTGCTTTGTTATGAAAAATATTGCTGCAAGTTCAGTCCTGCATCTCAGACTTCCTGCACTGGAAACTTCTTTCATACCTAAAGGAGATGCCTTTCCTCTACTGGGTTCTTTCTCCCAGAATAATGCAGAATGATAAATTTATCACATTGTTACTCTGTGTGGACTATAACAGTTTATATTTTTGAGGGGTTGGAATAGAGGAAAACTGCAATTTTGTCACTGTCAAATACTCTATTGTCCTGCAGCTGATGGGAATAGGGTATTATCATGCCATTCTGCTGTTTCGTGATTACCTGCTCTCAGTGCACAGCAGTGGCCCCTGCAGCCCAGATGCTTCTTTTCCATGTCATTCTCAACTTGTGCCATCAACTTCTCCTTAAGCATTTCATTTGATGGACTGGACTCAGAGATAACTGTAACAGTTACTACAGATGGCTTTGTGCAAAAGCTTTCAATCTTTCCTCCCCCAAATGTCCTGTTTGCAGAAAACATTCTATGAAAGTCAGTTAAGGATGCCTTTTGATGCTTCTGGAGGAAGGATTGGTACCTGGTTTTGCTAAGCCATAGCTTAGTCTTCCTGTCTAGTGTATGTATTATGTCCAGTCTTTTCCCATACACGTTTGTGAAGAGTAACCAGCCTTTCATCTTAATACACGTGTGACTGTGCCACAAAATGCTGTAGATCATGTTAGAGATCTCAGAACTTCCTCAGCTGAGCAGGTGCACTCGAGCTGACACAGTGCAGCCCAACATCCTGGTGTGCTCCTTTGTACCTGCAAGCAGCTGTGCTTGCCTTTCAGCAAACTGTCACTTCAGGCACAGCTGCCTGTGATGGAAGCACTGGTGCCATGGTTTCTGCCCCACACACACCGTGAGGATATGCCCTGTATGTCCACCACTTTGGATGTCCTGAGCCTAGTTTCTGCTTGCTGCCTACTTCAAGACTTTTTGCATATTCTCAGGGCAGAAAAGAAAAGGAAAACATTCACCCCATGAATTTTGCAATCTGCCTTTTCCCCTCCTGAGCAGCCCCTTTGCACAGATAATGCTCCTACTTTAAGGTGACTGGATAAAATTTCACTCAGCCATATATTGTTTGCAATAGTCAAAGAGCTCCTGGGCTCTGGACCTACTCTTGTGTTTTGTGGCAAAATACCTGTAAGGGGAAATCCTTTTTGCTTGGTCTTACTGGGTAATGAGACCCCTGTAGGGCTCTTAGGAAACCTCTTTTCTCCAAAGATGGTTATATGTAAATTGCAGGACTGTGCCCTCAATGTTCTACCCAGCTGAAAAAAAACTAGACTGAGAAGTGTATGTAAATGTATATAGGTGATGAACTTCAGCCAGCTGATGGACAAAGGGGCAGGGAAACTGAAAGGGAGCAGAACCCTTCTGCCCACACTTACTAATCTGTCTTGTATTGCTGAAGTTCCCCCGTGCCATTTTAAAAATGTTAATAATGTCTTTAGGCAGAAAGTGATGTTTTGATTTACTTGTGGGGTTTTTTCTATTACAATAAAAATAAATACAACACATTTTTCTGATTGAATGCATGTGCCCACACAGCTGCCCAGCAGTCATTATTATCTTTGCTCTGGTCCCACCTGGAAAGTGAAGCATGAGAAATTGTCCAAGCAGTTTGTGCTAGGTGCTGCTACTGGAAGTAGTGGTGGCAACTGCCCTTTGCTTGAACTGGCCAAAGGCAATACTTTCATTAAAGTTTAGAATTTTTTTTAATTTTTTTTTTTTTAAAGTACCATGGTATTTAAAACCATATTCCTGAGGCTTGACACAGCTTGGATGAGGTGAATGAAAATGTTCTGTGAGCACAAGCTTTGTTCAGCCCTTGGTCATCTAAGTCTGCAAGTATTAAATGTCTAATGACTGCTCTTGAAGAAAGTGGAAAAAAGTATTTTCCTGATTGCCTTGATGCTACTTTCAAAAGGGAAAAAAAAGGAAAAAAGCAGTAGAGGAAGAAGTAGACTTCATGGCTTGGTTCCTCTGGGGCTTCCTCTGGGATATTGTGGAGGATTATGTAGCACTGCCTAAAATATTTGGCTCTGGGAAAGAAATTAGTTCTCCTTGGTTCAGCTTTCTGCATGCTTATTGATGGCACCCAAATGAAAAACCACGCAGCTTGCTGTTTGTGTAACAGTCTGTATCAGTGCAATACAGAAGTGGTCTTGTAACAGAAAGGGATTGTAACAGAGATATGGCATTGTGATTATTTTGACTGTGTTCTTCAGATGTGGTGCTGGCTTACTACCAAGTACTAGTACAGGACCCACATAAAATACCTGAAAATAAGTATTTTAATTTTTTTATCCTTTTTTTGCATTAAATTTTAAAACGAAAATTAAAACATTGACCTTAATGGCAGCTCTAGACAGACTGTAAGCCAGTGCTCACAGCTGCTCACCTTTTAAACTTCAGACAAAATTTCCTGGCCTTTCCTGCCTATAATCAAGCGGATATATCAGGAGTGGTTGGAGTGCAAAGTATTAAATAACCGGAGGAGCCACGGTGGTCCTGTTCTCAGAGCTAACCCAGCTGAGGGAGCAGCCACAGCTGTGGACAGCTGTGCACTTCAGCACAAGACAGGTTTATTGCTCCCAGGGAAACCAAGTTGTCGCAGGTCCTCACCAGCTGATACCAACTGACCTCCAAGGTGCCTCCTGTGAAGAGACTCCCTAAAGCTGCACGACAAGCTGAGGAAGCACAGCAGATAGTTCAGGTTTCAGGAAGTTCTCCTGGGTAGCATAAACCCAGTGGTACTGCAGGAGTGGGAAAATGTGAACGCTGTCCCATATTTTAGCAAATCTCCCAATTCTGGAAAGTGCCCCGAGGTGGCACTGCTGCCTTGCAGCACAGGGATGCACCTGAGCTTTGGGAGAGCAGCTCCCACTTTTGGGGTGCCCAAAGTAATTTCAGTGCAAGAGGCTTGAGGGAGGTCTCTCCCAGACAAGAAAGCTGCAGGTAGGAGCAGCCATAAGACAAGACCATGGAGCAGCTTGGGCTACAGCAGAACCCAGTAGGTTTTCTAACTCCACACCACTTCCACCCAGACATGGGACATGTCCTCGTACTGTCATGGTTTATAAAAAAGAAAGGTTTGCATTCCTGAAATCCCCGGAGTTCCCTCTGTGTCTGACCCCACGGCCATCCTTTGAGAATCTTGGCATTAGCTCACGCCTCTCCCGTGTGGAAGAAGAGTTCCTTGGCTTCTGGCACTCAAGCACCCAAATCCAGGAAGGTGTCTTTACTCACCCATCAGCATGGTAGGCACACTTAGAAGGATTCATATTCTGGAGGAAACATCCACACATTAACTGATGATAAATGTGTAACCACACTTTGACAAGTGCTATAAATGAGCATAACCCTAAACTCAACTCAAAACTCAGCACCCAACTGCACATAGAGTAGCTAGATGATAAGAAACCATTCTGGGAGCTTCCAGGCATCCGAGAAAAAGAGTGCACCTTTCCAGAGGTGGGAGCCCATAAGCAGGGTTTGATCCAGAAGGCCACAGAAATAGCAATGCTGAGGTGAGTAACACATGTAATACCCATCCAAGAATTCACTGTGTTGTGGAGGCAACTCAGAAACAGTGTGCAAATAGCTGTCCTGGTGGACTCAACTAATGTCTCCTCCAGAAAGTAGCTGAGGGTATTTTGGTAAACCTTGTCCAAGGCAATGGCACAGAAGTAAATTATTAACATTGTTTCGGTACATACCCCTGCCAATGAGTGGGAGCAGGAAAATCATAAACCACAAACAAGAAAAAAAAACAGAATCTGTGAAGCCGCCTGAATGGAATGCTTCCTTTTGAGAGAAATCTGGTGGAGAACTTGGAAAAGGGGTTACATGATATCCTGGAGCAAATTAGAACCAATCAGACTCTAATAGAATAATAAATCTCTCCCCAGTTACAATCTAGCTCGGCACACTGAGTGCTGTTGGGGGAAGAGAATACAAGCTAACTGTTGAGCAAAAAACATTGCATGTTCCACATAGGCTGGTTTTGATTTTGGAAAATAATTCGGGAATTATTGTAAGAGACCAGGGAGGAGGAGCAGTACAGGGCTGGCTGTCAGCATCAGGCCGGCATAATAGGGCGCCATATGAATACGGTCTGACCAGATGGTCTAATTAAATCCTAAATGACTCGTGGGCTAAATGGTAGGCGCGTTAAAGCAAAAGCTACTGGCTTTGTACAGAGGGCATTTTCGCTTCCCTAGTAAAAATATTGACAGTATTCTACTGGAAAAGCAAGGTGAGGCACTGACTAGGAGAGTGCGTGCTGCTCCTGTCCCCTTCACTAGGACACAGAAACTCTCAGAGAGGAACTGAGCTTATCAGGTATCTCAGTCCAGACCCCACAGCCCCTCGGTTCCGGGGGGCACTGCAATTATGACAGCAAATGTGAGGAGATGCACCACACACGCACCCGGACTCCAGGCTCTGAAAGGGTTTAAGACGGAGAAGCCATTCAAGACCCGCACCTTAGCGCATCCTTGCGAGGGCGGTGGAGGCGCGGGCAGTGGCCCGAGGGCGCCGGGCAGGGCGGCACGTCCCGCCCGTGCGGCCCCTGAGGGCGGGCGGCCGCCATCACTGCCGCGGTCCCGCCCCCCGCCCGCAGAGCCCGCCATGGCGGCGGCGCGGGGCCGGGTGCTCTGTCTCTTCGACGTGGACGGGACCCTGACGCCGGCCCGGCAGGTAGCGAGGCGCGGGGGCGCGGGGCTCGGGGGGGCTCGGCCGGCGAGGCGGAACTCGTCCCGCCGGCTGCGGCCTCACCGCTGCTTCCCCGCCAGAAAATCGAGCCGGAGGTGGACGCGTTCCTGCGGGAGCTGCGGGAGAGGGTGCACATCGGTGTGGTGGGAGGCTCCGACTACGCCAAGATAGCCGAGCAGCTGGGGGAAGGGGATGAAGGTGAGCGCGGCGGACGAGGTCTCCTGGGGTCACCCTTCGCTCTGGCCGTGCCCAGGCGGGAGCTGCTGCTTGGCTCCGTCCCCGCGTGTGGACGGCAGGCAGGGATGCTGCAATCCATGCCGCCGGCTCCAGCGTCAGTTTTGTACGAGCTGTCTCAAAGCTCTGACAGCTTCACGCTCCCCAGGGCAATTTTCGCCTCCCTGCTGCTCCATGGTGGGGTCCCCGCAGGTTTCTCGCCACGTTCCAATGGGGCATGGGGTACAGTAAGGAGTGGGAGGGCAAGGGGGCCGCGCCTGCCTTCTCCGCCGTGTTCTCCGTCTCCGGCATGGATGACAAGCGCCACTGGGCTCCAAGCTCTGCCTTCCACTTCGTTGGTGGAGGGAGGCCGAGAAATTCCCGGCTGAGGCTGATTGCTGAGTCGCCGGTGCTGCGTGTCTGGGCTGCAGGGAGGCTGGAGTTAGATAACCAGTGACCACATCACCCCATCAGCCTGGCAGCGGGGAGGGCACAGCAGACAGCACGTATGTAGTTGAAAGCCTAACATTTTTGAGCCCTTATCTCTGTCCTGCAACTGATTCAGCCCGTGACCTCTGTCAGGTCGTTTCCCCCTGCATGCGTCACCTCCCCACCCGTGAGCAGAAGATAATCTCCTCATCCACTTCGTAGGAAGCAAGGAACATAGGATGGCCAGTGGCCCTTTGCAGAGCACAGGAGCTGTGGAAAGCACAGTACTAAGAAACTCAGTCCTGATTCTAGCCCCTTTTTGCCCCTCTTCCCAGGCAGTAGTAGTGTTTCCTCTTTTTCAGTCATTGATAAGTTTGACTACGTCTTCGCAGAGAACGGCACAGTGCAATACAAGAATGGGCAGCTGGTCTCCAAGCAGGTGAGTCTGGCCCCCTTTGCAGCCGTGGCTCTCTTGCCCTACCCAGGCAGATGGGCAGCCTCTTCTCCCCAGTTGCTACCTCTTCTAGGTGAGCTTCATGGGAAGTCAAGCATTTTCACTTGCCCTTTTTCTGCAGGCAATTCAAGACCACTTGGGGGAGGAGCTGCTGCAGGATCTGATCAACTTCTGTCTCAACTACATGGCATTGCTGAAGCTGCCCAAGAAACGGTAACAGCTCAAGTATATGCGAGTGGAAATCATTACACTGATTTCTGGGGAGCTGAGCTCCAGATCTCTCCTTAAAAGAGCAGATCCACAGAGCTTGTCTTGCGCCAGGTTTTATCTTAGCATCCAGAGACACTGTGTAGGATCACTGTCTCCCTGAGCTGGTCACCTTGGGCAAATAATGGAGGAGTGTCTTTGTTCTGAAGAGTCTGCACTATGCTTTAGCATAATGTCTGCTCTTTTGTCCCTTGGATTTTCCTCCCTGGGAAGCAGGGTGCAGCAACCCTGTGTATCTCATTTAGGACAATAGTGCCAGCTTGTTACTGGTCAGGGCATCAGGCATCACTGGTAGTATATGTTTCCAGCCGGCCAAACAATGGATCTTAAGATGGGAAGTCCAGCCCCTGAGCACAGAGTTTCACAGTTGCTAACCCAGTGTCGCTGGCTGGCCCTGCTCTGCTCCCTACCCTGTGTTCCTCTCTGCTCTTGCCCTTGAGATCCAGCAGCCAGAAAGTGAGCTAGGTTGGTACACTTCTGCTGAAGGAAGACCAGGCCACTACCAGGACAAGAAAGGATAATCTTCCATTGGATCAGCTCAGTCTGTAAGCACAGAAAGAGAGAACTGATGGCATGAAGGTGGAGGGCGGAGGGGGGGACCAGGAGGGCCTCTTTCAGAGGCAGCCTGCAGTTAAACCAGCCTGGGTACAGGGTCAAACCTCACCTCAGACCACAGTTTCAAGAACACGTGAGTCACCCAGAGCTGTTGGGAGCAGCATCTCTGCCCTCCCCTTGCCATGGCTGATTTTTTTTCCTCTCTCCCCCTGTGTTTGTACAGTGAACCCAAGCAGGCAAGCTGTTGGATCGAAATTAATTTGGGGTCGAAATTAATTTAGAAGTTGCTTAACTGTGATCCAGATTAGTTGCTTAATATGAGTCACCATGTGGCAGTTCAAGGACCAGTGAGAGGGGCTAGGGTGCCTCCTTGCAACAGCACTGCTGGCAGAACGGGCCCCTGAAAACATGGGCTGGGACCCAGAGCCCTCAAGGCTGTTTGCTTGCCTCATTGCTCTCTGGTTGCCCAACAGCCTTGGTGGAGTTTCACCTCCCAAATAGCTCTGTGGATTTAGGCTTCTGGGATTTCTAGCAAAGCAAGGACTTTAACCCGCATCTCCTGAGTCCTGGCCTGGGGTGTGAGCTACCAAACCCTCAGAGATGCTGCTCCCAGGCTGCAGGCATGGCTGCCTGTGTGTCCATTCCGTGAAATCCCTCACTGTGTCAGGAGATAGGAGGGGGAGAACTTTTCCTCCAAACTTGGGATGGTAAGCAGTTTATCACAGAGAAACAGCAGGCAGGGCTGGGAGGGACAATAAACTCGGGGTCCTCTGCTGGACAGGGAAGGGGATCTCCCTCTCCAGCACAAGAATTTCAATCTTTTCACACTGGCAGGGCTACCATCCTCTGTTGTTTCTGCCCCACCAGTGCTGGTATAGCTGTCTGACCCATTGACAAGCAAACAGAAGTAGCTGGGTTTTTACCAGAGAGAAAAGAAGGGAGCAGTTTTCTGCCAGCTCAGTGCTTTCAACCACCCCACCAAGGAAGCGGCCAAAAAGTGACCCCAGCACAAGGTGAGGATGGCAAGCAGGAACTAGATCCTGTCTGTGCAGGCTTAGATAAGAGCTGCAGTCAAAGGTGCAGGGGTCAAACGGGAGATATGAAGACCCTGATTTGTGTCCCTTGAGGAGGCCCTGATTGTTCCTCAGCCTGCTGCCAGACATCAACAACGAGTTACACTGACCATCTGGCCATCCCACTGCCCAAGGTACTTCCAGCTTCCCCCAGCACACACAGCATTTCTTGAGCCTCACGGGGTAGAGGTGCCACAGCCTCATCAGGCAGCTGGTCCAGGCCACGCAATAGCTGTCCTTGCAGTTACCACAACATTATAAAAATGTTACCTGTCATCTCCCCTAAGCTCATTGTTTCCAGCCTGTCCCCAGGGCACAGAGGGACTGTTCATTTCTCTTTTCTCACAGTTTCTTTTTATAAAGAATTGAGCTCCTGGGGACCTTAAGGAGTAGTTGATGCCTGATCCGTGCCTGTTGTGATGCACTCAGGAGTGGGCATGGCTTCTCTCCTCCTGCATGTTCTTGCAGAACCTGGCTAAGCAGCCATTCTCCTGGAAAGGTTGTTTTTCTCTCCCTGCCTCATTAATTTGTGCCTTTGCCCACCCACAGAGGGACCTTCATTGAGTTCCGCAATGGAATGTTGAACATTTCCCCCATCGGTCGGAGCTGCACCCCAGAGGAGCGAATAGAGTTCTCTGAGCTGGACAAGGTACAAGGGCCAGACCTGGCTCACCCTCCCCTTGGCTGCTTTTGCACAACCACAGATCTCAGGTCTTACGTGCTCCTCCCCAAGGAGAAGGGAGGTCCAACTTTGAGCTCTGCATATGCAACAAGGAGGAGACAGAACCGGGAGCCAGGAAGCCCAGAGGAAGGCACAGATGAATGGGAGAAACTTGATTTCATTGGGGACCACCAATGCAAGGGGATGGCCAGCAGGATTCCCTGTGCTTTGGGAGAGCCTCAGGGAATAAGGCAGCTATTTAACAGCGTGTTTCTTCATTTACAGTACACAGAGATGGCCCAGCAACTGTCTTCTCTCTCCCACTTCCCCAGCCCCAACAGAGCTGGAACTAATGGGCTTTCCAAACTGGGAGAGCCATGGCAGATCTACTGGGCAGTTCTCTAGAGGATTTGGCCCGTGTTCATTCCAGTTTCTGCCTGGGGAAGCTTTCTTGGGGTTGACAGATCAGCTGGTCTTTGCAAGATGTTTTAAGCAAAACTGGAGGCTTTGGGTTATGAACTGGGCTGTGAGAAACTGAAGCAGTTGCATTTCATTGCCAAGGAAGATCTGGGATCTGCTCCTCCCGGCAGAGTGAGCTGTTGGTCTCCTTGGACACTGGGCAGGACTAGTGGAAGCTGGCTAAATGGAATGGTACTAGGCTCTGTGCAGGTGTGGAGGGAGCAGAGTTGCCCAAGCAGACAAGTTACAG
Source organism: Sialia sialis (assembly GCA_009812075.1). Taxonomy (NCBI): domain Eukaryota; kingdom Metazoa; phylum Chordata; class Aves; order Passeriformes; family Turdidae; genus Sialia; species Sialia sialis. The sequence continues at coordinate 25,365,040 of VRYO01001878.1, forward strand.
TGGATTCTGGGAGACTGTCAACATCTAATTATTCAAACCCGGTTTTCTTTGCTTTCCTCCTTATCCTCCACAGAAAGAGCGGATACGGGAGAAGTTTGTGGCAGCCTTGCAGAGGGAATTTGCTGGCAAAGGCCTGCGTTTCTCTCGAGGTGAGCGGGAGGGCTTCCTTGGCTTTGCCTTTGTCATATTTCCCATAAAATTCTGTGAAAGGGAGCAGGAATCCCAACTGTTCACTCTGAGTGTCTGGAAACCCTGGGATGAGCAGAAGGAGCTTTTAGTCCTGGAGAGCTGCCACAGGGGAGTCACGCTCACATCCATGACGTCTGCATCCGTGCAGAGAGTAAGCCATGCTGCAGACTTCCCTCCTTGGGAATTGGCCAGACAGACAGGTTTCCATCCCCTGACATTATCCCTGCCTTAATCTCAGTTAGTGGAACCCAGTGCTGCCCAATGGATCTGTTCCGGCTCAAGCATCAGCAGCAGGGCAGCCAGCAGAGCCCTAGGCACATGCACTCTTCTCTAGGAATGGGACAGGAGCCTAATGCATGTCTTGGCTCTGGGATTTTCTTGTTAGTTAGCTGCAAGGAAAACCTCTTTCTTCTTGGAGAGAGAGCTGACAAGGGGTAAGGAGATTGCAGCTCCCTGCCACAGGCTTTTGTAGGGCCGCTTCTTGGGATGGTTCTGACCAAAGGTGCCGAGCTGAAGGAGGGGCTTGAGCAATCCTTGGTGTCCGGCCAGGACAGGGAGGAAAACAAGGTTGTGTAGGTTGTAGGGATGATGCTGAAAGAGGATCCTCTGCAGGGCTGTGAGATAAGAATGTTCCATGTGGCAACCCAGCCAAAGGGCAAGGGGATGGTGAGACTGAGGCAGTGGGTGACACTCCAGGCCCTCTGATCCTCCAGCAGCTTTTCTCTGAGAGCCTTGCTTGTCTTCAGCACCCTGTGCTGCTCACAGCACTGGCACACACCATTTGTCACAGCAGAGAAAGGCAAGGTCCCCTGCTGCTGTGTGCCTTTAGGCACAGGGTGTGAGAGCTGGACAATGGGTCTTTCTCCTTGGGCTTTGGGAAGCTGCCACGAAGAGCTCAGGCCTGTTGAATAAAAACATGAAGGGGAGCTGTGGGCCCCCTGCTCCTCCACAAAGAAAATGTGGGGTGTCTCAGGTCAGGCATCTGAAAAGAGGGCATGCAGAAATGTAGCTCTTCTGCCAGGCTGGCTCTGTGTGCCTCCTCCCTGGCTGTGGAGAATGCAAGGCCAGAGGTGATGGAGGACTCCCTGCAGCCCCCACAGGGCCTGCTCTACCTAGGGGAGTAACAGTGAAGAGCTGGTTCACACCACCTCTTCTCCCTTTGATTTCTAACCTGTTCCAGCTGGCATCAGGAGCCCCTTCCTGCTGCACAGCTCTGTTTAGAGGGCTAGAATGCAGTGAAATGCCGTGTTTTTTACAGCTAAATGGCTTTGGATGCAAAGCAAGAGGATGTCACCAAGTTTAGCTCCTGGTCTGATGCTGGATTCTGCAGCAAGCCTGGGGCCATCCCCACCCCTGAGCTCATAGGGCACTTGCTCCCATCCTTATCACAGTGCCCTGTCCAGTTTCTCTGCTCCAAGGTGGACATACAAGCTCAATCCCTATCTTCTTAGGCTCCAGTGAGGCTTGGTTCAGGATCCCCAAACCAATAGGAACACTCCAAACAGCCAGGAAGGGGAGGTGCATGGCATCAGGATTTGTATGTTTGAGCAACCTGGGGTGTTGGTACCTCCCCTTCAGTAGGAACTCACCCTGTGATTATCTCTCTACTCACCCTCTTCCTTAGAGAGGTAGGATTATCATTTAAGAAGGAGAGTGTGAAACTCCAGGATTTCTGGTGGATACTCCAGTAGATTGCCTGGAGAAGACAAGCTGACTGGCAGGAGGTAACACATACCTGTACCTCTGGCTCTGAGTGAGACCTAAACATACATGTGCCCTAAGTTGCAGGATTTATTTTGAGATGAGCACGTCTCCTGTCATGGTACTGGGACAAGTGTCTCTGCAGCCTGTGGGCAACTTGAGAGGATGGGGAAGATGCTGCCTCCAAGCACCCCCAAAAGGCAGCAAAGTGCTGGGGTAAACTCAGCCTGGTCTAAGAGCAAGGGCTGGGAAGTTTGTTAACCCTTGGTGGCTGTGGGTGTCCGTGTCCATATACATGTTCTCTTGGAAAGCTCCCTTGCTTGGTGATGTGTGAATTGTTGCATCTCCAGATGTTGACAATGCTCACTAAACTCTTGTGTCAAGAGGTGACAGGTCGGGGTCATGCCCTGATGATGCCAACGGGTTCATGTACCTCCATGGCAAGGTCCTTGATGAGTGTGCAGAGACAGCAGGAGCTCCCAGTCCCTGCACAGTTAAGGAGCATTAGAAGAGTGATTTTAGAAGGGCCAGTGATGTCTAGCTGGAGCCTGAGGGAGACTTTGGTGCCAGTCTTCACGGTCATTGTCCCCTGTTGGGACACAGAATGTGCTGGTGCTATCTGCAAGGCGTGACCCAAAATCTCCCCCTCAAAAGATGCCTCTCTTGGGAAGAGCCCTCTGCTTCTGGCTTGCCTGGGAAGCTGGGCTAATGTCACCCCATGCTGATGTCACTGCAGCCTGTTGTCATAGGAACAGCCTCTGCCACTATCCTAGCCATGTGCCAAGAGGAACACCATGGCACAGCTGGTGTCTATGGCTGCTGTTTGGGGCTGGGGGCTCCCCCCAGGTATCCAGCCCCTGCCCATTCCAGGGTGAGGGGACACCCTGCCAGTTCCCAGCAACGTTGCCTGATGCCTCCCTTCTCCTGGCAGGTGGCATGATCAGTTTTGATGTCTTCCCAGAAGGCTGGGACAAGCGCTACTGCCTCAATGTGCTCGACGACGAGAGATTTGACACCATCCACTTCTTTGGGAACGAGACAACCCCTGTGAGTGTGCCCCACTCGCCCCACACATGGCTGCCTTCTGCTGCTGCTCCACGATGGGTTCCATGGTCCCACTGGTGCCAACACAGACCTTTAGTGGTGTGAGGGGGAAAGATGCTGCCCTGTGCTGTGGGTTTGCAGTGCACTCTAGATGGCTCTGCTGGCTCATGGGGTAATCACTTTAGATTCACTGAAAGCATTGCTTTCCTTGCCCCAGCACCCTCAGGAGGCCAACAGCCACTCCTGTGACCTGCATGACCCAGAGCACTAGCCCCCAGCACTTAGAAGAGAACACCTCCACAGCAGGAACAGCTTCACCTTCCCTTTAGAGTGGAGGATGATACTTCCTTACTGCTGTAGATCAGCTTGGTCATCCACTCAGCTCTTCCCAGGTGCTGGCAGCCTCTGCTCCCCAAATGTGCCAATCCCGTCTTCTGCTAGCCCCTCCACAGGCAGGACAGGGTTAACCCAGGCTCCTGGACAAGCTTTGCTGATCTGTGACCTTCCCCATCTCTTCTATGCTCCTCTCCTGACATCGAGGAGGGAGGCAAGAGGGAGGGAGCAGAGCTCCCAGCCCAGCCTCTTCTGCCCGTGGGCTAGCAAAGCCCTGCCGGCCTGGCCCACCAAGTCCCTGCCTGCCCAGCTGCTGGCTCCCAGCCCAGCTCCCCACGGGATAGAGTGAAATGTGGATTCAAGGATGAGGTTGTTCTGGAAAGACCCTGCTAATGCTGTCCCTATTTTCTATTCCCCTGCAGGGAGGGAACGATTATGAAATCTATGACGATCCCCGCACTGTAGGACACAGTGTCCAGTCCCCCCAGGACACAGTTCAGCGATGCCGCGAAATCTTCTTTCCAGAAAGAGCAAATGAGTGCTGACTGCCCAGTCCCTGCAGCCCTACCCCCCAATCCCACCCTCTTCCCCACCTGGAAAAGCACCTTCATTTGAGGAATCTGCTCAGGGTAGATCAAAAAACCACTTGACAGAGCTGGTCCGGATGTCACACGTGAGTGTGGGTGGGTGGCAGGAGGGGGCCTTGGCTGAGCAGCCCCTCAGTGCTCCTGGTGTGCGGGGTCATGGCACCAGACCCTCCTCGCCTCCAGAGAAACTTCTCTTGACAGCTCAGCTGTGGTGGGCGGTGACACAGATGCTCTTGTTGTTGGAAAGCATTTGAAAGGGCCAAAGAGTGAGCGTGTGTCCATCCTGCAATCCCTCTCCTCTCCTTTTCCACTCGATTTCTCCTAAATTTGTGCATGAGGGAACACGTGTCTCGCCTTTTTCTCCCCCTTGCGCCTTGGGGCTGCTGAGGCTCAAGGCATTCACCAGAGCTGTTCCTTTGCAGGAGGCCAGGAAGGCTGTTTGCTTCATGCCTGTGTTAGGAAGGAGCAGCTGAGATCCCAGTTTGTTGCACCATTGTGCTTTCTAATAGAGAGGTCACCATGTCCTTCCCCTCATTGCCACAGTGTGCCAGTCCCTCCCTGCAGATGACCTGGGAATGATAGCTTTAGCACGACTGGGCTGCTGCTCTGAGCTTTGTTCGGGTCCATGAAGAAACCAATTCTACTTTTTAGCTTACAAAAAACACTTAGGGTTTATTTTCTACATTACTCTCTATTTTCAAGACCTTGCCTGGCACAGCTGTAGCATCCTGGCACTTCATGCTACGGAACAGTTTGGGGTAGAAGGCTTTCCTGTGGTCTTCCCACTCCTGTGGAAATTGGGCATCACAGAATTGTTAGGATTGGAAGAAACCTCTGTAAATCATCTAATCCATCCCTTCTGCCAAGGCATGGTCACTCTGAGCAGGTGACAGGAATGTGTCCAGGTGGGTTTTAAATGTCTCCAGAAAAGGAGACTCCCCAGTCTCCCTGGGCAGTCTGTTCCAGTGCTCTGCCACCCTCAACGTAAAGTTCTTCCTCATGTTGAAGTGGGGCTTCATGTGTTTTAGTTCATGGCCATTGCTCATCATCCTGTTGAGCACCACCAAAGAGAATCTGGCACCATCCTCTTGGCATCTGCCTTTGAGATATTTATATGCATTAATGAGATCCTCTCTGTCTTCTCTAGACTAAAAAGGCCCAGATCCCACAGTCTCTCCTCATAAGAGAGATGTGTCCTTATGAACCCTTACCCAGGGCATTCATAACAAACCAAGTCCCCTTCCCTCCCCAGTGCTCAGCTTTCCATCCTGCTGCCAGAGACATTTTCAGCAGGAGCCAACATCAGCCACACCTGGTTCAGAGAGCTACCAGAGGCACCTGCTCAGCAGTGCCCTCCAAGCTTGCTCTTCCCCCCTGTCTCATCCCACACACTCAGTTTGCAAGCTCATATTTAGGGAGACAGGATGTCCAGTGCAATTGTCATATCTCCTGTTCTCTCCCTGGATTTTTGTGGATTGCAAACCTACATCGCTCCTTCAGCCTTTGACCTTTTCCATCACGTTGCCCTTTTATTCCCAGCAGCTGCATTGTGGTGTGTGGCCACAATGGTGACATTTGTCACAACTTGGTGCTCAAAAGGAGCTCAGGGGTCCTCTCCAGGGAGATGTTCTGCTCATAGCTCCCCAGGGGACACAGATCTGTTGTTTGTGGACCTGGAGAATGCTGGAGGTTTCTGCAAACCCTCCCCCATGGTTCACCAGAAGCCTTGCTCACCCCATCCCTGCTGGTATGGCACTGTCCTGTCTCTTGGTCCTGTTTTCTCTCCCCTCTTTCTTCTGTTCCTAGTTTTCCTCTTCGTGGCTCTCCATTTTCCACTGGCAGCTGGACTGCAGGGAGAAGTTTCTCAGCTGGCTACAGCCACCTACACAAGGCACCACCATCCTCCTCAGGCGAGAGACACTGGTGCTTTTAGACCCAGGGCAGGGCTCCCACATTGCCATGGGCAGAGTCCCTGGTGGCCCTTGGCACTGCTGCCTGGCCACAGGAGCAGGGATACTGCATGACCAGTGCTGGTGGGGTGCTGTCTCCTCCACCTGACCCACCTCCTAACAACAACACATCAGATCTCTGATGCAGCACATTTGCATGAGCACAGCAGTCTGCCTGGCATCCAGAAATCCCCAACAGTTCCATGAATTCCTCTTTCTACCCAGGGAAGATTTCTGTGTGGGAGAAGAGGACCTGTTGGAGAAGCTCATATGCAGGATACCCTTTTCACCATTCACAGGTTTTGGCCCTCCTCTGCAACCTTCGGAGGAAATGTGTTTTGTGATTCCTTCCTCTCTGTTTCACTGTGGATCAGGTTATGTGTGAGTCTTGGGGAGTTAATTTTTACTGTAAGTCTGTTCACAGCCAGAAGGATCTCTAGTGAGCTAGTGATGAGTGAAGAGCAAGGTCTGGCCCTGACAGCGTGGGGTACCATAGCAGCCTTGGAGGCTGAGGTGACTTGCACCTTTGAAGGGAAAGGCGTTTCATGGTTGTCCTTGAGACCCCTTTGCCATGATGCTCCTCTCATGGCGGGTGCCCACAGTGTAAGTGGGGTTTTCTCCCCATGGATGTGAGTGAGCAGACGTGGCAGGCCCCACGCTCAGGACTGTCTTGCTGTATGGATCCATATCAGTGTGAGATGGGCAGCTCCTGTCTGGCTGATGACAACTGTTAAATGAGAAATATATTTAAATACATAGATATGTATATTTAAAAAATTTAAATCAATCCTATTAAAGCCACCACACGCAGCAGTTGGAGTCAGTGTGTGCTTTGTGCTGGGCTGTGTGGGGTGAAATGCAGCCAGACAACAGGCGAGACACATTTCAAAGTCCCCACAGCAATGGAGGGGCAGCCCCACTCCTGGTCACCCCTCAGGGTGAGCAGCAGCCTCCTGTCCCAGGCCCAGAGTGTGGAGCATCTCCAGCCCCCTTGGAGTGAGTCCATTTTGATGTCTGGATAAATTCCGGGGTGCTCCAGGTCCTTTACCTGAGAGAGTCACTGTGACACATGAACAGAGAACAAAGAGCCAGGATGGGCAGGGCTCATGGGAAAGTCACTTTTAATGGTTTATTGCCAATGTTACAAAGGTTGACACATGGTCAGACAGCGGGAACCACACTAGAGTTGTAAAAACACCAACAAGTCTAGGTTTTAGTTTATTTCCAAAAAAAAAAAAAAAAATTCCAACAGTTTTCCTTGGCCAAGCTGACTGCATGTCCTGGGGATGGCTAGAGCCTGAGCCACAGTTGCCACAGCCCCTGGGAGAGCCAGGCTTCAGGTTGGCAGTGAGAGGGGCGGGAGGGTCACGGGGCAATCCCCACACCAGTATGGGTGGTCCTCCCAAATCTGCAGGGCCCAGCTGTGCTGCATGGCATCGGCCTTGCTCTGCTTCTCTCCCCACTTAGCCCTGTTGGCAACAGCAGCAGCAATAAAAGGTGGCAAACACCCCACTCCATCTGTGCTGAACACCAGCAGTGCCAGCAGCTCCTGCTGGCACGGTGCTCCAGGAGCTGCCTGTCACCTCCTGCCCTGCTCAGGGGAACCTGCTGGCACCCCACTGTCCCCAGCCCTGCTTTGAACCCCTTAAGATGCTGGTAATTCCTGGAGCATCAGCACCATTTCCTTGGGGTGAGCTCAGGACCAGCCCAGTGCATGTTGTCCCTGTCCCAGTCCCCTCTGCCCTTTTGCTCCCTGGGGCTCTGGGAGCCCACCTGGCCAGGGTATGGCAGAAAAGACCAAAAACAAAGTTTGTGCTTTGTATACAAGACCCTGCCTACACCAAGGGGCTGGGGAGGAGGTGGCTGTGCTCGCCCCATGGCTGAGTCTGCTCAGACCTCTCAGCCCCTCACCACCCCAGCAAGCTACAGACATGCACACACACACACACACATAGGAAGGGGGTCCCCAGGGGGCCGGGGGGCAAGAGAAGGAGGAGAAAGTGTCTGTCTCCCCAAAACCATGTCAGTACTGAGCCAAGAAAAGTGCGTTACTGCCCAGCAGCAGTGGGGAGCACAGAGGGGCCAAGTGCCCCCTGCCCCATGCCCGGGTGCAGCCCCCCAGGCACAGCACCGAGCACCCCAGGTGCCCTATCAGCAGCTGTCTGCCTCTTAAAATTAAATTTTTGCTTTCTATTAACCAGTCACCTTGCCATGGCACCCCTGACCTGAGATCTTGCGATGGAGGGATGTGGCTCAAGTGGGTGCTGTGAGCTGCCAGTGATGGGGATGAGTCTCAGCCACCCAGACCCCGCACAGTGATATGCCACCCCACACACCCTGTTGTCCCTGCACCAGGACATGTCCCACTGCTGGTGTCCCACTGTGGACCGAGCGGGGTGCCCATCTTGCCAGAGTGGAGTTCAGGAGGATGAGCCGAGCTCTCCCCTCCTGCTCTCAGCACCTGCTTCAGCCCAGTAGAGCCGGAGGGCTGGGGCGTAGGACTGGTTCCTCTGTTCCCTATGGCCTCAGGAGCAAGGAATGGAACATGGGGCTCGGTGCTGCCCCCGGAGCTGGGGGACAGTCTGGGAGGGCTCTGCTTCCCCTGTCCCCCTCGACAGACACTTACAAACACACACAGAGAAAGGAAACCGTAACCTTATAAAAGACACTGAACGCGAACGCCTGCATGTTTGGGGGCAGCCCCGGCCCCGCCGCTGCCTCGGCTCCCCCCACACCCCTTGCAAGCGGCTGGGCAGGCTTGCTCCATGGGGCTGAGTGGCTGGCAGCCCCCTTGGGCGCCTAGGAGCCGATGATCTGGCCAGACCATGTCTCGTGCTTCGTGTGGGGCGCCAGGTTGGTGAGGACCACCTCCACTGCCTGGAACTTCTGGTTCTTGGGAGGGATGGGGCAGACCTTGTACGTCACCTCGTCCCCCTCCACTGGGACGTACTCTCCCTCAATGCTGCAGGAGAGGAAAGGAGAGGTGGTGGTGGTGCCGCAGCCAAGAGATGGACCCCTGCCCCAGACCACCCAGAATGAAGGAAGGCACCTCACCCACCAGCTGTGTCTTGGAAAAGAAAACCCACTGGTGATGGAGGGTACTTTACAAGCAGAGACCCACATCCACCCCATGAAAACATCCACACCGCAGCCCACAAGTCTCCAGCCCCATGCTGATGGCATGGCTCCCCTGGAGTCTTCAAGCACCACGCAGCCCAGAGACTTACTCAGACACATGCACGAAAATGTCCTCAGTGCCATTCTCTGGAGTAATAAACCCGTGGCCCTGGGAGCGAGAGAACTGCTTGCAGACACCCTTGAAGATGGGGCCAGCGGAGGCACGTGCTGTCCTACAGGAGGAAAGAGAAGATTTTTCACTGGTGGCACTTGCCCAGGAGGTGGCACAGGGAGAGATTTTTGCTATGAACACGATGGTTCCAGGCCGAGCGCGTGGCACCCAGCTGCAGCACACTGGGCAGGTGTGCGTGGCGATGCTGGGCACTGCACTAGCAAAGTGCACCAGATGCCAAGGGCTCTGCAGGCACTGCAGGTGACCACAGCTCAACTGGATAGTCCCAAACCCACCGGGTACTTACGCCGAGTAGGTCCTGGTCCTCTTGGTGGGGAGGGGGCTGGGCAGATCCCGCAGCAGGAGGTTGCCCCGCTCCCAGATGCGGCTGCCCTCCCGCTGGAAGGGGAAGGTTGGCCACACTGGCGACTTGGGGGAGTGCAGGGGTGGCACTGACGGCGGGGCGCTGGGGTCCGATGACATGGTGGGGTCAGTGGGCTCCTCCGTTTTGGGATCGGGTGGGTGGGCAGCAGGAGAAAGGATGCCCAGGCGTGTGGGCCTACTGCTGGTGACCTGGGGAGCAAAAGGGGCTGGGGGTTACAGGGTCTTCTGTGAGGCTTCTGGCACAATTTGCTGTCAGGAATTGTCCCTCAGCTCCCAGCCATTCGTGGGATCAGGGAGCAGGCTGCCAACCTTCAGCATTGGACACCAATCTCCAGCACTGGGAGTTGCCTCAGGAAGCCTGTCCCAGCTTGGAGTCACCTGGGATGTTCCAGAAAATCAGTCCCAAGGGAAGAACCTGGTTTGTTCAACCTTTCAATTGCCAGGATAATCCCACATATTTGAGAAGTCACTAAAAAGCACACCCTGGGAAAAGAAGCAGTGGGCTGGAGGATGGGCTGCACAGGCAGGGACCATTTTGGGAAGGATGCCCATGCAGTGCCAGCATGCCTGGGCCTCCAGTCCCAGGCTCTCTGAACTTCTCTCATCCTGAGATTTCTGATAAAAAAGTGAAGAAAAAAGGCTCAGACAACAGGTCAGTATGTCAAGGTCTGAGGTCTTCTCAGCACAGGAGATTGCTTCAGCCCCATAGGATTTAGGACACAACCCCACCCCACCCATCAGCTTCTGCCCTTCCAGGCACATTCCTACAGGAAGAAGGAGCACCAGGAGAATGCAGTGAGGCTGCCAGCAGCCCTCATGCCTCTCAGGCACCTCAGTTGAGCCACTGCACCAGCACAACCTCCTGCTGCTGCCATCATCAGGCTCCAGTTTCTGAAGGCATCATGCCATTTGCAAGGAGTTAAAGCCCTAAGGGCAGAAAGCCTGCAGACGGAGCAATCACAATTGTGGGCACTCTTGTCCTTGCTGAAGCACCCCAGCATGAAATTGGAGGGGTTGTACATTTTTAAGCCTCCCAGATGCTCTGATGTGTGATCAGCACTGCAGCCGCTTGCTCAGAAAGGCCTTGCTCTGTTTATTTTTATTTGAATTGCTTGCTGCATCTGATGCTGGTGCCTCGGTCCCAGGGTGCCCCATGCCAGGGGGATGCTTGAGGGCACCTCTCTTTGGGTGCCCTGGGTGGGGGCTCATCCAATTCCACTGCTCCTCAGGCTCAGGAGTTTCCATCACCTGGAGCTGAGGAACCCAATATCCCATGGAGTCTGTTCTGCTGATGTTTCTTGGTCTTTCAATAGTTCCTCTAGCTCATGAACTCTAAGGAAATCAGATCTCATTTCAGTAACAGCTTCAGAAGCAAATTCATTGTCTCTCTTTTTCCTGCCTACCCCTTTGTTTCATTCTAATTCACCATCTCTCTTGGCATTTAACCTCCCCCAGTATCTCTCATATTTACTAATAAACACAGAATTAAGTAGTATCAGTTTATTTATTATTCTTTCAGTCTCATGAAGTTGGGACTAAGACTCAGCCTTCTGCTCTTGCTACATGCAAGGAAAAAAACCCCAACCTCCTGGGGCAACCTCTCAGAGCAGAAGAGTTTTCTCTGTAAAAGCAGTTATATCTCTGTCAAAAACACTTGTCTGGAGGCCTCTTCTTTCCCCACACTCCCATCAGTCCTTTCCCACCCTGCCGGGGCATGCAGCATCTTTTGGGACAACACCTGCACATACCAGGAAACACAGAGAATATTTAATTTCTTTTCTGACTCACCGTGGCCTTTTGAGACACAAAGGCCCTGGGGGGATGCCCAAAAGGGGGTCACCTTCACTCTGAAATTAGCAGGCACCAAGGACATGGGAAAAGATTTCTAGAGCAGCTGAAGTTTCAAGGAGGGACCAGGCAATTCCTGTTCCACTCACCCACCTCCACTTTCTTCCTCTTCCACGGGCTGTGCCTGCCACTAGGGCCCCATGGCTGCTAGTCCAGCTTGGATTCTGCCATATGAGCCTTAGCCAGCTCCCTGACAGCTACCCCGTCTCAGCCCTGCAGAACTTCACCCCCAGACCCAGGCAGTAAGGGCCACACTAGAGTCCTACTCCAAGGCAGAAGCCACCACATTCCTCTTGCCCTCTGAGACAACTTCCACTTGTGGCTGCAAACCCCTCCAAACTGTTTTTCCCCTTCCTGGCTCCCCACCCAGACACACACCAAACCCTGTGCTTCAGTGGCTCCTCTCCTCCATGCAGCAACTGAAGGAAGAATGCACACCTGCTTTTCCTCTGCATCCCAGCCCACAAAGGAGCTGTTCAGCTCCTAGATTGACAGGCTCAGCATTTTCTGCCTCCATCACTAGGTTCAGTATCTATTTTCCCCCAAACCCTGGCTCAGCACCTCCTTCTCCCATTCCCATGCTCAGGCTCACTATCTCCTTCCTCCATGCCTAAGGAGCTCAGAGAGGCTCAGGGAGCACCCAAGCGAGATACCCCAATGCCAGACCAGACACCAAACTGCTTCACAGCTCCCATCTGTGCCCTCATTTGACTCCCCTGCCTGCACTGGCAAGCAGCCTGGCCACTTCAGGACAGCAAAAAGTCCCCATGCATTGCTGCAGTATTTGTCACCTTCCCAGGAGGTGTCAGGATTGGAAGAGTGGCATGATTTGGGGAAATGGCCCTCAGTTTTCTGCCACATCATGAAGCCGTCACTATGAAAATGGCCTCACCATGGTGCGCCTCCTCTGTGCGGCTTTCTCTGACAGAGGAGGCCTTTCCGTTCCCCCACCAGCTTAGGGACAATGGAGGGTATGTAACCTGAATAAGGACGCTTGGAGCAAACTATTAGTATGCTGAGGGAGTTGGTTGGCATCCACAAGGGGCTGGAAAAATGGAAGTTTCCCAGAGGCAAAATTAAAATAAAAGGCAAGGGGGTGTGCAGGAGGGGGAGCTTGCAGCAACAAAATGGTGTGGGCTGGTGAAGTGGCAACCAAGAATGGGCTTGTCCCGGGTTCAGTCATGGGACAAGCCCAGGCTCAGGTGCCCTGGAAGGCTCCCTGTTTTGGGGCATAAGTGGCAGTGAAGAATGGGAGCATGCAGGGCACTGGTGAGGAGGCAGACTGCTCCAGAGACAGAGGGGACAGCAGCAGAGGGTGCCCTCCTGGGCTGCTGTTTGCCCCCAGGGGCTGAGCTTGATCCTTGAGAGAGACCAAGAAGGTGCAATTCCCTACAAGCACTCTGAGGGCTCTCTAGATGGCCCATGGAGATGTTGCGGGGGAGCTCTGGTGTAGAGTGGCAGCCCACTGGGATAAACACAGGGACAGGGCACAGCAAGGCTGTGGGATCCCCATCCTTGGCAAATGCACAGAGCTGCCTGCTCTAACTCCTGCTTGGAGCAAGGGCTGGAGCAGAGATCCCTGTACTGGGGCCATGCCAAGGCTGTCTCGCTCAGCCAGCAGCACTCTGCCCCTCTTCAGCACTTGGATGAAGCATCTCAGATTTGCTGGTCAGCTTCGGTGCCCAGCAGCTGAATTCCTGGCTTTGGTGGTGCTGGTGAAGCTGAGGCTGAATAGGAGCTTTGGCACATGGGGGACTTCAGGGTCGTGTCCTACCTCCCACCTCATTTAAATCCCTGCTGCAAACAAAGGCGCCGAGGAAACTGAACTCAGGGCAGAAGCAAGTGAGAGAAGAGTGGGGGCACAAGCATATCCTCGCCAGTGTCTCCTTCCCTCCCAGCCCAGACGCAGATCAGGGAAAACCTCTACTGTCCTCTTTCCCTCCCTGCTCTCCACCCCACCATCCTCTTCCGAATCTTTTCTCCACAGTGCAGCGTCAGCAGAGGGCAAGGAGGGAGTACCTCGGCACAAGAGGCATTTTCACCCTCTCCTCAATCTCCTGTGGTCACAGTAATCTCTGCTGCGGATGAGAGCGTCTCTCCCCACCTCAGGACTCTCCCGACCTGGCTGACACCACCTGAGGACACTAAGTCCATCCCCCGCACGTATTAAGTGCAGGGACGAAATCCGGGTCACTTGAGGAAGCAAGCGGAGACTGCAGCAGCCCGGCTCTGCCGCGGGGCACGGGAAGCCTTTCCAGCACAACCATCCTCCACCGCCACTGCCGGACCCCCACCCCGCTCCTCCCTGCCTCTTCTTGGTGGCTTTGCTCAGAGGATCTCCGGGGTGACAGTCCTCCGAGCCAAGGAGACAAGCGGCTGCAAGCCCAGGGCTGCCTGGAAGGATGCTCTTAAAAAAAAAACAGTTCCTACTCTGCCCACCTTCCCCCCTCCCCAAAAAAAAAACCCATCTCAAAGCCAAACCCCAGAGCCCTCTGGTGATAGGGTCTTCTTTGGCTGCAGAAACCAGCTTTGCTTTTCTATTTTTTGGTGGGCAGGCTCCTGAGCAAGCGGAGATGACAGTCAGGAGCCCTTGCAGGCGGAGGCAGAAAACCCAGGCCAATTAAGGCAGACAGGCAGTAGACACATCAGCTTTTATCTCGAGATCCAAGTACCCCATTCATCAGCAGCGACTGAAAGGTCTGCGGTTTATCAAATAAAATCACTGTCTCTCTCCCCTTCTTTAAAGCCAAACACATTGACTTGGGTGCTGGCTATGACCTTGTTTAACTAAACAGCCTTTCAAAGCCCCCTAGAAGGGGGGAAAGAGCCTCTTGAAGAGGCAGCAGCCTCTGTCTGCCACTCCCCGTTCATTAGTGGCAGCGGGAAAAAAAAAAAGAAAAAAAAAAAAAACCCTCCCGCTCCCTCGCCCGGGCGGGGGAATACATATTTAATTAGCTTAATCGCCCTCGGTGAGTCGGCCCTCCCGTGCGGCGTTTCTTTGTGCTCTTTGCCAGCCGCTGGAAGCCCCGGGATGCCCAGGATGGATTGGCGGATGGGTGGCCGCTTTGCTGGCGGCACTCACGCTCCGGCTCTGGACGTGACCCTTCGGCTGGCCACACCGCCGCCTTTATGGGCAATTCCCTTTCACACCGCCGCTCCTCTTTGTAAATACTCGGATGTTGCCTGCCACCACACTCGGCTCTCCCGAGTGCCATTGCTCCCCCCGCCCCAGCCAAGGAGCTGGAGGTTATTTTCCCTCTGCTGCCTTTTGCAGTAATCTCCTGCACGGGCCGCTCTCCATCACCTTCTCTCCATCCCTTGCGACTGCCGGTGGCCTCGGGAGAGGAATCAGGTTTACTACCCCTCTAAATCTGCCCCAGTGGGAAAAAAGGTCTCTGTATGTCTAAAAAGACACCCCATCTCCACAGCCAGCAGCCAGCAGCCATCTCCTCACCCTATGGAGCACAGAAAGCAATGCCCTGGCCCGCTGCCATTCTCAGGGAGGCTGATGCCCCCCCAGACCTAGCTTGTCTAGACACAGGCTGAAACAGAGAAGAGCTACACCCCTCCAGACGCATGAGCGTGTCCCCAGACCTCAAGCAAAAACAAAAATCCCATTTTTCGGCTGCACATTCACCTGTCGAGGGACCCAACAACAACACAGTGGCCAGCAGAGATCCCAGGGGGGCTGCCATGAAGGGCACGAACCAACTGGGGAACCACGATGGCTCCAGGCAGGGGTAACCACAAGCAGGGCCACCGCAACGCTGGCTGGGCTATGTTTCTCCATCCTTCCTTCCTCGGAGAAGGCTCACAGCCTTGGTGTCTGGCAGATTTTTATAAATGCTGTCTCTGTCCGATGCTAATGAAAGCCTCTCAGCTCCCCCACTCCCGTTTTTAGTTACCAGATCATGTTAGGAGTTAAATACCAAGCAAGGCCATTTTCTCACCTACCCTGCCTATTACAAACCCATTTGATGAGAAAAAATTACTAGAGGAAAAATAAAACTAGGCGGTTTTTGGGCAATGCACACTGACAGCATCCCCTCCCCAGCTAAGCCAATCATACTCCCAACTCGGGAGATCTTTGCTGAGATAGTCTCGCCTACGATACAGCATGCTTAGCGCTAAAATATGAATGTCACCTTTATGGATTGATTATAAAAAGCTCCCTTTGGGAGTGTGCTGGGCTGCCCAGTTCTCAGGGAGGCCATGAGGGACAGCAAACAGGCTGACAGATGCAAAGGAGAAGCAAACGGAGAAACCATCATGGAGGCTTGATTTATCTTTTAAGCATGTATGGATAATCATCATTCCCAAATACCAAGTTTGAGAGTTGTTTGCTTTCTTGTGACGGTTTTTGTTTCTTTTTTTTTAATTAGCATAGCATCTGTTCAAAGACCTGGCACAAGCATCTTCGTCTGTGTCCTTCCTTCCTCCTTTGTGGATCTAACTTGCCATCGGCAGGAATAGTGCAGCCAGCCCAAAGAAATCCCAATTCCAGCCCCCATCGCTACTTTAATAAGTCAGATTTTTCACAAATTGCCTCCCGCTGACCCGGCAATCAGAGAGCTGGATCCCAGATGAGCTCAGCCCTCCGTGGCAAAGCCCTGGATTATTTGCCCCCAAGCCAAAGCAGACGTGCAACATTGCTGCCGCCACCCCCAGGGGAGTTATTGTTCCTGAGGCTGGTGGGGAATAATCACACCGGAGGTGGGAAATCACACTTCATTCTCTCACCTCTCCACCGTCAAAAGAAAAACGCAGGTTTCAAAGAAAAAGGTGGTGTGTGAAGTTTAATCTCCAGCTACAATAGCCCGGGCACGCTGCATGGCCATTGTGCCTCCCCTTACTCACCTCCTCAGCAGCGACGGGCTCCCTGGAGCTGCGCTCTGCAGAGCATCGGTGCTCGGAGGCGCCGGACGCTCCTCCGCTGCCTTGCGAGGAGCAGCGGTCTCGCCTGCAGCCCAGCTCCGGGGGCTTTCTCGGCTGCCTGGCGGCTGATGGAT
Organism: Sialia sialis; assembly: GCA_009812075.1. Lineage (NCBI taxonomy): Eukaryota > Metazoa > Chordata > Aves > Passeriformes > Turdidae > Sialia > Sialia sialis. Next base: position 25,381,373 of record VRYO01001878.1, read on the forward strand.
CTGCGGTATCTGATGTGTGGATGATGTGCGCCTGGAACACACACGCATCCGCACGCCTTCCCCTGACGTCAGGGCCGGGCCAGGGGGAGCGGGCAGGTGGGAGGGATCAG
>VRYO01001878.1:25388454-25429669 GCA_009812075.1 Sialia sialis
GGGTGGAGCATGGAGTAGGCGGTGACCACTCATGCCTCCCCAGCGTTTTGTCTACACAAAACCAAGCAATCTAAATTTTGCTACACATTGTTTCTCATTTATTACATTTCCAAAACTAGCGCCCCCCCCGCCGGTGACAGCGGGTGGCAAGCCCGGCCCGGCCCCGCCTGAGGAGGGACAAAATGGCGGCGGGGGCCCCGCCTCGCCCCGCGCCGCGTCAATCAGGGCGCGCGCCCCCCCAGCCGAGCGCGATTGGCTGTGGCGGCACCGGAAGCGGCGCGAGGCCGGGGCGCGCGGCTCCGCGTGCGGCCGCTGGGTGCGGGGGAGCTCCCGGCCGCCTTCCCTTCGGGACACCGCCACACCGGGCTCCGTGCCGCGCTTTGGCGTGCGTTCCCAGGCCCGGCCACCATGTTTGTCCTGGTGGAGATGACTGACACTGTGAGAATTCCTCCCTGGCAGTTTGAAAGGAAACTGAACGAATCCATTGCTGAAGAGCTAAACAAGAAATTGGCCAATAAGGTAAAGCACGGGTCACGTATAGGCTGATGCAGGCATCACGACATCCCCTAGCGTTTCTTCCTTTTATCTGTGCCTGCTGAGGTGCGTGGGTTTAGATGTGAAGGCCACCCCCTGCGAGTGTAAACAGACAGCCAGGACATTTTTCTGATGGCTGATGTTGTCATGGGAAGATACTGAGACACAGATGGGGCAGAGAAGCATGGAAGAGAAGTGAGAGCAGCTGCTGGCTTGTGCTGAAAGGAACAATCCAAAGTGCAGCCTGAAAAACAAGTGCAAACTAATCCAACCAGTGGGAAATTTAAAGAAAAAAATATATGATATGAACACATGTAGAGCACATGGAAGAAAAACGAAGCTGTTAATAGCCGATTTGGTTTGTGCTTAGTAATTGAGGTACATGGTGGCAGTAAGGAGTTGGCCTTTGGTGCAGGATATAAAAAGTGTTTTCTGGTGGACCTGGAGGTCAGAGATTCCCTGTGCACCCCTGGGACTGTGATTAGTGTACGGCTCTCAACACAAGGCAGGTGCCAAACTCAAAACGCAACACGAAAGGAGCTCAAAAGAGCAACCTGAGGGACTGTGAATAGAAGATTATACTGGCAGGTTATGAAAAGCAAAAGTCTTCCTTCACCCACTGCTGACTGGTAGATGCCTCATATTTTGTAGGCAGCGAAGCTGTCTCAGAAGTAGCAGAGAAACCAAGAATTGCCTTGTGTCTCCCTGAAGCTAATATAATATAAGACAAAGGCAAGCCTAGAGAAGAGCCTTCTGGAAGCATAATGCTAGCAAAAAGCATGTTTAGCATTTGGACCAGCTGTGGGGCTGGTGAATGACGGGGAGCTGTTTACTGTCCTGGCAGCTCAAGTTCTCTCACCACTGACAATTTCCCCAAGGGTTTCTCTTTGTAGCAGTGTTCTTTCCAGTGCCAGTGAAAATGGGCTTCCACAACACTTGAGTTGGGGTTCCCCTATGGTGCTGGTGTTGTTCCAAAACAGCCTCCAACCCATCTTGCCACCCTTCTGTTGCTGCCTTTTGAAAAAGTGTGCGTAATGTATGAATTCCATAGTTTGCTTGATTTTACCTGGTGGCTTGTTTGATTTACTGCTCTTAATTTTTTTTTTTTCTTTTCTCAGGTCGTATACAATGTTGGGCTCTGCATCTGTCTGTATGATATCACAAAGCTGGAAGATTCATACATATTTCCTGGTGATGGTGCATCGCATACCAAAGGTAAGTGCTTTTCCTCAGTTATATTGTGTTGCAGAAGGTTAATCAATGATCCGGAAATGTAAGCCGAGTTCAGTTGTTAGGGAAAGTAACAACCTTAAGTTCACAGCCTTAACTCTGTTCCTGCTAGGAGAGCAAGAGGAACATGGTGAAAGTCTCTTTTTTTCTCTGCAGTTTTGGGTACAAATACAGCTGTAAATAGCCAGTCCTTGCCTTCTCCAGCAGCCCATCTCTGTTCTACAATTAGAGCCATAGGTATGGGGTAAGGAAAGGGTTAATCTAGTTGAAAATCTGCACACAGAAAATAAGTTGTAATAATTGGTCTGCATTTCTCTGGTATTTTTTCTTTTTGAAGCTTATTTTCCCTAGCTAGGATGTTAAAACCTGTTTCCACATATAGCATTTGCACAGCGTTTAATGCTCCTGTGCTAGCTGGAAGTTTGATGACACTTTTGTTGCAACTTAGACAGATCTGGTTCATCATATATTCCTAGTGATTTTTTTTTTCAAATAAGAAATTACTAATTTTTTTACTTTGACTCTTGGCAAATCTGAGTAAAAACTAGAAGTGAGCACATAAAAGACTATTTCTTTTAAGTTAAAATGAGGGTTTAAACTGGTAAGAAATGCATTTTTCTAGTTTCAGTTTACAGTGTGGAAACATAGGTTGAGCACATGAAATATCTCCTGTTAGAAGGAAACTGCACTGACTATATGTGCCTCCCCTTGTCTAAATTTTAACTCCAAAAAAAAAAAAAAAAAAAATCAAACTAATTTCCTGCAAATAAAAGCTTCTCTAATACTGAAGAAAGATGTCAGGCTTCCCTGCTTGCTTTAATCTACATTCAGCTTCTCAACTTAGAATTACTCCTTGAACTGAAAGAAGGGAACTTTTCTCTCTGAGCTTGGGAAAAAAGTCTGCTTTCAGAATCTGGGGTAGCACTTTGATAAATCCCACTGTGTCTGGTCCCACTCTTTCTTAAATGCACTGCCTAGTTTAAAAGAGGAGCACTGAGGAGGTACAGCTAAAATGATGTTAAAATTCTCAGAAACATTGTTTGGCTGAGATTGTCTTAGTGTAGCACTATTGTAATAGTAAAGGCCATATGCTTATTTAGAAACATTTTATCTAGATTGGAGGAAAAATCAATTTATGTTAGAGAACCTTGTTTAATCAGATAATACTTGATTTAAAATATTTCATTTAAATGAAAATACAGCTTTGCAGACAAAGATAAAAGGCAGAAGTGTTATGAGAATGTATAATTTCAGCTGATACTCTTGACCATGAAGCATTGTGCTTCCATCATAACTTAATCAGAGGCTATGCTCCATCTTTATCATCTACACTTTCTTTCTGTGAACTTCTTGCAAAACTGAGGAGTTGGGAACAGGAAAGTGCTGATTAGCTGCTGCCAGAATTTATACAAACCGATTAGGAATCAGAGCTCTTATTCCCATTTTTCTATCTAATCAGTGCCTGTAAAGAAGTTGTAAAAGAAGCTTAGTGTTTTAGAGGGCATACAGATGTGGGATTTTGTTTTAATGGCTGCCACCCTGTGGGAGGACTATAGTTTACTAACATGGACATCACATTAATGATCTGTTTTCTTTTAAGTGCATTTCCGCTATGTGGTCTTCCATCCCTTCCTGGATGAGATTCTGATTGGACAGATTAAAAGCTGCAGCCAGGATGGCGTCCACGGTAAACCGCAACTTCTGACATTAGGGACACGTGAGCTGCAGAGTTCTTGGGTCTGTTGAGATACTGATTTTGGCTGGCATAATGCTCTCTTGTGGGCTGCTTAATGGCTGTTACAGGTCTCTACTGCTGCTCTGATCTGAGGGTGGTTGGTAGTTTGAGCCTGGCAGCTTCCCTGATCCTGATGGTTTGTCCACACTCCCTTTTCCTTTTGCCTGAGAATAACAGGCAAGCCCGTCTGAAGTGTAGACTGGATTCCTTTCCTTGCTTCAGTTAACAGAATTCATTTTTCCAAAGTGGAACTTTTGGCTTATGTTAGTCTGGTGTATTTTTCCTATAGCGCTTTGCAAATTTGCGTTCATTTCCTATACCTGAAAACTCGTCAGGGAAATGTCTTTGCCAGCACAAAGTGCTGCCAGAGTCATGGAATATATAATGGATGAGTTGCTTTCCTTTCCTCCAGGAGTCTTCCATGCAAGGGAGCTCTGCTGCTCAGTTGTTAAATTAGGACAGTAAGGTTACCTTGGCTGCTTTGTTGCTGAATTTGGGCATGGTCCATTCCCTCATAGAATTCGACATCATGAAATCTCAAGGGGGGATGTGGGGGCTGTTCTAACTTTATATTGGTCTTTATTTAACATACTACATCTGTGATTTCTAAGCTCTTTTTTGTCACAGACCTCTATAGCATCTGACTCATTTCTTGGAACGCTTTCATTTCCATTCCTGCTCCAAACAACCTTTTCCTTTCCCAGCGGGCTCGAAGACTGTGTCCTCTGTTGCTCTATGTACTTTCAGCTGGGTGGTTGCTCTGCTGCCAACTGAAATTGAGCGTTGTGGCTCAAAGAATAATTCCTGCATAATCTCAATGTCCTTCCTGAGAGAGGAAGGAGAATGAACCTAGAAATGCATTTTAGGAATGACTGTGGAACATCATTTGCAAATAATTGTTTCAGTCTTAACCAAATTCTTTTCTCTGCAGTTTCTATTGGATTCTTTGATGATATTGTCATCCCACCAGAATCCCTGCAACAGCCAGCTAAGTTGTATCCTTTGATCACCTTTGATAACTTTACTACTTCATTTCAAAAGATTGTGCAGTGCTGGCCCAATAGGCATTCACTACTGCAACAATGAAGGTGCTCAGCAGCAGAAGCTAAGCCCTTCTGTCGGGCAAGTCCCACAGACTGTTATCACAGCTAGACAGGCCCTCACGCTCATTAGGTTTTGCAGGATCATTGTGCCCGCTGATAGAAATGAATGGCAGTGTCCCCTGCCCAACTGTAATCCCTGCCTCCAGTCTTGCCTGCTGCTGAAGATAGAGTGCAGCTTTTACCACATCGTGTAATATCTGCAAACATGTGTCTGTTGTACTTCATTGTGGTAGGCGAGGTTGTCTTGGGTCTGAGGAGTTTTGCTTGTCTGATGGTCTGTTCTGTTGCTGGGTTTTTGTGGGGATGCATACACCTTGATGCAGGAAAATCAGGATAATGGGGGTCCTGGGCTGCTCAGGCAATGAATGACCTGGGACAGCACATGGTGGTTTGGGAAATAACTGTGGAAAGGCTTTGAATCCAGTCTGTTCTCAGAACTGTCAGAAAGTGATCTGTGACGCAGAATACTGTTTCCCTCCTTAATCCTTGGCCAGTGATGAAGCAGAGCAGGTGTGGGTATGGGAATATGAGACAGAAGAAGGGGCCCACGACCTTTACATGGACATTGGGGAAGAGATCCGCTTCCGAGTCGTGGATGAGACGTTTGTTGATACGTCACCGACCGGTCCAAGCTCTGCAGAGGCTTCCACTTCAAATGCAGCAGAAGAAGTCCAGAAGAAAGAGGCACCCTACACTCTTGTGGTAACTACGTGCATTAATTCTTACAGCCTTGTGAGTGTTGTGGTTTATTCCGTGTCTGGAATAACACCCCTTTCCCAAGGGACTGATTGCTTTAAGCTGACCATGAAGCAGTCACAAAATGAAAGGAGTGGAAAAGGGGAGAAATGAGACTGTTCTTTGTGGTTGCTCTGTTTTCTGAGTGTTTTCACTGGAACATGTCGTGGTTGTTGGTGGCTCCCCCTGGGAGGCCGAATTAAAGCAAACTGTGTATGCATGAAGAGTACAGAGCTGGGAGCAACACATCAAGATTTATGTGGCAACTGAACAGTCTTTCCTTGCAGTGCTCTGGCATAAAACCCACCTGAGAACAATGCATGAGAAAGGTGGCAGCTGTATTCCATAGCTTTAAAGGGAGAGATGTTGTATTTTTAGGCATTTTCCTCTATTTTCAATGGAGTTTACAACTACATGCTCTCGTCTTCTCTCTCTGATCAGGGATCAATCAGCGAGCCCGGCCTGGGCCTTCTGTCGTGGTGGACAAACAGTTAGCTGCCATCAGAGCCTGCTCCACAGAAAGTCTTTCCGGTGGATGTTTTGGGGGATAATGGAACCCTGCTGGTGCTCATTACTCCTCCGAAGCTGAATAAGGAATTAGAGCTGGCATTCTATGTTTTTCCTTCAGCTTCCAATCTGCCAGAGAGAGACAGTTGCTTTCAAGTAACGTCTTCACTGATGTGCAGAAGTGAATTTACAGGCACAAAAAGCCTTGAGCACAGCAGCTACAAACTCAGCTGGAGCTTTGGTCTCCTGCCCCGGAGGGAAAATTGTGGAGGTCTTCGCTTGCCTGAATTAAGGAAGAAGTTGACTTCAGTGAGTAAAGGCAGAAGAGAATACCTATCGAGAAGTACCACTCCTTAGGCTGGGAGCTTTATCTCAGAGGATTAGAAACCTGCCCTTCTTTTGACAGCAAAAGAAGAGACAGAAAAAGGCTAGAGTTAGCAGAGGTGTGGTACTCTGGAGACCTGGAAAATGCTGCTGCTGGGAGAGCAGAGGAGGTGGTGGTGGTGTTGTTCTGCTAAGAATGGGAACTTTACCCATGGATGAAGTCAGCCAGAAGGAACAGGAATGACAGTTTACCCAAAAGTAACCCAGGCTTAGTGAAGATGAGTGCTTTGGAAAACTACAGGCTGCTTATTGTGCTGGATGGAATGACTTTTTTGGGTGGGCTGTATTTATACAGAATGAGCTAAACTTTGCAGGAGTTGGACTGAAAATACAAAATTATGGACTGAAATGGACCAAGGCTGTGTTGAGCAAGCTAAATCCTTGTTTGTGGGGGGTGTTAATACCCTCAGTAAAATAAATAGTAAAAACCACACAGCCTGCCTTCCTGTACAATTTGTGGGGGAATTATTAGTTTCCTGCCTAGCAGGAAGGAAACACTTGCCTCCTGCAGTTTAGCTACTTGGATTTCAAGGCAGACAGATTTGAGACCAGTGCTTTGCTCTGTGCTAACAGCCAATGACAAACAATTGCCATCACCCTCCCTGACAGCAGTACAAGGAAAAGAGGGAACAAAACAGTGAGTAAAATCTATGCAGGGCCCATTGCCAAGAGAGTGATGTTGCACATAATTACAAAGCCAGCCACGTTTGGCAGGAAGGAGCTGTAATTCCCTGGGATAGTGGGTCTGCTTAACCTCCAACTGTGAAAACAAAGCCTGAGTCATCAGCGCCCTCCCTGCAGCGTCGCTAGAACCCCTTAATTCTCGACTGTTATTCCTGGTGCAATCCCCTAATTAAAAGGGAGTCTAGAATTCTTTAGGTTCACACAGTAACGGAGGTCCATCTGTGCACACAATAAGCTCACTGAATGCCACCTACAGAGCAGCAGTGCTCACACATGCAACCGTCTAGCTGTGGTAGAAACAACTGTTTGCAGAAACCCCCCAGCTGTTTGTAAAGGTGGAAATTTGGGTGAAACAAGTGAGGAGCTTTCACACAGGCTGTTCTGGGGGAGTTCCAAGGCAAGGAGAAGAAAACAGTCCAGCTACTCCAGGTAGGTAGACAGGTCAGGGCTCCCACGAGTACAGTAAGGTGGTAGTGATGTGATTTGTGTGCTGCTCTCATTAGAGACTCCTCAACATCTGCTCTAAGCTGTGCTTTAGGAAACTAGCTAAGTGCACAATGCTGGGAAAGCAGATACAGCAGGTGTTCTTTGAAAGTTTGTCATCGCTGCAATGGTGGCATTGGACAGGAATGTAGAAGGGAATGTGGTCATAATAACAAATGTAGCTTGCAGTAGGTTAATGTCAAGAGCTAAACAGTCCAGGACAGCTGCGAGGGCTCTTTTTTGTTTTTACCACACTGAGTTACTATTCCATTTGATTTTTTATCTCCATATAGCGATTTACAGTTCTTTCCCACCCTCCCAGCAACAATGACAGGGATTAGGATGATGAATACAATTAACACATGACAGAAGAGATGGTCACATTCTTTATTTTCATTTTAAGTCTTTAGCCATCAGTAAAGTGAATGGGCAGAAAACAACCAACTGAGCAGACAAACCCACCTTCGCTGGTTATTTCCAAATATAAATAACTGTGGGAAAACTGAAATTGAGCCAAAATAGAAAAAGGGAGCTGGGGAATTTAAAAGACAAAAGTAAGCCTAGCTGCACTCCCTTTTCATAGTGTCAGTGAAGAGGAAGTACTATAACAAAAAGGAAGCTATGGTTACATTTGATCAGACATTTATTCCAACAGTAGGCATGGAATTGCACTTTCATGAAAATGCCAAAGCTGAATCGAGTCCAGTGCACTGGGGCATTGTGCGCACTTAGCTTGATTTCTGCTGCAGCTCCTTCATTCTGTTCAGGGCACTGCCAGCCTGAAACCACTCGATCTGGGACTCATTGAAGGTGTGGTTCAGCATGATTGTTTCTTGGCTCCCATTGGGATGCTTGATGATGCATTTCAGAGGCTAAAGGAAAAAGACAAGTTTTATTTTCCCTTCTCTTTCAAGGGAGGTTATCTGAAGCTTCTCACAGAAAAATTTCTACATGGTTTTAAAGGGAAAAGTGCAGCTCAGGGTGGATCTTAACATAAAAGTGAGGTTGCAGTTCCTTCTAGGGAACACTATGCTTAAGTTGACAAATCCAAGAATCCAGAGTATGGTACAAAGGTTTCTCTTTAACTGTTCAGAACACCACTGATTCTGACCTATCTCCTAGCCCACCGTGTCTCACCTGGCTGGCAGGCTGCACTGCTCATCAGTGCCAGTGCTGCCTCACAAGCACTGACTCACCACTGATGCCCATCAGTGGCACATCCCTGCCGCCAAGTGCATGACAAGACACCCAGACAGTTACCTTTCCAGGTGCAAAGTCTTTCAATCCCACAATGCTCAGCTTATCCACAGGATGAATCTTGTTATAGTCTGCTGGATCAGCAAAAGTGAGAGGCAGTAGACCTTGCTTCTTCAGATTGGTTTCTGTGGAGAACAAACCACCAGCCACGCTTGTAACTCCAGGGAAGGAGGATTGCCTTCTGGCTGCCCAGTACTTCTCAGAGTACTATTCCAGCAACAATTACTATCTTTGTAGCAATATCCACATATCCGTTGTTTGTGGCATATCTAACTAGGTATGTAACAGGACTCCTGACAAGGAAGGACCTTGCCATTTGCCAGCAGGGAGGGTTCATGCCTGTAGGCAAGGTATAAACACCACTTCCACTCAAACCAAACACATCCTGTTTACAAACACCACAGGGGAACCCTGACTCACCATGGATCCTGGCAAAGCTCTTGGTGATGATGACCCTTCCTCCCAAGTGACGTGGCTCCAATGCTGCATGCTCCCGGCTTGATCCCTCACCATAGTTTTCATCCCCAATAACTGCCCATTTGACACCCATTTTCTGTGAGAAGACACACATTGACATTTGTGCAGCCACTCAAGTGAGGAATTAACAATAAATACCCAACCACATATCTAATTTCAGCACTTCACTGACATTGCTATGCTATGACACTTTCTCCCAGAAGACTCCCTTGAGTTCTGAGAAATGAGATAAATAAAGGAAGTTAGGCATTGCCATCCTTGCTGACAAGGTCTGAAGAGGATTGGTCTTGGGATCCAGAGCAAAACTTTTCCTTCCTTTTCCTGCCATCATGCTATGCCAGACCAGTGTTTGCACAAGCCATGACCTCTGCTCTACTTCGGGAAGGGATATGGAAAATTTTAACCTCTCTCTACTGAAAGAGCCAATCAGAAACAACTGCCAAGTTGTCCAGAGGGTAAAAGGACACTTCGTGAGATTTGAAGCCTAGCATTAAAGAATGAAGGGGATAAGACCATAATTTCTTTAAACATTAAACATTAGACTAGTCACAGCTGAAGCATTCCAGGAGGCAAGATTTAGTTATTCTAGCTTTGTAAGGTGTGCAGAGCCTAAAGGAGTTAGTTCTCTTTCATCTCTGATTTCTGGTCCCCTCTGAGTCATGAGATCCTCCTCCTTCTTCCCCCTAGCAGGTAGGGACAGAATCTCCTACAGGAACTGCAATCATTAGAGAAAGCACCAAGAAAATGCCTCAATGCCAAATGAATTCGCAGCTGCTGTTACTTGAGAGCTGGAGGGTGAGCCCCTTATTTTTGGCACAGAGTGCCCGAAGTGTAAACATCCACTTAAAATAGATGTGTTAGGGGAACGACTTACCTTGTAGTAACGGGCTGTGTCTGGAACTGGGCCAAACTCCTGGGTTAATGCGTTCCGCACAGAGTTGGCTTTGCCGTTTTCAATGTTGATAGCACCAATGAGCAGGTTGTTGGAGATGTTGTCCAGATGGCCACGGAATTTAAGCCATGGTCCGGCTGCAGAAATATGATCAGTGGTGCATTTCCCTTTTACCTAAAGCATAGTAGAAGAGAAGAATGTCTCAGGATGGAGGAATATACTTGACCCTTCCTCAACACTTTTAACTGTGAAGCATTAACTGGGAGGAGTGGTTGATACTCCAGAGGGCTCTGCAGCCCTTCAGAAAGACCTCAACAGGTTAAAGAGGTAGGCAGAGAAATGTCTGAAGTTTAGCAAGGGCAGGTTCAGGGCCCTGCACCTGGGAAAGAGTAACTCTATGCACCAGCACAGGCTGAGGGCTGACCTGCTGGAAAGTGGCTCTGCAGAGAAAGACCTGGGGGTCCTGGTGGACAATGGTCAAGTTGTCCATGAGCCACCAGTGTGGCCAAGAAAGCCAACGGTATCCTGGGGTGCATTAGGAAGAGCATTGGCAGCTAGTTGAGGGAGGTGATCCTGCCCCTCTACTCAGCCGTAGTGAGCCCACCTCTGGAATGCTGTGTCCAGTTCTGGGCTCCCCAGTACAAAAGAGACATGGAGTTCCTAGAGCAGGTTCAGGGGAGGGCAACAAAGGCAATTATGGGACTGGAGCATCTTCTGTCCAGCCTCAAGAAGAGACAAATGAGAAGGGACCTCTCATTTACGCTATCTGTAAGTATCTGAAGAGAGGGTGTCAAGAGTGTGGAGCCAGGCTCTGCTCATCAGTGTCAAGCAATAGGACAAGAGGCAATGGGGCAGAAACTGAGGCACAGGAAGTTCCACCTGAACATGAGGAGCATTCTTTACTGTGCAGTGACCACAATGGAACAGATTGCCCAGAGAGTTTATGGAGTCTCCCACACTGGAGATATTCAGGAGCCATCTGGACACAATCCTGTGCCACGTGCTCTGGGATGACCCTGCTTGAACAGGGAGCTTGGACCAGATGACCACTGTGGTCCTTTCAAACCTAACCCATTCTGTGATCATCATATCTTTTTTTAAAGGTATAAATCCCAGAAAAGCACATCAGTTACAGAATCAAGGCACTCTAAAGCAGAACACAGTGGTCATTCTGCATGTATTGGGCAAGAAGAACATCCCTCTTCCAAAGGGTAAATTACAAAAATTAGCTTAGCTGTGAACATCCCCTGCTGTGTCCTCACTTCCCTCAGCAGCAGGCTGTTCAGGTACAAAAAACAATTAAGCCTAAGCCCTTCCTGCTACAGATCAGCCTCCCTGCTGAGGAACTTCAACAAGATGCCAAGTGTTACCCTCTAAGTTTCCAAACTGCACATAAGCCTTCTCAGCTTGTAAGAACAGAATTCCCAACCAGATATAATGGCTTTCCAACTGGTAAGTTCTAAAGTGCTTGTAACAGAATTGCCAGTGTCAAAAACTTTTGCACAGCAGTATGGCCCTTGGGAGTACCTCCAACTCTGTCACTGAGAACCAGGAATGTTCCCAAAGGTCAGCTCAAAAGGGATTGCATTTCAGAACCCCTCACCATATCAACTGAAGTTTCCATCTGTTAACTCACCTCAGGCAGTGAGGAGAAACCCATGCCTCCACTGAAAGACCAAACTGCAATGTTTAACAAGTGTGAAGTAATTTCTATAAAGTGGGAAGAGAACATGCATACTGATGGATGAGAAGTTCCCAACGACCTCATTTCAGACAAAACACATCTTAGAACAGTCAGTATTAGAGATGCTAATTAAAGAACCCATCCACCTTTCTATAGGAGGTTGTAACTGGGACAAATTTTGCAGACTGCACGGTTTGGGCAGGATCATATTACATGCTATAACAAGCTTGCTTTTGCATGTTGCTAGCAAACCACTAGCCCAAAGGAGAAGAGTTGCTTAGTTATAACAGAAAGAAGTATTAGAAGGAAACGCATGGAAGAAAGAAAGACCCTTGCTTCCCTTTCTGCAACAATGTGGTTGTAGGGAGAGAGAATCAGGTGTCTCAAAGGCACATCCAAAGCTTCTAGCAGTTGCTGTGCAAACCCCTGTTCAAGCAGACCTGTCACAGATGATGCTCCCCCACTTTGTTCCTGACCTTGATGAGGATCAGCATGTCTTCTAGATCCTTGCCATCCCACTTATCAAAGGGCTCAAGAAGCTGGAGACGCTGGCTGGTGGGGCTCACATCCACGCGCTGCCCACTGCCATCCTTGGGAGGGTACTGATAGGTGTCCTGGCCTGGGTCAAACTCCTTCCAAAGAAGAAAGGAAAATCATCAGCCTCAGCCACCCCCAACAGCATGTGAAGAACAAGCCAATACAGGCAACTGCACCCATTCTAGCTCCACCCCCACGTGTCACAGTTCAGTAAGTTCCCTCAGTATAAATAAAACACTGCTAGTGTCAGATCTTCCCTCCCTCTGCCCCCAGACAGAGCAGTTACCATCTTGGGCAGCTCATCTGCATCAGGTGCTTCTAGTTTAAACTTCTTCCCATCTGCTCCTGTCAAGTAATCTGTCTCAGGGTTAAATTTTAGAGTGCCAGCAATGGACAGGGCTGTGACAATCTGAAAGAAAAAAAAATTACAAATTTAAAGGCATATTCTACCTCCCATTACTTCACCTGAAGGTCCTACATATAAGTCTCAAAGTCACGAGCCAAGCTACTAAACAAGGCACACTGGACTCTTCTGCAGGCACCCTGAACTATTCCACAGCCCCTCCTCTGGCTGTTTCTTACCTCCGGAGAAGTCACAAATGCATGAGTCTCTGGATTGGCATCATTGCGGCCTGTGAAATTCCGGTTGTAGGACGTAACTATTGTATTTTTCTCTCCTTTCTTGATGTCCTTCCTGTGAAAGAAGCAAACATGCTCATCAGATCCAAATTGAATACTGCTTCTAGATGCCTCACTGCTAGAATCCCCCAGCTTGGTTTTGGCAGCAATCACTACATTAGAAACATGAGCTGGTGCCTGTACATGTTTTCCACCCTTAAGCACAGACTCAAAATGAATGAATGCAAACCCAAGTCAAAAACTGATTCTTGCAGTAGTTTTCACAGCCCACGTTGTCTACTGTTGAACTGTCTAAACAATAATCAACGAAGCACATTGCCTTTGGATATCCCATAGTCAACTATGATAAAGCAACATAATAAAGTGCCTCCCATCCCTTCTATTGGGAATTATTCTCTGCCACTCCAATGACTGGTGTTCGCCTAATTCATTTTTGGTATTTCAAAAGGACCATAAAAACTTCAGTCCGCTCTCTCACAGACAACGAATCTTTCTCCTCATTCTTTGCCTTCTACAAAAAGCCTCCAGAATGCATGAGCATTCTGTAGCTTTATTCACCTAAAGGCTCCGTATAAATCTGTAGTCCTTCTTTCTGCCTCCCTCGGTACATATCAGACAGCTAGGGCCAGTTGGTTTTTTAATATTTAATTACCAGTGTGCTGTATTTACAGTCCAATCAGGCTTCACAGAGCTAAAAGATACAAAGCTAGAGTGAAGTCCATCTTTCATTTTACCTGTCCCACTGGCCGATGCATGGTCCACAAGCATTAGCAAGAACCAACCCTCCAACTTCTCTCAGGATTTTTGCCTGGGGGTAGAAAACAACTTTGTTACCATAGAATGCCTGGAAAGAGTTTCTGAAGTTGCTCTTTCAGGAGAAGAGGACACTAACAGGAAGAACCAAGCCTGAGAAAATTTCCTTCCTTGTTTCAATTTTGAGTCACTTTTATAAATACATGGGGTTTGACCCAAGTAAGGCTGTAAGTTAACACTGGGTAGAGCACAGGATGACTTGCCATGATGTTCCCATTCTCTGCCTATTTCAACTTGAGCAATCCAGCTACTTACAGACTATTTGACTGAAGGGCAGTGTCTGGTTTGATTAATATTCTATAGACTTCCTGTTCATGTAAGGAGAAAACTAGCAACAGTGCAGGCAAGTATGTGTGCCTGCTCACTCTACTCAGCAAACAACTCAATTAAGGGGGCAGCTGGAAAGGAAAGGTATGACTTGAAAGGTAAGACTTGGTTACAAGAGCCATCAAGCATTGGCTGGATATATCCATATGTAAAGACTTGGTCCTCGCACTATGACAGCATCTAAAATTTACTAAACAGTAAAGCTAATTAAAACAACATTTCTTGCACAGAAAAAAGGAAGAAAGTAGGTAATGGTTCCTCAACAGAAGCATTTCTTCTAAAGCCAATATGAGTTTTGCCATAAGTTTAGTCTAAATTGGGAGTTACCTTCCAACAAAAGGGCATGCTCTCTTCATATATTGGGATAAATAGGGATTGCAGCCCTTTGTCATGGCCATCTACAGAATCCCAGGAGCATGAGGCATCCCTTGCTGTGCATACTGTTCTCTCCTCAGGGCCCCAGATTCTGACAGCTACCTGAGCTTTGTTCAGTTCCAATCCTGTTGTTGCATGCCCAGGTAGTGAAGGTATCAGGTCAAAACAGTGTCAATATCATGGCAGGACCCACAGACACAGCAGCACAAGACCAGTTACTAAATCAGTAATAAGTGAAGATGAAGTTTAGGAGGTTTCCATCAGTTAGCTCTGGCCCCGAGTACGGTCCTAAAGAATTTAACCCTTTCTGTTTGAAGTGCAAAGAGCAGCCATACTCACATAACCGTCTCTTTCAATGGTGGCACGGATCTGCTCTGACCCTGGTGTGATTGTGAACATGGATTTGCACTTCAATCCATGTGCCAGTGCCTGTTTTGCCACTGCTGCAGAGCGTCCCATGTCCTCATAGCTGGAGTTGGTGCAGCTGCCAATCAAGCCTGTGTTGTTTGACAGAAACAGGGTGGTGGTTACTGCAGCCCTGGTACCTGGAAGATTCTCCCTCACCTGTCTCCCAGAAGAACAAACAATGGATAACCACCTTTTCTGTTGATAAGGAATTTGAAAGGGCTTCAGGAACTAACACTGCCAAGCCTCCCAGAAATATACTGTGTCCAGCCCTTGAGGCTGCAGTCAGAACACACTAACCAGTCATAGTCTAATCTAAATAGGTTATTGTTTTACAAGACCTGAGTGTCACCTACTTGCACTTTGGGTAAGCAAATAACCAAAGAGAGGTATTGTTCCACAAAGACAGAAAAAGCTTCAAATCAAGATGGCAAGAAATGGAGGAAATTATGAAAACATCTTTGTTGAAGTGTGAAGACCACATGAGGAAATGCTTTGCCATGCTGACACCATTCTAGTGCTAAGCAGCAAAATAAAAATTCTCATTCAGTTACAGCTGCTGTAACTGTATTCTATATATAACACTACCATATAATAATCTTCCCACCTGGGATATGGCTTTACAATGTATTTCCCTTCTTTTCATTCCTTCCTCTATTCCACCAGCAACAGTTGAGAAGTCAGCTCACAAGTTACCATCCCAAAAGCAAGTACAGTAATTTCAGAACTATAAGGCGCACCAGATTATAAGGTGCACTTCCGGGTTGTCGGCAAATTTCTGAACTTTGTCCATATATAAGGCACACCGGACTATAAGGTGCACTTTTTTTTTTTTTTTTTTTTGCAGGGAGGATCCGTGCGCAACAAAGTAGACATCACGGGGTTTACTGGCAGGTGTTCAATTTGCAAACATTTTTTCACAGATCAGTGTAGCCTTTAAACGCAGCCCCAAGTGCTCTCCCTGTGCCCCGGCATTCCTGCCTGCTCCCGGCGCTGGCTGCCGCAGCTCTCACAGTGTGTGGCTCGGCTCGCACTTCCGGGTTGGCAAATTTCTGAACTTTGTCCATATATAAGGCGCATCAGATTATAAGGCACACTTCTGGGTTTTGACCAAAATTTTAACTAAAAGGGTGAGCCTTATAGTCGTGAAATTACTGTACATAAACTTCCAAGCCTGTTTTTTTAGGACAGCAAGTACCAACTTTACTATGTCTCAAGAGTTCAACAGCCAACTGCTGGGAGTGCTGACAATCATGCCCCTGACAAATTTCTGCAACAGGCAAATCCATGCCACAAACTTTTAAAAAAACCAATCTTCAATGGGTAACATTCCCGTCAATCCAAACATTAAAAGTTTCAAAAATGGAAGAAAACCTGGTCTATCTCTTGAGATTAAAATCCCTTCTGCTATCCTGGATCTCATCCTACACACTTGGCCCAATGTAATCACGACATTTCCCAGAAAATTCTTACAGTCATGAAGAGATGACATCGCACCAAGGTCAAAGGACATACAGCAAAAAACTGGATCCCAAGCTATGCAACCAACATCTTATCCCAACACAACAATGTTTATGCCACACGTTTGAAGGCAGAGGAAAGAGCAAATGCTACTCACCAACTCTGATATCAACAGGCCAGCCCTCCTTTTCTGCCACAGCACCAATATCTGACACAGGGTGCGCCAGGTCTGGTGTGAAAGGTCCATTGATATGTGGTTTCAGCTTTAAGAAACAGTGACAAAGTCAGAAATCATAATAACAAAGAATAACCCCAAAACACAACAGCAAATAAATTCCTTTCACGGTTCTATCGAAAGTGGTTTAACTAGGATTCTCCTACACAAACACTATAGCACAAGCTGTCAGTGAAGCAGACCTGAATGTATTTTAAATGCATCGAACTCCCAGCTTGGTCCTCGTTCACACAAAGCAGAGTCATGTCACAGCATTCAAGATGGCAAGTAAAAAGGAAGTCTTACCTCACTGAGGTTGATTTCTATCACCTGGTCATACTGACAACCAGAATCTGGTACCAAGTGCTGCTTGAATTCATCAGCTAGTGCAGCTATATCTGGAATAAAAATAAGGAAGATCTGAAAAGTGCAGCAAATATGAGGGAGGAAAAAAAGTCTAAAACAACTAAACATAGGAGGGGTCCCCTGGGTAATTCCCCAGCCACCTCATCTACAGACTCCTTACTTGTAGCAGATGACCTACAGGACCACACAAGGTCAAAACACACATCAGCCAAGACTGTAGGAGGATACTGCTCCCAGAATACATCTTCAGTTGAACCCATACTTCTACCCACTTCAATCCCCAAATCCTCTTACCAGCTCGCCCAGTCTTGCCCAAGTACTTCTTCATGCGTTCATTGTAAGGGAAGATGGATGTGGTAGCTCCGATTTCAGCCCCCATGTTACAGATTGTTGCCATTCCTAGAGAAGTAGGAGAAGAGACCACGGAGCCAAATGAGAGAGTCCAAGGCCACCCAATTCTCCAAAAGTGAGTGTATGCAAAAGATGGCAAAGCTAAGAGAGATCAAGCCATCAACCACAAAAGCTAAAGCCACAGCTGAGAGGACACTGACAACATAATGGCTGGGTCAGCCCCCTACATTTCTGATCAATACAGTGCCTGCAACCAGACTCTTGTGGAAGTAATGAGCCAAAAGTTACACTGACACCTGCAGACACCGGTATAACAAGGAACCACTGCAATGAGTGTCCTGTCCATCCCTACTATCTCATTTATCTTTACTGAAGGAGACAGACATTTGTGAGAAATTTAATGGACTGAATAAGATGCTTCCAGTGACAGAATACAATTTTAAAAAATCCCAAATATTTTTTCACAGCACTGGGATCAACCATCCCTTTCAGGGAGACAGCAATGAAGCTGTAGAAGCTTCTGTTTTACATTTAACAAGCTGATACAAAATTCCTATGGTTTCACAGAAGAAAAATCCCAATTTGCTGTCAGTTTGTAAAACCAAGTACTCCAAGTTGCAGCCAGGTCATGCAAATTGAGAGAAGTCCAACTTGAAAGCTGCACTTCAAGCTAAAGGAAGACACATTTCTTCCAACTTGGTCCTAACTAGCATATTACAGAGGACTGCAATTTTTGCTAGTTCAAATTCAGTACCCAAGATCCACAACTAGCTAGTATATACTGCATGTTACAAACTGTATTCTGGTCTCAGAACCTCTGCATTTTGTTGAGCAGCTGTCACACATATACTCACATTAACCTGTTTTTCTATTCACAGCCTATTTCAGGCTGAAATGAAAATGTATTCCTTTATCGCTGATATCTCCACCCTCTAAGTATACACTGGAATACAGCCCCCTTTATTCTCATCCTGACACACCATCTTACAGGATTCTTCACAATTAACCATCCCATGTTCTCAAAATCACAAGAAGATTTCACTGAGAGGGAGTAGTGCTATCTCGTTACACTACTCTTCTAGTTTGCCACATACAAACTGCCGGATCAGGCTAAGGGAAAACATTTAATACTTCTTGTTTGGTTCCCTTCCCAGCCTCCACAGATAGCTCAACACCCAGCTCCACCAAGAATCCACTCAGACAAGAGATCTGTGTTGACTTACCTGTACAGGAGATTGAATCCACACCTGGCCCATGGTATTCAATGATGGCGCCCGTTCCACCCTTGACAGTGAGGATACCAGCTACTTTCAGGATCACATCTTTAGGAGAAGTCCAGCCAGAGAGCTTTCCAGTCAGTTTTACACCAATAACCTGAGCAAAATCAGTGAGGGGAAAAAAATACTGACATCACTTCCTGTCAGAAAGGTAACAATATATAGTTCTCCTGTCACACTGCAACAGTATCTGGTGCCTTACACACATAGTGCTTGAAAATCAATGCTCCTTACACATCATCCTTGGCATCAAAGCTTAATATTCCTCCTGCTCCTACCTTTGGGCATTTGAGCTCCCAAGGGATTCCTGCCATGACATCCACAGCATCAGCTCCACCCACACCAATGCAGATTCCCCCTAAGCCACCTCCGTTGGGGGTGTGTGAATCCGTGCCAATCAGCATAACTCCGGGGTAGGAGTAGTTCTCCAGAATGATCTGAAAATAAAAATTGATTGTTTATTTGCTTGTTTCATGGAAAAGGAGGGGGAAGACAGCAGAAAGAAAACAAGAACAGGAGTTCAGATCAGTCTGTATTTGCAGATTTCAGTAGGAAGAGAACAACTGAATTTGCATTGGATTGGAAATTCTCCTTTGTTTCAAACTCCTTGCAGAAGATGTAATGACAGAACAAAGCACCAAGTCTCAGCCCCAGGATCCTTGCTCATCCCAGGAAAATTAAAAAATTAGAAAACAATCTCCTTTTTTTCCTTCCAGTTTAGGCTTTTGCTAAGGTGCTACCTTTGTTAGGGATCAAGAGTCTGTTCCATAATCTACATATCCTTAATTAACAGCTGATCAAGTCAGTTCATTTATCTAACGCTAGTGAGACCTTCCGTAGCCTTTGCGTTCCCGTGGCAGTAGAATACCAATGGGCTCCTCCAATCCATACTGCCAGCAAAACCTTAATTATCTAGAAGAACTTCTCACCAGGTCACCAAGAGGATGCCCTTCCCTTATTGCTGCTACCAGTTCCATGCAAGACTTTTCAACTATTAACAAAACTACAAAACCATTCTTCGAGGAAAAAATGAGATTTCTGTGGCAGCAACACTGTAGAGAACTCAAGCTAATGAACTTCTCACTGCATATGTGCCACATCAACAGTAGGACAGCCTTTATGGGAAGCACAGAACTTAGAGCACATGAATCACAGAACAACTTGAACTAAGGCAGTCCTTTACAAAAAAGACCAAGACTTTGCTTTCAGAACTTTCAGCTTTATATTCTTGTAGTCTTATTAACGTATTTGTGTGAGAAAGGTCATTCTCAAGCCCCCACTTTGGCAGAGTTGTACTCTGAAGATATACAGCAGGACCAGTTTCCTCCAGCCAGAGAAAGTCAGCCACAAGAAGACTGTAACCACAGCACGGAGCTATGCTGCCGCGTGATAGATGTTACAAGTGGTTTCAGGACACAAATGACCCGAGGTGTTCCAGTAACCTTTTGAAGAGTTCAGCTCATCTGTTGCATCACATTAAGTTAAGGTAGCCTTAGTAACTCATTTTGTAGCTAAGAAAACATAGCAGAGAGCCCTTGACTGCACCTGGTCACAAGTTCCCTGTTGACAGGATGCTTACCAGTCATCCATTCTCCACTCCTTTTGCTCTTCAACTTATGCAGCCTGAGACTCAGAGGAACAATGAAAAATGACTAGTGGACCCTCAAAGCAAGCCAACCAGAGAAAATTAGAGACATGCTGACAGAGATGTTGGCTTTTAAAAAAAACCCAAAAATCTTCATTAAGTGGTAAATTTTCTTGGGATTGTCATATTCTTTTTTAGATTCAAGTGTAATAACAAGAGAATCTCAGACTTGGAAACTGTTTTGCATTTTATTCAAATTCACCTAGCAACTCCTTATGTGTTGCCACTCTTGAGTACTTAAAGTATGCTGCTCTGTTGTGTCCCCATATACTCTTCTGGATTTTACAGAACTAAATGCATATATAACAACCCTAAAAAAAGTATGTTCCCAAGGCTGCTTTCCTTACCACCAAAAGCAATTCACATTAACCCTATGTAGCCAGCTCCATGGCCTCACCTTATTGTCTCAATTGTATGAAGAGGAGCCAGCTCACAAGCAGTTAAGGCATTTCAAGCTTCTGTGATTCACATGACATGCTGTTGGCACTACCTAATCACACATCAGGTTACAGTTTGACCAAAATAACCTTTAAAAAAACCCCACTGTTGTCAAGATAATTGAGAGAAATTAAGAAACCTTGCCTGCCTCAAGCAAAACAAGTTCTTTCCCTAAACCGGTGAAATTCTCTAAGGGTTTGTACTAGAGCTTCCTCTCCACTCTAAGGTAAAAGACCTCACTGCATGTTCAAAGACTGCAAACACACACACTTTACCTGGTGAATGATTCCTGACCCAGGTTTCCAGAATCCCACTCCATATTTGGCACCAGCCGTTGACAGAAAGTTGTACACCTCCTGGTTTATGTCCTATTCACACAGAAGCACAGAGCATTAGTACCACATTTTGTTCTTCCACACAACAAAAACTTGTTTAAACACATTCCCTTCTCTCACATGCTTGCCTGTAGCTTGCTTCCAGTTTTGCAGCAGATGGAGGGGGCGCACATCATTTTTAAAACCAAAAGATTAAGACTGTTTGACAATTGTAACAGGCCATTTAATTTCATTCCCACCTGTAGCTCTACTAAAAGCATCTTTTTTTAGTTTCTAATTTCAAACAGCACAATTTAAGGAAAACCCTGCCAATAAGGCATTTAAAAATGCTGTGCTTACTTTTCCTATTCTCAGGGGCTTTTTTAAAGTCTGTTTCCCTCACTCATTCTAGCCCCTCCTTCTTCTCTACCAGGTGTTCTTTTTCCTATACAGATGCTTTGGAGACATTTCAAATCCCTTAGATAAATATTCTGGCTTTATTTGTATGGATTAAGAAATGGAACTGGAAGTTGTTCACTGCCAGGGGAGTTGGTGAGTGTCATTTGTCATTCCAGCAACTCCCCTCTTTAAGACTCACACAATGCTGCCTTTCTTACTGCACTGTCACCATTGTCGCTGGAGGTCACACCGTGAAAATTGCTTGTGAGAAAAACCATGGTTGCCAAGGAAGTATGACAGTATTATTTTCTAACAGTTCTTGGCAGAAGAGTGCTGGAGTAGATAAGATAAGCACTAGAAGGAGAGAATTTCTTAAAGACTGTTCTCATGCAGCTAAGCTTCAGAATAAAGGGAAAGGGGAAACGAGATAATAGAAGAATTGTCTCAGTACACATTTGCTGAAGTTTCCCAAGAGGCAGCAGCAGCTCTTTAAGCCTCGTTTTCCACTGGGAGTTGGGTCACTCCACTCTGTTTGTGCATCCCTCCCCCAGTAAATCCAAACCACCCTCTGGCCCGCCAGCATTCATTGTGTGCCAACTGGCAGCAGCAGAAGCCAGTCAGAAGAAGGCAGGACCTTTACTTGCTCTGCTCAGAGTGGATGGCAAAGAAGGCAATCAGTTCAATCCAGGGCTGCAGCAAATATAATTGCACCATTGAGAATAAATGCAGGAATAGGGGAAAGGGGAAAACAGGAGGTGAATGGGAGAAAAGAAACTGTCTGATTTAGTTAAGTCTCAAACTGTTAATTGCACAACTTAGGACTGAGACAAGCAGAGCAAGAACTCCGCAAATCCATCCTGAGTGGTGCAAGTTGCTTTATTGTGGCCCTGTGAAGACAGCCAAAAGCAGATACTTCAACACCACAAGTTTCTGAGAACAGATGTGGATTAAATGTTTAATATGCAGCTGACCTCTGTTTACTGTTTGTAAATTCTGGTATCAACAATCAAGGTGAAATTCCACCTGGCTCTGACAGTGGACTTAGGTTAAGTCCACTTGAAGTAACAAGATTTCCTTGTCAGATGAATTGTGCTATGTTGGTCAGAGGTAAATGTGTTTATGTATTACAGAAGCTCATCTGAGGAGGAATAAGCAGTAAAACAACTGAGTAGAAAATTTTAAAATGGCAGTGAATCAGCAGTTGTACAAACAACACTTTGAAATTCCCAAATAAAACCCAACATACTCCATACTTTTACGCACATTTATACTATACCCATGAGCCATGAAAGCTGCACAAGATTCAGTTATTGCTCTTCAGATAATCACTAGCAAATGGTTTGGGAAAGTAACTACATGCCTCCCCCTCACAGGATACACCAGTGCAATGCAGACATATGTTCATTAAGTTATTCACACTGCCATATTGCAACATAATCTGATTTCCTTTTTTTTGCTTTGAAATAATTTTTTCTCTCTTTTAGCTGAAATATTTTCTCTCTCCAGAACACACATGATCTGGGCTTTCATCACTAACAACTTAAGACTAGCTTTTCCCAGATTCATGGTCCTTTAAACCATGTAATGGATGAATCTGGGCTGAAAACTTCCCAAAAATCCATTTAGTCTGTTTTTCCACTGCATCTGACCACCACAGTTAACCTGTTACCATATCTGACTCCTGGCTGTCCTTCTGGGAAAAAAAATTAAAATAAGCTCTTCTTTCAACTGGAAGGACATTTTCAAACAGACAGAAGTTAAATCTCTGCAATAGTGACCTTGGCTCTTTTAAGATCCTTTTCACCACCTGACTGGGCCTCGATGAGGTGATCACAGTGGATGGTGGAAGGCACAGCCACTTTTGGCAGCCCGCTGCTGATGAACTGAAGCATTGCCATCTGAGCTGTGGCATCCTGCATGGCCACGCGGTCTGGCCGTAAGCGCAGATAGGTCTTGCCGCGCTCAATCTCCTGTTTTGCTGGGTCATCCAGGTGTCCATATACAATCTTCTCAGACAAGGTCAGAGGGCGGTCCAGCCTGGGGAGAGTAATTTTAGTATCTGCATCTTGTGTACTTCAACATTTGCCCTTTCAAGCACGTAAGAATGCTTCCCTGTATTGCTCAGACTGTTAAGACCTATTAGCACACAGAAACTTTCATGGTTTCTTACAGCACTAAAATATCAACATGCACATGGTTAAAACAAGAGTTCCGTTCATGAAGTTCTAAAACATTATGTCATTTTATGCTTTCTTTTCTAATCTTCCTGTTCTGTAAAAAAAAGCATTGACTGCTCACTTCTTGAGTCATACTTCAGGACAGCAAAAGTAGAGGTGAGACAGAGGTCAGACTCAATTCACAAATACCAGATCTCACTACAAATACAACTAAGTGGAGTTTCATGACCTCAGACCTTTCATCCAGTAGCTGTATCAGCTGAGGAATCTATTTATGTATGTAGCAACATCTCCTGAGAAGTAACTAAATCAACACACCAGCCTGAAATGACAGTTACTGCATTTAACAAGGGACACGAAGACTGAAGGACAAATCATACAAACCACTGCCACAGCAAGTGGAGCAGGAATGACAAATTAGCAGGCACACAAGCCTCTATCAGCAGATTAAGGTCACTATGTTTACATATGCTATGAATTCCTAGCCCTTTGTTCCATGCCTAACACCTACAGCAGAACACAGTGCAAAGAAGCATTAGCCTATAACACCCATTGCCCACATGCTGCTGCCCTAGAAAGAAGCAAGGGCCAACGTGAAGGCTCTTCAATGAGGGTATTAAACAAAGAGGATGAAGCCCTTTCTAGCACCTCCTCTGCACTGGCCTGGTTCTCTGCATGTTGCAGTGCTTCATCATATCCTTCAACCCTTCCCACAGTGCCCCACCATTATGAGGAGACATTACAACTCATGCTTCTTTTTATAACTGCCTCTGTTCAGTGCTGCTTTCCCTGGTAAACACTCCTTCTTCCAGGGCCCCACGACATTTTTTTCTTCCTCTCCTGCCACTGCAGAGCTCAATTCAATACACTGACCCCTCCCTTCTTCCCTTCTCCACTCTTACCTCTTACGGACAATGTTGATGTTCTTCTCCAGCTTTTCATAGTTTATGTATTCATTAGGTTCAAAGTGGCTCATGGCCACCTTGGCCCGCTGGCACAGGACAGGAGCAACATGGTAGCGTCGTACCCCACTATTCAAGGCATGCTGAAAAAAGGAGAGTATTAGCACTGGAACCCTGCAGAGTGAATTTCTGTAATATATCGATTGTTACAG
The DNA here is from genome assembly GCA_009812075.1 of Sialia sialis. NCBI lineage: Eukaryota > Metazoa > Chordata > Aves > Passeriformes > Turdidae > Sialia > Sialia sialis. The sequence continues at coordinate 25,413,012 of VRYO01001878.1, forward strand.
AATCAAAAATGTTTTTCAGTTTTTGTTACTGGCATTTTACAGACCAAGGAACAGAAAAATTGAAAAGGTTTTTAAAGAAACCCAAATACATTTCATCATACAATACTGCATATTATCTTAAACAATGAGACACCATGGTACCCAGAATAGACAGCATTTACTAAATAATTCCACAATTTTATTTGTTGCACCAGTGCCTTATGCTTTCAAATGAAAAATCTGCTTTCAGGCAACGCTGAGCCAGTTCTCAAGAAAGCACCCGTTTGCCATATTCCTGACACATCAGAGTCATGGTGGAGAAAAACCAATGCTGCTTCTAAAGCAAACTATCCCTAGGTTTGTATTTGCTTGCTGGCATTGAGTTGACATAGAAAGACTGGCAGGTGATACAGCATGAGTCTGAGTGGACAGGCCTTTGCTCCACCATCACACACTAAGCTTCCCAGGCAGCGTCCTTCCATACCGCTACAAAACCTACTAAACTTCCACAAGGAGGCTTTGGTGTAAAGGCCTGGTCTACAGTGCAACAAAGAGCAAGAGAAGCAAGATGTGGAAAAAACAGCAGCTCCACCAGGCTGGCTGCACTGACCCAGGTACTCCTTTCCTCACTCTCACCTTTCACCTCTGAAAAGCCTTGCACTTACCCTACAGGTGAGTTAACTGCATGACAGGTGAACTACACTGTGAGCTGAATGCATTAGCAGAAAGTGCCAGGGAGAAAAAAAAGCCCAAATTTCACCCGGCAGCCTCCACAGTGAGACACTTTCCTGGAACACAGGAGAAGGGCAAGCTATGGTGAGGCACCTTTAAGCACCTGACCTGAAAGAGATAGTTCAGTGCCCAGAGCTAAAAGCTCTCACGCAGCTTTGAAAACTGAGTCAGACAGCAGCTCCATAAAACCTTCCAAGGATTTGGCACATGCATTTCTTACATGCTTTCAAAGTCTCACTTATCAGCACAAGAAGCCTGGAAACAGACTGAAGAAAAGAGTTCAGAGCTCTTCCTCCTCCAGTATTACACCTTAATCCTGCTTTTTCTATTCACCCACTACTTTAGCGTTACAAAGTTTTGATTAGTACAGGTTAATAAATGTACCTGTATTACATTAAACAGCCCTTTGCATGTGTGATTGTAAATATTCCTTGTTCAGAACACAATCACTCTACCTACTACTGTTTTTTTTCCTTACCACTGTCAAAAAACCCTAGTTAATTATTTAAACATATTCAAGCATTTTAATGTTTCCCTGTGAGTATTTGTTCCACCTTTCTTGTTACCAGCATTGAAAAGATTGCCTGAAATAATCACAATCGAAGAGACATTACCAATTTTTAGCCAAATCTCTTGTTTTATTGTCCTTTTGATAACACTTGTTAGTATCTTTTGCAACAAAAATGTTGGGAATGGTAGGCAAGATGACACTACTCAGTGCAGTAGCAATAAGGGCACAGTTTGCATTTTTACCAAACTATCCCAAGCCATTATACAAAGAGCTTTTGGTAGAAACAGTACAGACCTACAGCAGCTGCACATCACTGGCATGAAAGAAAATCTGAGGAAAGTGAACTGGGGGTACAAAGAGGGCATAGCTCCTCCATGAGTGCATGGGAAACCCAGTAATGAAATTTCATAGTGCTGCACACTTTAACCTTAGAACTTCCAGAACTTATCACAGGCATCAAACTTAAGACCTTTACCTCTTCCACCAGCAAAAAAAAAAACCCCAGAACAACCACCCACACCAAATCAAACACCACCGAGCTTCTCATTGTTTAATATACAAACTAGGCAAAGCTGCTCTTTACCTAGTAGCTACATAACTTCTATGTTTGCTTTGTTCTGGCCTTTTTTTTTTTTTTTTTTACCTCACAAGATATTCACTGTTTTGTGAAAGTCTCCAACTGCTGGAGTGGCTGGAGAAAAAAAACCACTGAGCTATTTAATCACTGTTCATGGAAAAATAATCTCTTTCCCAGGCCAGGAAATGTATTGTGGTTTGATGCAGTAATTTCTTCTTAATTCATTGTAGAGAAGAACACACATGCAAATAAAAGTAATAGCAGAGGCTTCATAGCATCCTACTCTTGCCTTGGGACCAAAGCTGATTAAAATAGAAATCTGAAACAGGGCACTCCAAAAAGAGGTACAACAAAACTTTTCAGACAAAATTCAGGTAAAATCTTTTCACTTTGAACACACGTGTCTATGGGTCTTTTCACTTCACAAAATGGCACAAGGAAATGTAATATTTTTTCTAATACTATGTCAGTGTTCAGCTACTAATCACAAAATCAGTAATACCAAGTAGTTGAATCCTGCTGACCATAGCTTCAGGGTACCAGAAGCAGGAAGAGAGCGTGTCTAAGGTAAAGGATTCTGTCTGGACCTAGAAAAGTCTGGAAAACTGAAGGTGTGTTTCTGTAATGGCAAATATGGCCCAGGGAAGATAACTGTCTAGACCAATCAGCTTCAGTAGACTAGGGAATAATTTTTCTCCACATAATTAATCAATCTATCCATCTATCAAAAAAGTGCCATCTTCATTTTACCAGGATATAAATCTAATCCTGCATTTCTGAGGGGAATTAACTTGATTCAATATGGTTGTTCTCACGTTGGCACCCAGCAAGTCTAAGGTTCCACCACCACTCACCACCAAGCAACAAGCACAAACTACCCAAACTGCCTGGTTCAAAAAGAATCTACAGCATCTCACTCATCACACCTGCCTATTCTCCATGCCTTCCTTCTTCTATTGCATCCTCAGAAATGGGGTGGCAGACCTACAAGATTAAGGAAAAGTGACTGACAAGCCTGACAGTTCCCAGCTTCATTTCCTCTCACTCTTCTCTGAGAGGGAGTGTATTAATGCTTTGAGGGGGCTTCCATGGTGTTTTTTCACTAAGTAGTGAGAAGTGCCTTGAGCCCAACAGCCAAAGGAAGTAGGCAGCCACCAATCTATAAATTTTCCCTTTTATCCAGGAACTGTTTATTTCCAGGCTGTCCAAACAGCTGCCAAGTGACCTCCTCTCACCTGGCACTGAATCCCCGACTCCAGCTGAAGTGTCCTTGTTCAAATTTCAGTAAAAGGAATGGCAGCAATCATTTCAGGGCTCCTAAGCCTACCGGTATTTCATGAGGTGAAAAGCTTCCTTAAAAGACAGAAAGAAGTCTAATAAATGGGTCATTATTTCTGAAATCTCTGTAAGGAAGCTTTACAGATTTTAAAGTAGTTATCCTCCATTTAGCTCACTACAGTGAATGTTCCAGACGCCAGGGGAGTCTGAATTCAGAAAATAACTTGTATTTTGGCAGCCAGTAAGGTAGATGAGCCCAGTAAGCAAAAGCTCATGTTCAGAAGAGTAACAACTGTGTTATGTGCACTCCTATCTGGGAAATCTGTCCTAGAAATCCCAGCTGAAACCCAAATTACCATCTCTCCTCCTCTTCCCTGATCTAAAAACACTGGCCAAGTTTTCAACATTCCCCATGATCCAGCCTTTAAAAAAAAAAAAGGCAGTGTGGTATAATCAAACTGTAAATGCAGGCTCATTTTCTAGACCCATCTCAAAAGAGAAACCAAAATTATGGTTCTGAAGATCAGTTTAGCCCTGACCAACATTTCTACCGGATACACAAAACTGCCCATATATAATTTCAGTGTTTATCCACAATGCCTTCAAGAAACCTTATATTTCAGGCAGTTTACAGTTTTACAGTCCTCCTTTTCAGTCAATCTTCAGCCAGTGTGGCCCAAAAAATGGAATGCTACTAAAAGCATTATCTCAGGTAGGCAGAAAAGAGATCTTGACCCTCTGAGGCTATTAGAACTACACTTTAAATAGGACAGTCAGTCCAAATCAGGCTAATTCCAAATTATTTCCCTCAGAGGCAAGCTTTCTCTGCAGTTCCAGGATGGGAAGCAAACAGAACCAGAGCAGTAATATGTGCCATGGTCAATGCTGGGACTGTCACAATGACTGACAAGATGATGCTCATATTCATTAATCTCTAGGCTGCTACACGGGGACAAAACAACCTTGCCTCCTAAAGACATCACCGAGAAGCATGTTTGATTACCATCACAGATTTAGTCCTTCACAGGGGGGAAAAAAAACCATGCACCCTGAGCCTGATAATAGACAACCTCCTGGAATACTAAATTCCCCATATCAACTGTGCCAGCACAGCCTTTGTTTTGCATCATACAATATTAATTTTATTGCTTGTTAATTAATTTTATTGCTTGTTCTCATGCAATATCACACCATAAAAAGAGAACTAATTCATTACCCTAATATAAGATTTGTATTCATTTTATGAGTAGTCATTTCTGTTCAAAGTACAAATTAAAAACTATTTAACAGCTAAGAACAAATATAGCAACCTAACTGAAATGGTGCTGTTATGTGCCTTTCATTTAAATTTTAAAATCCCTACACTTTTCTAAAACATCTACCTCTCAAATAAGACAGTGATAAAAAAACTAGAATTAAGATTCACAAAAGACTTTTAGAATACTAAAAGCCAACCAAATTCTTACTTCAGTTCCCTAAGAAAGGGGAACACATTGGCCAAGGTCACAAGTGGCAAACTGAGAAGTTACGCTGCCTGCCTTTATCACAGGGGAGCAAAGGCTTCCTTATCCTTAGGAGCCCTAAACAGAAAATTGCATCTGGCATTTGCCTTACAGATCATGAAAACTTTATTACTGAGTAGACACTAAACACTACAAAGTCTAAAGGAAGGCAATCTCCATGGCAAGATCATATTACTGGCAAAGGTGAATTTTAGAGGTCATGACAGACAAGACTGTACGATCCACTATCACAGCTCTGAGAAAAAAAGGCAACTTGTGTGCCTAACCCGTCTGCTTCTTCAGCCTTCCTAGCTCCCATTTATACAGAGATGTCTTTGTCACCCAGGGGCCTCTGTTTGTATCGAAAGGAGGATTTTTGAACCAAAGTAGCCAAAGGACAGCTCACACCACAAGGAGTCACCTTGTGCTGCCGCACGCCCACAAGTGGAAGCAATAAAAGACGAGGTAAAGAAAAATGCCTGCCCCGGGGAAAGACCTTTCATTTCGCCGTTCGGGCTCTCCGCCCTGCTAGGCCCGGAGCTTTGACAGCGACTCCAGCTCACCGCGGCAGGGTCCGGGCGGGGCCGGGCCGCGTCCCCGCCGCCCCGTTCACCTTGCACTCACCTTGACAGCCGGCCGGGCCCGGTGGCGAGAGACGCCGTGCCCCGGGGCCCGAGCAGCGGCCACGCCGCCGCCGCCAAAAAAGCCGCGGCTGCTCCACCATCGCCATGGAAACCGGGCGTGGGGCCGCACCGGGGACACGCTGACCTACACGCGGAGGCGGGGACGGCCCGACTCCGAGAATGCGGGCGAGTGGCCACCCTCCCGGCCACCCAGCGGGCAGCGATCTTGACCCTGCCGCAATCCCCGCCGCCCGTCCCGCCCGCTGCCTGCCCCGCCCGCCGCCGCCGCTCACCCTCAGCCGAGCCGCCAGCACGCAGTACGGCGCCATTTTGTTCACTGACAAAGATGGAGTCGCGCCGCGATGGCGTCACGCGGCCCCTTTCACATCTCCGGCGCGCGCGGGGGGGCGGGGCCGCGCGGGTCCTGGCAGGGAAACATCCGCCGCAGGGAGAGGGTCGTCGGCTGCCACGCGGGGCTGTTCCGGACGGGGAAGGTTAAAGATGGAGTGGCTTTAGAGGGGAGGGTTTATCTCGGCATCCCCCGGCGTTTTCCCGCTCGGGGGAGGCGCTTTGGCAGGCACTGCTCTTACCCCGGCCAGGACCCGGGGGCGGCGCGGCCGTGAGGGCTCGGCGGGGCCGCAGCAGCAGCGCCGGGCGGGTAACGCTTCGCCATGGCCAAGCACCACCCGGACCTCATCTTCTGCCGCAAGCAGGCGGGTGTGGGTGAGTCCTGGGGTCTGGGATGAGGACAGGGGGATTTCTTCGCCCCTTTTACCGCCGCGGGGCGAGCGGGAGGCGGGCGCGGGCCCGTTCCCGGCTTTGGGCGCGCGCGGCCGTTAGGCCCGGCCGCGGGAGGAGGGGCGTGCGCCACCCTCTACTCCCGCCCTCCGTCTTTGGCTTTCCTTTTATTTTCGTTTTGTTTCGATGTCCTGCCGTGCCTTACGGATCCAGCAGCATTTGGGAGCATCTTTTTGGCTGCGAGACAAAAGTTATCCTCCGGGTTTTCCCTGTAATACGGATAACGGGATTTATCCTCGTCGCATCTGAGTCAGCCTTTGGGCAATGTTCACAGAAATCTTTTACAAGATCAGAGGTTGAGGTATCCCTTCCAGGTTTTTGTCACTCCTTGGAAAAGCAAATTTAGCGAGCAGCTTTCTGCAAGATCCATAAACGCAAAATATTCGGCTGCACTGTCCATAGGAAATCACTTTTTAGAATGGTCAGTGCTTCTAACCATCTGTCTATGTTAAAAAGTCGTGTCCTGACAAATCCCTTGTGTCTCAGACTTCAGCCAAATCGCTATTTAGTATTTGTGAATGTGGACATCTAGTCTTTGAAACTCGATATTTAATGGCATTTATACAAGTTCCCAAGTTCATTGTTGTGGGTGTCCCAGACAAGTGAGGAGACTTCTAAGATGCATTTAACTACCTTCACGTTCTAAAGCAAAGAAGGTGTTTGGGCTGCTTTAAACAAACACTTGATTTTTTTTTTTCCCCCATTAAAACCACTGTAAAAGCTGTTCCAAGACTCATGTACAGCATTTCCTTCAGACACACTGACTGTGTTTGAAATGAAATGATTAATGTAGGTTTTCTTACTGCAGAGGGGTGTCATTGTGCATTCATAGTGCATCTTTGGTCTTGGTAAATTTCTCCAGGAGGGTATATATTGTTTATCATTAATGCTTGTATTTATGTTCAAACTGTTTCTGTAGTTTCATTTTAATTAATTAATTAATTTTAATTTAATTTTAATTCTTTAATTTTTTTAAAGACTGCTCACTGCAGAAGATAATTATTTGACTTTCAAGCTTGTAGTTACTTAGATTTTTCTCCCGCCTCAAATAATTTTTTTCTTTTTTTTTTTTCCCAGCAATTGGAAGACTCTGTGAAAAATGTAAGTATAGCATCCACATTTAGTTGCTTGAGAACATGGTGTTGTGGTTACAGCATGCAGTTTGGATTTGAAGGTTGGAATATGTTTTTGCTTTAACCACAAACTTGATGTCACTCTTAGAGACGGGAACAATTACCTTAATGTTACAAGTGTAGCTCAAGGAATATTTAAAAAGTTGCAAGCACAAACAGACTCTCACACCAAGGCAGTTTTAGAGTATCTGCTGCCAGCATTTCCAGTGGCTGAGTCTACAGTGACTGCTTCATTGGATCCTTGTAATGTGTAATACCAAAATATCATCCTGATCACTTCAAAGCAGGGGAAACAATGCATTTTGGGATTCTGGCTTCATCATACTGTGAGGAAGGTTCCCATTAGTGTCTAGAAGAAGGACAAATGCAGGGCAAACATTTAAAGTTAGAGCAGGAAAAAAACCACAGAATCAAATACTTAGCTGTGAAAGGGAAGCAAGAATATGATCAGTCGTTAGATCCTTGTGATCTGTCATGTAGGGGAACAGAACAAACGAGGTGAGTAGTTTGTGACTCAAAAATGGTGTGAGAATAAGTAAAGTGGTAGGAGGAAGCAAGATCATTTCCAAGAGCACCTGACAGTGAAACAGATTCCCATTGGTAGTACCTGAGGGCTGTCACACCAGGGATTTAAGAGCAGGTTAGGCAAGCTGTTTGGGGGAGTCAGGATTAAATACCTTGGGAACTGGTAATAGGATATGAAGCCTTTCATCCATAGGTCAGTGTTTTGCTTAAGGTCCAGCTCAGCAGCATCTGGCATCTAATGGCTCCTTGCCTGTATGATATGAGTACTTGAATTTCACTTAGTTCCTTGTGAGAGTGCAAGAGCAGCTTTTGTGAAATGGCTGCTTATGCCAGTTTGCCCTTTCTTGGGCCTTCTCACAGATGAAGGATTAAAGAGACCAGGAGTACAGTCTCTTATCACTTTGAGGGTAGTAACTGCAGACTTTTGTTGATGTGGTGCTTTGGGAGAAGTTTATACTGCTGCTTCTGTGTAGGTAAGGACTCTAGTCCTGTCAGCTTGTCAGTCCAGCATTTTTCTTTTGCAAGTGGATAAGTCAGGAAAGCTTGTAGAATAAAAGTAGTGATCCAATCTGAGCAAGTCTTGGCAAATCACAAAGAAGTAATTTTGGGTTTCTTCTTTGACTATGAATATAACTTTTAAAAAGCCCTCAAATACTGCTGGCCACAGCTCTTGTTCCTCTCAAGTCTGTGTGCAATACTAAGTTGTGCCCTGTGCCTGCAAGGCACATTTCTGCAGTTCAGCTGTATTGTCTTTGATTGTACAGAAAATTTATTGGACCAGGAAGCTTTTCCTCTGATACGGGAGTGGCAGAAAGGACATTCTGTAATCAAAGGCTGTGCTGTGCTCGCAGGTGACGGCAAGTGTGTGATCTGCGACTCTTACGTGCGGCCCTGCACGCTGGTGCGCATCTGTGACGAGTGTAACTACGGCTCCTACCAGGGTCGCTGTGTCATCTGCGGGGGGCCCGGGGTGTCTGACGCCTACTACTGCAAGGAATGCACCATCCAGGAAAAAGATGTAAGTTGCCATCCCAGCTACATAGTAGCCATTCTTGCCATTAAAGCCATTAAAGGGCTTGGAACTGCCGAAGTTAGTGCTGGGAGGATTGCCACTCATTTGGGATACCTCAAAGCATTTTGAAGTATTGTAACTCTCTTCATTCTGAGAGTCTCTTGACTGTTTTGCACGCTCACAGTTCATTTCCTTCACACACTGCCTGTTACCACTTCAGGTTGTTATCACACTGCAGCTCCAGCCTAGGTTTCACTAGGGTCAGAAATATTGCAGACGCTGCAAGGCAGTGGCAGGAGCAGCTCCTCACCAGAAGACCATTATGAGCTACTGAGTAAGAACACATATGGTACTATAAAGCCTGTGGAATCAAAACCTTTGTTTTCCTTTGAATAACAAATTAAAGTTGGTCCTTAGTGTCCAGTGGCTCCACTGGTAATTGTGTTTCACAAGTTTGCTGCTTCTTGTATAATTTCAATGGCATACCATTTATATTTTCATATTCTTTTCTGGAGCGGTCTATATTGTAGATATCTCTTTCTGCTAATGCTTTTTGGTGTAATGATCCCTTTTGTCTATAGCCAGAGCTATCATCTTTTTATAATATTGTGCTGGAAGCCACTGCTCATGTGAAATCTGTTCACCCCTTGTAAGGCTTTTGTTAATAATCCAACACAATGAATGCAGGACATGAACTGCAACAAATCATTAGAAAGACCTTACAGAAGAACGAGAACAGAATGCTTATAGTTCTGCTATAACAGAATATAGGCCTGGTAGCTATGAGAGTGTCAGTTGAAAGTTGTTTGGTGCTTTGCAAATGTAATTTCCTACACACCCTAATGACTGTGAAGAACGTGTTGGGAGAGTGGTTCAGAGGGATTTACAGGAGTGTACTCAGCTAAGTGAGTTGCTGCTTTATTTCTCTGTTTTCTCTAGAGGCCTGTAGCCAAATCCAGAACAAGAGCAGGTCCTCATTCAAATTTAGTCATTAGATCTAATAAGACCATAATTTTTCTCAGTATCTAAATATGGATATAAGTGCTGTGATGGTGGTGCTGCCTCCTACTTTATAAATGCTGTAAGAAATGGTTTTGTTCAATTGCCTTTGGAAGATGCCTGGCTTTGTAAGTCACAAGTAAAATAGGCTTGGTTTTATTTTTATCAATTCATATGGATTCCCAACAGGTGTTTTTCATAACCTAAGATCACCTGTATCTTCTGTTTGGTTCAGGTGTGAAATAACCAGCTGCTCTCTCAGGGAAGACTGTAGAAAGCATAGAGCTAGAGGAGAATAACAGTCTGGGGTATTTTGACGCCTGGATGAAAGCTGCTGTGGGTGAAAACAGTTGCTCCGTGGCAGAAAACTCAGATGTTACATATTGCAGATGTGAAGTTGCAGATCTGAAAGAGCAGATTTGACATGATTTGTTGCAGAATTGGAAAGTGCTGGTACAAGCATAGGGAGCCCAGAAGGAGAAAAAATTAAGTGTGCTGTTGCCTGTCACAATTATGGTATCTGGTGCTGATGTGAATAAGAAAAACAAACGGGCAGAGCTCTGTACCTAAAGCTTTAACAGTCCACAGTTTCAGCCACAGCACTTTCATCATCCTCAGATAAAGTCTGGAAAATATAGTGAAGCAAGAAAGCAAATAAAATGGCTGGCAGAGGTGGAATGCTATTGGGCACTAAGCAAAGGACCTGGTTATTCTTGGTTCATTTGTGGTGGGGGAAGGAATGAAATATTGTTTCAGCCCACTTCCATCTGTGGTTAAGGGCCAGAATCCCACCTTGTCACCCAGGACATCTGTGAGTTGCAAATAGTAATCTTTTCTTGGAGAAAGGAGGTTGTTCATGAGCTGTGTCCTTAGGAGGAGGTGGAAGAATGAACAGAGCCCTGCAATAAGGCTGTCAAGATCTGAACAGACTTCATGGATTGTGGGAGGCAAGGCTTGAAAGAGTACTACTATTGAGGTTCAAAATGAAATAAGGAGACAGTAGCTAGAAATGGGTTGTGGCAGGTGTATGGGGGAGGGATGATTTCTGTTCCCCACCTGTCCTATTATTCCTATCATGCAGATCCTCCCCAGCAGATTGCATCTTTGGCATGGGAGCCAGGCTTGGGTGCAGATTCTACAGCATCTGACATCTGCCCAGGGGCTTTCTAAATCTAATGCACTCAGGCTTCCACTTCAGCCAAGGACATGTGTTCCTCTGCCTGCTGGGCCCCTCACAGCTGCTGTGGCCAGCCATAATGATTTGCCCTAAAGAATTATGCAGTTGATGGGCTCAGGTGGCCCATGGGCGAATGTTCCCAGATATACCAAGGGGTACATTTCTGATTTGGTTTTGTAACCACATCTCTCAGGAGGGTCTCCCCTACTCCTTTTGCTGTTTTTCATGGCTTTTTTTTCTCACCATCTACTGGAATTCAGGTACAAGAACTTATCTGTGTAGCTGTTATGAGTAGCTGACCCTACACCTTTACAGTGATCAATCCAGGATGCAAGAAATCTGAAATTCAGTGCTGTCACAGCTGAGGGGTTCCTAAACACAAGAATGGTTTGGTGACATCTAGAGCAGCAAGATTCTTCTTTGCTAAGGAGGGGAAAGGTTGTTCCTCTGGGCCCTAGAAGTCCTGCATATCCTGATTTAGAAAGAATTCATTCTTGAGGCATAGCGCATCTTTTTCATTAAATGCCTGTGTTATATGAGCTGTTTTCCATTTCGGCCCTGAGGGAGACCATGTCCTACAGCAATGCTGAAAAGACATCCATCTTCTTCTCTGTTCCACTGTTTTACTGGTAACCAGGACTGCAATTTGTCTGTGCAAGTGTTTGAAATGTGTTGAGGACGGGGCAAGGAGTGTGGGAACTAAGAACCTACTACAACTATAATGTTGTTCTGTGTTTGTCCATTTCCTAACTTGCATTTTCTTTTCTTACAGAGAGATGGCTGCCCTAAGATCGTCAACCTGGGCAGTTCCAAGACAGATCTTTTCTATGAAAGGAAAAAGTATGGCTTCAAGAAGAGGTGATCCTATTTGTACGTGGCTACCTCCTGTTGGGTTGGCAAGAAGGTCTTGGAACATCTCTGGGCTTTACTCATATTGAAAACTGGTTGATTTTGTTTTTTTCCTAAAGCAGTACAAATTCAGTAATATACTTAAGGTTGGAGAAATAACAGACTGATTGGGGACTGAAACCTCATCAGAACCAATGATGAGAGAGGGCAAATGAAGATTACTGTCTCTTACCTTTGCGGAAGCTCTGCTAGTTGTTGGCCCAGCTCTCTAAACAAAGCAGAGTGGGCAAGCACATACCCATAGAGGAGCTATGTGAAAATGGAAAGTGCTGTTTTTAATGTGCACCTTGTTCTTACTGGGTCTCCTCTCAATTGTTTGAAATTGCCCCATCCCTCAGAACTGAGAACAGAGGACCAATCCGCTCCCCTCATTCCTTCCTCCTGTATATTTCCATGCTGCCCTGTTTTGTAAGGAACCTGCTCGTGACTGGTACCTTCCTAGGGAGAGCACAGTTGTTCTATGTTTTCTTTGACAGATAGCTCCAAGGCCATTTCTTGTAACCATTTCTGTAGGATGCATACCAATAAAGCTTTTTCTTTTGGGTTTTTGTTTTTTTTATACAACTAGGATTTCTCTTTGGCTCATTCTGTGCCTAGCCTCTCTGGAGCTTTCTGGGGACACGGAGGATTAGCCCAGCTAGCGCTTCACAATGGGTTATCTGGTTTCTGACAGTGTCTGCTTATAACCACGTGACCTTGCCACAAGGAGCTTCAGGGAACGGCTGTTGCTTTTGTCTGCTTGTGATCCCAGCCACTGATCATTTTGTCCCGTAGCACGAGGATCGCTGAGCTTGTAACCCTTATCCCGGCTAATATGGCTGTGGATGTTGTTTCACCATGCAAGCATCCAATCCCTTTCTAAAACCTACTAAGCTATTTGACTCGCTATCCTGTTCTTGTGAATAAGTTAAAGCCTTCCCTGCTGTAACGGGAAACCAACTATTGTGTTCTGGGCTATCGGCCGTGTGCGTGCTGGAAACCAGAGGCTGATTGTTTGTCAAATACCAGTACAGGCTAAAAGCAGTCTGTTGGCTCAGCAAAGATCTGGGAACAGGCGCCTTTGTGCAGAGGCGGAACTGAGTTCCCCACGGGTGTGTACACTCCTCAGATGGTTAAATCAGGGTCCTGGCTCAGTGTGCCCTGTAGTCCTTCAAGCACTTGTAGTCTGAGCAGAGCGCGTGCTACACTAACACAGTTACCTGGGGTGCTGAGCCTCAAGAGCTCTTTTTGGTTTGTGCCCCTTCCAGGATTTCAGCTATTCCCTCGAGGCTAGTACCAATTCCTCTAACTACTCTTTGGCTTAAATACCTCTTCTACCTGCTCCAGCCATTTGGATGAAAGTGAAAAGCACACAAGTTGTGATTATCCTCCCCTCAAATGTAATTTTTCCCTGCTGCAGCTGGCTGTAGCTGTCACTGGCCCTACCAGCTATCTCAGCTGCTCCTCCCTCTCCTGCCCCCAGCTATTAATTGTCAGGTTTCTCTTCCAAACTTTTTGCCGTTCTGAGAGTGTCAGTATGTCTTCTTCCCTGCACCATGGTTCCCCTACACATCTCTTCTCTTCTCATGGATGCCATTTGCCAAGATGTTCAGAGCAATCTAGCTCATTGGTTATAGCAAACCTATTCTCCCAAAGCAGTTCTATGGGAATATGCAATTGCCTCTGCAGACTAGGAAGTCCATGTAGGAATAACAGCCATTTTAAATTCTGTGTATCTTTAAAAACAGGCCATGACATGCAGATTTGTTGTACCTGGAACTTTATCACTTCAACCAGAATTTATCACTTGCCCTCAGTCAGGCTGTCCAAATTATCTCACTAGGAATGCAGGAGGTTTCTATGCATTTTTTTTTGTTTCCCAGAAATTTGAAAGATGCCAAAGTTTTTCAGTAAAGCTAGAGGGAAATGAAGTAAGGAATTACTTTTTGTCTCAGAACCAATACACCCCGGTGAGCTAATTTTAGAGCACCCCTTGTTCCTAATAATTTAGCAGGATCAGCCAGGCAGGGCTTGCTGTAGAGGTATGAGTGTCCCCATCCCTTCCCCCATCCCCAAAAACAGCTGAGCATACTCACTTTCTTGGCACTCCCGATGCCCTGACGCTGACTGCTGGATATATCGGTCTGTGTTCTGAGAGTTAAGCTGCCATTTCTAGTTGTTCTGAGTCACTGGGCAGGTGGAGAGAGGGAGGGACAGGCTTTTTCCCCTTTGCCTTGTTTGCTCAGACAGCTCTGGGGAGCATGCCAAATGCTGCTGGTGCACAGATCAGTTCAGTGCCACTGCCTTTCTGGTACTTTCAGAGCATGGACGGGACATTGCCCTGAAGGTGCTAATTCAGACAAGAGTAATGGACACATTTGTGTAGCCCAGAAAAACACAACCTTGCTTGCTTGGTAATGATTTGCGTGCACCAGAATATGATACCTAGGCAGGGCCTCTAGAAAAGTGCTTTATTTTTCACCTAAATAGATTTGAAAGTACTTGTCCAGGAGAAGGAGATTGCCTTGCAGTACTGGAGACCAGAGCACGCGCTAAAAGGGCCTGCTTCCCCGCAGGGGGAAAATGAGACAAAACACGTCCTGCTGCTGTGTGCAGGCCAGGCTTTGGGAGGGCTTCATCACTTCATGGAGCTGTATGCAGCCACATTCAGGGGCTCCCTGGCTGCCAGCTGTGAAGTACTTGTGTGGCAACAGCAGGAAAGGGTGGGAGAGACAGGGACAGCTTTGTCAACGTGGCAGCTGAACCCCCAGGGTGCTGTCTTCACATCCTAATGCAAGGAGCTAAATGTGTCTTTCTGCCATTACTTTTCTAGGAAGTGTCATTGTAAAATATTTGTTATTAAAATGTTGCATACTAAGTTTTAAAAAAAGCTTTAATTTCAAATATTTGCATTGAAGGAGAGAACATGGGACCTCTTGGCCTATTAAGAAATTGGCCTCTGTTGCCAGTACTAACAAGGCACTGCTGTGTTCTGAAATGTAGGTGTTCCCTGTTACACACCCCTTCAGACCAACTGCCAGCCACAGCTAGAGCTGAGCTCAGCAAATAGCTCTGTAACACACATCCAGTTCCCTGAACCGCCTAGACCTTGTCTTGACAAAGCCCTTGAGCCCCAAGCATTACTTTTCTTTGAAAACAGACAAAACAAAAAGAAAAGGTAGGTGGAGGTCTGGAATCTGCCTGTGAGCTTTTCCTGTGGGAGCTGCATGGACAAAACCTTGCTTTGGAAATCTTATCTGGACAAGAGCTGTTATTTTCTCATTACAGACATCAGCTGGAGATGTTTGCCTCTTTCAATAGCAGGAAAGAATTTTTCATTTCCTTGGGGTTGTCATCTGAATTGAATGTACAGAGCATTCAGGGTATGGCAATATTAATTATGCCCAATTATACTGACTCCCCTTCCTTGGTATTAAATAACCCGACCAAACGAGCTCTGTCCCAGTGGCTTGGCAATTGCTCCCCTCCCCACGCGCATGTGACACAGGAGCTTTGCTTTGACGTAATAGCCAAATGGCTGAGAATGCAGGAGCAGATAGTGTGACAGAATTCCTCTGCCTGCATGTGTACAAGGGCGACGCCATAATTAAAAGAGCTTGGTCAAAGCACAGGTATTTTAAAGAGCCCTAATATGTGACACCCTCTTAGTGACACCTTATTAAAACAATAATAGTATTTTAGAAATGTAATTGCCTTTTTTTTGCTTAATGATGCTAAAAATAGCTCAGTCATTTTAATTTTCTGATCTCTGGCTGACAGTATGGTTTTGTTTCCAGTGAAGCAAGGTAATAATTGAGAAAAAAAAGGTGTTCTTTTGTAACTAAATTCCTTTTAAAATAGGAGTGACGAAAATAAGGCTGCTCATAATAGCTCTCATAAATCTTCTCTTTTCCCTTACCCTGCAGAGAAAAAAAAACAACTTCAAAAGTTATTGTTTTTTTTCTGTAATCAGTGGGAAAATGAGCAAGACTAGCTGCTGTGGCTGGGAAAGAACATTAATAGATTTCTTAACACATGGTGTTGGCTGGCCTCAAAAGCAAGGCTCTTCCGTGGCAAAGGCAGTAAAATGTTCCTGAATGAGGGAGGACAAACCAAACCCAGGAGGAGGCTGCGGGCTGTTGTGGAAATGGGGCAAGAGATGAACTTTGTATTTTTGCACTTGGGAAAGGGTTGCCAGGCCAGCTACTCCTGCTGCAACAGGGATTGTGGTAATGCCTGTGTTACCCTCTGCTTGTGTCAGCACTGAGGAAGATGCGGGACACGTGTCTGGGAGAGCCTGGAAACAGGGTTTTTGGTGTCCCTTCACTAGTTTGGAGTGTTACTTGGGTCAAAATCTGCTTTACGTGTGGACAGCTAGCAGCTTTTCCAAGTGGTGTGTGTGGAAGGTGGTGGTGACCTTGGACTATAACATACACGGATTGGGGATGCCTGTAGCATTTTCTTCATATTCCTGGAACTAGTAATGGGTCTGCTTTGAAATAAAGGGTGCGGATCTGTTTGTGTGATTGCTGAGAGTGCCTTCAGCTTGCCGGTGGGCGGTGCAGCTCATCCTTTGGCAATGGGGGTGCCGCCATCGGCCAGTGGTCCCAGGGCTGGCCGTCACCGTGGTTGTCGTTCTCCAGGACAGCCTGTAACCTCGAGCCCTGCCCGAACCCGCGAACGGCCGCGGTGCGGGGTGAGCGCCCGGAGCGGGGCAGGCCGCGGCCGTCCCGGTGACTACATCTCCCGGCAGGCCCCGCGCCGCGCCCGGCAGCGCCCACTGCGCACACCCCCTTCGGCTCACTGGCTGAGGCAGCGCTCCAATCCGAATGCGCCGCCGGGCCTGGTCAGCCAATGGCAAGGCTGTTGCTAACACGCCGCAGTTATTTTTAGCATGGCCGGGGCTCGCGCACCTTGCGGGTCT
>VRYO01001878.1:25430669-25472115 GCA_009812075.1 Sialia sialis
CCCCCCGTCGTCTGAGGCTAAGCCGCTTGGAGGAATCCTCAGGTCAATCCCCGCTAAGGCCGCGGTCCCCTCCCTCCTTCCTTGAGCTCCGATCCGGGATACTCCCGGAGCTCCGGGGGCAGCAGAGGAGCCTGCGCCCCCCCGCCCCCCGTCCATCCCGGGGCGCTGCGGACGGCGACTGGCGGGAGAAGTAGTCCCGGCCCGCCCCCCGCGGTCGCATCACGCGGGGCGGGAGCGGATCCGTGCGCCGAGAGGTTGCTAAGGGTGAAAGTTTGCCGTGAGTTGGCTCACTCGGGCCAGGGCGCGGGCGGCTCTGGGGGTACAGCAGCGGCATCCACAGCACAGCACCGGGCCCGCCCCGCGCCGTCGGGGACAAGGGAGGGAGGGGACGGAAGAGACGGGGCACAGCAGAGAGCCACCGGCAGCGCCCTCGGCCCCCGCGACAGCCGCCAGCAGCCACCGGCCCTGGAGCCGAGGACGAAGTAAGTGGGGCCGGGGGTGCTTCCCTCCCCCACACCCTTTCTTGGGCCGAGATCCGTTCAGTGCGCGTTCTCTTTGTGGGCTCGTTCTGAGGGGGCTCATCGTCCCCCTCCCCACCAGGGCCGGCGATCTGCCCGTCCGTGGAGTCGCTGTGCGGCTGTGGTCCCCGGGGGGATTAATGGGGCTTGCAGGGAAGGAGAACTGGGGTGAAAGGTACTGGGTCGGGGACGTTTTACCGTGCTCCAGTTCACCATTTTGTTCCTTACAGCCCAGTTTGAGGGGCGGGGGGGGGGCGGGAGCGGGATGCAGCTGAGCCCCAGCCCTAGCAGCCCCAAAAAAGGCAGGCTGGGCCCGAGGGCGGCGGTGGGCAGCCTGGGCTCTCGGCAAAGGGGGATGTCGCCGGGGTGTTCCCTTTAGTGCACAACGAGCTCCGAGGGGGGGAAGCCCGGCGACAACAAAGGCTCTGTCGGGGCTGGGCTGGGCTTCCCCCCCATCCCCCCATCTCCCCCGGACACCCCGATCTGCCTGCCCGGCTGGGTGTGCGGGGCTAGGAGCTCGACCTTGTTGACACATCCCCATCCATCCGACCGCTCCGTTGGGAACCTTGTTTGCGACCTCGCGTGCCCCACTGGGGCGAAGGGGACAAGCAGCGGGGGAGAGGGACAGAAGGATACTGGGCTTCTGGCCTGCCGGGCTCCGTCCCGCAGCCGCGGGATGGAAGCAGCTGCGGGGTGGGGACGGGCCCGCTCGTCCCTGCCGACAGGGAGGGAGGGGAAGGGAAGGGGAGAAGGGGGTGGCTGCCCGGCGGTCCCGGGCCGCGGGGCGTGTTCCCGGCCGTGGGCAGCGTCGGGAAGGGCGGGTGGGCCCCAGCGCGCATGTGCCCTGGAAAATTTTGTGCCCTGCCCCGCCGGGGGACGCGCCGGGCCGGGCGCGGGGCGCGCCGGGAGCCGCAGTCCGGGGAGAAGTAGGTCGCGGGGCGGGGAGGGGGGCGAGGACTACAGCTCCCGGCGTGCCGGGACCGGCCGGGCGCCGGGGGTGCAGGGGGGACGGGGCTCGTCCCCCGGGGCCGTTCGTCTGGCGGGGGGAGCCTCTCCGCTGTCCTTGGCGGGGTGCTGGGAAGGGCGCTCTCCTTCCAGACGGGTGTGTCCGGCTGTGGGACCGCCGTGGCAGCCGTCTAAGTCCCGAGGCGGCGGCTAGCCCGGGCCGGGCCTGCTTCGGGAGCTCGAAAGGGGATGCCCGCAAGGTCACTCTCCGTATTGGTGTAGCCTGGAGGAGAGGGAATCGTTCCCGTGTTTTCTCTTATCTGTTACAAGTGATGGTCTGGCCTCTCCCCTTCAGCATACCCATAACCGGGGAGTCTGAGGGGGCTCCTGCCTTCCCTCCGCAGAGCAGAGAAACTGTTCTTTGTTCCCTGCCAACACCTCAGTGTTCTGCCTTTACTCTGAAAATGCTGGCCTTTATGGAAGACTGCTCAGAACACCTCTTAAAATTGATATTCAGTAGTTTCTTCTCTCAGAGCAATGCTGCTTCAGCTGGATTTTGGTGGGTTTGGGGTTTTTTTTTTAAATTTTAAAAATTGTTTTATCAGATTTCAGTGCAGTAGAAAGAGATTGGAACGCATCTTGCCATGTCAACAACCTGAGGAGCCAATGACTTTTTTTTGTGCCTTTAGCAGGTATCAGTTGTATGCCACTACCTTGGCAGCTGTTGGTGTTATTAGGCTAATTAATTTACCTTTTTCATAAACAAGGTACAGAGTATTCTCTTTTTAGGAAAACAGGAGGGGGAAAAAAGGAAATAATGTATAATTGTACCTCCTCACTGATTTCTGCAAAAAACTGATGAGGAACTGGGGTCTTCAATATATATTGAAATATTTGTATAGCAAATAGGATGTTAACGAATTCTGGCCACTGTTCCTTTCCCGATCTTTAATATCTGATTTCTTAATAGATTTTGGATCTGGATTAGAATTTATCACAAGATAAAAGGACTTAAAAACTCCGTTCACTTCCTGCTGAGCTTGCTGGGATACCAAGGTGTCATCTCTTTTAAATGTCTCAAAGCCAAAGAAGTTAGAGAGCTCCATGTAATCCTCCCTTGAGGTAGCATAGTCTATACAAGCTCTTGTTAGGGTTTAGGTGTGCTCTTTTGGGGTTTGTTTCATACTTAATTTCTGTGGAAAAGGCTCTGTCTCTGTGCCAGGACTTTTGCCTTCTGAAAATGGCTTCTTCTTAACTGTTCTTAGAAAAACAGTGGTTGCTTATTTCTTTGGTGTTCATCTGTTCTTACTTGGACTTGATCGTGTTCCAGTGACCTACCGAAGTTTGTTACATTACAGTAATTCCTTAAAGCAGCTTTTAAAGGCAAGGCTTCTTTACCACTCCCTTGTTCCTGTGTGTTTTTATGTTGCTGAGTCAAACCCAAAGGGGGTTCTTTCTAGGCCTCCTTGTTGGCAGATCAGAGGTGTGGGATCTGTTTCTGGTTACCATCTTCCTAAAGCTTAGCCTCTGTGAACACAGAGTAGTAGAGAAAAAGCAGAGGATCTGCATCCCTTTTTTGCAGTAAAGCTTCAAAATATTTGAGGGCTTCTTTAAAATTAGTTGATCCTTCCTGTCCACTAAACTAGACCAAGCAAACAAGTCTGGTCAGTTTTTCAATTCCTCCTGACTTAGGCCAGCATGGATACCTGGCTATGCTGCTGGGATTTTTCAGGGGAATGCTGACTATGTGTGTTTGTACTCCACCCCCAAATAATTGTCACACATCATAAACATTGGCTTCAGTGCTGTGCAAGAATATCCCTAAAGCCCATTTTAGGAAGATGGTTGAACACAGTGTATCTCTTTGAGCAAGGTGAGGGCAGCTGAAGACAGAGCGGCCTCTGACTAAGCTGCCAATTAAAAACTGGATATTCTTCTTTCCCCTGGAGAGGTGTGGAGGCTACTGGAAGTGTGCTTCCTCTTAAAATATCTGTGGGATTCATCTTCTTTGGATGAGGGACAGAGTGTAGTGCTGACATACCTAGTTTGGTTGTTTTTTTTTTTTTTGTACCCAGACAAACATTGTTTGCAAATCTGTGTATAATGGGAGAGTTGAGTGTTGTGGTTTTGCATTGT
This sequence comes from Sialia sialis, assembly GCA_009812075.1. Taxonomy (NCBI): domain Eukaryota; kingdom Metazoa; phylum Chordata; class Aves; order Passeriformes; family Turdidae; genus Sialia; species Sialia sialis. Next base: position 25,434,269 of record VRYO01001878.1, read on the forward strand.
GCTTTTGTGGGTTCTCTCCATTTCGGAAACTTCCTCACAAGGCAGAGAGAGAGAGGAGGGATGATTACTTCAATCTTTGGCAAGCAATCTCAGTTTTTTTTGAGTAGTACCTGATCCTGGCAGAGCTCATTTTCCTTCTGCGCTGGGATAAGCGATGTGAACTGTATTGGCCAGGCTGTTGACATGTGTGTTTTGTGACCCTATGCACATTTACTGTCCCCCCTCAGCAGACTTAAACTGAGATTCTTATGCTTGTAGCTAGGCAGAGTCTCAACTGGATACACATAATAAGAAATGTGCCTGCCAGTCAGGGCATAGTAAACATGGGCTGGCAGCTGGTGCCCCGGCGCCCTCCCTCGCTCCTTCTCGTCCCTTCTGCGCTTTTGCCAGCAGGACGTGGCACCCGGCACAGCCACCCGGCTTCCCGGAGGAGAGGCTGGCCCTGCGTCCTGAGCACGGGCAGGTCTCTGCACAAAGCTGCTGAGCGAGTCACGAGGCTGTTCAGGTGCTGTGCTTGTGCTCTGGAGAGGCTGGTGCAGGTGAGCTGTGCTGGAAGCAGCCAAGTGCCAGGGCAGGAGAGGTGTGTTGGATGTGCTGACAGAGCTCTGCCAAAGCAGACGGTGGCCTGCCGGGTTACAGCAGCAGTGCTTGGCAGCGAGGCAAGCATGATGTATGTGTGCAGGTAGTGGCTACACCCTTCTTTCTTTTGAAAGAGGAGCAAGGAGAGTTACCCTTGTCAGCATCTCTCTGTTCTGAGGACCAGTAGATTTGTGGTGACTCTCCTAGAGGGCATTATTGTCAGTATTTATGCTCATTCTGCTTTGTTCATTAAAAGGCACAGTTGTTTATCTCAACAGGTGGAGAGTTGTTGTCTTCTCTAGTCTTCATTCATCCTTTTCTCTCTTTCCTTAGGTCTCTTTGGAGTCAAAACTTGTCTATGTTTCTGTCATTTTGTCACTTTTAATACACTGCTCTGACTTGCTCGCTGGGAAGAGAGTATGCATCTGGAGATCAAAGTTGCTCTTAACTTCATCATCTCATACCTGTACAACAAGCTTCCTCGGAGGCGGGCAGACCTGTTTGGTGAGGAGCTAGAGCGCCTACTGAAGAAGAAGTATGAGGGTCACTGGTACCCAGAGAAACCTCTGAAGGGATCTGGCTATCGCTGTGTTCATATAGGGGAGACAGTGGATCCAGTGGTGGAGCTGGCGGCCAAACGGAGCGGGCTGGCTGTGGAGGATGTGCGTGCCAATGTGCCAGAAGAGCTGAGTGTCTGGATTGATCCTTTTGAGGTTTCCTACCAGATTGGTGAGAAGGGCTCTGTTAAGGTTCTCTACCTAGATGACAGTGAGGGCTGCAGTGCCACAGAGCTGGACAAAGAAATCAAGAGCAGCTTTAACCCTGACGCCCAGGTATTTGTCCCTATCGGCAGCCAGGATAACTCGCTGTCCAACTCTCCATCCCCCTCCTTTGGCCAGTCACCCAGCCCCACCTTCATCCCTCGCTCTGCACAGCCCATCACTTTCACCACTGCCACCTTTGCTGCCACCAAGTTCGGCTCGACCAAGATGAAGAAGGGTGGAGGAGCCGGCGGAGGGGGTGGTGGAGCAGGGGCTGTGCAGCAGCCGAGAATGGTCAGGTCTCCCACCACCAACCTGCTGAAGCACAAGGGCCTCTCCCTGTCTATGCACTCTCTGAACTTCGTTGGGAGCGCTGGGAACCAAGCCCCTCAGTCACAGCTCTCCCCCAATGCCAAGGAGTTCGTTTACAGCGGCGCCTCGCCAGGAGCCAGCAGTCTCTTCTTCGATGGTGTTGCCAGTGAGAGCCAGGCCAGCAGCATCCCGCCAGCATCGCAGTTCAACGCCAGCACAGGTGGTACCTTTGATATGGCTCAGGTCTTCAGTGGCAGCACCAATAGCCTCTTCTTGGAAAAGTCTCCCTTCGTGGAAGGACTCAGCTACAACCTGAATGCCATGCAGTATCCTAGCCAGTCGTTCCAGCCTGTTGTCCTGGCCAACTGAATACAAAAGGATGGGAGAGTATTTTGGGGCAGGGAGGGAGGGGGGGAAACAAGAACAAAACAAACAAGAGGGAGAGAAAAGAAAAATAGAAATATACAAAAAATATTAAAACCTTACAAGTATAGGTTCTTGGGGAAAAAGAGAGCTCAGTGTTGTTGCGCTGTGCTGGTAATGCTCCTGAAGCACTGAATTGTTTTTTAACTCAGTACCTGTGCTTTTTTCCTACTCACTTTTTTACTCCTTAAAATGAGTCTTGGGCTTTTTGTTTGTGTTCCCCCTTCCCCTGCCCCAGCCCAGGACTGGTGCAACTGTAGGTCACAATGCTCCTGATTCCCTGCACCACCCCCTACCCCATGCTGGACACAGGGTTCTTCCACCTGGGTGTAGGGATGTCATCTTCATACCACCGTGCTGGAGGAGGGACAAGAAGAGGATGAGTCAGTGTTGGTGAGGACACACACACTCTTGTTGCGTGCCAGCCAGAATGGGTGGGTGAGCTTGCTTTTTCTCTTAGAGCTCTGCATGCAGACGGAGAACATTGCCTGTGCCCACGGGTGCAGACCGTTGTGCTGTTGTGGCTCCAGCCCAAGCTGGCATCAGCTGTTCTGTCTGTGTGCTGAAAAGCACTATCTCTTCTCCTTGACCATCTCCCAGCACGTCACAGGCAGGGCAGAGCATTACTGTGAAATGGTTTCTTCCTGCTCCCTTCCTCATCTGTACTTGCAGCTGTGGCTACAGAGGGACTGTACTTTGAGCTTCGTGGCTCTGGTTATTGGACCTTTCTGTACCTGAGCAAGAGGTCCTTTTATGCTCTCTCAGGGCTGCCCAGTCAGTCTGGATGACAGCCCCTGTGGTGTAGAATCACCACCTGCCTCTCTCTGTGGCTTGGGGGAGGAGGCACTGTACCAGCTGGACCCCACTTGGATCTTGCCCCCACTTCCCAGATGTTCTCCCCAAGCAGCAGGGGCCAGCATTCACTTGGGGTGGCCTCAGAGGTCAGAGTTCTCATTATCTGCTGTGAATTTATCTTCTTGTCTCAGAGAGGAAATTCCTTCCTTTTCAGCTAATGAGGCAGCACAACTTTTCAGGAAGATAAGGTGATGTTATTGAAGCTGCTGTCTTGGGTGGTAGCGTAAGGGTTTATGCTTTCAGCCAGGTATGTGTGCACCTGGCTAAATCCCTTCCCTTGCCTTTCTGGAGAAGCATGAGGAGGTGACTGATCCAGTGAGAAAAGGAAGGACCTATCATAAATTCCTCATTCTGGCCAGATCACATCAGCATGGACAGTGGCAAGCTTAGGGCAGAGCTGGGATGGGCTCTCCAAAGGCAAGTGGTCAGCTCAGGCTATGAATGTATAGTGCCTCTTCACAACGGGGATGAGATCTGGGACTCTGCAGCTTTCTCCAGGATGATGTGCTGCAGTCAGCCAATAGTGGCTGTTGATCCCTTCTGTGTTGAGGACTCCAAAACCCACCTTCACAGAAAGCCAAAGGAGGGCTGCTTCATGTCCAGGAAGGGTGGAGGCTTTTTAGGTGGGGAGGGAGGTCTTCTTGGATGCTGCTGTGTGAGCATGGAAGTGTGCAAAGAGGAGAGAGATGGAGAGATGAAACTCCAGTCTTAGAAGTTCTCAGTTTAAATGAAAAATAAGCTTTTGCTGCTTCCCAAACTTGAGGTTTGGTTTTCTTGTAATGATGCTTCTTGGAGCACAGTCTGAAATCCACTCCTCCTGCACTTGTGGAACCACTTGTGCTCTTTCAAGAAATCTCTTTCAGGTGAAATGAGCTTGGCCACGTGCTTTTCCTGCTCCCCTCCCTGAGATGGAGGCACTCCAGCCCTTTTGTAATTGTGTTGCCAGTGAGCATTTACAGAAGCTAATGGGCTGTCCCAGGGAGACTGTCTATGCCCAGAGCTCTCCAAGGAGAGTTTCCAGTGCACCCTTCCTCTCGATGGGTGATGGGGTGCATGGTCCTGACCTTGTGCCCAGCTCGGGTTCCCAAGCAGGCTGCTTGCTGTTGAGCTATGACCAATGCAGCTGGTGGGTGAGGAGAGCAGAGCCCAGCCACATTCCCCAAAGCTGGTGCCCACAACCTCAATCCTGCAGTTTCCAGACTAGGACAAGTTGGTGAGGAATGGCCCAGCTGTTGTTTCCCTTTTTTCTTTCCTTTGAACCCACTGCTTTTAACGGATGCTACCACTGCCATGGAGTCCTTCTCCCCAACGGGGTGCTGCTGGATGCCACCCCACATGCTGCACTGGACTCTTGAGAGGTGCTCAGCCCCTGATGGCAGGGTCTGGTCCAGTTGCCCCCCCCACTGTCTCCACATCTGACAAAGCCACCTGTGAGCCACTGTCGTGAGATAACACACTCTCCTCCAGCACAGAGAGGGAGGGAAGAAGTGGGGATGTCCCTCGTCCACCTGCTTATGTGTGTGAAGCTTTGACGCTGCTTTGGCCTGCCACACGTATTATACCTGCTTTAAAAATAGTGGTGTGAGTGGAAGGAGGAAAAGAAGAGGGACCAACCTCTTTGCATCTTAAAAGGAAAAAAGTGTGCTTCAGAAATGTTCCTCCAGCATCAGGCAGCAATGGAAACTAATGGCCTTTTCAGGTCTTTTCTAGTCTTGGATGTAGGTGTTCAGCTTCAATTTTATTTTTTAAAAACCTGCACTAATTTACCTGGTTTCTTAGGAAGAGAAGAGAGAAGATTTTTTTTTTAACTTTTATTTTTTATGGGTTTATGTTCTTTTTGTTGATGTCTGTTTGTATTGAATAATTTGCTACATTTGTAAAATGTAAGAGGTATATATAATATATGTATATTTCTAACGTAAAAAAAATGTAATTTTTTTCTTTTCAAGATTTTTTCTTAAAAAGAGGAGAGAAAAATATTTTTTCAGGAAAAAAACTTTAAAAAAATAAGAAGTGGTGAAGATTCCTTTCTCCCCACTCAGCCTCCCTTTCCTCCCGCCCCTCTCCAAGGAGTGAATTGACAGTTGCCTTGTGGGAGAGGAGTGAAAGAGGACAGAAGTCTGTATATCTCCAAGTGGAGGGTTGCTGTGTGTGCTCTGCTTGGGATTTTTTGGAGAAGGGGACTACTGAGAGAGGGAACCAGGGAGTTTGTCTTTTTTCTTTTTTCTTTTTCCTTCTTTTTTTTTTTCTTTAGCGAAGGAGGAATACAATCAGAGTTTTGTATTCAGAATGTTGTGCAATATTTTGGAACGGGATATTGGTGTGTCTAGAGATTTAGTTAAAAACAAACAAAAAAAACCCACAAAAAGGTTGATCAAATCTGTACAGTTTCTATTGTTCCAGATTTTTTTAAGTTTGTATTAAAAGCATGATATAATAACCGTTTGTCGTGTGGTATGTGCTCAGTGCAGAGAAGGCATCAGACATGCCTGGTTTTGGGTAAGGAGGGATACAGCTGCCTTTGGATGAACTGGTGCTCAGTGTCAGCCTTGCAGACAAGGTCCTCGCTTCACAGCATTAGAAATAACTTGGTGATGCCCAGGATTGTGCAACATGGCCAGGACAGCTGTCTCAGTGGCCTCTCCTGCTGCCAAGAATAGCAGTACATAGGAAAAAGTGGCGATATGCCTGGCCATCCCTGGTCTTGGCATGATTCAGCTCCCTGGAGCAAGGGGAGGAGAGGAGGGTGCTTTGGGAGCCTTCAGTGAAGCAGCAGAGTTCCTAAAACACCCCAACTTCCGTGGCAGCTCATTCAGACCATCACCTCTCGGGCTGGGTTAGGAGCCCTCTGGTGTCACTACAGGGGGTAGGTGAAGCTCCCCATGGCGGTGCTTCCTGCAGAGAGGTGCTGATTTTGGGTTGATTCCCTTCCCCTCTGCACAAGCCAGTTTGTGTTTATTCTGGGGTGGCTGAGGTACTTGATAAGCAAACAGAGCATCAAGGGACACGTGCAGGCTCTGTCCTCCCTGCTGTGAGTGGTCATCCAAGGAGCCATCCCAGAGTGGGGTGGGCTTGAGGCTGGATATGAGAACATGCAGCAATCATAGTGGTCTGATTTTGTTTCTCTTTCTTTGTGAACTCTCACTGCTCACTTTCAATCAGAATTTCTGTTCAAGAGAGCATCTCGTTTTTTAGCAAAAGGAGATGAGATGGCTGAGGAAGATGCTGAAATGCACTGACTGTGTGATCCAGCTTCCCTATCCCCACCACATTCCTGCTGCCTTCCTGCTTCAAGTTCCCCATGCTGCCTCCTTAAAAAGCTGTTGAAGGGGGCTGCTCTGACTGTCCTTGAGAAAACAAACAAAGAGCTGACTCCCAGTAGCACCCTTGCTCTTGCCCCCTCAGTCCCTCTAGCCTAAATTTCTTCCTTGGAGAGCTCACTGTGCCCTTGGTTTTGTGAGCCCCAGGAGCTGGGCTGCTGCTCATGCCTACTGCATGCCGCGTGACTGTCACACTCCACTAGGCAACAAAACTATTTTTCCCCTTTGTGTCTCAAACCCCTTGTAATCATTTATCTAAAGCACGCACAAATGCTTGCCCTTAGACATGTTTCTGGAAACGGAAAATCGAGGGCGACTATGTGCCTTCCTCATCCTTGCCCTGCATTTGCTCAGCTCTGACGTAGGGAGGCATGGAGCCTTTCCCTTTTTGGGCACAGGTAGGGCCTGGAGTTGGTTTACAGCTGATAGCTGCACAGCCTGGGCAGGGATTAGGCAAGAGGTTTAGTATAGCCTGGTTCCTCCCGAGGTATTCGTAACAGTGCTCTCTCAGGGAGCTTGAAGAGTGTAGGGAGCTGAACCCCATGTAGTGCAGTGTGCAGGGAGAGGCTCAGCCTTCAGAGGGGAGCTGCTGGAGCCCCGTGTTGTGTTAGTGTGGGATAGTGCCTGGGTGTGGGAGTTTGCTGGATGTTTGGACAGTGACCGAGTCAGTCCCAGAGCAGCTTGCTCCAGCAAGGCATGGCAACAAGATGGGACTTGTCTCCTGAAACCTCTAAAGCGAGGGGCGTGGGGGTGTTGTTTAGACACTCGTCATAGGGGACTCCGTTATTAAGAAGGAAACTTGCAACTTGAGTCACCAAGAAGGCAAGCGCCCGCCTGAAAGGAGGAGACAACTCCAGTAGAAAATGCCACACTTCAGCCTTGGGCTTTTCAGTCTATGACAGCAGCAGCAGCAGTGTCTGACTTGAATTGAGCTGTTTGGGGAGTAGGAAGGGGCTGGTGCCTGGAGGAAAGCCTTATGCAAGCTTGAGAAGCCGTTCTCTGGACTGTGTTTAAAATACAGCAAAGAGCTGGTCGGTCAAAATAGCCTGAGTTTTGTTCAACAGGAGACCATCTTGTGCTGCCCCAGAGCCTCTTGGAGACTTGGGATTATCGGGATTGAATGACACATGGCATAGGTGCCGCCAACAGCGGGTGCCTTTCCGTGTCCCAGAACTTGCCGACACGCCAGGACTGAGAGATGGAAAAATACCACTAGTGGGGGGGCCAGGACCCGCTGAGTCCTTGGCATCCCTGAGGAGTTTTCCTGCCAATGCCACCTGCTCCATACTTACACGGCTGCAGCCGCAGCACTGCCCATGGCCTCAGCGGGTGTGAGGGGCAAGGTTGACGCCATGGTTGCAAAGGGCCACACAGGTCTTTCCACCCCACGTGTCCTCTGCCAGAGCACAGCTACCAGCCCAGCTGTAGGCTGTGGCCAAGGTGCGCCACCTCCAAAACCTTGCGTTTTTTCCTGTGGCTTCTGTGGCAGGGCTCCAGTTCAAACACAGCCAGGAGCATGTTCACCCCCAACCTTGCAGAGCTGTTCTTCCAGTGTCCTCCCCCGCTGCTTTTGCTGTCACCTCCAGAAACCTGGTATTTTTATAAAGCTTATGAAGAATGAACCTTTCACCATCCATTCCTAAGACACTCCAGTCTGGGTAAGTCCTGTCCGGCATACATGGTACTTTTGTACTGGTCAGTGAAGGGCACATTTTGTCTGTGGCCATTACCAGCAGCAAAAGTGACTCCATCATGGTACATGTGTATGTCTGGAAGAAACATGTTCTTTTTTCTTCCCTAAGAAGCCCTCCAAAGGCACAGGAGTGAGGTAGGAAAAGAGAGTCGGGATTAAATTTTGCCTCTTTTCCTTGAGGAGGGGCAAAGAATGGTACAGGTGAAAGTGTGGGGGGAACTTTCTCTCTCCACTGAATGCTGAGGAGGCAAGAGTAGTCCCCATGGTATTCTGCAGCTGCTGAGTCCTAATTGGGGGTGGGGGCGGTGGCATTTGTTCTTATTTTTGTTGGCCTCACACTGCTGGCACAGTTCGACTGCTGAAGGAAGCAGATCCTCAGGAGGGAGTGTGTCCCTCCGACTTGGCAGGGTGTTTCCACCAAGGACAAAGTTTTCCTTCCAGTGAATCAGCCAGAAACTGCTTGCAGAAGGTGCAGCTGAGGCTTTCATCAGACAAAAATGAACCTGAAATGACCCACACAAGATGTAGGGAGGGCAGTGGGCAATGTTGCTGCTGCAGGAAATGCTGCTTTCACGGGCCTTGGTTGCAGAGCTCAGCAAATTCACGCAAGGGGCCAGTCCAGCTTCCCTCAGCAACAGGCGTTCTTACATTTCCTGATCTTCCTGCAGTTGGGTTCAGTGTCAACACGTGCTGTTGCGGGCTCCCTCAGGGGCATGAGCAGCGTCACAGCAGGCCTCGGGCGCCTTTCCAAAATCTGCCGAGGTCATCCTCTGTCCCTGCCTGTGCCCAGCATTGCTGTGCTGCTGAGCTGCAGCCAGGAGGACACTCCGGACGTCCCCCACAACATCCAAAGTGGCAGCACTTGCACAATGCGCTGGCCAAGAGAGGGGCACACACAAAAATTGAGGGGAACCACAGAGACCCAGTCTGCCTGGGGAGAACTGGGGTTGGCAGCCTTGTGGGGACAGACTGGCGGCAGTACAGTGGAGAACACAGGGGAAAGAGCAGCAGTGGTGTCTGGAAGAGCATGAACATGAGCCAAGGAAGGACTGAGGAGAAGAGGGAAGGACAGCACCCCAGGGATATCTGAGGTGCTGATGTCACAGGGAGGCGAGGGAGGCAGGAACTCTCCTCTTCCCATCCCTATTTGGTGAAAAGGTGCCTGATCCCAGTGACCCAACATGGGCAGCAGCTGCATGGGCCTCCTTCCTCTCAAGCACAGCTAAGCAGAGCCTCCCCATTCCCACCTGGCCCCCTGCTTGTCAAACTCTCATACATGATCCCCCTCTAACTCTCAGTTTGGGCACAGTTTTTCCCCTCCGGGGACCTGGCTAGATCTCACGGGGGGCAGTGAGTCACAGTGCTGTCTTTGTCTCCAGCACAGACATGGCGATGCCAAGGCTTGGGGAGAGGCCATGGCTTCACCGTACTCACGGGGAGTACGAGCACCAAGCCAGCAACCATCAGTCTCTTCTGCTGCCTCACATTGATCCTCCAGGGCCAGGAGCTGCTCTGAATGGGAAAGGAGGTGATGCAAAGGGATGGGATGGAGACATGCTGGGGATGGGCAGCTTTTCCCTTGCAGCCATGCCACTGCCAGCTGTCACTGAGGAAGGGAAAGGGCTTGACAAGCCCAGACAAAATAGGATCTAACAAGACCAGAAAGAACACAGGTGGGCTGTGATGCTCCAAGGCAGAACTGAAGGGGATCGGCACTGCTGAGGAGAGCAGTGTAAGCCGTTGGACAAGGCATTGGATGCTATAACCCACAGTCTAAGTGCTAACACATCAGCACAGTGAACCATGAATTATAGGTTTTTAGAAACACAAAGAAAATTTCTTATAGTCTGGATTATAAATCATACCACAGATCAAGTGTATAAAACCATGCAAGAGAGACATCACCACTTGGTTCTTCATATGAGAGACTTGACCATTGAGATTAACCAGTCAAAGCCAGCTGAGAAAGATTATTTTATTTTGATAAGACTTTATTTTTCATCTTGGAATTGTTGTCTTCTCCAAAGGTACAGTGCTCTTTGAAAAATCCAATTTTCTTTCTTGGAGATATTTATTATGGAAATTTTTTGACCAGTCGTAGAACTTAAGTAGAAACCTTCCCAAAGTCAATGGTGGCAGAGGTGACAGTAGGGGCTACAAGAGTTCTGTTGCCAGCAGAGAATAATGCAGCATGTAACCAGCAGGTACTCCATCAGTCATACGAGGCCAGTATTTACTGCAGGAGAAAGCCACTAACCACATCTTCATGTGAGCGCACTGACAACATCACAGCTGAAAAGATTTTGCTACTTTATATTTTTAAAGAAACAACTCCAGGCTTCCCAGTGTGCACCTTAGGACCCGAGTCCATCCAAACTTGACTTCAGTGTTTTCTGTTGTGAGGTGCTGTTGACTCCTCTGAGTGCACAGAGTAACTAGGAGGTGTGGGTTTTCCAGAAGCACCTGATTGATCTTTACCTGTGATGGAGCTTTCCTGGAAAGTGGAATGAACTGGTTGAATGAGGCCATCTGAAAGCCACAATAGCAGTCTTCAAAGCATAGCTAGGAAGTGGAGGTCTGTGTTAGTAACTGTGCTGACCCTTGCCTTGCCTGGCCAGTAGAACTTCATAGTCCAGAACTGGTTGGAGCTTCTTTTAACATAGCTGGAATGTGCTACAACGTTGCACAAGTATCTTCTGCAGAGCTGCTCTGTCCTCCTAGGGCTGCAAGAGCTGGGGGGGTGGACCCCGTGAGGAAGCCACAAAACCAGACCACAGCGCTATACTGGAGGAAGGCCGTGTCACCTCAGTGGTGTGACAAAGCTATCCACAAATGGCTGGATGTGCCTTTTGGCTTCCACAGCCGGGAGGTAAAAGGGCAAAGGGAAGGGGTTTGGCTGTGTTTGGCTGGTTGTCAAAAACCTAATGGTTCTATCCAGTGACGCTTGTTAACCTTGACAGAATTGAGTACAGGGAGCTGTCTCTGACCTCACAAAAAACCCCGACAAACCCTTCCCAAGTATTTTGCTGTGATACAGCTCTTTTGAGGAAGGTAAAATTAGCAACCCCGCCCCAATTTATTTCACTGTCTTTAATGTTATCCTCTCTCCCTGCAAGGTCTGCAGACAGAAAGGAGTTTTCACTGCAGGCTGTGCTGCTCCCCTGCCAGCCAAATGCACAGAGAGCTTTTCCTTTGTTCCTGTGCCTGGTGAGGCCACTCTCTTCACCTGCAAATACTGGTGGGGGAAGCAATAATTGTTCCTCTTAGAGGTAATTTGCACTGGGCAGATCTTACTCATCTTGGTGGTGACATGGACTGGCTTTCTAGGCTCTTCCACCAGCAGAGCAGGCTGCAGGGCTGTGGCTCTCCACCCCACAAACATTTAAAAGTCTCTTACCCAGGGGTGCAGCTGTCTTCACTCCTGCCTAGACCCTGCCCTGCCAAAGCATTCACTCGTGCTGGGTGAATGCTGGCCTCTTCACACCTTGCCGAGCAAAGGAGTTCTGACCTCAGGGAGTTAAACACTCAAACTGGCTCAGAGATGAGTGTGTCTGCTCTGCTTTGTGGATGTGTTCAGCAGAGTGGAGTAGAAAGAAAGGTGAACAGATGCCACTGTACCCCTGTAATGTTTGCTGTTACATTCACATGCTGCTAAAAGCTATAGGAAGACCCCAAGGGTATGGAAATGCTGCCCAGCCCTCTGGATATGACACCAGCTAATGCCACTATGCGTGCTACATTCCCCAGGTAGGAGCTCATCCACCTGGGGAACTTGGGAAACATCCTTCTCCAAAACCTTAGCCTTGTCCTCTCCCTCATCTCTCTATCTTCCTTGCTCCAAGGGATTATTTTCCCTAAATGCTGTGGCCTAATCCTAGGAGCACACAGCAGCCAGCAGTAGGGTGTAAGGGAGAGTTCTGCCATCATTGAGCAGCACTGGCTCCCCTTTGCTGTACCCATTCTCCTTGTGCCATTGACCTGTAAGCAGCTGATTCCCTTCTTCCCTGCTCTAAAGCTCTTCCTGGTCTTCTCCACTTCCCACATATGCCTTGCCTGTCTGGCAACAGCTGCCCTCCATGCAGCAAAACAGCATTTCCAAAAACATCAGCCTCAGCAGGTGGCCGCAGGAGCTGGTGGCTGCGTTGCACAGTGTGAGCGCTGGCTGCACACTGGCCCATCCTGGCTTGGCTGGCAGCAGCATCCCTGCTCTGCTACCACTGCTGCAATAGCCCAATTAATAGCTCAGGTGTTGCCACAGTCTTTGGCTGCAGCCCAAAAGCTAATGATGGAGCAGGTGGCAGATGTGAGGATTGCAGAAGTGTGGCTGGAGATGAGGGGAGCACTTTTGGAGCAGCTTGTTGAGACCAGTCTTTGCTGACCAACTGGGATGATGGGTTTTGCAAGGTGTGTTCTTGCTTTGTGGAAGTCTCCAAAACAACGTTTAACCTCTGAAGGATGCTGCAGCTGCTTTTGGCTCTTCCACCCCTCCCAGGATGTCCAAAATTATTTTGGGATTACAGCAGTGACCATAGCATGGCCACTGGTTTACAGCAGGAGGAAAACTCATTAAACCCCAAAGGTGTTTAATCAGAAGCAAAGTGGCTGCAGGGCATTTACATGTCACTTATGTTGATGCAATATGATGATGATAGAGGGGAATAAATGTCATTGAAAGAAGCTCTGTCTTTCCAAATTCCTGCGCTCTGTGTCTACCACTTGGGAATTACTGATCCCAAAGCAAAGTTGTAGAAGGAAAATGGGAGGAGAGGAGAGGAGAGGAGAGGAGAGGAGAGGAGAGGAGAGGAGAGGAGAGGAGAGGAGAGGAGAGGAGAGGAGAGGAGAGGAGCTGAAGAGTAGTGGTGGAAACTGTCTTGAAGCATACAGGCGGTGCAGTGAAGAACGTGCAACTTGACATGCAGCAAGGGCTTGAGGAGCTTTCTCCAAGCAGGTTGAAGAACTGGTTAAAAAGAGGCTTAGAGCTATGACCAAAGAAGCTGTTGATGCAGTTTGACTCCTGCTGTGCTTACAGAAGCAGGAGTTTGTACCTTCTTTGTAGGCAAACAGGATTATGTCAAACTACCTAATGCCATCATTCAGTTCTCTTAGTAATGGAAACATTGAGTATGGGCTAATTGTCCAAGACAAAAAGGGAGGCAGGTTTTTATGATCACCATACTGTTACCCCTACAAGTACAAACTGCTCCTTTTAGGGTGGTGCATAAAGCAGGAGTATAGATCCAGCACTGCTTGCTTATGCTTGAGGAGTCATGATACATGGATTCTCTGAATCTTTTCCATCCCAAGCTCCTGTACTTGCCATCCTTCCTCAGGACCCGTTTCCTCTTCTGCTGCACTCAGTATCAGAGCTGACTTCTGTGGGAGCATTACAGCCCTTGGGTCTCAGGCCCTCAGTGGGCTGCAAAGAGAAGGAGTGCAAAAGTCTGTTCTTGGGTCTGCATCCATTCTGTTGATGATTCTTTCCCCCAATGGCTCCAAAAACACCCACTGCTGCTGAAACACAGCCCCATCTTGAAAAGAGCTGTGTGACAGTGGGTGTCACAGCAGCCATTTTGTACTAATAACAATAATTTTGTACTAATACCATGTCGTGGTAGGGAAGACAGAAATGACTAATTAAAATGTTGCAGAGATAGTCAAGTCATGAGACCATTACTCAAGTGCAATTTAGCTGGGAAGCTGCAATTCACAGCTCTGCTATTACAAAAATACCACAGGGCTTAATTGGACACATTGTTGTCAAGGTATCAGGGTAGCATCCTGCCTGAGCTCTGCTCAAGGCTGCCCACCATCCCGACTGGGCATGAGGGTCAGAGCCTTCCACTGCTGGCTCCCAAGTTGTTGGTGCCAATTCCAACATCAACAGTTTTTTCTGGCCTAATACTAGGCGGGCCTAAGGTGTCTCAGCTTGCAAACAGACTCATAGTTCAGTGTGGCATGCTTAAGATCAGGGTAACAATATTATCAGTGGGAAGTGTAGCCAAGCAAAGGAGATGGAGAGAGGGGAAGGAAACGGGTGACACAAAGAGACTGATGGAAGACAGAGCAGCCTTCCAACAGGCCAGAGAAGAGAGGCCAGAGAGGAAGGACCTGGGTGTGAAGAGGACAACAGCTCCCATACTTGGCACATTTCTCTCCTGCTACCACAAATAGCTTCCCTGATACATTCTGTGACACTGTGAATCTAAATGACATTATGTTACAGGAGAGAAAAGGTGATCTTGCATGGGCTCAGGGAGGCATCTCACCCCTGTGAAAACACAGTCCCTGAAAGGCTGATATGGATCCAGGCCTGCATAGGAGGAAGCAGAAGCAGCTAGGCTTTGGGGAAGGCATGTTTTTCATCCTGGAGGCCTGGTCCAAAGGAAGAGAAAGATGCAGACACATCCTGGCTTGTCAGTGCCCTGCAACCAGTGGCAGCAGCTCTGAGCTTTTGCTGCCCCAGACTGGGATATCAGACGTGCAGTCTCTGCTCTGGGCCAGAGAAAATCACTTGTGCAAGACAACTCAGACGAGATTTTCCATCTAGCTGGCCTGCACGTGGCGCCCCTGCAAAACTCTGCTCTGCTCTGAGCTCCTTGTGCTGACTGCCAACACAGACATCACGCTCACCAGAGACACCTCCTTTTCCATACACTAAAAATGCCCAGTCTTGCTTCAGCTTGGCCAGCAGCAGCTCCTCAAAACTCCTGCCAAGGCTGACTGTTATTTACCACCTCTCCTAGTGAGGCACGAGGCTTGGTCTAAGCACAATATGTGCCCAGGATCTCAGCTGGTGCCAGTGGGATGCAGGAGGAGAAAGAGCTTCCCCGTGCCTGGGCTCATTCATGGGCCAGCAGCCTTGCAGCAGGTCCAGCTGAATGATGAAGAGCCAAGCAGGACATACAGTGGGACTTACTCACTGCCCTGGGATGTCACTCCTAATGGAAAACAGCAGCGAGGAGTTAGAATATGCCATAAATATTTACTAGCTGAGGCATCCATTTCCCCAACAGTTGTTAGAAGTTCTTAAGTGCTTGAAATTTCAGGATTGGACTCCATTTTCTGCTCCAGCATCAGGAGAACCCAAGCACCATCCTGGCAAGTCCAGGTCATGCCTCCTGCTCAGCGAGTGACTGCATCTGCGGAGTCCCTGGGCAATACAGTCACCTCCTGTGAAGTGTGGTTGGTTTGTGAATGTGGAAATAGCCTGGTGTGGTTTGAGACTGGGATGAGCCCCACTGTTCTCCCCACTGACAGGGGGCTGCTGAGAAATATCAAGGTTTCCCTTTGCTCTAGAAGAAGCTAACCCAGTCTCAGGCTTTCTTTCAGTGGTCGGCCCTCCATGTGCAAACTCTGGGGTCCAGCAGCGCGTTCCTTCTCAGCCTGCACAGCACAGGCACGTGGCTGGCGCTAAGGAGACGCACTTTAAATAACCATACCACAGTGACTCATGCCTTACCCAAGGCAGTCTGGCTGCTGGCATATAAAGCATGAAAGCCGGTGATCTTTGGAAGAAGAGAGGATCCTACAGTGAGCAGACATATGGCTCAGTTCCTGGCCAGAAGGTGGGAGGGGTGGAAGCGTTTCTAAATGAGATAGGCTGGGAGGCTGAGGCACGCAGGTGCAGAGCAGTGGCCTCCCCAGCACTGCCTGGCTCTGTCCTCCTGACCTGCGGCCACATGCACAGCCCCTTGTCTCTGGAATTTCCCTGAGTTAGCAGTTTTCCAAACTGAGGAGGCTTGGTGGGGTAGGGACAAAGCATGCAGGAGCAGTGCCTGAGCCCAGCGTGGCTGACATGGGAGGACATGGAATGCTCTTTTGCCCTTTGCAACATTTGTCCTGTAGCACCGAGGTGGCAGAAAAGGATAGGCAGTTCTGGTGGTTCTAGTGGACCTTCACTTTCCCTCTAGCATTTAAGTCATCCTCCATTTCCCCAGCCTCCAACAGTTCTGGAACTGCCCTTCCCACCCTGCCTGCCTCTCAAAACTCTCCCATCCACTTGGACCCCTTCTCACACCAGCTCCCCTCAGCACTGTCATACCTTTCATTGTCTGTCCCTTTCCTCCTCCCCCAGACCTATCCTCCTACACCTCCTGCACTTCTTTTCCAGCTCCCCTCCCTGGAGGGCCACTTTGCAATCCCTGTTCTCTGCTTCTCGGTGCCATCTCTGCACCCCTCCCTCCTTGTCTGCTACCTGGGGCCACATCTTCCCCTCTGGCCAACAGTCACCCCTCAGGACCTACTGTGGTGTTTCCCACAGACCTCCCCACAGCCTCCAACCCTTCCCACAGCTCTTTGCTCCAGAAGCACCATAGTGGCTCGGCAGGCTGGATCAGCTTTCTGCTAGTAGCCCATACTGAGGCCAGCCTTCATCCTGGGTTGCATCCCGCTCTCCCTCACCTCCTCTCCAGGCTGTGACTGTGGCTGGGTTGCCCTTGACAGCCACACGAGCTGCCTTCCCCAACCCACAGGCTGTTTTCAGGGCCTGGACACCCTGGAGCTGCTCATTGGCTTTGGCAGGGTAGCGTAAATGTCACGTCCCTGCCTGTTCCCAGCCTGATGCCTGTTCCCGGCCCCAAGCGATGCCCGCGTGTCTCCCATTATGTAAGGCGTAATGTGGATGGGAGCTGGGAGGCCTCGGGCTGGCTTGTGCACCATGAATGACAGCTGCAAAAATGAGAAGGGAACTATTTTTAAACCTTTCCCTGCCCTCCTTCTCCAGCTTTTTTCCCCACAGACCCAGCCAGGCTGTGTGGATGTCCAGCCCATGGGGGCAACTGGTCCTGCTGGATTCTGCTGAACAGGTCCTGAGCAATTCTTTGTACTGCCACAGAGGGACACTCAGCACCTCAGCATAGGGCTGGTGGTACCCAGATGACATGTCCTCTTCCAGCCCTCCCTGGCCATCAATAATACCCTGACATCCTCTCCTTCACCTCTCAGAGCCCTGCTTGTCGGCAGGACCAGCAGTGTTCCTTTCTTCCCCTCAGCCTCTCTCTGTAACTTTAGAAAGGTCATTCCCTCCTCCTTGAGCCACAGGGTTATCATGATTCCTTGGAGAAGAGCAGAAGGGATCTAGAGGGGGAAAAAACCTACCTTCCACAGCAGAAACATGATACCCCAGCACCACCCTGTCCCTCAGAGTGAGGGCAAGAGACAGATGGTCTGGAGCAGGGGCCTGCATAATTGTCCCATCTCCCACTGAGTGCTGCTGGCACAGGGACCAGTAGGGAAGAGGCAAGGTGGGTGAGGAGCTGTCTAAGAAAAGGGCTCTGACAGTCACAGGGAGACTTGTCAAAACCAGCAGTGTTTTGCCCCAGAATGCTGTAAACAAGGCACCCCTCAAGTCGGAGCATTGGAAGCAGGCATGCAGGGGGTGGCAACTGCCCATGTGCTGCCAATTTGGCTCTAAATAAAGACACTCGGTTCAAGGATTTGCCCACCAAAGGATTGTCTGGAGAGACCAGCAAGTGTCAGCTACCTCTTGACCTGGCATCACAGACACTGCTCTAGACACCCGTCCACAGGAAAGATGGAGCTGACCTGTAGCAGGTACAGAGCGGGCTTGTGAGTGGCCATTTCGAGTGTGGAGCTTGTTTAATCTAGAACAGGAGAGTCTGAAAGGGGACAGCATCCATGCATCAAAAAGATATGCTAGGGCAAAAGTCTAATTTGTTCTCTTAGAAGCTCATCTGGATCATAAATACATTTAGACTTAAAATTAGAAAGAAGTTCCTAGCCAGCCATGGTATAAACTTCTGTGACAGCCTGTCAGGCTGGAAGGTGGGCAGAAGCAGCCTAATTTGGTAAGACACTCAGCAGGCTGGTAGTCACTGCATGTCAGGAGAGGAGGGAGCCCAGAATGAGCCATACACAGGTCTGAAATGAAGCTTGCAGTCATGTCCCCAAACTGGTCCCCAGAGGTATTGGTACAGAACTGTAACAGCAGTGTGTTGCATCCTCTGTAGGTTGGTTACATATCATTAATGTCGTGCTTCAGGGTCCTCCCAGATCTTTAAAGAGGCAAGAAAGAGGTCACCTCACTTCCTTCTGGGTTTTTAGGAAATTAATTTCCTTCATTCCTGTAACCTCTCTGGCCACAGTAGCCACAGGGCTGGGGTGAGGCAGGGAGGAGAATAAGGTCACTCCAGCTGCTCTTAGTCACGCTTTGGGTGTGCTGGTTTGTCTGGCTCACAGGCTCAGGACAAAGCCAGCTCTAGGGCTAGGGAAGCGTTTCCTCGGGCTTGGTGTACTGTGGCAACCTGGGGAGCTTGAGGTGTTCACCATGACAGGCAATGCCCTTCTGGGACTCTTTGTCTGCATTTTCCCTTGTTGTAGGAGCTTGGGGAACTAGACACACTTCAGCTCTCTCCCACTCACTCCTGCTGCTGTTCGCAGTCCTAGGTTTCTGGGGACCTTGCCCACGGGAAGGGAGAGGGTTCCTTTAGGCAGTCAGGATGTTTCCTGGATGGTCCCCAAGTGTCTTGACGCGGGCAGGCCCAAAGGAGCCCAAAGTCTCAGCCTGATGTTTCAGCGCGGCACGGAGCCCGCACTGTCACGCAAGACCCTCAGCCTTTGAGGTCTGCTGTTTGTCCTGCCCTTGTTCCCCTCAGTGCTGAGGCCGCAGGGCACTCCTGTCCTGAGGCAGGAGCCTCAGTGAGGGCTGCGGAGAGTCTGCTCGGAGGATTGCGGGGAGCTGTGGGAGCCCGGCAGGTGCCGCAGCAGGAGGCTGAGCCGTTCCTCACCGTGCTGAGCTCCGCCCGAGCGGCGCCCGCCCCGCTGGGCCCGGAGCGGGCGCGGCCCTGACGGGGCGGTGCGCGCTGCGGCAGCGCCACCTGGCGGCGCCGCGGGGGGGAGGGCGCGGCCCGGCCTCGCCGCCATTTGCGGCGCCGCGGGGGCCGTGAGGGGACGGCGGGCGCTCCCTGTCCGTGCCACAGCATGGGATGGGCCCCGCAGTACGACTGCCGCCTTAGGACTTGGCGAAGCCAGCCTTTCCTTCAGGATAAAGATTTGGAACGGCAGCTTATACCGGGACTGCAAAGCAGCGTGCGGGAGCAGGACACGGAGCCACCATGGCTTGATGGACTGAGGCACTGTGCGAACTTAGGAGAAAATGAAGTTACTTCTCCTCAAATTATGTATTTTTCATTTTACACCCTCTAAAGCTTTAGGAACAACTAAGCGATCAGCAGGACAAAATGACCGCACCAGCAGACAGCGAAGCACAGGCGGTGGGGCAGCACCAGCACAAGGCGCAGCCACCTCACGAAGCCTGGCCCGGGCAGCCCTGCCGCCGTGGAACATTCCCGGGCTCTGGCTCAAAACCTCGCTCCTCCAGCCTTCAGCCGTCGGTAAGGCGGGTGCTGAGCCTGCTCTTCTTGGAAGCTGGAAGCATATTTCGGGAATAAAGCATACAAGAGCCAGTGTGGATCGTAAAAACTGTGATCTGGCACATGGGGATAAGGTACATGAACTCACCTCTTGCCACATCTGGAATACAGCCAGCAACTTTCCACTCTACCGCCCAAGCCAGCCTCTTTCACCTCCTCCCCTTTCCTTATGGGAGGAAGACTAGTCCCACATTATTCTTGCAATTATTTCCCAGGGATACCCCACCCACCTAAGCACAAGTCTGTCATAGCTATACCATCACCTTCTGGCTTTACTCTCTTAATCAGTTTGCTCTGAATTTCCTCAGAAGCCTAAGACACATTTTCTCAATGGTCACAGGCAAGAGCAAGGAAAAGCCCCAAAGTGCTTGGTGGATACAGCTCTTGGACATTTCTTAACCACAGCATTCCATTGCCACTACTGGAGACAGATTCTTTCTGCTCTTCTGTGGATCTGGTGTAGCCAGCAGGAGCAAAAATGAGTACCAGTCTATCTGAAGTCCCAAGATCAGCGGATCTTCCCAACACACAACAAGAAGAAGGCTGAGTAAGCAGTTGCCATTTTTTTCAGATCACTACTAGCTGCAACGTTTCCCAAAGGGAACTACTAGTATAATGTGCAGAGTTAGTACATTTATAAACTCACTCCCCACCCACCCAAGAGAACATTCAAGCTCCCTGAAAAGAAGGCAGTGTAACAAATATTGGTGCTGCTGCCAGCTGATATCCCTCCCAACAGGAAAAAAATGCCAAATATCCTCCACTCTGTTAAGGCCATGTAACACTAGAAGGATACATCCAACACAGCCTTGTACCCACTCACTTTCTAGGGCAAATCATTGAACTGACCATGTCAAGTCCTTGGCCTTTGGTATGTGGTAGAGGTCAGGCCCCTCCCTCTAAAGAGGAAGATTTTTTGCTCTCATAAACAAATTGCCTGGGTCACTAATCCTGCCATGGCTCTGGAAGACAGCCAGAGATAAACAACTCACTGACATTTAGTTTGTTCCTTGCTACCACCCTGCATCACTAACCATACAAGATACCTTTTACAAAAGTAAAGATCCAACAAAGATCCTTACTGCAGTTTATTTAGAGATTATACTGATCTTGTGTGAGATGCAGTGATTATAAAGAAGACATAAATTTCTTACCAGGTTGATCTTCAATTACCAGCTTTTGGAAAACAAAATAAAAAAAACCCATCCACCAATGAAAAAAAAAAACAAAAAAAACTCCAACAACAACAATTACCAACCAAAACCCTCAACAAATCAATCAACCAATAACTGAAGCTTAGTTTAAAAAAAAGAAAGAATGGCAAGGTACAGAGAAAGTTGTCCTCATGGACAAAACTTATTTATTAAGAACCTTACTTCTTCCCATGAAAGAAAGTAAAATTCTCATTATTTTGTGGATGTTCTCAGCCCCAATGTAACAGACAAAGCAGGTTCCAAGTGACTGTGGCTGACTTGTTCTCAGATTTCTCGCCCTACCTGAGAGAGTTCAACCAAGAGTCACTGCAAGACAAACACGGAACCTTGCAATGCTTTTGAAATCAGTTAATCCAGAAAGTAAAAGCAGGGAACTGTATACCTGCTACCAGCACACTTAACACATGGGAAATGCACAGCAAGAAGGTGCTCCCAAAAGCTGGTCAGCTGCTTTAGTGTCTACCAACTTCACTGCAAATTGCAGGTGTAATGCTGGCAGTGCAGCTGTACACCACACAGTATGCTGTCTAGAGAACAAAATTACTGGATCTCAGCATAGTGGAATATACATTTTATTTCTTAAAAAGGAAGGGTACTAACAGAATTTAATACAGTCAAAATTTTACATTTTAAACAAAAGCTTTTCTTTTTCTTAAAAACCAGTTACGAGCAGAGAGGTGAGAGGATTTAAACTACTCACAAAATCCAAGCTGAAGACTTTGAGAATTCAAATCTGTGGTTTATACATTTAAAAAAGTGTAATAAATGGAAATATAAAATAATACCAACTCTGTAATAGTGAAATGCCCTTTCCTCATTAGATTGCTGTTTAAGCACCTTTATTTTCACCCATCAGCTGCCAGGAGTGTTTAGGTTTATGTACAAAATAAGCAGTTTGGGACAGAAGAGTCATATATAAATTAAAACCATTTATGGCAATACAGTTTTACCCAGCTGCTTTATAAGCTTCATTATCTCTTTCACTTCTGTGGAATTTTTCAGTCAGGATGATCTCAAATGCACTTGATGGACTGCTTCAAAAAGCAGCTACATATACAGGAATTATATAGACAACCTCAAGGAGTAGACTTCCAAGAGATTAAACAACTCAACACACAGTAAAACTAAGATCAGATTTATATCTTATATAAATACTGTGCAGATTTATCCTCCATCCCACTGAATGAATGGGACAGATCAGTGTCACATCTGAAGACAAAAAAAAAAAAAACTTTTATCCAAGAGGCAACAGAATTTCAGGCCAAATCTAGCAGACAGGAGTTCCCTCAAATTATTTCGTTAAAAACTGTATGTGTCTGAAAAAGCTTTACAAGAACAGAGTTTTCAGAATAACTTGCATATTTGCTTAGCTGTTTCATAGCTATTTTACAGCCTAAAGACACTGAGAGAGGAGGGAAAAATAGAAGAAAATTGAAAGAGATGCTATTATCTCTGTCCACTATGAAAAATGTGGCTTTGTCATTTATGGAACACTGCAGACACAGCTGTTACCAGAGAGGAGACTGCTCCAGTACAGCATTAAAGACAAAGTTAAATTATGGCTGGAGAAAGTATAATCACAGGCTAATCTCTTTATATGAAGGCTGATGGATTAATCTCACCTCCTCCTCAAAACTCAAGCATTCACATTTTCTAGCAGATTGCTCGTGATTCTCACTCCACTGTTTTCTATTTTTTTCTTTTTAACACAACATAGAAAAGGTCATGAAAGCTGATGAAAGGTCCAGCTGTGCAGCATCCTGTGAACATGTACTCAGCAAAACCACAAGTCATTAATCACTTTCTCCCTCCACACTACAACAGGAAACCTGTGTCCTCTATGCGCATAATGGAACTAATAAAGATGTAGACTATCTAGGTCACAAATGAGCTTCAGTAACAGTCACTCACTTGCTGCAACTTGCTGCAGTCTGGCTGAAGGGTGGAGACAGATCTGTTTGAGCCAAAAGAGAGAATAGTTAAAAAAAAACACCCAACGAAAACCACCCAGCTTTAGTTTTCCTCAGTCACCAAAGTTTACAAATAATTTAATATTGCTACTTTCCAAATGCTACTCACAAACAAATCAACTGTCCAGATAACAGGATGGGAAGAGTACAGATATGAATGTAATCAGTGACTACTGTTAAAGAAAGATTGGAAGAGAATCAGTTCCCTCAAAATCTTGTTTCTCTGCTTAAGTAGCTCATTATTATTTTTAAAACATTTTTGTTGATAGAAAGCATCACAACTAGACTAGAATTCCACAACATCAATCTTTGTTTTGATTTCTGTAGTTCTCTAGGAAAGAAATAATCCCAAATCAAGCTACATGAAGCATTAACAATATTCAGATATTACAATGGAAGCACTTATTTATTACTTCATAGAACAGATTAGTTTTAAAAGTGTATTTACATGTTCTAAGTTATACAAAATACAGTATTCCAATAATCATGTTAATCACCATATTTCAGACAACTTCACATAAAAGTGCGGAGGATGCATCTATCCCTGATCCTGGCCAGTAGCGAGCAGTCACCCCAGCATGACAGGTGAGAGCTGCTATTGTGCCCCCTCGGGAAAACAAATCCCACCATCCCATCTCACTGAAACGTAGCTGCAGATCTAGGAAAACATTCAGGCAGGTACAAGAGCAAGGTTTGTTGAGACCCACAGACCAAAATCACATGCCTTAATTTACTAGACGTATGTGAAGTACATTTTTAAGTTTTTACAGATGTTGTACAGCAAAGGGCTTCTGCTCATGCCTTAGTTAGGATAAAGAAGTAACAAGGGTTTTGGCTATATAACAGGCACCCAAATTACACTTAATATCGACAGCCCTACAGCGACAACTGGATAGTGTATTAAGGACACAATTCTGCAGCTGACTGCCTGGGCAGAGCTTCACATTTAAGAACAGATCCTGTGAAGTCCACATGGTTCTTTACCGATGTAGGGCTCTTCCCATACAGAAATAGCAGCAGAATTGAGGCCTTAAAAGATTGGGGCCTCAGATAGTAGTTTCCTCATGAGACAGCACTGACCAGTTCACGGTGGCAGGTCAAGTCCTAGCACAACAGCACACTTAGCTGAAGCAACAGCTATTTTTTCATGCCTTTCTGCAGTAACTCTCCTCCCTATCTGTATATTCCTTTCACTTCCTTCTGGACTGTGGAAGTAGGACCAAGACAAGGAGATTCCCCAAGACCTAAACAAGTACTTATCTTCAGTATGATGCTAAACTGAGGGGATCCAAATCGGCCTAGAATTGTAAACAGTGAGGTGTCAAGTTTTAGCAATCTCACTCCGATCAGGTTGCATTACTCTCCTCTTCCTCTTTCATTCGTTGCTCTCCTTGCCAAGTATCTTCCTCAAAGGACTCCTTTTTCCCTGTAGGTGTCTGAATTTCAACAAGTTTGCATTCCAAAAGTGACTCATGAGGCATAGCAGACTATCAAACTAACAAATTACATCTGTATGTTGATTTGCATTATCATGAGTTAAATCACTGTAATTTCTCAATTAGCATTATGTTAGCATCTCCACAGATATTTAGTTAAGCCTATTCTTTCTATGCTTCTCCCAGTCTTCATTTGTGAGTTTATCTATCTTCACCATGTTACAGTGGCAGATATACAGACCAGAGTAATTATCTGAACATCTAGAAAGCCAGTCAGAGTCTTGTAGTGCTGCAAAGGCAGAATGTTAGCACTAATGATTTTGCTCTTTATGGATTTAGGTGTATGTTGCCAAAAATATGAGATTTATGCACTAAGATAAATTTGCATTTTTCATCTTGTGCTAAGCAGCTAAAACTAGAAGGGTGAACAAAAGCCTATCTGGATTTTACAAAGGTCTGAGACACCTTCTCTCTCACTAAAAATGAAAGCACCTGATCACAAGAAACAAAGCCCTTTTATGCTCAGGTGGCTTATAGTATTGAAGCAGCAATATTCTCCTCTTTGCAGGGCCATTATTTTTGCTATCTACAAAATACTTTTTTTTTCAATATGAATGGTTTTATTACAGCATTCCCAAAGCTGCTGGCCTTCCACTGCATCTCCCAACTTGAAACTGATTAGGTACAATTAGTAGCAGGCCTGCAGATAATGCTGAAAGTGATTTCTAGTTAGAACACCCTGTGCTTTCAAACAGCACAGTAAGGAAATGGAGAATTGTCAGAAAAGACATGAAATGTTACTGCAAAAAGCCACTTAGTGAAAAACCAAACAACCCAAGTTTATAGTACACTACTTTTGCACTCTGTCCATGCAAGACCAAAAAAAGAGCAGAATTCAGACTATCTGAATATCAAAACTACCAGGACCAGTTTACCAACACTACACCTGCAATCTGAGATGAATCCACCTGATCCCAGCACAGAATGCTTCAGAGTAAAGCAAAGATGCCCATGACTTCAGCACTTGCTAAAACTTTACAATAACCACATAAAAGACTTTTTCCTGTAGGAGTTAGTGAGATCTTTGTTACTAGCTTCAGTGGGAGCAGATCTTGGCAACAGGTGAAAGATTAAGCTTCTTGGAATTTTTCAATACAAACCCACTACAGGTAGATTAGATCACCACATATGAAAGCAATACTGTAATAAATATTGCGCATCATTTATCCATAGCTGCTGCCCTCTGTAGAATAAATCAACACTCATTGTCCACAAATCTCATCCACAGTTTACATATTTTCAAAGTTAGTACTATAAAATGGCCAGGTGGTGTCGATCCACTTCCTAATGAAAGTAGAGCTCTGTCATAAACTGCTCTGTTTCCCAGCAATCCCTGCAGTGATGCTGAAAGGTGCACATGCCCTTTATTCTCTCCCCTTGGAGATGGTCCCTTTGTGGCTGGAATACGGTAGGTTGGCATCAGGCACACTTATGGCCTCTACAGAGTATGTTCCAAGGCTAGAGAACTTCAAACCCTAACAGTGTCAATTCAACATTTTTTAATATTCAAATTGAGCTGAAAGAATATTGGTCTTCTTATGATCACAAAGAAAACATCCAAGTTATCACTTACAAATAGGATTGTCATCCTAGTCAAAGAACCAAAATGATATAGGCAATTCATTCTGAGAGGAGCAGAGAGCTCTGGAGCAATAAACATATCTTCCTGAGACTGCAAAAACTGAGACAGGAATTCAGCATTGCACAGTATTTTTTGTCTGGCAATATCTGCACTCCTTTAAATAGTTACTACCTTCTTATTTATCTTTGAAGATACTGCTTCTTAACAACAACAACAAATTCTTCAGCTACAAAAATTGAGCTGCACTCACCCTAAAGTGCGATTTTCCAGTTTTGCAACCCGTAGACACATGAATCACAGATTGTGCAAATCTGCATTGTCCTACAGGGAAGCACAAATGTTTGCTAACAGTCTTCTCTGAAAGAAAGATCTAATGAACATTCACTATTAATTTCCATTGTGTAAGCTTTTAAGATAAAAGAAATAAAACAATAGAATTGCACATGCTAATCTCACTGATTTAATATTTTGCTGTTAAAATGTCTTGACATACTGCAAAACCTGTACACAATACGTAAGTATTTAAAAGATATTCCTAAGCCCAGCAGGACTCAGATGAAGCAACTCCTTGCCCAGTTATTTAGCTTTTGGCTTTGTGATTTAAACAGGAAGCATGACATTTAAGAACAGCCAGGGCTAACTGAAAATTTAGAAATTATAAATTTAAAAAGTTGCTACATTTACATGCTGTCATGGTTGCTTATTTTGTTGCTGGTTTGGGCCTTTATCACTAAAATAAAGCAAAAACCAGTACATACCAAAAGTATCAGTCCAAATCAGCAGTACTCAATACAGGCAGAGATATATGCTGCCATTTCAATAACATGGAATTAAGATATTCATCTATTTGATAAAAATATCCCAAGATTATAATCTCAAATCATAGTAATACACTCATACTTTGGTAACCAGGAAAAAGTTAAAAACACTTTCTTGACTTCAGTACATCGTCCATTAAAAATGATAGGTCAAAAACTATATTTAATATATAAGCTCTGTACAAAGGTTATGCTGTCAAACACTGGTTATGAATCCCGGCTTTTGAATGTGTTTTTTTTATATTAAGCGTACAATATTAGCTGCTGCTTCTCACATTTTTCTTTTTGCGTTTCTGCTCTGAAATTAGGGGTGGAATCTCTAGGGTAAACAAAAAGTCTAAATAATTGTTCAATATGATAGCATTGAGTTATGCTGGTAACTAGTCATGCCTCGTAATTTTGGCACTTGTGCTTCAGAAAGCTTTCAAGATTATTTTTCTTGAAGTGTATGCTATTCATCAATCTCCAAGCATGAACACACTCCTGTTTTAAGCTCCATTTTGGCTACAAGCATGGCCTTATACTCCTTTCCTAGCAAGTAAAGACTCTTGCTCTTCCCACACAGATTTAGCTCCAAAGCTCCCTTAATATAAGAGCAGATTCTTGTTATGCTGATGAAATTGTTACAACGGAACTTCCACCTACTTCCTCCATCTTCTAAACACAATAAACATCTCCGCAATCCGTCCAAGCCTCCATCTACCCTCCCACACCGGCACAAGGGTCCTTACACTGAATCTGCCCATTGTAACTGTGGGGTATCACTGGCTGTTTCACCTTCAGCACAGCAGCTGCCCTACAGTCAAGAGACAGAAAATGGGGAATATGGCAACCAGCAGCCATTGCTTTCCTGGAGCTAATACTCATCTGGTAGCTTCAGACAGCCAAAAGGCTTGGAGATCAGCAGTTCAGAATAGCACCTTTTCCATGATTGCTAAGTCATTAGCAGAAGAATAGATCCTGTTTCAGCAAGATATCATAAAAGAAAGTGAGCCTCATAAACAAAATAAAGGAAAAGGCAGGTTACAGCAGTGTAGCTGTGGAGCAGGAAAGCAACAGAGTTGGTTTACATGGGTCATTTGATAGAGGTTTATTACTCTCTGCATGGCACACTGTGGTGCTTTCTGGATTATTTCAGAACATCTGCTGTAATCTTCTGCACTGAAGTCTCACACATTACAGGCCACTGTCTTCCTGGTGTCTTTAGTTCTGCACTCACAGTACTCCACAATACGCTACACTGCACCAGAAGTGAGCTGCAGTATTAAATAAAATTCATTATACTGCAGGGAAAAGAGTCTTAAAATATAGCAGTTCTTTATATATACAGACACTTCCATTTAAAACTCCCTCTCTTCTTCCACTTGAGTGCCAAAACGAAGAGTCACTATTCACACAGGCTGTCAACAGACTTTGAGACATGAACTTTGAGTGTCTTGACAAAACCCCAGTAGGTAAGCTTATTGTAGTTCATAGTTACAGTGAGAAAGACAGATAAGAAAGCCATATACAGAATTAAGGAGACTTTGCACTTTTCATCATGCCCAGCCCTGGGTAGTCAGATGGGGTACTTGCAGGCAAGGAGGCAGGCAGGGTCATCATCAGTTGTTTGTGTTGGGACACCTCATAGATTTCACTGCTCACTCTGAAGACTGGCGATTCATGTGTGCTTTTTAGTTTCTTTGTTTTTAAAAGTCTTTAAAGTTGCATCACTCGGAATCAGATAAGTCACTTTAAACAAAGCAAAGTGTTAAGTGTGACAATTTATTTATAACATACTTCCCACCATCACCACCACAAACCACCCTGTGAAAGAAAAAACCCCTGCTGAAAGGGCGACAATTTTCAGTATGTTTGAAAGAAATTAGACCAACACCGCATCAAGAGCCACTCTAGTGAAATTAAGAGCATAACAGAGGGGGGGGAGGGGGCGGGTATAGTTCAAAGCATACATTAAGTGTTGTGGATTAGCCTGCTTCTCCACTTCCTTAAGAAATCAACACAAAATTACTCTAAACTCAATTTACACATTATGTTTAAAATACAATCTAGTCTTTACCATAGAAAATAATGCTTTTAAAATATATTTTCAGATTTCAGTAGAGGAACTGCAACTACCCTCAACGTCATCATCCCACATTTACTCCTAAATATAAATATTACCCCAGGAAGTATAGCCTAAGAGTTCTGACACAGCCACTATCTTAAGACAGCTTATCTTGTTAAGAGGACTTCTAGACATATACCTCTGGTAAAGCTTCTAGCTCTTGCAGGTCATATAGGTCTCAACATCACACACAGCATATTTTTTTTCTTTTAACACCATATATTGTTGAAGCAGTGCTTGGTGCTGAGAATAGATTACTTCCAAGAGGGTAAGTCTTGTGTGCTAATTTTCTATCAGGAATCATGCTGGAGATAGAACCAGCAAGTATGGAGAGACCAGATATACTGCTGCACAGGAGATAGTGAGGTAAACTGTTTGTGTTTATAGTGGGTGTATCTCATCCCATAGTGTGTTCACGAGACAAGGGACCAAAACTCTTTCTCAATCTCTTGCACAACAGGTAAGGTGCAGTAAAACAGCAGTGGCTTGTTTACTTCTTTTAAAAAGCCCCTTCTTTTAAAGGATAAGGTGCTGGCCATTTTTTAACAGCTGGGACTCAAGGTTCAGCCTAATGAGCCACACGTCTTTTTCTAAATCTCCCTTACTTCTCAGTTAAGTGCAACATGCTGCTTCATCAGCAGTTCAAGGGGGAATACCCTCTAAGGAGAAAAAGGAGGAGTGGTGGTAGAAATACAGTCTAGAACCCACATCAAATTATTTTGTCCACATATGTAAAGTGAGTGATTCACTACTGTTCTCTCTCCTTGGTTTCTGCAAGTTATCCAAGATTTGAACCTATCAAGACATTTAGACAGTATTGTAATCAAAACTGCACTGACTCCATTCTGCATAACATTAACAGATGAAACTTGCAATACTTCTGTTTTTACAAGAGATTGAATATTTTCCTGTCTTCCTGTCCTAAAGGTTCCCCTATTCCTCTTCAAAAGGAACGGAGTTCTATACAACAGATACTTTCTAGTGCCTCTGAATGGGAGGGGAAACAATTTCATGATGCTGCCCAGCAACATCTACTTATATCCTAAAATTGTGTTTTACACTTTTACTGGGAGGGGGAGGTGGAATGGAGAGGAGAAAAGAGCAAGAGTTTGAAAATTAAATTTTAAAAGATAGAGAGAGTGAGAGAGAGAGACAGAGTCTCCTAGGCTCTTTCTCCACTTAAAAATGCAGGTAAGAACAGATAGCAAAAGCTCTGTCCAATCTGGAGGGATCCATATTTATTCCTCCAGACAGGTGAATCTGTTCAACTTTATGACATCAGAAAATTTTCTATCAGTGTTGAAAACAAGGTTGTAAATATGGACACTAAGATTTTGGACAACAGATTGATCAGGAAAGGGCCTGAACAAGTTGTGCCAACAGAAACAGGGTTTGTTTGTGTTTTGTTGGTTTTTTTTCTAGTGTAGATGCAAAATGGCAAAGCCTCCATAAACTTTATTTCTGGGAGTCTCTACAGAAGGCAGAGAAGTCTAAGAGGCTAAAACAAAGAGCCCTAACAAGGAAAAGGGTGTGCTTACAAGGGTCCGTATCTGGTCTCGTATTTAGAAACAATGTTCTTGCATCGTCCCACTTCCTTGCGCAGCTCTGCCACCTCCGTCCTCAGGGCTGTATTTTCTTTCTCAAGAAAGGCTGCCCGAATTGTGATCTGATTCTCCTTTAATCGCCGAGCATCACGGGAACGCTTTGCTGCCACATTGTTCTTCTTTCGTCTTGTCCAGTATTTTTCATCCTGCAGTAAAAAAAAAGATGCCAAAGTGACAACTGTTTCGAAAACACCTCTTTATTGTATAATGATATTCACACTGACTGCTACATTAAGGAATCTCCTCCACAGGTTTGCAGGGCTCTGACATTAAAATGGAGACTATGCAGTACTATAAGATTTCATCTTCACACAAGTCCTCTTTTAGGATGAACCAAGTGCATTGCTAGAACTAAGGAGATTTAGAGACTTGGGTATTAAGAAGCTGTCCAACTGAAATGCTTCCTTTACTTAGTTTTCGATTAGGAGTGAACTTTTACATAAAACCACCTGTTCTGTTGTCCGAGTTGCTTAAATCCAGATTGGACACAATACTGGGCAAAATATAGACAATGGCCTTCAAAAGTGCAGGTGATGAGGATTTGACTTGATAGTTCTTCTAATTTCTGGGTATAGCATGATCAGTTGCTCCTTGCCAGTAATTAGCTCATGATACCAAAACCTGCAAAACAGCAAGCACAGCAGTTGGCTTGCCAATTCTATTCTTGGCAGTGCTTCTGCCCAATCATGTAGGTAAACTGCACTAGCTCTGTATGTCAAAGTGTTTGGACAAAGAGTCAAACTTCTATCAAGGCCTAGAAGAGGTTGCAGCAATAAACTTGTTACCTTTTGCTCATCTGGGACAAAAACCTTCTTGGCTTTTTTAATCATAGGTTGTGGTTTCAGGTCCTCTTCAGTAAACTTGTGTTTGCGAGGATTGAAGAGCTCACCACCAGGCACGCTGGACAGCACTAAATCAGCAGGGTCAGGGTTAAAATTCACCTCAACTTCTACACAGTCAGGATCAATGGGGCTGGGTGTATTTCTCTCATTTTGTGGTGGAGACTCTGGCAACAACAGGAGAAATTACAATAGATTCAGCAGGATGAAGAGAATCAACAAAGAAGCCAACTTTATTGCCCTGTTGTGAGAAATATTAAATAGCAGTAGTTGGTGCTTCCCTGAGGTGTGGTGGGTGCTATACAGTTGCTGGCACAGGGAAAGAGTTCATAGTCCAATCTGCAATATAACTCTGGGAACGTATGCCAGAGTAACAGACATGAGTAGACAGATGCACGACAGGAGTTAATACCTCCTTGGCAAAAATTACATGCTTTGCACACATAAAAAGCATCTTCAACCCCAGTAAGAAGGGAGAAAGTTAGATCAGCCTGGCTTTTCTACCATACAAATCCTTACAGAAACAAGCCTGCCCAAAGACCCCAGTCCCTGGGACCTTCAAAGGTCAGACAAGTAGACTTCCAAACAACTGACTAAATGAAGGAGCATTTGTTACAAATGCAATTGTATTCTTCTTCTTTGTCACAAAGAAACAAATGCCCCAACAGTATGTCTGACACTGGTAGTGTTCATATGAATTTTATCATATTAATCTGTTGTTTACTAAACTTCATATACATGAATTGCAAAACTGCATGTCACTGCAATGTGCAGCAGTGATCAATAAATAAGTTTTGCATAGAAAAAAGCTACACCCTATGACTTATGGAAGGAGTTCCACATTATCTTTCCCAAAGATTCACAAAAGAGGTTGAGAGCAAAATGCTTTCTGCAAAGCTTTTTTTTTTTTTTTGTGATGGTTATCATGTTTAAACTCCAAATCTGGGCAAACTGAGCAGCTGAATTCTAATAGAGAAGATCTCCATATTACAAATGAAGTTTCATAGTACCACTTAAGCAGAGTTCTGTTTTTTTGTTACTCCATTCCCACTTCAAAGCACCAGAGAACATCAAACTGCATCATTAAAATACCTTTTCCAAGTGTCTGTTTTCACATTTCCCAGGCTACCACAAAAAAGATGCTTCACTGTTTTTCTATTTAAAATTGTTATTGGAGGTACATTAAGTTCACATAAGTTCACTCAAGCAGGCCAAGATAGTAAATATGACTTGTGGCAAGGTATTAAATCTGTTGTAAAATAACCTGAGACAGTATTTTCTCAACATGTCCAGCTTCTCACTACATTAGCAATACAAAGAAATCAAATATTTTATGTTGCTGTTTAGCTCTTATAATTTCAAAATCGAAACAGACTGCACACTGATGGACAAACAGACTGCACACTGAAGGACACTCATTCTTCACAAGATGGGAAGATGAGAAGAAAAGGAGAGGCAGCATCTTCATGAACTGACACATGAACTAAGGCTCTACATTGAGCATGTTTGTACTGTTTAACCTGCCACAGCAAACACTGACAGTTTAGCATGTCTCCTCTTTGATCTAAAGAGACACCTCTTAATATGAGAACAACAGAAGTCCCTCAGAGTCCCATATTATTCCATCTACCTGTGCTGGAGGCTGCTTCAGATTGCTGGTAAACTGCAGTGGAAGAGGATGATGCAGGAGAACCAGTGGAAGCACCGGCAGATTCCTTCCCTTCCAGCTCAGCCACAGGCAAGAGTGGATTCTGGTTCAAATCCAGGTGAGTAGGGCTGGAAGGAATTCCATTCTCCAGCAGGAACTCATCCAGATCCATGTACTCCAGGTGGAAAGACTCGCCATCATAAGGAATAGTTTTGTCCCAAATGGGTGGCATGAGGGAAGCCGAGACTGCCATAGTGCTGGCAGCTGCTGCCTCATCTTCTTCAAGCTTTATTTTCTCCTTCTCTTTATCTGAAAGATACAAGTAGGTCACTGTACAAGCCGAAACACAGGAGAGACTCAAGGTTTAAGAGTCCAACAAAATCCCCATGAAAGGAAATTCAGTAAGCTCATGGTGCTGCCTCATGACACGATCTGGAAAACCAGATGTTGAAAAGCAACATTTACGTGTGGAACGCTCTAACCCCCTGTGAAGGCTGGACCACAGACAGCTGAGCAGCCTTGCTGTGAGCTTATCGAAGTGTGATGAAGTGCTGCATGGAGCTTATTAACAGTTAATATAGAGCAGCCTGGTTTTCACATACCCATCTCAGAAGATAACAAAAGTGAGTGTCCCTAAACAGGATTACATGGGAAACCATTAAGAAAATTCTGAGGAAGCAAATTAACTTACTCTATGCACAAAGAAGGAAGGTGCAGAACAATAATTAAAATACAATGGGAGAGGAACGTGGGTTTTCAGATCTGAAAATCAGTCAAAAGGTCCATAGGACACCAGAGACCTGGATGCCTGTTGTTCAGCATTTTAGAAGCACTTCTCTCTGAAATGACTCAGCATGTCCACAGAAAGCAATAGCTCCAAATGCTGCTCACTATAGATAGCTCAGAGTACCTACATACAATTTTCACTCTTTGGGGAGATGTCTAATAAGGCACACTCCCACATCCCACCCCCAAGTCACAAGAGACTGATGAATTTTTCTCCATTTGCTGTGCTACAGTGCACATATTACAGAAAAATGGCTGTTTCTATGTTCCCCATAGCTACTGAATCTTCACAATTGTCTGGGACAGAATCCAAGCAGAAAACTCAAGTTATGGAATAATTACATAATTTAAGAGATAAAAATAAGCTGGCAAAAATTAAAATCCAAGCCATTTTCCTGATCCAGTTCCCCATGCAGCCATGCAGTTCCATCAGCAGTGAAGGAGGCATTCCAGAATTAGTGCCAGTACTGCCAGCACTGAACCAGCATTGCTGTCAAAAGGAAGGCAGGTCACCAGTTGTACCCTAATCACCTGCAAACTGGACATTACCATGGAAGCCAACAAATACTCAGCTCAATAGAACAGGGACTCCAAGGACATACACTGGGCCAGTTTGGATCTCCAGTATTAACAGAGATCAGCCCAATAAAATCTTTGGCACTAGGGTTTCCTAGACAGGCTACAATATGCTAAAGGAGCATTTGTCTTTATTGGGGATGGAAGTGGGGGGTGAAGCTCTGCTCCAAATCAGAAAAGCCTATTTATATAAAACCTATTGATAGAAGTGGCATTCCTTCTGCTGTTGCCTTAGCTGGTGTGGAACTGAGACTGGAAGAGCTTTTTTATGGCTGAAAGAACAGTGCTGCCACACAAAGTAAATTATCTACCGTATTCTGAATATTTTATACAAAAGAAGATGCTGATTTTGAACCAAGCATCTGAGAAAGTATTCACCAGGCACCTGCTTGGGACCAAGAACACCTAAAGGTCCCAAGTTAAAGCCCTTAAAGTACCTCAAGTACACATTAAATTCAGACCAGTGGCACCTGGACCTAAGCTTTGGTAATACCACCTTGCAGCTTTTGCCCTTCTCCTTGCCACTTCCCACTGCTGCCTCTGAACTGCCACCCAGTGCTGTAAACTCCTTTTTGCAGGGTGTTTTGCAACTTGCCTACCTTTTGCTTGGGCAAAG
Organism: Sialia sialis; assembly: GCA_009812075.1. Classification (NCBI taxonomy): domain Eukaryota; kingdom Metazoa; phylum Chordata; class Aves; order Passeriformes; family Turdidae; genus Sialia; species Sialia sialis. Next base: position 25,468,858 of record VRYO01001878.1, read on the forward strand.
CAAACAGGCACGTTAACAGTAATGCTGCAAATAACCAGAGTGTTTCCAAACAGTTCCTACTTGAAGCCAGTAAAGAAACAGCATCTACTCTATATATAAGGAGGATTTCCCTTGTTACTGGAGCACACCCCGCCAAGTTGGAACCAACATTTCACCTGTGAATAGAGACTGTGTATTTCCCAACATTGCAAAGTGCCCAGCACAACCAAACTCAGATTTGCACTGGATGTTGAGGATGATAGCTCCAAAACAAATCCAAGCACCAATAATGAACTATTTTTAGTTAAAATTATAAAAACCGTGTGAAATGTCAAGTCAAAATGTCAACTGAAAAGAAAAAAAAATTCTTTACTCTTGAAAACAACAGTACACTATCATAAGTTATGCTAGTTTTAATAAAAACAGCAGTACTTTTGTTTTTCAACACTTAAAACAACACCTCCAAGAGAGAAGGGAAAAAACCAAACACATTAATTGATTGTTAGACTGAGTATAAGGCTTAAAATATTTTTCAGAAGGTAGATGCTAAAAAGACTACACTACTGGTATATGTGGCTCTTCTCAAATCTTTTAATGCCTTTTGGATGGGCATGATCATCCTGCTGTCCAGCAGTAATCTGGAAAAACCATGGTTCCTCCAATTTCCTTTTGTGATTGCCCCTGGCTCACACTGGATTAGATCCTTCCTCCACTTGAGAAAAGCATCCGATTTTTTTTGCCCTTCTGCTATAAGTTGACAACTTAGCAAGCACTGGGCCCCCACTGCTGTCTCTGTTTAGCTATGCTGTCTCTCCTCCCTCACTTCTAACAGTATCTGACACAAAGCAGCAGAAGTTAAGACATATTGGGAGCCCATCTATTTCAAAGGTGATAGGTAACACAGTAAAACCTTCGTATGGTCATTTTTGCATTGATGTTTTCCCACGGGCTTTGTTTCAATTCCTTTAATCTTCATTTCTGCCACACAAAATCCTGCTTGGGTGCACAGTATCTAATGAAACACTAATTAACTTCTTGCATCTTGAGGGGGAAGTTTCTGCCTACCTCAGCACAGAGACCTGAAAGATTAATTCTCTTAAGATATTTATAGTGTAAACAGGTATTACCTGACAATAGAGCTGCAGTATCCTAAGAGGCTCCATTTGCAGCGACTCAAGGTCACCCTGATAAATCTGGACTGTACTTCTGCAGATGATGGCTCATGTCCGATTTAGCCCCCTCATCCTGCTGCTGTGACCTATTAACTGGGCTGTACATCTGCTGTTAACAGTGAGGACACCAGTTTATGCTCAGTGACTTAAGTGGACCATTCCAGTTACTGAACTGTTGGAAATGCTGCTGTTTTAACCAAAAGCAGCAGCCTGAAGAGAGCTTTATTCCCTGTCCTTGTTTTCATCAAAACCAAAAAACCAACCAAACCAAAAACCAAACAAAATATTTTGGCCACCACGCTGTCAAGAGCTATCCCAGAAACAAGCAGCAAAAATACTTATTTGACAAACTTCCTCATGTTCACAAAAAAAAAAAAATCATCAAATTGTACTAAAACCACTATATATATGTGTATATTGGCTGATTGCTCCATAAATCTTTAATCCCACTTGTGAGGATGGAACAAGGCAGGTGGTAGGGTTCCCTGTCCCTAATGCAGACCACTGTGATGTTTGCTGAGGCATTCCTCCTGCCACAGCAGCATGCAACTGGTGATTAAGGCATCCTTTGGAGAGTATGCAGCAGCTTGTTACTAATGGAAGAGACCTACACTCCTGCTCCAGAATATTAATTGCTTTCTCTTAACCCACATGACTTTCCCTATTTTTTTAAAATAAAAATATCATTATTTTAATTTATTTAATCCTTACAACATATACCACAGCAACTCCCAGCAAGGCTGGTGAGCTGTACCTGGTACATGGCAGGGCATTCCAGGGGATGGCATTCTGCTGGAACTGCCCTCCCTCCTCTGTTGCTCAGGAGGATTAGAAAGCTGCTTGCTTGGACTGGGTAGTCAAATTACCCACAGTGGTTGGAAAAGTCACAGGTAGCTTGCAGAAGCTATAAATGCACAGACACTGCAGCTAGCTGATAAAATTTCTTACAGAATAAGACAGAAAATTGTGGTTTTGTCAATAGGTATTCCAGACAAAAAGCACAGGGCCCTTTCTCAGAAAGTTTGCTGAAACTGCACCACTGGATTAAGTGAATGAGTAATTTTTTAACATTTTGAGTGTATCAGAACAGAAAATAATCAAGGATCCTCTGAAGTCAGTTGAGTCATAAATCTACTGACAAGCCTTTTGTAAATTAGGATGCCTGCTGAAAATGAAGGCATTCTTTCTGTTGCCTTGAATATGCAAACAAGAAAAGTATCAGAGACCAAAATAAACAGAAAGCAACAAGTTCCCAAAGTGTGAAGTGAAACGGAACAATGTGAACTAAGGAAATCTATGGAGAAATGTTAAGAACAAGAACAACCTGAACCTTATCACACCATGAACCAGAGGGATAATCAAGATGAAATGGACTCACTAGCAAGCTTTAGAGGCTCCAGCTGAACACCTTCATGAGCTGGAATGGGGTCATCTAGCAATCAATCTAGTATCAAATGTTTCTAATCTTACAAAAATGCAAGACCTCACAATCATATTGATTTCAGAATTTTACATCTCCATATGCCATATTACATGATTCTGGACACAAAAATCACCCCCAAGATAAAGTCACTAAATCCTTATCAGCAACCAGACATGAACTGAAATTGCTCCTGCTGGCATCAATGTCAAAAACTAATGGCAAAAAGGACTGGGTGCAGAAATATCTTAAGAAAACCCATCATTTTGTAGGTTCAAAATTCTGTGTGCTGCAGCATCCTGCACCATAGCAACATAACTAAAACCTTTATCACAAGCTGACTTTATTTTTTTTATAGCAGAAAGGAGAAAAATATAGTCTCCAGAATCACAAAATGGATTTACAGGGTATTGTGCAATATTAGACATGCAAGGTAGGTAGGAACCTCACTAGCACCAATCTTGCCAACCTTGCTTATGCTGTGGTTTACCCTGGATGTTGTCTACTGCTTAAAAAAAATATTTTTTAATCTCAAAATTCGTAAGTGTAAGGACGTTTTTTATTATACACCACTACAGTGGGTATTACAGCAGTGCAGATAATCCTGAGCTTTCCTCGAAATGAAACTGATACTCAGAAAGGCAAAAACACTGCCAGATGAGCAGGGAAAAAAAAAAAAAAAAAGCA
>VRYO01001878.1:25473115-25485108 GCA_009812075.1 Sialia sialis
CCCCTCCTGCTCCTCCCGCGGGCGCTGCGTCAGCGTCAGAAGGGCCGAGGAGGCGGGGGGAGGCAGCGCTCACGTGGGCGGCGGGGGAGCGGCGCGCGCCCGCCTGTTCCCGCGGCATGGCAGCGCCTGAGGGGGCCGCGAGCGACCGGGGGTCCGTGAGGGCCGGCCCGGCAGCGCGACGTCTGCGAACCCCTCCCCGCCCTGTCCTGGTGCCGCGCTCCAGCTCGCCCTTGCAAATCCTCACTCAGGATCCCGAAATCACCTTTGGTGCGTGCCCTGGATTTAATCTCCCTCCGTCCCACACGTTGCCCTTAGCGGCGTGCCCTACATAACATGGGCAGGGAGAGGGACTTCACTGCAGTGCTGGCATGGGCGGGCTGCTGGGGGAAGGGAGGACAGGCCGCCTTTCCAAATTGTCACGATCACAAGAAATTCTTGTGATGCTCCGAGCTCTAGAAGCGGGGATGCCGTGGTGGGATTTAAGCTTCTGAAGGGAGCAAATACTGCCTAGAGAGCACAGATGGATACTGAGGAGCATCTCCCACAGAATGAATAAATTCGTAGAGATGTCAGATGCTGCAGCCACAGGCCTCTCCTGTGAGCAGCGACTGCTCTTGTCTCGGCAGGATGGGCTGCAGCGAAGCTAGCCGGGAAAGGGAAGGGCGTGCTCCGCTGGGATCGGCCCGTCTGCATCCAACAGAGCCGCGGCAGTGAGAGCAGAGCCATTGCCATAAGTACCAGCAGAAAAAAAGACATCTTCCTCTCAGGTAGGCGCTTGGACAATCTGCTTGGTTGAACTTCCCTGCCACAAATCTCTGACATTAAATTTAACCGGCAAGGCACGATTTTACCTGATCCTTACTAAAACTGTGACGGTCTTTGTGACAAAAAAAAAAAAAAATCGTGTCAAAACTCTTCCCAACGTGCCCCAGGAAAAGGAATGGATTTGAAGTCACACAGGGTAGGCGTTTTCCTGCGTTGTCTTGCTGCAATGAGCACCAGGGGACATACCCACCCAACCTGGGCAGGTGAGGAGCTGCCCTACCCAGCAGCTGCTTCTCTTGCGTGGGCTGGGAGGCCCAGCTGCTCCCTCCTTCACAGGGAACGGGTGAGACTCCCGATGCAACACATGCTGCCTAGCGGGAAGCTTGGAAAAGGACAGCCTGTTAATACAGGCTGGAATGGCGCGGGTTAATGCATCATTTATCAAGGCTGATAAATCCAGCTGCAGGCAGAGCAGGTTATGCTCCACTGCCCAGTGTGCTCCAGGGCTGCTACGTGCCCTCCACGGACTTGCGCCACCTTGCCGAGCTCAGCTGGCAGGAAGAAAAGGCACATATGTGAAAGGGAGATGCCACTTCACAGAGGGTAATGAGACACAGATGTCAGACCACACGCGAGAGAGGCAGCACACATAGCTCGGCAAGGGGCAGCGAGCCTGCAGTGGTGCTTTTGTTTAGGAAACAGCTACTGATAGGTGGTACATGGACAACACTACCAAGTGAGGTCACAAAGGAAGCTTTTAGGCAAGTGGATGAAGCCAAAGTGGGGCAGGCTGCAAGCTTCCCACTCAGTTGTGGCTCTCATGGTCACTTTGTTCCATTTTAGTTAACGCCAGTGGCCCCCAAGGGTGATGCTGTGCCTCAGTGCTGTACAACACCCCTTCAAACAACAGAGTTTGTGGACATCACCCCTGCAGGGCTCAATGGCAGTGACTTTGCTGGGTAATGTCTGGATGAAGGCATGTTATTAAAACCATTCAGCAGCTTTTACTCCAGGATTTTCCCCTTTGACCACATTCTTCCTTCAGCACATTTCCACCCCCACTGTGCTAAGGTTTGCTCTTATGCACCGCCATAAGTTGTGACTTTACTTGGAGAGGGTCTAGACTATGCAATGTTAGCTGCTCTTCCCAAAGGCGGGAGGAAGGGAGTTCCTGAGGAACATTCCTGTGGGCTGCCTCACATCATCCTGCTCCAGCATTAGCACTGCCCTGCCAGCTAGGAGGGAGGCTGCCCTGAGAGCTTTTCCTCACTGCCTCTGGGGATTAGGTGCTCAAGGAATTGCCAACAGAAAGCAGGCTCTGTACCACAAGCTGTACCTTCTCAGTTAAGCTGGGATCTGCCTGGGATTTTTACATTGGCTTTCACTCTGCATCTGAGAAAGAAGCGTGGAGGACAGTGAGATGTGAGGAGAGGAATGCAGCAGCCTTGGCTGTTACTGCCAGGAGTCATGTCAGGGCCAGACGATACAGAGCAGCCCAGTTTTGGGTTCTCCCTCCAAGCAGGGAGGGAGGCAAGCAGCTCACTGCTGGGCACAGGGTATGAGGGGGAGATGTACAGCAAGCCCCAGTGGGAGGTTTGAATAGCAAAATAGAGAATTTCAGAGAGAGGCCTGAAAGCTAGCAAATTCAGATGAGTGCTGCACAAGTATGGAGACCCAGGAGGAGAGAACTGAGCTCTGTGGGAAGAGGGCCATGATGGGAATGCTGGTCTGGAGAAGAGGCAGCATAATAGTCAGTTTTGAGGACTATGGGAAATGATGTGGAGAGGCAGGGTGGTCCTGGAGCTGAGGAAGGAAGCTGCCACAAAACAGCACTCTCAGCTGCCAAGTAAGTCACATTGAGTTAAGACTAAATTATTCTCTCTTCAAATCATTGATCTCTCCTCTACCCCCTACTCTAAACAGATAGGTCTTGCCAGCACTCCTCCCTTGGATTAATTAAATCCACTTGGCTGTGGAGAACAGAGATCCCAGAAAAGCAGCCAAATTCAGTTTAGCCACAGCAAGGCTCTGCACCACATGAGCTGCCCTTGGCTGTTACTGCCTCGTCCCAGACAGTTCCACTTTCTACCTGGATACTGTCAGCTGGGAAAACATGCCCTGGTCCACACCAACCGTGGGACTTCATACGGTGTGGTATGTAAACACACCTGTTAGTGGGCAGTCTCAGCAAAGAAGAGACAGCTCACAGGAGGCGGCAGCAATGTGACAAAACGAGCCCCTTAGGGGTGGGACAGTTCCCCTTGCCCTATTTCCCTTTCCCACGGGGAGCTGTGCATGTGCCACAGGGCTCACAGTGTTACAGCAGGTGTAGGCAGCTGCCTTTCCTGACATGTGTGCTTTACTGTCACAGCAGCAGCCTTTTCTCCCATTGACCCTGGAGCAAGAGCAGGGTCCCTCTCCACACTGTGCGTCTGGCTTTTCTGTTCCTGGGCCCTGCTGCCCCTCACCATTGCAGAGCTGCCTGGATGTCCTGGTAGCAACTTCCTGGAGAAAGAGGAGTGAGCTCTGTGCATGTTTGTTTCTGTGAGCTCAACTGACTTGTGCCCAGACACAGGCTTGTTGAGCTGAGGTGTTCCCACACACCTCCCCAGTGCTCAGCAGCAAACATTAAAACACAGTAACAAAAAAGCAGCTTGTCAGGGGTGTGTAGCATCCTATCCAAAACCAGAGAGTACTCAAGCTGTGTGATGGGTGCTTGGAGCAGACCCAGCATTAGCAAAGCCATCAGTGCAGCATGAGCAGAGTGTTCAGCACAGTAAAAGCCCAAACTAAACAACCTCCTGGCTCCTTTCCTTTTGTTTTCTAGGATGCTGCGCAGGGAGTGACAAAGCCTGGGAGTATAGAAGTGCTCTTGCAAATAAAGTGCAGCATTTGCTGTGCTCTCTACCCCAGCTTTTCACAGATAAACAACTGCAGCATCAAACAAAGTTTGCAGAGAGTCAGCCTGCCCTGAGCAGGCTGGGCTCTCTGGACAGTCTGAGTTTGGGGAAGAGGCAATGGCTGGAGGCTTAGTGGTTATTAACCATAGGACAGCAATGAATGGCAATCCTGGAAATCACTTCTATGCGAGCATGAAGATTTGTGCCCAAGCCTTTTCCGTGCATGAATCTTTGGGGTTTTCCAAAAAGTAGCTGGGCACAGGAGCTCAGCACTGTTGACCGATTTTATAATCAATCCATTGCTGCCGTTTTTCCTCCTAGCTGCACAATCTGCACAGTGCCAGAACTCCCTGTCTGACTTGGACACTTTGGGGAACACACCCTCGAAGGGCTTGCAGCAAACAAGTCTGCCCCTTTATCACCTTGCAACTGAAGGAGAGGAAGGAGAAATCAAAACAGAGCCCCTAGTACATATTTCCTCAATCCTACCTGTCATCTTGTTGGTCCAGGGCAAGGAATACTCCAGTAGGGACTTCAGGACTTCCGGAAAGTCCAGGGCAGTGGGGCCCCCAGGGGTGTTGCAGCTTGACATGTCCTGTCCTGAGACTGTGCCAGCAGGGCCAAGGGAGGCCCAGGTGCTGGCCACCAACGTTACACCCCACACTCCTGGGTGTTTTGAGATGGGCTCAGAGGCACCCGGAGTGGGCTTGCGGAGCTGCTCTGGCTGAGAAAATACAAGGAGGAAGGAAAGCAGCCTGGCAGAGATGCAGCTTGCCTGGCTGTCTTCACCTCCCCCTCTCCCACTCTGAAGTGGCCAATTGTGGAAATAGCTTGCAGCCTTGCAGGGCTGGGCCGGGCGCCTGGCCAGCGTGGTTTTACAGGGCCTCTCCCAGCCAATCCGGCAGCAAAGAACTGGGCCAGTTATCTAACTTTGCAAAGGCAGCACCCTTTTCCTTCCCAAGGTGTTATAACAAATACATGTGGCTGAAGCGGAAAAAAAGCAAGTGTGCCCTGCAAATACAACAGAGGGAGATCCTCTGAAGAGTTCTTGGAAGGCTCCGAAGAGCTCCAAGCTGTGCAAGCTGCTACAGGGAGATACACATGCTGTCTGCATCTGCCTGCTAGCTTTTTAGCTAGTGACATTATTTGTATGTGATGCAACAATTACTGTGTCTCTCCTGAGTTAATATTGATAATAGCACAAGGTTTCTTTCTTATAAAGTGTGCATCATCTCCAAAATATAGGATTTTCTTCTTAAGTGGCATAGAATTTTACCAGAAAGCAAACAGCCTCCTCTCAGAGCAGCAATGTACGTGAAGGGAGTTCATGAACTCTGCAAATACCCTGGTAACAGCTGGTGAAGTAAGATCTTGAGCACACAAAGCCCCTTCTCTCCTGTCAATGACATTTTTAGCATGGAGAAAAGGACTGGAGACAGGAGGATAAAGGTCTGATCCTCTTTTTCAGAACCTGATGTGGGAAGCAGCACCTTACATGTGCTGCGGTCTTTTCTTTTACTGACTGTCATATTTCAAAAGAAGGGCCTTTATTTCTCAGTTTGCTCCTGCCAGTTTGCCAGGCTCAACCTTACAGTGCCAGCGTGAATTGGTAGAAACCAGGTATTCCTACACTGGTCTGCGAGCCTCAGCAACTGGACACAGCCCAGCAAAACCATGCATTTGGTTCCATTTGATTTAACCCAACAGAAACCAAAGAGGAAGAATTACCTAGCCAGGTTGGGTGGTTGAGAATTTCAGTTTAGTCTCAAGATCTAGATCCCAATCTAATCAGGCACAGAAATCACACAATAGTTGGCTTAGTAGAATTTGTAATTACGATACAACCTCTTCAGATTTTGAACCAGTCATAACCGTCAGTGGTGAAGCCATTAAGGGAGAACAGTCCCATACTAACCCTGGGCTGTTACAGAGCTGTCCACCCAGCCAAAGCTGGAGCCAGCAGAGTCTGCAGATGGTCAGTGCATTCTGGATCCTGTGAGCAAGAGACATGATCACATTTCTCCTTCCTGGAGTACAGCCTGCCAGCCAGGAGATCCATGTCCTTTCCTGAAATCTTCCAGTTCATTCTGGAGGACTGGAGTCACTCAGTCGTGATCATTGATGTTTGGGACAGCTACTGTCATATATGCCTAGTTTTGCTTCCTATCACAGGCTGGCAAGGGAAACTGACTGGGAACATGGAAGCTGTGCACCAGTGGCAGGTGCAGCTGGACCCCCTGTTTTTGTCAGACTTGTTATGAAAGCTGAACAAACATCTGACCACATGTCTAGAGGGACCCAAGAACTTCACAGCAGCTGCTGCAGCAAATGATTGACATTTATGGCTTTGGAAAATAAAAACATTAATTCAGAGAAAATTCACAGAATCATGGAATTATTTGGGTTGGAAAATACCTTAAAGATCATCTAAATTGTCACCTAGCAGTTTGAATTATTATCCTGCAATGGGCATCTCTAAGTTTTTGTCTCAGAGACAAACTTAGAGATCTGAGAGCGGCAAGATATACGTCTTATCTGGTGTTCACCATGTCCACAGAGTCTGCTACCAACACTGTATTTTCCTCTTGTTTCAAAATCTCTGAACAATGCGCTCTTGCCCACAAGAAGAGCTTGGTTAATATCACTAGCTGGATACATCAGCACCACCCTATCTTTAAGTTCCAGGGAATCAGAAGCTATACTATGAAGTAGAGTCGTAGCAGTAGGGAATGTCTGTCTGCCCCCATGTCCCTGCCAAGGAGAGCAGAGCATTTGAGCTGCTTTAGTCAATGAAGTTGAAATATTGTCTCTGGAAAGATGCAGGTATGGCCACAGATTGCATCACTTGTGCTGGCTGCACTGATGCCAGATCAGATGTGTTTTTATTGTTTTTGTGATCCCATTTTAGTGGAGGTGCCAGCAGCTCTGCTCCAGCCATCACTCAGAAGCCCAGTCAGCCCTTAACAGCACATTTTCTCACAGCCATAGTCAACTTGTACTAGTCCTAAGTGGATGGCACACAAAAGGAGCCACCTAATGTGATGGAAAAGGCCAAACTCCAGGAACACCAATTTAACAAGTTAGACCACCAGGGCTAACTTCACTGTATTTTCTGCATGTCTCTTGTGGCAGCTACCCACACTACCCAACTGCGCTGGCTGAACCTCTTGCCACATTTGCCCAAGGAGTGTGTTCAGCAGTCCTGAGGGGAGGATTTTGAGTCCTTCAATATTTGCCTTAGTCCGTACTCTCTCCCCTTTCACATTTTTATTCAAAAGAATTGTTCTTTTTTAAGCAACCAGTTCTTGTGCCTTCCTTCCCCTGACCCCTTTGCCTTTCTGCAGTGCACAGGTACTTCTGCTGCCACCAAAGCATGTAATTGTCTCTTTTAAAACCTCTAATTCTATTCCTGTTTCTAATGGGACCTCTCTAGAGAGGTGTGCCATTGGCACCAAAGTGAATGTGAGAGCAACACTGCTGAGGTGTTACTTGTAGGTGCAGCCTTGCTGGCAGTTTGAGACCCTGAAGAATTTTTTCAGACATTCAGACCTCTGATACAACCCTGCTCATTACAAGGAGCTGGGTAAGGGGGTTGTAAGGAGCTTCTCTGTGCATGTCTCCAAATCACCATCTTTCCCTCATCCCCAGGAGTACTCCCTCAACTCCTCCACAGGCCCACTTTCACAGAGCGGCCTTTCCCTTGTTTCTGCTCCTGCCAGTGTCTTGCAGCCAACCTCAGATCTAAAACAAGAGCCAGTAGCACACTTGTGTGCTTCTTCAGTCAGAACCGCCTGCAGATTATTGCTGTGGTTCTTGTCCTTGGCTGCTCATCGATTTATGAGGCCACCATTTCAAAAGGAAATTTAATTGTTCCTCAGGTGTGTCTGAAAGCACAGGTGATTGGGAACCCAGCAGCAGCAATGACATTTGACCAAAGAAAGGCATTAGAGGTTATTATTACTGATTGCTGTTGCCTCAGCTTCCTCGAATAAAATGAAAGTTTGGCTTGGTAATCCAATGGAATGTGTCCTCTTAGAAAAGAAAAACTTTTTGTCTGATTTTCTAAGGACATAAAGCTTATGCAACAGTATTATCCATCCATCCATCCATCCATCCATCCATCCATCCATCCATCCATCCACCCTCAGAGCATGCTACCCACCTTAGCAAAGGGATAAATACATTTAAATAACTTATTCTGTTTGAAAGATAAGCCAGGAGGAGGGCAGTCAAATTAATGCCTCCCCAGAGGTAAAACCTGCTGTTATGTGTTCTGTATATGATCTGGGGCCCGTTGGCAGTGACAAGGGACAGGCAAAGCCAACAGTACTGAAGGGACTTTATGGTGACATACAAGATGACATTTTCCTGAAGTGAATCTGGAAAAAAGAATAAAAACATGTGGAAACCTTGAGAAGATTTGCAAATTCTGCTGTTCTTGAAGCAAGAGTACTTTCCTTTTTTTTCTCCATTTCTTTCAGTCACCCAAAACCATCCACATTGGTAGCGCAGCCATTACTCGGAAATTTCCATACCTCCTCACATGAGACGTCTTCTGTTGCACATCCCACAAATCAAGCCTACTCCTCAAAGTCTGTGTGGAGGTTCCAGGCCCACCTGCAGGGTTTGATTCTCGCACCAAACCCAGCTTGGTAAGTGGTTTCCTCTTTCTTTTACGCAAGCAAACCCTTTGCCAGAGGTCAATCACTGCCTCTTTACAGACATCCATACAATTTTTTGTTCTTGTACTAGTTCCTAGGACAATTGTACATTCCCCTTACAGCTTCCTGACTTAACTATTTATTTGCATGGTGCATTGGGCTTGGTAGGGAATTTTTCTCACCTTGGCAGAGGCCTGCAGACTGAGTTTCACCATGGCCATTCTGAAAGGATACTTGCACCACATCCCAGAAACTTGTCTTCTTCTGGGTGGAGATGCTGCTAAGTGCCAACAGACATTCATGGAGCTGCAGGGATACCCAGAACAGCAGTAGCAGGGAAGGCTGTGGCCAGACCACAGAGGTGTCAGCATCCACAGCGGATTACTTTGAAGAAAAGGAGGTGAGAGAAGAAGAGCTGAAGCCAGCATGAGAGGGTGGACAGCTGAGGGAGAAGTGGGACTAGGGTTCTGTATTGGCTGTAGACCCTGCCTGGTGCCTGCAAGATGGGCATACAGCCCTGTGGGTACTTTTGATGGTAGCAACATGTGACACAGATGGAGGCTTGATGAGGCCTCACTCCTGAGAGCTCCCTTCCTACCTCTGAAAGGTCTTCCTTCCCCAGCAGGGTATGGCATGCATACACGTGCCTATGGATGCATAGATATGTGCCTGCCCATCTCCCTGTGTGGAGGAGCAGCACTGGGATCTCCCAAGCAAGCAGTAAACTTCAGTGGAGGGCCTCCTGCCCGAGGCAAAAGAATTTCTATAAACTAATTCCCCAAAATGAGTGCCAAAAAGTTAATGAACTTTGCTTCCCCACCACCCCGCCAAGACATTTCCCCCTTCTTGGAGTGCTCACATGGCAACTGGGCTCACCACAGCTCTGTTTCTCTGCACGTGGCCTTCCCTTGTGAGATGCCATTTGCCAGAGAGCTAGGTGCTAGGCAGGGATAAAAGGGCCTGGGGATCACCAGATCTACTGTCCTGGGCAGGAAGGACACCTAGAGCTGCCTTTTAGCATTTCCCTGCTCTGAAAACGCTCTGGCAGCCTGGGCAGAGACAGCTTTGGAAGTTCTTGAAACAAGCCTTGGCAGGAGGCAGAGTCCAGGAGGTGCCAAGAGCAGCAATAAACCAAGGAGTTGAAAGCAGGATAGGGAAATTCAAGGCCAGTGATGTTGGGTCATGGGAGATCATTGGATGGGACAGCAAGAGACACATTCCTGTGTCTGCTTCTTTCTCAAAACCAAGCCTGGCTGTAAGGACCTGGGCTATCTGTCAACCATCTCTTCCTACTCACACCTGCTAAGGACAACGTGGTTCCCAGCAAGAGCAGGGATTCTGCAGCATCGTAGCACAAGAGGCTTGAGCTCGACAGAAAGATACAGGAGTCAGCTGAGCCTGGGGAAAGAATGTGGGCTGAAAGAAAACAAAAGACCCTTAAAAAAGCCTAGGCAGTTTGGCTGCCACTGATACCCCAAAACCAAGATGTGAATGGTCTTGAACAAGAGAAGCTCCAGATTGCCTAGAGCTTCTTTTGAAACACTGCCACTGTATTGAATCCCCACCACAGCTCCCAGGGGCAATATCCAGCTGTGTTGCAGTTATTCTCAAGCAATTTTGCTGAGGAAAACTGAGGCCATCTCACTCCCATGGAAGCAGGACTTTCCCTCTCTTAGAGCATTGCTGGGGTACAGATGGGGGCACGTGCCTTGGTATTCAATTAGCAAAACTATGCAGCTCTTCATCCTTCCCAACCATCTGCCTGGAGGACCACAGCGCTATTGGACACCCACAGCTAAGGCAGATGTAGGAAATCCACTGAAAACAAAGGAAATATGCCAAAGAGCACCTCCAGAACTGAGTGTTTTTCCAATTCAAAGCAAGCCAAATCTGCTCTGGAATCTAGGTTTAGCGACTTCTATCCCACCCCTGGTAAATGTAATTTTTTTTGAGGATTAATCCAGATGGTTATGAATGACCCTATTTACTGGTCTTCTGCTATGTCTCTGCCTCCTAAGGCTCTCTGGAAAAAGTAGTTTTCTGGGGCACTGCCATCCACAAGATAAACTGCAGAGACGAGCATTCCTGAAAGGGGAATTTTTGGAGCTGCCAGGGACAGGACTGTTGTGATGGGAAAAGAGTCAGCCGGAGATGTCATCTGGTCTGGTCCCTGCTCTTGTCTTTGCTGCACCTGGATCTGTTTTCAGGAAACACCACTCCCGCCCCAGCGGCACCAGGACACACTGCTCTTGCCTGAAGGGGTTACCACAAAGAAACAGGAGGTGACAATCAATCTGGGAAGGAAGAGGGGTTATGTGGAATGGACAGGTCTTGCCCTGTCCACTCCCATCCTGGGGAGAAAGGGGTGAGGCTGAATGAGATGTGGCTCAGCTCCTGACCAGAGCCTGCAGCTTTCCAGGAAGCCCCAAGAGCTGTGTGCCCACAGGACCTCTGCCCATAGCAATTAGCCAAGTCTGTTCAGTGCCTTCCTCCACCACATATCCAATGCTTGTGTTCTTCAGCCAGCGTGCCCACAGCCTTTCCTCCTCCACTTCCCTCCCATCAAGGCCTCTTATACTATTTAGCTTATTGTTTTCTGCCCCATGTTTCCCGCCCCCTGCCAGGTGCCCTACATGGTTATGTCCTCTGTGCCCAGCCCGTGACTAACACACCTCCCCAGCTCATGCATGTCAGGAACTCTCTGCTGCTCACTGTGCACAGGACAGCTCAACATGGCCCTGTTCCTGGCTGCAGTGGCAGCAGCAAACACAATGAAGAGAATGACAGCATTTGCATCATCTGCTGTCATTGTCTAGAAATGTTTCTCTATAGTGTGGGTAGGCAGACTCAGTTACAGGATTGCTTAGGATTCTCACCTGCAGCAAACTCCCTCTGCCAGGCTGCTGTATGATGGCATTAACCATCTTCAATAAGAATCCTTCCTCCCACCTCTTAGGGATTTCTACCCTACTCCTCTCAATCTCCCATAGAACCTGGATTTTTCCTGGATGACCTGGGTCTCTCTGCCATGTCTTTGTATCTGCTGAAGTTCCTAGAAGATCTGATTACTGAAATCACCACTCACATTCTCCCTCTCCAAAATAGAAGTTTATTTCAGTGAAGAAACACCAGTTTATAGCTGAGCCTCAAACCTGCAAGGAAAACAGGCGTTTTTGTCCTGATGCTTTGCCTGTCTCACAAGTTGACAATTTTTGTTTCAATTGTACTGGAAAAGCTACCACCAACTCTTGCCAGCATGGCCTCAACAACCTTTGGAATGTAAAACTAACATCTCTCACATTGCATGTACACAATTGATGCACCTTGGAAGTGCACATGGCTCCTCATCCCCGCTGCACGACAGTGTGTTCAGGCCTCTTCTTTGACCAGAAGGACATGAGTTCTTATGTCTGTGTGAAGGCACATCAAGGAGATGTGTGACAAATCTTGTCTCATCAGGCCTCACTGGATATGACCTTCTGGTCACTACCAGTTTATACAGCAATAATACGGCATATCCATGGAACCATCTTCACACATCTCCAGTTCTGATTTTATCAAGAATCTAGATTAATCTTGTGAAAAACACAGTTTGCTGTCTTGGGAGAATTAAAAGGTTGAATAAAAAGACAATAGGAGACAAACATAAAGCAAAGGGTTAAAACGG
>VRYO01001878.1:25486108-25508145 GCA_009812075.1 Sialia sialis
CATTTATCCCAATACTTGCAAAGAGCCAACAACATGTCATGCATTTATAACAATCTGCCTCATTATGGGTTCAAAAAATAAAGAAGCTGGGTTTATTAATAAATCTTTTCACACTGACCACTTCCCACAGTGCAGTGTCCTCACACAGCATCCTCTCCAGGAGGAAAGTAAGTGCACAGACACTTCCCATGGCCCAAGCTGTGTGCAGCTCAGTGGGTAAGGCTAAGCGTGCACACTGCCAGGCAAAAGAACTGGCCAACCCAGTTGAACAGAGCAGCCTACACAAAAGAATCTCTACATGAAGATGTTTACAAGGTCTGATTACTGGACGTTTCAAAACACAGGTTAACCAAACACTGCAGAGTGCATGGATTCTTGGCACTAGGGGAAAGAAAAACATCTTAAATATACAGAAAATTCACAAGAACGGTGTGTATGATGAAGAACTGCATTAATTGTTAATATGCACATAGGCAGCTTTCCACTTAGCAGGGAAAACAGCAGATTATATTTAAAGATGGGAGAAACTCACACTGGTCAATGCTTGATGTGTTCCCTTTGCTTCCCTCCTCATAGCAGGGAAACCCAAAAGCAAGATAAAATCCTTTGCAGGCTATTTGAAAAACACAAACACATTCTGCATCAGGAGAGGGTTTAAAGTGCACACTTTTATTTTCTATTACAAAGGCTAAAAGAAGCAAATTTGTTTTTTCTTTATTTATTTAAAACAAAAACAAAAATGTTGTTAAAACATCTACATATTTATCCTGATACTAGACCTTATGAAAGATACTAAGTTCTTTTTTAATAGTAAAGCGTGGTATTCTTAAATTATATTAATACAAAGACATATTAAAGGACTCAAAATCATTACTACCCAGCACAGAACTGCAGCATCCCCTTGCTGTCTTTACCTTTCACATGCTAAAACCCATCCATTTTTGACATACAGTTTCACACAAGCTAAGTAGAGTATTTTTTGGTTTTTATTTTTTCACTTCTCCCTGTAAAGGCCAGGTTAACTCCAATGCCAGTGTCACCTAAATCCCTGCCCCCTGCCAAAGAATTTGTGAAAAGACTAAGTCCTTCAGCATTTCATAAGTTTCTACTCTGTGAATGTCTGTGGTTATTTTGCAGACAGGTAAATACAGACAGGTTATTTTCTTCTAATGCTGTAAAATTAAAACATCACTTCCTTTGTTAATAACCCTCAAATTTAGTTCTGTGCTGCAGAATTTTCTTCTTCTCTCACACAAATAAATGAGAGTTATCACAGGGTCTTGTGAACACACCACTAAAGCAGCCCCTACAACTTGCTGTTTTATCTGCTTACAGCAGTTTATCTGCTGTAGAGCTGTGAGCACTGAGCATTTCTGCTGAGAGCACATAATATGCTGAAGAAAACCCTCTTGGCTTGGTAAAGCAAGTCTGGGAAGTCAAGTGTGAAACTCCCTGCCTTTCACAATGTTCCTTTAAATAATATAAGCAAAGCCTTATATAAAAACTTTACTCACTGGTTAGTATAATACTCCCTCACTGAGATGGGACTGGGAGGACATCCTAAAAGGTTTCAAAAATGTGAACAGGGAAACTTGTCCCATCTCAAAAGTTTATACCTATCTATATAAAACCCCCCTCTCTTCTGTTATTTCCCTTTCCCTATCCCAAATAAAAGGCTTCCTATTTAAATTGGGGATGCTGCGTTTCCTGGCCTGAGTCCTTTTCCTTTACCCTCATTTAAAAGATTCCTTTGATACCACACACATATATAATATTATATAGAGCGATATATTTAATACCTGTGTATATATGCTTCATGGGAGGGGTCACATATATACACACTAAAACAAGTCTGGTGACGAAGTACTGCAACACCACAGACCAGGTTATCATATCAGGGAAAACAAAGAGACACTTGAAGCAACCCCCGTGACCGTGGGCCTACCTCACCTCACTTCACCTCACCTCACTCTCACCCTCTCTTCATCTCAGCCCCAGCCTGAACCTCTGAAGTCCCACTGAGCAGCTCAGCTCTCATTGCAGAGAGGATAAGAGGGGACAGCAAACAACTCTGTAACCTAAACAAGTCATTGCATGAGAAATCATGGCTCAGCGAACGCTAGAGTCGTACTTGAGATGCAGGTTTGTTTTAAAAATAAAAAAAACCACATTCCAGTGTCCCCCAATCAAGATTTCCTTCCTTGGCATCTCTGCCCAAGAAGAGCAAAATAAGATACCCAGGAACTGATGCCTGTCTAGGAGCTGATGCCTGTCCCTCCCCATCTCTAAGGTTGACTACTTGAGCACAAGGATGACGAGGAGAAGATACCATAGCTTCTCTCCTGAAGCTCTGAACCCCAAGGATATGGGAGCAGAGAGGAATGGGAGGATGCAGCAATGCCAAAGCACCAAGCAGTTCATGACCAGATTGTATTTACAGTCCTACCAGGCCCAAGGGCTCCAAGACTGCTGTCCCATAAGACTCTATGAAAAAGACATCCCAGATGAAAACTGGGAGGGAGATGTGTTTGTGTTTGAGTGGATGGTGTCATCCATGCATGCAAAACTGCAGAGCACAACTGGACTGCAGAAAAGAGAAGGAGAGGGAAGCTCAGGTCAGGGGACACACTTACTGCTTACAGGATGAGACTGCCGGAAAGGACAAGGCTGGCATTCAGAGCAGTACTGCTTCTCACTGCTGCCCCTTGTAAAAACAAGACTCCTGTCCTAGAGTTCAGCATTACTGGTTATCTCATCAAAGCACAAGAGCAGGCCATGGCTGGGTCCTGCTGTGCCACTCACTCTCCCTGCTCTGGGTTGCATCCTGGTTGCACTGCGCATCTGTGAGCTCCCTACCCTGGCTCTGAGGAGGAGGGCGCTGGACCTCCGGTACTGGTAAGCGCTTCCAGCTGGATTCCCATTAGCTAAACATTGCCCATGCTGCGCAATGGTGTCCTTTTAAATGGGTCCCCACCCAGTTCTTCTGGCAGTGCAGGAAAAAATGCAGCCCTAAGTAACCAGAAACACATGCCATTTAAAGAGCAAGAAAGAACACCATTACCCCCTCCCTCCCTCTCTTCAGGACACAAGGAAACACAGAAACACAGGCTCCTTTTGGTGACCACGTCCTCCTGACCGATACTGCTGGGTGGATTTCAGTGACACACGGTGTGTCACAGACTCCACTACACCTCCTAGATGGATTCTGTTTTACTTGTACCAGTCACACTAGCCAGAAAAAACAAACCCACACTATCTGCCCTGAATACCTGCTACATACTGAAGAAGACATCTAATGAGAAGTCACCAACTTGCTTTCTGAGTACAGTCAGCTGAAGTTTGAAGTCACCTACAACCCAGCTCCCAGTGCTGCAAGCAGTTTCATTACTTTGCTGCTGTTACCTTGCACTCCTTATAACACACAGCTGTTATCTTTAGCACCATTTGATGCCTCATGGAAATACAGACAGCTGGAGCACAAACTAGATGTTTTAAGCCAAATCTAGTGGTTTTCCTTCTTTGCACCACAATTCCTATTTCTTCTGGTACCAAACTCCCAGAAGAGCAGGAGGGCTGAAGCAGAGTAAGTGGGGCTTAGTGTGCAGCACTGAGAAAAGCAACGTATGAAATTCTTGGTCACCTTTTGACCAGATTTCATAAATCATAGAATGATCTAGGCTGGAAGGGACCTTAAGATCTAGATCACACTGCTCAGAGCTCTATCCAGCCTGGCTTTGAATGGTTTCAGGGATGGGGCATCCACAATTTTTCTGTCCCTCTCTCTCAGCTTTGTCCTCCAGCCCTCTGCAGTCATGCTCTGAATTGAAAGACAGAAGAATGACACAAGGAGAAATTCTCTGATTTGCAGCCCAGTACAGACTAAATTAATTCTTTGGAATGAAGGACAGTGAAAACAAAAAGATAAAGTGGAAGGAGAATTTGGGGGAAAGAAGAAAAGATGGATCAAACTCAGTGAGTGTGGCGTCGCTGGCCAACAAGAATCAAATTCACAAATTCCTTCACCACTAATAAATCATCGTCTCATAATCTTAAAACAAAAGAAAAGAAAAAGTTCTCTTTGCAAGACACAGATCTCGCTCTCCCTGCTACTGCCACTTGGAAACTCCACTCCGTGTTTCTGTAGCCACAGACTCCCCCATACTCATACTATACGTCATCCCGCAATAGGAAGTTGTATTTCCCGAAGTCGTCATCCCTGGGGCAGAGCAGCATGTCCTTGCGGGCTTTGGCCAGTTTCTGTTTCAGCACTTCCCTCCGGTCGAGCCACTCCGTCAGCTCGTCCTGCCCATGGGCATAGCGACACTCCTCTCCCTCAGGACAGGCCTTGTTCTTCTGGAACCTGCCAGCACAAAGAGCACAGTCAGGAGGGCACCTCCAGTACAGGGGTTTGAGCTCAAGTCCGGGATACTTGATCGGGACCTACTGAAACATGCTGTGAACTCTCCTTTTTAAGGGTGAGCTGGTTCTCCTACAAACCCTTGTGCAGGTGGGAAAGACATCAAGGCTGGGAAAAAACCAGAGCAGCAAAAAGGAGCAGTGGCTACAAGGGGATTTAATCAAGAGCAGAAAAAAATGTGAGCTGGAACTGGACCATCAGGGATGAGAAAAAAAATCAGTACACAAGAGAGAAAATGCCAGGTAACCAGCATGAAAGGTAAGAACCTTCTTGCTAACCAAAGTGTCATTTTTAACCATCACAAGGTTTCTGAAGGCACCTTAAGGTGCTGATTCAGAGGGCATGAGACATTCAAACCATTTAATAAGGCACCTGGAATTCCCCCAAGCACTGGGCCAAGGAGACTGTTCAGCAGCCTAATAGCATCCTGGCTATGAAGGGCACAAGTGCAAACAGGAAGCTCTCATTTTCTAAAGACACATGCTCATGAATGTGTTTTTACCCCTCAGTATTGTGGCTGAGCACCTCTGTGATCCAACAGCAGCCTCACTGTCACCCAAACCTGTCACCTCATCCCTCTCGTCCTCCATGCAGAAGTCTCTGAGAACTTTGTGAGAGGATGAGGAGGGATGACAGAGGCCCTGGGCCTGTTACCCCAGCCCTGCAGCAGTGGCGCAGGAGGGAGGTGAGACAATGGTACCTCTCGCAGAGCCGGAATTCACCCATGGGGAAGCGGTAGCTCCAGCAGCTGGAGTCACTGTCGGAGGTGAAGACCTTCTCCTTGTGCTTCTCTGACTGGATGTGCTGCTGCCATTGCTTCTTGCTGTTGCTGTTTTTCCCACAGAGCCAGCAGTGATAGCCCATCTAACCAGTGCAGACAGGGAAAAGGGCTGGTCAGTGCAATAACATTCACATCCATTTGCCTGCCCTGTGGAGGCACTGCCTCTCCCTGTCTCCTTCCAGAGCATCCTGGAAGCTCCACTCAGTCTATGACTACCCACACTTGTCTGCCATATCAACTGTGCTGACACTAAAGGGAAACAGAGGAGATCCTCTGTCAGAGTTTAGTTATGGCTAGAACAGGCTTATGGGACAGGGCAGCTCAGTTCATTGACATGGTCCCCCTGCCCCTGCTGAGGGCCCCAGTGGGGTCTCACTGCAAGGTCCCCAGATTCACAGGCAATGCAGGACTCTTCAGCAGCACAGACCTTTACACCAGGACCACCCCTCGCATAAGAAGACACATCTGCCTCTGGTTTTCCAAGGCTTCTGTGCCAGCTCTTCTCCAAGCTTCTTCCTCTTCTGACAGGCCTGCAATGATTTTGCCAGAAGCAGGCAGGAACCTTGGAGAAAGGCTGAGCCCACGCAAAAGTGAACCTAAGGTAGACTCCTAATGACCTGAGTATTAACAGAAGCGCCATTATAGAGCCTTGCTGACCCCAGGTCGATCTCTTCCCATTTCAGCTGTGCTGCCCCAAGCTGTCCATTTAACCTATGTTAATACAGGCTCTGTTCCACTAAAGCAATGTGTCCCTTTAATCACACCTGGAGCACAGGAGGAGAAGAAGGAGTGGGAGGAATGAAGGACAAGAGATCAGCTCATTACCATGATGTCCGCATAGTCAGTGGGCATCTGGATCTGTTTCTCCCCTTCTCGCGAGGTGAGTGGTGTTCCCTCTCCAGGCTTCCCAGGATTGTGCTTCTTTAGCCACATGTCATAGGTCTGCTGCATATCCAGTACTGCACAAAGGCGACACATGAAGCCACTGAGACAACCTCCCACCCTGTGCACAAACTATGAGAAAAAAGCACAAATGCTGGGGGCAGCCCTTCCTCCCCTTGCCTCTGCAGCAGCACCTGACTGAAGGCCTGTGCTCCATGTCACCTCCTCAGATGAGACCTCTGTGGAGAGGAGTCAAATTTACACCACACCACCTGGCACAGGGGGTGTCTTCTATCAGTCGAGAGGCAGTTGTGACAACAGCCACACAAACTTTTCAGAAAGGTAGCAAAGTGCTGAAAGATCTCTTTGGAATGCACCCCACAAGATGATTCTCCAACAGGCCTGATTCTGCTTGACCTCAGAAGACATCTCATCCAGCCAGGAAGCTAAGGCAGGGCTGGTTTCAGATCCATCTTTTCCTTGTAAGCCAAATCTCCACCCTCAGCACTAGAGAGGGAAGAGAGTCCATAACCAAGCTGGCCACAGGAAGCACTGCAGAGGGGAAGAAGACCTAATGATAGCTTGCTCCAAGTTCAAAGCCTGCCCAGAGAAGTCAATGTCTCTTATGACTTTTGACTTAAAAGCCACTTTTGCGAAGGGAAATTTGAGGTGGAAGCTTTAACTAGACATCTGCCTTTGCAAGATCAGGTCCTGAGAGGGGCTATGGAAACATACATGTTTGCAGGCATCAATATGATGATCTAAGTGTGATGCATTAGTGATTTACTCCTTGCTAAAAGAGTAATTGAGGAACTTGAGGCAACTGGAGATAATGGACACAAATTTCCCCAAACCAAGACAACTCTGTCATTTGAAGATTCACCTTTGTGATTGAGCAAACACACCTAGACTGGTCTGATGTGCTTTAAAGACCCCAGCAACAAATTGCTTCAAACTGCAACAAGTAAGAATTTGGCTCAGCAGAGAGAAGCACCCTCCACAGAACCGTATGAACCAAAAAAACTCAGGGCAGGCCTGAAATCCTTCAGGCTTTCTAGCAGCTCCAACAGAGGTAGGTGAGCACTTGGACAATTGGCCCTTTTTTCCTAGCTTCTTATTGATCTGAATAAACAAGGATTTCTGCCACAGAGCTGGCTGTTGAGGATATGGGCAACCCCCCAACTACCACCCAAAAGGTAAGCCTGCAGAATGAAATACAGACAAAGGCACCACCCAACGATGTTCCCATTCAGGATCTCAACTCCACCCCTTTCAATACAATGTCATGAGCAGGGAGTGCCACAGCCCAGGACCAAGGCATATGAGCAGAAATAGGTAAGATAGCCAAGGCAGATAAAAGACAGACAAGAAAGATACAGGAGCAGCTACAGGCCAGGACTGGTGCTTTGGCAGAGCTCCATACAGAGCCAGGCCTGAAACATTATAGGCAACTAAGGGAACAGTAAAGGGTAGATTTGAAAGTGATGCAGAAAGAGAGGGCAGCAGTGAAGCAATGTAAGACATGAAACTATTGTGCACTAGTACCACAGCAAGGGATTCAAGAGATACATGCACATTTAAGAAAAGAGCAGCTGCAGACAGACCTGACCCATAATCCCACCTAAACCCATGGCAGCGGCCTTGTCCAGCTTCATCTCTGTTGTCAAGAATATGTCTTAACAGACCCTCCAGATGCCAGAATGTCCTCTTCCCTCTCCCCAAACTCTTTGGCCCACATTTTCCCCACTCACTTTTATTTTCCTTCATGAAGGTCCACATGTCTCTCTCCTCAGGGCTGTGGGCAAACGAGCAGTTGCCCACATATTGGCATTTCCTGCCATTCTGTGCATGGATACATAACTGTCAAAGGACAGAGAGAAAAATTTAGCATCTGCACAATCAGTCCTTGCTAGAGGGAAATGTGGGTTTGATAACCAGCTGGGGCATTAAACTGCACAGGAGAGGCTGCAAACAGGACACTTTATATATCAGTAACTTATGATTCTTTTCCTCAGTCTCCTGATGACATAAACACACAGGCAGTTCAGCACCTGCTGCCATTTCCATAGGTGAACACAGCAACAGCAGGGAGCATCCTGGATTGATGCAATAGTGTCTCCTGCTGATCAAGCTGCTGGTTCCCAAAGGTGACTCATTCTCCAGCGATCTCTGAGTGGGTGAAGAGTGACCTTACGGATTGCTTAGACCACATAGGTGCACACACAGCTACCAAGAGCATCATTGCAAGAGAAAATGGGAAGCTTTCTAAACATCATATTTACTGATCATCCCTTCTCTCCTGTCCTGACACAAGAGGAGGACCTACCATAGGGTAGGGGGAAAGGAGTTTTCTCCTTTCAGGCAAAAAGGTAACTCTCCTTTTCTAGAAACTCTCTATCATCACATTTAGAGCTGGAGTTGGAGGCTGGATATCTGTAATTTTCCTCACAGCACGTGGCTTTATAGCTGAGTTCTTAGTTTTGCTTTCAAAACCCATTGTGAGCAAGTTTCACAATCTACAGCAGCACAGTCATGGCAAAGGCAGGGATAGGCTTCTAAGCATCTTGCCTCTCACCCACATTGAGAAACCCTGACCTAAGGGGAGTCTTAAATTTCATTCCCAAACCCTTTGCCAGCCAGAGATGCATGAACAGTTCTTGTTACACATTAGCACAACACTGGAAACTTGCATTTGTGCACAGACTGGTTTAAATGGGTGCTGCTCCTTCTGCTCCATCTTTTTGCTGGATATTTTGCTGCTATCAGTCTGTCCTTACCTCCTATCTCAGCCATCATGTGCTTGCCTCCCTGACAGGTCTTCAAGGGAGCAGCTCTCAAAGCACTGCACCGGGGTGGAAGGGAAAGGGATGGGGCACCTGGCTGTGATGGGCACGGGGCTTACATCATATTGCTGTGGGAAGTTACGGATGGAAGGCAGTGGTCGGACTGACACCCACTTCTTCTTAGCCTTGGACATCACCAGCAGGACACGGCGCTCCTTTGTCCAACTGAAGAAGAGAGAATAAATCAAGAGAGGCATAAGGAAGAGCAGAACAAGGGCTCTTTACCACAGAGACCCTTAAATATTGAGAAATGAGCAGATTCTCCTGTCCCTGCACTATCTGTCTGTTCCTAGACATGCACATCTGTGATGGAGAAGCCACAAGAAGGCTGTTTTAGGAGGACTTCTCTCTGTACATATTACCTATTTCCTGGAATACCTCTTTTCATAACGCCCCTAAATCTCACATGGCATCACCATGGGTTATTAAACAGCTACATTCCACCCTTGGACACAGCCAAATCTTGTGCAATCAGATCCATGAAAAACACTTGGGAATATTTTCTGCTTGAAAGGTGCAACAGAAATGCAAGTTAATACAAGCACTGCCTTATGAACAGTGCCAGGAAGTATTTATTCTCCTGCAGCTCCAGCAAGGGATCACCAGGAGATACCCTGAGCAAAAGCCCAAGCTCTATTCAGCAGCTGCACAAAGAGGTGTTATTTCTCCCATCCCAGGAAGCAATCCTCATCTGCTTACTTTTTCCAGAAACTGCTGCTTCTGTCTCTTCTTCAACAAAAGTCTTACATTTACAACAGGAAGCTGGACTGTGCCTTTGTGGCTTGTGTTATGGAAAGAGAAGTTGTATAAACCCTTCCATCCTATCCCAAGCTGCCTGGGTGAGGCAGGCCACAGTTTCCATGACCAGTGACTTCCCAGACAGTATTTCTCTTCTGGGGGAATTATAAGATAGATGGGGACAAATTTTTTTAGTAAGGCCTGTTGTGTTGTGACAAGGGGTAGTGTCTTGAAGCTAAAAGCAGGTAAATTCAGACAAAAAGACATTCAGATATAAGGAAGGAATTTTTTATGATGAGGATGTTGAAACACTGGCAACAACCTAGAGAGGTGGTGGATGCCCCATGCCTGGAAACATTCAAGTCAGGCTGAGCAACCTGGTCTAGCTGAAGATGTGCCTGCTCATTGCAGGACAACTGGATTAGATGACCTTTAAAGGTCTCTCCCAATTCAAACTGTTCTATGATTCAATGCTTCTATCACACCAAACGTTCTCACGGGCCCCAAGGAGTCAAGAGGTGCAAACAGACATGACACGCATCACAGAGGAGCAACCAAAGCAATGAAAGAGCCAACGGAAACTTACTTAAAAGGAAGCAGAATATCTTGAATCATTGCTAATTGTGACTTTACAGACATCTGCAAACAGCTAAGAGTATAAACACGTCCAGAGGAGAACTCTATTAGTGCTCTTGGTAAGAAGAAATGATAGGAACTAGGAGAAAAGGGAATTGTGGGAGCTGGACTGCCTGTGCCAGGAGTAACAGTCTGCATGATGCTGGCAGCAAATACACACACTAAAGGGAGAAGGTAGCTGGAAAACAGCTATCTGCAATGCCTGCTATGTGACAAACACCCCAAGCAGTGAGAGGCTGCGAGGAAACCTTACAGCCTCTTCCAAAGATGAAGGCCAAAATGAATCCCTGGAGAAGGTAGGATGAAAAATTCCTGCCCTTAAAGAGGGGTAGAAGAAAGAGAAGGTTCAATTGCTCACCAGTGGGGGGCTTTGGCACTACAGTACTTGAGGTCTTTATCTGGCTCCACCAGCTGCCCGTTCCTCCAGCACTGGCCACACACAAATTTCATCTGTAGGTCAAAGGTGCTTGATGTGGGAGTCCGGGGAGAAGCCTGGGGAAAAGAACCACAGCCTCAGGCGAACAGAGGCAAAACGTACCCCCCAAACCTGCACAGAGATGCTGGCAGCTCCCCACACGCCTGTGTGCCAGCGACAAGCCAGGTTAAATCAGCTCTCCTTTGCCAGTGTTAGCTGGTGGCCCGATGAGATACCAGACAGGAGCAAAACCACTGCTTGCTTCAGCAAGATTTCCTGGGCTTTGACATCTGCCAAAAGCACAGAGAGCCTGGCAGCTTCCAGCACTGACCAGGCCTGGCTGTGAAACCCGTGCAGTGTATCTCCATGTACAGACAAGCTCTGTGAGACCTGCCCCAGAGCTTAATCCCCACTTCCCTGCAGGGAGGGCAATCCATGTCCCACTCTGCCTTGTGGAGAGCGCTTGGTCACACAGCCTTGGGAGGAAGCTGGACCATATCACAATGCAGGACCCAAAACTCCTGCTTTTGGACCAAGAAGCTCATGTCACACCTAGCATTTGACACAATGAAGTCAGAGCTGGGTCCTCTTGTTGATATCTTTCCAAGCCTTTTCTGGGCAGGTTCCCATCTCTCACAGTTCCTCTGCAATGGGTTTCACAAGTACAGTAATTTCACGAATATAAGCCGCACCTTTTTCATTGAAGAATCCAGCCTACCCCAGTGGTGCGGCTTATATTCAGGTGCGGCTTATCTATGGACAAATCCCAGCGAAACGCCAACCCAGAAGTGAGAGCTGGCCAAGCAGAGTGGCAAGTGGGAGCCGCCGGGAGCATGAGACTGCCCGGAACGGGGGCTGCAAGTGTGTGGCCCGGCCCCTGTGCCACCGGGAGCCGGTGGGAACGGGGGATGGCCAGGAACGGGGGCTGCGCAAGGGTGGGCTGGCCCCTGCCGCTGGGAAGCGCGGCTTATATTCGGGTGCGGCTTATATATGGACAAATCCCGTGGTCTTCCCAGCTACCCGGAAGTGCGGCTTATATTCAGGTGCGGTTTATAATCGTGAAACTACTGTAGTTAAATCACAGTCTCTGGACAGTGGTACAATGCACATATTTCATATCTTCCCAGCCATTGCACTTATTGCCCCCACCCTACCTGAGAAGGCTGGTTTGGGATTATGACTAACAGATTGTGGAGAAGGGAAAAAAAAAATAGAAGAACCCAATCTCATATCACTGCTGCCTCATGTTTTCTGAGCAAATCTCTGGAAAACCATTTGCATTCTGTATTACCGCTGGAAGAACATAAGGCTGGTGTCTCCAGTTAATTTCCAAACTGAAAAACAAACCCAACTGGATGCCAGTGGCTGTGGGCATGGGAGTACATGAGAATACAAGAGAACACCCTGGTCATTGAGCTGGCCATGAAGCACAAAGGTCATGCAAGAGCAAAACAATTCTCTGACTGTCAGCCACATCAGCAGCCCGCTCCACCTGCCATGCCTTGACTTTAATCCCAAGCATCTCACAATAACCAGACATGCAAGCTGTGTCCCTGAAGAGCAGGTTTCTGCCAGCAATTGATTAGCAGCAGCATGGAGCCTAGCTGCATCCCTCGTTGAAGGGAAAACAGCAAGCACAGGCAACACAGAATCAAAGCATTTCCCAGAAGACACCACATCAGCTACCACTCTGCATCCTCCAGACCCAGTCTTCTGGAGAACCAGAGCTGACATATAAAGAGTCCTCTGTCACTGTAAAAAGCTGACTGGGGAGCTGACCTTGCCTGTGCTCCCTACATGAGGCCATCAGTTCTCTGTGTCCCAGCAAAAGGACCCTCTGAGAGAACCAGCATCTCTTTTGAAAAGTAGCAGCAATTCTGGCCTACTTGTCTGCGAGAATGATCTTTCTGATGGCTCCCAGCACATGACTCATTCATCACTTTCTGTCAGCTGTCACCTGTGCTGGTGACCACCAAGAACACATCAAAGTGGCTGGCTGTGGGATGAGCAGAGTTGAGATTTGGGCTACCATGGAAGGCAGTAAGGTGCCTTCCTCTCAGGTATGTGGCCTTTGAACAGTAGCTTTAATCTCCACTTGATCTCCAAAGGAAATTCCACTATAGCTTACTACTGACCCATCAAACCTATAGCCTATGGTAATAAAATGGCAC
The DNA here is from genome assembly GCA_009812075.1 of Sialia sialis. Classification (NCBI taxonomy): domain Eukaryota; kingdom Metazoa; phylum Chordata; class Aves; order Passeriformes; family Turdidae; genus Sialia; species Sialia sialis. The sequence continues at coordinate 25,498,992 of VRYO01001878.1, forward strand.
TGCTGGCATATTCCGTTTTATTAATCCAATGCTATCCTCCTGGTGACATATCTCTCAGTACAGCCAGGAGGCTTTGCTCAAACCTACTGACGCAGCAAAACTAAACACTGACTGTGTCCAGAAGGGATGAGAGATCAGATAGAAAGAAAATATCTCTCAGGTATTTCTGGTAAACTGGGCTGCTTTTTCCACAAATTCTTAATCAAAAGAAGCCTCATGCATTTCTTCATCTGAGTCATGCAAACTGCTGGTCAATCCAGTGGGCATGTATGCTCCCAGGGGATTAGGAGCCAAGCAAAAAATCAAAGCAGCTGCTGTTAATGCTACATGACTGTATTTGTAAAGGCAAGACACATACCTGGCAAGCTGCTGATAACCAACAGCGTGGAAATTATATCACATGAGGCTCTAGCAGACGAAGTCAGGCAAAAGTGCCGTGGGCTATGGCACCACCCCTTGCTATGAAGCCAGACACTATAGTGCTGACACCATGGCAACCAAATAAATACAAGTCTCTGGCACGAAAGCTCTCCACTTCAGGCTCTGCAGAAAGCAACAGACCTTGCATGGCCACTCATGTCTCCCAGCTTCAGGAACTCCTCTCAGCGATACTGAAATTTTCTCTGGAGGAGCCACATGCCTCAGAGGACTATATGAGGATTTAGGTTACTCAGCCACCTAAACGAGTGAGCAGTACTTAGGTTCAAGTACTCCTTATTGGAGATTGCTTTTCGTCTCCATGTCTAAATGGATAATTCTGGGGTCAGGTGTCATGGGGGTTCTGGTGCTGGCTAGGGGAATAAACCAGCTCTTGAAAATCAGAAAAAATGAGATCTACAACCCCTCAGTTTGCAGGGATGTGATGGAAGGTCAGCTCTCTACAGCAGCCCCTCCTGCTGACTGGCTCTTCAATCTGTGGCCACTAGGTTTACTCCTACAGCAGCTGCTGTGAAGCCAAATTTGTGGGGCCAAGCGCAAGATTCCCGGCAGGTGCTTGGCAAGCACTGTATCTTCATTTTTATTTCATGCTAAGCCTCCTGACCTTCACTGTCACAGCTACTGGGCCCCTGCATGCTGCCTGCCTCTTTTCTTCACAACTGGACAGCCCCGGGAGCTGAGTTCAGCTGGCAGCTGTGACAAAACTGCAGCAAAATCCCCCAGAGCGACTTTGCTTCCGCTGACCAAAGGGCACTGGAGTGAGAGTGGATCACACAGGATGGTGGGAAGGAGGGGTCTGTTTTTACAGCACTCCTGGGAAGTTGTCTTTGCCAGGCAGCCAACTTTGAAAGTTGGAAGGACACTGAGAAAACTCTGAGTCACATTAGCCTGCTTGGACAGGAGAAAACAATGGCAAAAGTAAACATCTCTCAACAGATAGCTAGTCCTGCCTGCAGGGTCTTCGGCAGCAAGCCAGAGTCTCATCCCAAAGCACCACCCTCTGGCTGAGGACGTGCTGTTGCCAAAGCCATGGTGTGCTACTGCAAACACATCTGACTGACTTGACTGTCTCCCTGCACAGTGCCAGTGCCAGGCTGCCAATCCTTACAGACAGCTGGTGGTGCTGCTGGTAGGCACTTTTTCACTGTACCAACACGGCTGCTGCCTTGCTTTTGAACCCTGGAAAGGTGGTGGGTGCACTCCAGCTCTGTGAAAGGCATTTGTGGGGCACAGCTAGACTTTGCCACTGGTCATTAGCCCTAGCACTGCCCACAAGGCCCAGAAACTGTAACTCCCTGCTCATCCCCTGATGTAGCAAGCTCTGGCATTTCATTTCCTGATCCTCTGCCCCCTGTAAGCCCCAGCAGCCAGAAATGGAACCCTCACTTAACATCCAGATCCCATATGCTTCAGAGGACAAGCTCTGACCATGCCTGCTGTACAGCTTATTCTTCCAGCAGCAGCACCTCTAGATAAGGGTGAATTTGAAGCTGCAAGGTTTATGCAGAACAGCTGTCCATTTATCTTTTTTTAAATCCCCTCATTACACACAAAGAATGACAAGACAGAGCTTTCTTGAAAATACAGGTAAATTCACAGCAGGCAGGACAGAACCAATCTCTGGACTGTGCTCTTGAGGCAAGGCATGTACGGAGCAGGGATTGCTGATATAAACCCAACTGAAGTCACAAGCTTCTGCAAATTCACATTTAGTTTCCTCGCATGTAACAATGCAGGCCATTGCCTCTGTCCCTACACCAGGCAGAAAGAGATCACAGCCAGCTCTGATTGCAGGGACCATTTAGATCCTCCACTTCTCATTTAATATAGGATGTATAAAAATGTCCTGCTGAGCTTCCTGACAGGCTAGCACATATTCCTTAAGCAAGTCAGACAGTTCTGGGAACTAGAGACCTTGGGTATTCTGGACTGTTGCTTTGCACACCTCTCCTCCAACCATTTCAGACCACAACAGCTGCACAGGTTTATTGTTGAGCATCCCCTCAAAGATGAATCCATCTCATGAAGCATAACTAAGTGCATAGGTGGACACAGAGCCCACTGCAAGTATCAGTGCAGTCACCTGCCTCTTTTCAGTAAGGCTAAGCTATGCCCATCAGATCTTCCCACATATGCTTCCCCAGCATCAGTGCCCTACAGCCTTCAGCACACAACCAAGACAAAAACCAGCAGCTAAACATCACCTGAGTGACTCACATTCCTCTCCTATAAAACACCTTCTGCACAGGGTGCTCACAGACTGCACTCAGCATGGTCTCAGCTGAGGAACTCCTGAGTGACAGATCACACACAAAGGTGAAACACTCTTGCTTGGACAGTAAGGCACAGGCCAAGAGATGTCAAGCTCAGGTTCACCAAGGTTAAAGAAAGCTGTCAAGTGGTAAAAAGGATTTACACCACTTTCCCCACCATACTCCTGTACTAATGGCAAAAACTGCTTTAGTTCAACCTCAGGACTGGGCTGAGAATTGTCTTCACTGGGTGGGCTCTGCTCCTACAGTACAGAAATCCCCTCTGGGGTTAAAAAAAAACGGATAAGACAGCACTGCCCATAGCCAACAAGACAGAGGAAAGTAAATAAAGAAGAGCCCTTTGCTTGTAACCTGTCTCACACTACCCTAGTATGCTCTTGGCAGTTTTGAAGGGTGTGGCTCTCCACACAGAGACTGGCAGCAAAAAAAGGCAAAGCTCCAAGCCTTCTCCTGGAAAAGCACCTCTAGGGCCTCTGACAACCTCAACAGCACCTGGGCTGCCAGTTCCACCCACTCCTGCATTTAGAACAGTCCTATAGGTCATGAGTCATTCCTTGGAAGTCCTTCAAACTGCTCCACCGTCCCTTGGCCACTAAAAGGCAGAAGGACACATTTGGTCCCCACTGTGTGGCCACTGCCCCAAAATCTCCCACCAGCAAGGTGTCACAAGAAACACCATTCTCATGTGTGCTGCCCTCGGTGACCTGGAGGCTTCACCCTAGCAGGGAACAGAACAGATAATAACACTGCAAAACAAGGCACAAAGCTCAACACCAGCACTGCAATCAGAAAGCTCTCAGCTTTCCTCCACCTCAATGGCCAGCCTGGTCTGCCCGAGACCTGTCAGACACAATAGTGGGAGGAAAAGAGAGAAAGGGCTGGAACCATTGGGAGGAAAATCTGGCTCCAAGCCTGAGATGGACCTTACTTACCACACTGTTTGTTGGTTTGCTGGCATGTGCTTCCATCTGCTGCCAGTACTTCTTAGACTCCTGAACGATATCTTCGTGGGTCATTCCTGGGGAAAAAAGGAGACAGAACAGAGTTACACTCCTTAGCCAAGAGAAGAGAGGGAGGGGTTGCAGCACTTTTTAGTTTGGATTTAGTAACCCCTGAGTAGCTGACAGATCTCAACAGTCCCCCTGGTAATGTCAGGACTGAGCTGTGACAGAACTCACCACAGAACATCCCATCTAATACCTTGCTAAGGAAGCTCCTCTCTACACAAGCTAAACAAAAGGAGAAGAGTCCGGTTTCCTGGGCTTGTTCAGACCTGGCTTTCTGCTCAGGCAGTCTGCAAAGAACCCAGACACTGCTTCCAAGCCAATAATTCTTCAGAAGGATCAAGAGCAAGGCTGTCCCCCAGCTCCATATCAACAGACTCTACCAAGGTCCTAAAGACAATACTTTGTTACTATTGATCTGCTGCATATGGAGTTTTTGCTTCTAGCTTGGAAGATCACAGGTACCCACTGAGACATTTAGCATCTCCAAGACCCCAGAAATCTATTACCTGCTGGGATTAATTAGCCTTTTACACCTTCAAGTTGAGAGGGCTACCCATCAATCAATAGGCAAAGAGGAAAGCTGAAATTCAACACATAAAGACACCAAGCACAACCAAGGTAGCAAAGAATGACCAGCAGTGCAAAACCAACTGAGGAACAGCTGCTATTAAATAACCAGCAAGGAAAGATCCACAAGGTTTCATATATCAGAAATAAAACATCAGACAACAAGAAAAAGGATTGGTCAGACCTTATCTAAGGAATTAGCTCCTGACCAGCTCAAGTGGTGAGGGAAGAGCCCCTGTTAGCACCAGCCAGCTAGATGGGCATTTAAGTTATTAAGTGCTTTAAAGACCTAAGACAGCTGCCAAAACAAACTAAGCAAATATCTTGCATAGGCAGGTGATTGCAACAAGGGGGATGCTGAGGATTGCCTTGATGCAGCATCTCCAGGACACAGACATTGCAAATTTGATTGCTTTGCTGATGCCTACAGCCTTTATTACTGAAAGGAGGTATTCCCCATGAGTATTACATAAACACAATCATGGTTCTGGGAGACAGTATGTTCCAGAACTTAAGGGCCACCAAACACAGTTTTCATCTCAGTTTAGGCTGAGTGTAGCTTGGGTAAGTCGCAGAATTCCTGACCTGTTTTCCCTGTCTGTGATTTTGGTTGTTCATGTCCCCATCAGACAACACTACTGCTGTTTGCATAGGGCTTGAACAGGATGAAAAGCATTCAGAAAACTCCACCATTCTTCAAGAATATTTGCTCAGATCTTTAAAATGGCAGCTACTGCATAACTGGTACTGCTCGCAGGATCAGAGAGCTCTTGATGGATATTCCATCTCTTAACCATTAATCCCAGAAGGAATGGTGGTTAGAAAAATTGCAACTCTCTCTTCCAAGTCCAAGTATTCCACGGTTGGACACAATGATGATTTGTATTTTGGGGACAAAACCTCCGAAGCTGGGAAAATCACAACAAAAACTTAACACGCTGCACTGGACCTGGCAGGGAAAGGGCTGAAGCAGCTCCCACCCTCTCCATTCTGCACACCTATGATCCTTGGGGTGCAGAACCAAAGGGAGAGGCATATACAGGTCTTATTTCAAACACTGTTCTTATGACTGCCTTTTTCCAGTTCCAGAATTCTGAACTATCTCAACAATACAGTCTAGAAATGTGATAGCTGGGAAAGAAATGGGAAAGAAAAACCCTCTGAAATGTAAAATGATGGTTTCCAATCTACCAGCTTTTCAAAGCATGAACCATCACAAAGAAATGAGCTGGGAACCAAAAAGCCCATGTGTTGATTACTTATAATATTTCAGCATCTTTTGCAACATCATTAGTGAAGGCAAAGAGTCTGTTATTACCACTGGTGGAAGAAGATAGCAAGAGTTGTCTGTGAAAAGCCAGAGTGAACAAGAAAACAGTCCTGCCTGTCCAATTTTCTTGGGAAGCTTTACTCCACTAATGCAATCCTTTATCCCCATGAACAAAGCCAAAAGTTCTGTAAATGCACAAATAACTGTGAAGTGTTTCAAATGTAAGCTGTCCTCTTCCTATTCCTGCTGAGCAAATAGTGCCCAAATGAAACTTCCTGCTCCAAAGCTAAAGCATTTCCAGAGAATGGCAAGAACTACCTTTAATCTCAGTTTTCATAATGAAGGCTACACTTGGGAGAGGCAAACTCACAATGAAAGAAAGCTTATTTATACAGCTCTGAAGAAAAAAACCCCACAAGATAATGTCTCTCCTATTGCTGGAAAAGGTGGAAGTAAGCACAAGGCTTAATGATCAACTCTGCAGCTTAACTCATGACTTGTTTCATGTCCTCAGCTTTGCCTTTGAAATTATTTCTTCAAGTAAAGAAGGCAAGAAGAAAAACACCAGTTTGTTTCTGCTGCAGGATGAAGAGGCAGGAACACAGAGGGCAGGAAGATGGGAGCAAAGAAACTTTTCAAATAACAAAAACAGACCAAAACAACAAAAATAAACCAACCATGTGATGGGGAAAAAAGCAAGGTCCTTGAATATCAGAGTACCCAGAGTACAATGAGCAGTACCACAAGCATGTAGGGAAGCAATGGTGCTCATGACTCACAGGCAATGTGCTATCTTAGAAACTCCATAGCTGCAATTTTTTAATCTCCCGAGGCAACAAGTAAATGAGGGCAAATGGAAAGATTAAAGATACCATTTGCCACAGTGTGCTACTTGTTCATCACTGTCCCTCATGAGCTGAAGCCAAGGCCAAGGAACGCACAGAACATTAATTATGACATCAAAGAATGGTGAGAAACATCCATAATGTGTTTCCTCTCTGAAGTACTCTCATTACCAGGCTGGGTGTTGCACTAAATGAGACCCTGAGGTGAAAAAACATGTAGGGTAGCACTGTGGGTGAACTAATATCTACAGAGCCAACAGCTGTGCAGAGGACAGCAGCTAGAGAAAACCTCCAATGTATCAGACAGAGACAAAGAGACAGGACTGAAAGTGCCAGATGTGGCACCATCACTATATGATTTTGCTGAGTATGATCTCTTAAAACCCTCTCCTGAGGTATGTCATCAAAGGCTTTCAGGGAAACATCAAGTATCTTGCAACTTCCTGCTGCTGGCAAATTTGTTTTGAGAAACTGGAGATCCACAGCCTTCTTTATATAACCAACTGCTTTGTCACCTGTGCATGCTGCCATTCTCACTGCAAGACATGTTCGCTCAGGGATCCAACTGCTATTTGAACAAGATCTAAGCACCAAACACCTCTTGGGATTCAGTTCTACCCAATTATTATTTTAATTTATTCAGCTGGTCCCAAAGGAAAGGCATTCTGGTCTGCAAATTCTAATAGCCCTGTTCCTGTAAACAAGGCCAAATCACCTCACAGAACACCCTGCTACTTTTTTTTGTGTGCCTGAGGAGGCAGAGTAAATAATATGCACGAGGCAAGTGACACCTTCTCAGTACTCCCAAATCACCTTCTTCTCTCAACTGGCCCTGGGTACACACTGGAAGAAACTAAGGTATACACAAAATCAGCCAAGTCACACTCACCTGAATATTGCTGCAGCAGCCAGACCTTGAGCTCAATGAAACTGTGAGCAAAATGGCAGCTGTCCTCACGCAGGCAGCCATAGCGCACCTCGTGTCGGCACACATCAAACTGGAAGTGCTCCTGGAACTGACGGATCTTGGAATACTTCAGGGAGGTGGAACGCACAATGTGGACCAGACACCTGCAGAGAAATACAAAGCACCAGAGGATGAAACCCTCCCCACATCCTTCTTACATATGACATCCAAATGTTTCTCTGGGCAGGCAAAGGACACAAGCAAATCCACTCTGGGAGGGGCAGATTCTCTCTGGGAAAAGCAAATACCTGCCCTCCCACCTTATCAAGCCTGGGTAGTTATTTTCACCCTCAGCACACGGGTGATACTCTGCCTAAATTCAGAGATCAGACACGTTTCAAAATACACAGTAAACATATCAACTCCTCTGGTTCAGCATCTCCCCACGTCTCAGATTGCCAGGAACCATGAGGAATAGTAAGACTGTGTACTTGAAATGTTTGTTGTACTTGTTTTCCTAAACATTCATTACCAGACAGTCAGAGGCAGGATCCTCAGCCAGAGGGTCTTTGTTCTGACCTTTTTGTAAGGGCCAAACTAAAAAGGCAAATTAAGTCAATGAAAAACTTAACAGACTGACTCCAAAGGGCTTTGCTGATGCCTGAAATCCCTCAGCACCAGGAGCAAACATGCAGGGTAAAGCCCATAGTGCTATTCATCATGATTTGAGCTGTCCTATGATTAGAGTCCATAGGGAAGAAAGGAAAAAAGAGACAAGAACCCCGGAGTTAAACTGGCTGGACTTGTAAGAGATGGTTCCCATCAGGAGAAATAATTGTTCACTCACTTGTTGTCATGGAAAATGTGTTTTGCAGAAAGGTTGGAGCAGACAGATGGTGTGTCCTTGGTCCCTTTGCTGATAATCCGGGGTTTGCTGTCAAAGCAAATCTGAGAAGAGAAGAATTAGCATACTGGGAAAATCTTAGAGAGCAGTGAACCAGAGCGGCTTCACTTAGAGGAGGAAGAAGAACCAGAGCCAGGCTATTCTAATGTTCAAAGTTAGAAAGAAATGTGGTGAAAACTTTGGGGTAGGGCTTTAAAATAAAGCAAGTCAATCTCTGGAAAAGCTTCTGGACAACATTTTTTGGCTTATTCTCAACAGTATTTTCCATTGTGGTTGGAAAAATTTTGGTCAGAGCTGCATATTCTTTCCCTGTAAGCCAACAGAACAAGAACAAGGGAGAAATAAAAGAACAGCCACTTCACAGCAAAGAACACGTCCCTTTACATGCACTGCCAACATGGGGACCTCTGTGCTGCAGACAATTAAGATTATATGAGGCAAATCTCAGCTGACCAACTCAGTAGCTCTGCACAGACATCAAGTGGGGATTTGTTACGGAATTCCGATTTCTAAAGTAACTGGGGCTAAATTACAATTCAAAGCAGTATGTCAAGATGGAGGAGGAGACAGGCGATCCCAGGAGGCTTTGAGAACCTGGTTCAGCTGCAGGGCTAAGGAGAAAAACTTTCTCCTGCACCTTTGCATACAATTCTCACTGTCCTTCTGGGAGCAGGGCACTGGCTAGGACACACAGAGTTACAGGTGGCCTGCTCCTGCACCTCTAAGATTTCCTTCTTGAAGAATGTCCAACATTCCTGGACTACTTTTCCCTTCAGGACTGCCTCCCAAGGTACTCTGTCAACCAGGCTCCTGAAGTCTGACATTCAGAAGGTAAAATGGAAAGATGGCAGCTCTGTTGACCCTTCTTATTTCTCCAAGAACTGAAAACTCTACTATTGCATGATCATTGTGCCCAGGACGGCTTCCAACCAACACATCACCC
>VRYO01001878.1:25509145-25543862 GCA_009812075.1 Sialia sialis
CACCATATTTTCGTGGTGGCAACTATCAACATGTCAGTGGTTCAGACACATTCTGAAGAGATGATGGATGCCTGCCCCCTCCTACCAGTTCTGTACCTCACAGAGGAAGGTGAAGATGCCCTGATGTTCCTTGAGGAGCTTGGCAATTGTGAGGCTGCTCTGCTTGATCCCACCTAGCGGGTCAAAGAGGAGGTCACGGTTGAGGGTCCCCTTCCTCTCCTCCGTCCACACGTCGATTTCTTCCTGGTGGTACGCGAAGGTGCAGTTATCCCCGTACTTACAGTCCTGCTTGTTAAGCATATCTACAAAGCAACAAACAGCACACACCACCACACAGGCAGGGCGGCCCAGTCAGAAACTAAACTCTCTCTTGTCTTCTCCCACTGCCCATGCCTCACATGGAACTGAAAGCAAGAAAACAGAGAGCTAAAAGAAAAAGACATCTCCTCCCAAGTTCACCTATATCAAGACATTCAGGAGTTAGTGTAAACTGCTGAATGGTGACAATCTTCAGTAATACTGCTATGGGGGAAACTATCTCAAAACAAGAGGCCAGCTTTAACTCAGTGCCTGGCCAGGTACAGATCATTACTTGACTCACCCCTTTTAAAGCCAACATAGATTAAGTTCTCCCATAGGCCCAGCAGTAAGGAGCCATTTCAGCTTGGCTCTTGCAATCTCCCAACCTCATTACTTTGCACTTTGCAATGATACTGCCTCGGGATACCAGTCTGGTCACACTGTCTGCATGTACCACAGGATGGACTGGAGCAAAGGAGCAGGCAGAGAATGCTCTTCCCTAGGCAGACCCCCAGCCCTGCCATGGGGCAGTTAGGCTGAGCGGGACTAAAGTGAGCACATGTACAAGAGGCAGGTTCTCAGTAAAGCCCATTCAGAAGAGCAGCTCTGAGCAATTGACTGTGCACAGCACCTCACTGAGCCTTTGGAACTCTTCTGCTCCACCACTTTAGAACCTGCCTGCTCTCCACAACATGGTAGCTCAGTGCCCTTCACTGTACTGAGACATCCAGTCCATAGGCTACTGATGGAATAGGAGATCCTAGAGCCAGCAGGCAATATCAAACAGAATCTCCCTCCCAGTCTCCCCTGACACAGCCCCTTCCCAGCGACCAAATCACCCAGATCACCTTTGCACAGATAATAGGATCCTACAAAGTTGGTTTTGGTTGGGCGAGGACGGATCCTCTTCCAGGTCTTGTCTTCTGAGTTTTTCAGCCTGCCCAGCAGGATGTCCCGCTTGCACTTGTGCTCCAAGCCTTCCCGATAGGTGTAATCGCCAGCCTTGGGCCCTGCCAGAGACAATAACCCCATCAGCCTGGGGAAAGCAAATTCCTAGTCTGTGCCAGTGCCCTGGTGGCAGAGCAAATTCATCACCTGTTTTGGGATAGCAGATATGACAGGCTTGTTTGAAAACGTGAGTAGATGCCAGAGGGTTCTTCACCAGCAGAGCTGTGTTGGGCATTACTGGTTCTGGCTGGGACAGCAGGTGCTCGGTGGCCTTGGGCACAGCTGGATGACTCACTCCACCAAGGCTGCCCTGAGTGAAAACACACATCTCTCTGTTCAGCTCTGCAACCACATGAGCAAGAAAACTCTCTAACCCCCTTGCCCCACTCCAGTCTCAAAACCTTTCTCATTTCCTCTCTCATTAAAATTTTCACATCTGAAATGACATTTCTAGAAGAGACGAATGCAACTTTTTCAAAGAGAATGAGTACTGTGGTGTGTTCACTTCAAAGACAGGCTTCTTTCCTACTGGTAAGAGACCTCCGTTTTCTATCATAAGCCACAGAAACAAAATGCCCTCCTCACTCCTTCCCATTCCTTCCATCACAATCTACTCTGCAATGAAAGACTTTTAAATCAACCTTATCCTAATCTAAGAAAAAACCCAAACTGCATATCAGTCAATCTTCAGGGATATTCACATTGATATTAACAGGGCCAGCAGGTGACAGGAACTCAAGAACAACTTTTGTTCCAAGCTTACTAATCCTTCCCTTTTTCTCCAAGACTGGAGACATAGGACAGAGGTAGAATATCTGGAAAAGCCTCCCGATAGAGGCAGAGAGCAGCAAAGAACTTCAGTAGCCTGAAGTCAAAGTTGGCTTACTCTGCCCCATCCTTGAGCATTATGTGGCTGCCAGATACAGTGGGATCCTGGCGCCCATGAGTTCCTGCTGAATCTACAACCTTGGTCACACCATGTCTGCCTTGGCAATATGGAGTTACGGATAAAAACAAAGACAGAACAAATGTCTTCATACTGACTTGGTGGGAATATTTACCTGCCTTGCCACAACATGGGAGAAAACACTCACCAGAGCAGGGTAAGAAAGGGCCCCAAATTACATACAGCACCCAAGTGACCACTACCACCACCAATACTACCTTGGCTCCACAGCACCCTGGGACCTCAGCCCAGGGCAGTAGCTCACTCACCACCGGGGCTGGTTTTTGGCTGCCAGGTGGATGTCGCAGGTCCTGAGAGCTAGTTTCTTCTGGGCAAAAGAAGAGGAAAAGAGCCCCACAAAACAAAAACAATCATTTCACTCTCAGAGGCAGTGCTACTCACAAAAGGACAAACAACAGCTTATTAAATTAATTTGCTTCACTTATTTCATAACGTTTTAATACTTTCTTCCCAAAGCATCTGTCTAGACTCAGAAAAACTCCAGGAAAGGCCTTCTTGTCCCAGAAATCTTACTGAACCCAACTCTATGCTGCTGAGAACTGGCATTCCTAAAGTGGAAACCCAAAGCGGAGGTGAATGTGAGTGTTCAAATGCTGACCGGCCAATCTTTGCTGTTCTCTCTTTTGCTGCCAATACACCGCAATACTGGGAACAAGTGAACCAAGAAGCCCACTTCCCTCCTGAACAGGAGAAGACTCAGTCTTTGCACACCATCCTCCACAGCTTTTCTGCTTGTGACATGAAAGTTCAGAGCCCCATTCCAGAGGATACTCATTGCCCTGAATCCAGAGATGGGAAAGACCTATCTTGGCTCCTACAATTCTGCCCAGCTCTGCGAGGTCCTGTATCATCTAAAGCAGTCATCACCATTCTGCTCACTTTGTGCAAAATGTCAAAGAGTCATTGAGGAGAAAGGTGGAGGAATCATGCTATAGTCCAGCAAATTGTGCCAAGGGAGGTGTTCTGGACACCAAGCCAAGTTTAAATCTCATCACTCATCATTATACACCTTTGTGTCCCTTTCTCCTCTTTAGATATCATTCCATGCAGGTACTGGTTATCTGGGATTACACACCTACAGCTTTTCTCATTACTTTTGATATATTCAGTTTAACATAATCAGTTATTCTGTCCAGGACAATTCCCTGCTCTCTTCTACATTTATATTCCTGTTCTGCCACACCAGCAGAGAAAGCTACAGGACGGATGTCCTCAGCTTTGAAGAAAATAATTCTGGCATGCATTCACAGTTAAGGCAACACAAACCACATGTCACTACACCTACCAATGGCAAAGGAATCCAAGGTATCCAGCGACCCCCTGCTTGTCCCAAAGGAGTCCAGGGCATCAAGACGTGTATCTGTGTATGGAAGCAGATCCAGGGAATCCAGCGAATCTAAAGTGGAGCCGCCACTTCCTCCTGGTGGAGCCTCAAAGGCATCCAGGACAGAGGAGGAGGAGAGCTGTTTGGTGGGATCCATCACCAGGCCAAAGGAGGCAGGTGGCAGAGGGGTGGAGACAGGGATGCTGGCTGTCACGACTGGAGGCAGCAGCGGAGTTCCCCCCGGAAACACAGGAATCAGCTGGGGCATCTCTGTTGGCAGGCTGGTAGGAATGGTGCCCTGGACCAGAGACTTCAGGGGAGTAGGAAGGAGGATAAATAGCAAATTAGTATTGAGGAGCAAAGACTGAAAAGAGATGTCCTGGTTTTGCCAGCACAGAGTTAATTTTCTTCTGGTAACTGATACAGTGCTGTGTTTTGGATTTAGCATGAGAATAATGGTGATAACACACTGATGTTTTGGTTATTGCTAAGTCGTGCTTACTCTAAATCAAGGACTTTTCATTTCCCATGCTCTGCCAGCGAGCAGGTACACAAGAAAACGGGGGAGAGCACAGCCAGCACAGCTGATCTGAACAAGCCAAGGGGATATTTCATACCACAGAACATCATGCCCAGGATATAAACTGGAAGAAGCTGGTCACGGTCACTGACTGCTGCTCAAGGAATGCTGGGCATTGGTCAGCAACTGGTGAGAAATTGTACTGTGCAGCACTTGTTTCTCTTGGGTTTTATGCCTCCCTCTCTCTCCTTTCCTGTTATTATTATTGTTGTTGTTTTTAATATTGTACTTTATTTTGTTTCAATTATTAAACTGTTCTTATCTCAAGCCACAAGTTTGGGATTTTTTTCAATTATCCTCCTCACTGGGGGAAGGGACATGAAGAAAATGAGTGAGCACCTATCTGGTACTTAGCTGCTCATTTCCAAATTTTGTACACTGCAAACACAAATCCCTGGATTTCACGACCTCAGGACCCCTGAGGAGGTGCTGGGATACCTGAGTTCATCAGTCTGCAAGGCAGTGCCCTGTGCTGGGCACTTAAACCAGCTCAGGTTGAGAAACAAGGCAGCCGAGTACACACAGTGCAAAGGTCAGGGTAATGATGACAACCCACGGCATGTCTCATCAGGGCTTTTCCAACATGAAAATCACTGTACTGCCTCCAGACTCAAGGTGGCTCACATAATCAACACTGGCAACTAAAATCCAACATAAGTATGAATACAGATTGTCGTTGCAGCTCCCAGACCTGTTCAACGAACTTAGGCTCAGTGCAACCTGCACAAAATACAAGGAGATTAGAGCAGGTCCACTGTATAAAATACATCCATCGTTCCTGCTTCACCACACTCATTTCTACTTTCAGACTTCCTTCAACTTCACGGACATGAGAGGAGAGGTGGAAGGAGACATCAGAGGAGGGCTAGCTTGGGTATATTTTGAGAGGCAGCTCCCTGAAGCTGCACACAGCAAAGCAGGCCTGGAGGAGGACTCTACATACTGACGGTAGAAAAAATAAAGGAAAGAATGAATGAGTTTTGCCAGAGGAACAGACAGGACAAAAGAATTATTGAGAGAGAATGAGAGGCAGCATGCACAGTCTCATGCTCCAAGGACCTCCAAGGACCTATTTGGAAAAAAGAAGCAGTGCCCACTCTTACTAGAGGGTAAGGAGACCCTTCAGCAAGGGAATCCAGGAGGGAGTCTAGTTCTTCCCCAATGATGTCCCCATCTGTGAAGTCGTCTGTGTTCTCAGGCACTGGCAAGGGTACGCAGTCTGGAGATGGGAGCAAGCTGGCAGCAGGAAGCGAGGTGGGCAAGCCCTTTGCATCCGAGTCAGAGGGCAGAGGGGCCAGCCCCTCGCTCACAGGGATGGAGGTGGTCACAGGAGCTGGGAGGCACTGCAGGTCCATAGAGCAGTCTGTGATGAGAGAAAAACAGAGCCAGTCACCAGGAGAGCCTTGTGCAGGAGGCAAATAGAGCACCACAAGGCAAAACCAATATTGTACAACTCCATCAAATCACAAAAACCAAGTACGCCGATTTTCTGAGAGGAGAGGCTCTAGTCTGAACAGTGCTTGCCCTTTCATTTTTGTTCCCACTCTCCAATGACTCGCCAATATCTGAAATACATTCTAAGGGCCAGTGCCCAGTCTGACTGTCAGGATTTGGCAAGCACGTACAGAAATGAGGAGCAACACAAAACCTGTGGCTGAGAGTTACCGAATTCACTGAGGCCAAGACTAAAGGCCAGGGACACATAACACAGTTTCTTTACCCACCATCTGGTATTTTCTTTAATGTTCCTCACTAATGCATTTGGCAGAGATCACTGGCTTCTCTACTCCTTGGAGCTTTGATATCCCAGCTGAAAGCTTGCTTACTTGCACACCCTTTCTAAAAACCCAGGCATCCTAAATGGAAGAAGACAGAAAACCCTTGTTGGGAAGAGAGCCTGGGATTGAGTGAGTCCAAGATCAGGTTGTGCCAACAATATGTCCCAAAAATTCCCATCAGACTCACTCAGCTGCCTTTACTCAAGTAAATTCCCTGCCCTTGAGTCCTTTCTGATGTCCCAAAGTGATAGGTTGCTACCCATTTTCCCCCTCAATATCTGATCAGCCAACATGCCCTTGGGAACTCGTGTGAGGTGGGGTCAAGGCAGGAAATAGGCGGTGGTTTTCCCTAAGGTTTCTTCCCCTCTCCCAGTACACTACTGAAGTAGTAAGATGATCCCATCATGCAATATAAACCTCTGTTAAGTGAAGTTAAGGTTGCAAGCACATGTTCTTCACAGAAGAGCGTTTTATTCACAAAAAAAAATAAAGGTTAAAAGAGAAGTTCAAATGTTAGAAATTTGGAAAATGCAGCATTACATTTACAATTTTCAAACCAAGCACCCAAACTACCTTAATTCTGCCCCTGTGCAGATGTCCTGGAATAAAAGAAAATAAATAAGACAAAGATGCTACCTTCTCCATCCCATTGGCTGCCCTGTAACTGCAACAGATTAAGGCTATAAAAGCAAGACAAAGTTTGGAAGGAGAGACAATAGCTTTTACTAGAAAAACTGATAAAATTGGTAAAGAAACTAGACAAGCTTCAGAGACGCAAAACTTGATCCAGCAAGAAATGCTGCCTCCTGCCAGTACCAGGTCTGCTCACTCAGCCCCCACGAGAACTTGGCCATCCCTCTGCGTCAGGGACTGGGTGAGTGAGCCCTGGTATGGCTGCAAACTGCTCGTTTGCGGGAATGTGCTGGTGCCTTCTTAGAGAGCTCAGCAAACTAGCAATCGCAGGAAACCCCCAAGTCCTGAACGAAACAACAGCAGAGATGACAAACACAGGCATGCCCCCTTACCTCTAACCCCACCAGGAGCACAGCACCAACCCTGCAACCTTTCCTCCACGGTTTGCTGTGAATGGTCCACATGGATGGACCACTGCAAAAGTCACTGTGGAAGGCACATGACAAAAGACAGGGAAGCAGGGGAAGTGGCAAGGAACAGACACAGGTCCCTCTCCACATCCTCAAGCATACCACTGAAGGCAAACACATCTTGTACCTTATGGGATCCAACACAGGATTTCAGTGCTGCAGCTGAATGCATTTTCCAGAGGCTCAATGGAAGGTGTGCATGTCCTTAGTTTTGCCGCTGCCCCACCAATCAGGCTTGGCTTCAAACCCATGTCCCCTCTGCAGTGACTTTTCTCATCTCCCTTTGGTGCAGAACCCCCAGCCGCCAGGGAGCCAGCTATCCAGCTTTTCTCATGGCTGGAAATCTTGGCCGGATTCCCTGCAGTACAAAGGGATGGCTTGTGCCCTCCCATTTTTCAGATGTTTGAATCTGGAGTACTGTCAAGATCCCTACAGAGGCCAACAAGAAGTTCAGAACATGCCGGAAGGGATGGGGACAAATGCAGCGGGGAGCAAAAGGGTGCACAATGACAGGGCGCCAAAGGATCCAGCAGTTCAGACCTTCTCTGAGGAATGAATGAGGCCCTGCATTTTCCACTCAGACTGGAAAGCAAAGCAAAGAGGCCCTCACACACCCTAAGAGGCTCCCATACACGCCAAGAGGCCCCAAACACAGAAACACAGAATGCATGACCAACAGGCAGACAAAAACACAAGATCCACACAGCTCAGTGCAGGTGAAGAGCAAGGAAAAGAGCAGGGACCAACAGGTTCCACTACTTGCAAGTGGAAGAGGGAAGATGTCCACTCTTCTCTCCCTGACCACCTAAACCCTGTCATTCCTTCAACCACTTCCTCCCACTCTACCCCATCCAATCTTTTTTTCTATCTCTCCTTTCCCATTCCTGCTTTCCTCAGGACACCAGATCTGCTGACCTCACTCACCAGCTGTGATACCCACATCTCACATACAGTCCTTACAGAATGCTCATGCATCCTCTACATTCCCCTAATGTTTGCTCCATCCTAAAAGAATAAAACAGCTTTCTTTGATGAGTAGCTCAGAAAAAATTACTGCATACTCAGAGATTTATGAAAGCACTAGAGTACATTAGCTGGCCAATGGCCATACTGAGCCACAATCTCTCTGCAGAACTGGGCTAAGTTACTCAGATGACTTCAAGTAAAACATGGAGGAAACAGCTTCAAGAGTCTGCATCTTAAAACAAAACAACAACCACAAAAACCCTTGCTAAAAAAAGCTTTGAATCTGAAACTCTCAGGGTACCCAGCACCCACAGCCATCCACATCCACTCTCGGGGTAATTGGATAACACGTAATTCCAGTGCTTTTGCAAAGATTTCCAAGCAGTAAAGGCTCTGTCTGCCTGATCTGCAGCAAAGGTGGCATGCTGCTCCTACACCAAATCCAGATTAGACAAAGAGCTTACTGGATGTGGTCATTGATTAGTCTGCAGTAGGAGTCCAGTTAATTTTAGCACAGCAAGATAATGTGAAAAACTCTCCTTAATTAACAGAACTGGGTCTCATGATCTCATGTAGCAAGCAGATACTAAATTTTCATTCAACAGAGAACTAAAATGCTTTCCAAAGCACCCTAATCATGAAATTAGTTTCTTTCTATAAAAAGAGCAATTGCTATTTGTGGTGTAAGTCCTCACACTTACCTTCCCACACACAGAGCTACCTTACAAAGGAACAAAGACTGATGTGCTCAGAGGCAGAAGTTCAGTGCTCCAGCACACAAGGCAGTGAGCCTTTCTACAGGGGCAGAGTTAAGGTCACTTGTTTCCCAGCATCAGAAAAGCAACCCTGTTAATTTTGCTTCTTCTCCTGAGTGCTTAACCCCGAACTCAATTCTCCCTGGGTCCCTCTCAACTCCTTTGTTTTCAATTCCTCAACCTCAATGTCTTGGAGTACCATATGCACTCAGACCACAAACAACCTTAACTTTACTTTATCTGGACTGTTTTATTTTGGAGAAGAGTTTCAGAAGCTTTGCCAAGAGCAACTTTTAGAAAGTACAACTGGAGAGAGCTGTACCTCAGCACACCCTTTTAAACTCCCAGATGTGTCTCTCACTGGGCCTAGACAAAAAGCTGTTTCTGCAAGAAAAACACTCCTGCTTTGCCCCACTCTTTCCTTCTCCTAGTTATCAAAGCTGGGAGTGTGCAGAAGAGACACAAATGCAGGTGATGAACCTCTCAAGCCTGCCAGCCTGGTCACATACCATACTGAAGCCACAAAAATCTGAGAAGAGAGAGATCTTTACCTGTTTCAATGTCATCTATTGAGCCCAATCCATTGGAAGTAGTCTGCAAAGAAGACGTAGGAAAAGGGAGAGGAAAAATATTGTGAGAAATTAATCTTTAAATGGACATCCACACATCACACACGGGATTCTTTAGTACTCCTAAATATATATAACCCTTTCTTTAAAATTGTGGCTTCTTTCTGTGCTGGAATAGTAAAACCAATGAACTTGAGGAGACCATTGTTCCAAGGAACCTGTTCATGTTTACCTTCGGCTTGCTGCAAAGGAAAACCATGCCTGCACAATATCCAACCATGTGAGGAGCTCCATACATAGAACAGGGTATTTGATGTGTGGATGAGAACACTGTGTCCCAACTCCCAGGACACACCAATGGTCAGCACACTTTATGGGAGATCTGATTAGCCTGATCTTACACAACGCTCCTTTTCTTAGTTCACATATTTTGCAATCTAACAACCACAAACTTCTACAGCAAATTCAAAACAGGAAAATGTTTCTGCCAAGACAACTGCTGACTTGGAGCTCAAGGCAAGGAATAAATTGAGTCCATATTTTACAGAAACATAAATAGAGGTAACTTCGTGTGCCTTTAGCTTAAGCTTAAAAAGACACAAGTAAAGCATTTGTGTTGTGATATCGCCTCTATTACAGTGGGGTTTACACTATTTTCAATTCTCACAAAAGGAAAAGATTTTCAAATTAAAAACTAGGCACAACTATTAAAAAAACTGACTGGCCTTGCTAGAAAATGTGAAGTCAAAACACTGAACAGTGAGAGATAAACCAGTTCTTTAGCATCCCATCATGTTGTAGAAAATTACAATGTTTACAGCTTCATTGTTTATTTGCTTTAAGGAGCATGGTGGAGTACTAAATAGCCTGTAAAAACAGCAAGTGCTTGTTTGTTGCAACTTTTTTTGCCCATGGTAGAACAAGGAAACCAGCAATTTCTTATATTTTACCTTAGTATTTGTACACTGCCCTGCCCAATTGGATCTCCCAGGATAATACAAACAATACATAAACTGTGTATGTACATTGCTCAGTACAGCACAGGATTTAATTTTATATGTTTCTTCAGCAGTTGCACTGTCTGACTTTTACTTAGCTCTGTTGTTAGATATGCAAAATTTGAAAATAAAAATTTATTTAAAATGCAAGAGAAAGTAAACATTCACAATAACTAAGAAAAATAACCACCTTTGGTGATCTAATTACCAACATAAAAAATTATGTCAGTAGAAATATTTTCAAAGAAATTGATTTCTTGGAAGTATCCCTTAGGAGTAGAAAACACTAATTAAAACAGTTAAAACCTAAAAGACAGTTATAAATTTGCATGTAAATAAAACTTTTAAGAATTCTAGCAGCACAGTCTATAAACAGTAACAACCACAGAATGCAAACCCTACCTGGTTTGATGAATTGACTGACGTGCCATTACTGAGTAGTGAGAATGTTTCCAATTCCTGCTGCAAGGAAGAGAGAGGTCTTAGATTAGAATTCAGCCTGTGAATGCTCATGAACTAGGTAAAGCTGGGTTACAATATGGTTTCCTCCCAAGCACTGCCCAAAAATAAAAGCCACCCCAAAAGGTTACCCCACTATGACATGAGGGCACATTTGTTGACATTTGTCAACACTGAAAAAGGACATTTAGTTGCTCTGTACGCCTCAGAACATCCAACCCACAACCAAGAGGCAAAAAATTTCCTTGAGAAAAAGATGGATTTGCTTTTTGTTAAGAAATTACTGCTTTGGGAAAGTGTTATTGCACTGGACTGAAAGCTGGAAGTCAACACAAGAGATTGCAAAGTGCTAACAAAATACCAATCACAGAAATTCAAATAAAAAAAAGCATTCTGGAGTGTATAATTTTTATATTTCTAACATACAGGTGGTTTAAGCCCATCTCAGCTGAGTAACATGACCGCAGCTAAAAAGGTGGCAAGGGCAATCCGGCTAACAGCTACAAAAAGCATTTCCACATAAATTTCCCTTTGTTTGAGACAAAATCATTTGGGAGTGTGGAAAGCTGCTACAAGATCAAGGAGTTTTTCTTAGGGCAGGCAAATCACACGTGAGGTTTGCTGGGGAGAGGATTAACATGTTACAGCCAGGTTTACCCTAAAAGCTCTCTGTGAACCAGATGCCCACCAATCACTCCAGCTCACGCTACAAAGGTGCCCCTCTGCAGATGGAACACGCTGTTTGTTTAACACACCCTCGTGCTTAGGGCCGAGAATGCAAATGCAAACGTCAGCCCCACGGCTAGCTCATGTTCCCTGCTCCTGAGAACAAAATCCCTGAGCCAGGCAGCTTTAAGGGAGAGCAGCTTTACGGCAAGCAGTGGCCTAACGCCCTCTATCTCCATCCCAGGGTACACACTCAAACACCTACAGCACTTCCTTGTAGAGCCAAGATCCTGCTGGTGTCAATTAGCTTCTGGCCAGGTGTGTACCCACTGCTCTCCCAAAGCCAAGCCTTTCCCCCACTACAAAGAATTGTAGGCCTAGAAATGGGGCAGGAACCCGTCATGATCCACTGCACTACAAAACCAGCCATGCCTCCAGTGCAGCAGAGGATCCCATCCTTCTCATCCCGTAACAGGGAGAGGATTGTGATGCAAAACCTGCTTTGGGATCAGGCCACGTGTTCCTCTCCTGCAAAAAAACACAGCAGGCATCTACTGCATCAGAAGTTTCTCCTGCAGCACCAGCTGAAGACTCAGAAAACGTCCTGGGAGTAGACACAGAGCAGCAACGGGGTTAGAAATGGATCAAGGCAAAGTGAGTCAGAAAGTCAGGACAAGGAGGGCTGCCAGCAGCCTGCTAGAGTTTGCAGGGTTGTGTACATGTCCGTAACTGCAGAGAAGCTCCCACTTCTGCAGAAGTATATTTATACAAGCAAAGGATAGCCTCTAAGACAAAGTAAGTCATACCTGAGGTCTTTTGTAAGCTTTTCGAACCCTCAGTCCCAGCTTCTGGGCAAGCTCCTGTCCCAGCTGTGTGACACTTTCATCCTGGGGACAAAACCATTGATGGGACACTTTCAGTTTTGCCTTTCTGGCACTCAGAATGAAATTAAGAGGAATGCAGTTATGCATTGGGCTGCACCAAGAAGCCTCAACTTCAGAAGCAGCGGGTAGGTAATTTCCAGAACAGCCCCAGGAGAGTCCAGACTTCAGCAGTTTTGTCATTCAGTCCTGCCAAGATGCTGCAGTTGCACCAGTTTTGCCCTACACTCATTCAGTGCTGCAGAAAAATCACAGTCAAATATCTGCTTCCAAAAAAGCACCCACTCTGCGAAAACAGGGTTCAGGAGTCCTGCTGGCAAGGTGGCTGAAGGAGCTGCCAAGGCTGGCTGCTGATACAGCTTCTGCAAGGTCTCCATGCCTGGGAAGGAACCTGCATGTCTTCCCTCTCTGCCAGCTGCAGAGCTAATCATCAGTTTTGATATGCAGACAGTACACACACTAGCCTGTTTTGCTTGTTTGTTTCTAAAGCTGAAACCAAGTCTCAGTTTTCAACGCACTACCCAGAAGGCATTTTGACTGTCTCCAGCTGCAGTTAAACGGCCTCAGTCAAGCAGACCCTTCAGCTTTGCCCATTGTGTGACATTTTACCATCCTCCCTGCCCAGTGTCCATGCCCACTCACACACCCCCATGGGCTTTCTGCCCAGACTAACAACCTGCCACAGTCTTCTACACTTACACTACTTGAACAGTTTTTTCAAAGAGAAAAAAAGGATCTGCCTAACCTGTTGTGATAGCCCTCCTTGATCTTCCAACATTTGCCCCCTCATCTCCAACCTTGAAGCTTGCCCTCTTCTCTCTACTTGCCATCCTGATCTTTCTAATCTCCTTCTCCCTGCAGGTTGACTCCTTTCCCTTTCAACAGCTGAGAAGCCTCTGGCTCTTCAGCCCACCACCTGTACTTTTTCCTTTCAATCTGGAGTGCCATTTTTTGATTGTACTCACTCCCCTGCACCCTCAACATTAGTCTTGGCACCATCTTCACTGAACTCAGTGAAAACAAAATCTAGCATGTCCATTTCCTCTTCTAAAACACCCCCTGCCCTACCAAACACAAGCACTCCACAGAGAAGTATTAACTTCATAATACTGAGATCTTTTGCAAACTAGCAGCACTGAGTATCTGCACCCAGAAACAAGTTAACTTTGATAAGCAGTGAGCCAAATGACTGGCAGATCCTTTATCACCATAAGTTTTAAGAAAGGCTCTGTTTTGATGACAACATAGTTCTCAGCAATTACACCAGTGAAAAGATGGAGGTACTTGTGTGCTCCAGAGGGTAATGGAAACAAGAGTGAAATGATGGATAGCATGACTTGCCTTTGATGCAAAGAAGGCTTATGACTTCTGTTAAGCAGGTAATAAGACAATGGGGTACGTTAATTGACAAGGCTGAATTGTTTAGAATAGGAAATGCAGATCACTCAGTATGGAGTTTTTTAGGCTGAACTTTCCTGGCACATCGAAGTTTGATAAAAAATTATAATAATGAGAGCTATGTAAACATAACTATATAGTTAAAATATAAATTAAATGGATAAACTGCAATGTAAAATATAGCCACATATAGCTTTACAAGAACACCTACATTAGATGCTTTTGTTAATCAAAGGGTTTGTTTATAGAACAGCTCCTTGGGACTCCCCAAACATGGTATCTTTAATATGTTTTGGTCACCCTGTTCTGCCAAGACAAAGATAGAATTTACAAGCTGGACAAAAACAGTAACTAACTGCTAACAAGGCTTTCAAAGATTGTTTCTATAACACTAATAATAAAGGAAAGTTAACTTTTCCTGTGAGGTGGATGCATTTTTCTTGTAGTAACATTACTAATGGATCAGAACCAAGATCAGCACCAGTGCTCACCTGAATCCATGTAATCACAGTTTGCTTTCCTGATCAATACCTGGCCTAAGAAGATGCTCAAAAGCACTACCAGGAAAATATTTAGTTCCTAGTATATGCAGACAGTCCTCTCTGCATGCTAAAATTTACACACCCCTGAACACAAAAATAACTATGCCATGTGATGTTAAGGACATCTTTGCATGCTCCTCAAGAAATAAAAAGCTTGATCACTTCACCTTAGCAATCAGTAAGTGAAATGTGAGACATTTCTATCCAACTCAGGAAAACCATACATGTTCTCCTTTCAGAACTCCAGTTCTCATTTATCCCATGCTCCTAGTCACTTCCATTAGAGATATAAAAGCAGCCAATTAAAGGATCCTCATGGCTTTAGTTCACCTTTTGTTGGAATAGGGGCCTGCTCTCCACAAACAGACCATAAATCTGTTGTCACTAACTGGCATCCCTGGCTGGCACTATCTGAAAGAGGTGCCTTGGCCTGAAGAAACATGTGAGGACAAACATCTCTGAGTCAGACAGACAAAATTTCTGGGCACAAGCATGTTCTTGGGAACAGCCAGGATTTCTCTTCCACTATCCTCTGGCCTCACACTAAGCACGTTGAGGAGAGGAAGGCTGTGAGCCACAAAAACCAAGATGAGTTGTATGTCAAAAACTTACATGTGGAAGGGACAGCAAGCATCGGCTGTTGCACTCATACGCTTCTTTGTGTCTTCCAAGTTCATTTAAGGAACGGGCTTTCCGGAATAGCGCTCGGATGTTTTCCTTGTCAAGACTTAAAGCCTTCTCACTGTCTTCCAGTGCTTTCTCATACAACCCCTGCATGGAACAGACCACTTGGAGTCAGCTGAAGCATAGCAGACTGACTTGTCCTTCTTTGTGAATGCAAATGTTCTATCTCTCAGCAGAAAACAGGAATGAATACAAGTGGCAGGTGGAAGTACATATTTTACCTCATTCACAGACCAGTGTGCAAACACACCTACATTAACAGAACATTTTGCTAAATCTTGCAAAATTCTAAACACTTTAAAGTCAAGGAATGGCAGGACTGCTGCTTGAGCAACCTTATCTTGTCTCCCCTTCCACCCTGAGCATGTTACACTTGAAAGTCCTTAATTATGAGACTGCTTGCTAATTTTCAGGGGACTCAGCGTCCTTACAAACAGGGTGAGCCTGCTCGGGGGTTGTGCCATAAAGGAAAGCATGCCTTAGTAAAATGGAAGCATGCGGCCTTTTAAAGCCTGGGTATTTCAGAATCCTTTTCCATGTGTATGCTGTATACTTCAAGACCCAGAGACTGCCTACTGTCTTCCAGTGTCTCAAAGGAGGAGGCAAGAGCCTCCAAAGTAATAAACAATATTCCAGGAAAATACTTTCTCAATACTGGAAGACACTGGATGGTACTAATTCCTCACCACTGAAGACCAGAATGGCATTGTCAGAACCTTAGGCCTGGCCCCTTCTCCTCACATCCTTCCTCTGGTCCCACAAGATAGTGCAATTGTGAGGAGATTGCAGACTTTTCTTTGTACTGTTGTCTCCTCCAGTGTTTGAACAAGGAGTGGACAAAAGCAGCTGAAACACCTCTTGACATGTTTTCCAACTACACAGCACTGCAAGCCTGGCTCCTGGGGATGACTTGGGAAAGCACTCACCATGGCAAAGTAGCAGGCAGCTCGGTTGACATGGAGTTTGCAGAGGAGATCCTTTGGGATGGTCACCTCGTCGGAGGCCGCATAATCCGCCACGTTCAGCCCTTCCACGTACTGTACCAGGGAAAGCTTGAAATCCTTCTCTCGGAACAAATCATTGCCCTCTGCAAACAAGTTTCTCACCAGCTTCTGCAAAAAGGCCTGGGCAGCAGGGAGAGAACAAATACACTCAAGTGGATATTCAGAGACAGGAGGGACTTCACAATTTCCCATTCCTTTCCATATCTTTTAGCAAATAGCTTGCCCACTAAGACACTCCTGCATCCCTACCCTCCTGCAAAACACCAGGTTTTTTTTGGTAGAGGAGAATTAATGCAGTCAAATCCCCATTCTTCTTGAAAAGTCAAGTGTCTTCTCTTTTCCCTAAAAGCTGTCATCATCGGAACCTTAAAACTCTAAATCACAGGCAAATTGTGACAGACCATCCCACATTCTTCACTTTTGGTATGTAAACTAATGGCTGTGCAACAGAACAAATCTTGCTAACCAGAGGGCTCCCAGCTTCAACAAACAAAATCTGCATTACCTCATAATCTTCTTGACTTAGGGGTAATGTGGACCTAAAGAAAAAGAAGAGAAAATACTCATGAAACAGGCATCCATGCAAACAATGGCTTTTGTCTGATGAAGAGATCATTTTTATGGTTCTATGTTGGTGATCTCAGCAAGTTACTGAACATTTTATCACTGCAAAGGCAGCTGAGGCAAAGAGAACACAGTTAGGGAGCATTATGTTCAGTGACAGTCACAGTGGCTTCGAGTGATGGCCACGTCTAAGAGAGACTGGAGATTAGAGAAGTCTTACTCTCATTTATTTTCTGTGCATACACTATCCTCTGTAATGTGCTTCTGACAGTCACCTAAAAACCCATCTTTAATAAAGTCCCATGAGAGACTGCCAAGAAGAATACAAGTGTATTTTATATTCATCTGGCTCTAATGAGAGGCACCAGAACAGCACTCCAAGACCTCCTCAAGTTCTTTCTGAGACCAGAGACATACAGAGATCAATGTAATCACTTTTCTCTGCCTTAACTTAGCCACATGCCTTTAGGCCTACCCCACATAAGGAAGGGAGAAAACAATGCAGGTTCAGGAGACCATTTAACTCCAACTTTCTTGGCCAAGGCTGAGCCACAAACACTGGTAGTGCTTGTGAGAATAACACCTACCCCACAACAGCACTGAGACTTAAGAGAAAGGTTCTGTTCTTCAAATTGGACCACCCAATTAATCCAGGCTTGGTCCACATGTATTTATTTTTTCTCTTCAAGGACAAATCAATAGGTTCTAGAGAAAACCTTAGCACCTTTCATAGCTTTTCTCACCTACAGTGTGTACATGATCTTACTTACTGGTTACAAAATAAACATTTTTTAGACTTCATCTAATCACTCCTTAAAACTAATTATAGGAAATGTCATGGCTTTGTAAGAAACATTTGTGCTACTTACAAACTAGGACTCCCTCTTTTGCATCAAAACAAACCAACATGTGGCACTGCTCCTCGTTCAGAGTGCAAGATATGCTCCAGATGTGTGAACTACACCTCATATTTCAAAATTATTTTCTTCCCCAGAATCTTGTGCATTTTTGTAAATATAAATCTCACTATTACCTCTCCAAAACTGGGTTATCAGCCCTACTTAGTCTCAGACTGGGATGAAAATATCACGGCCATATTACAGGATACAAATATGTAACATAGAAGATCTGGAGAGGTTTCCTACTATAGAGGCACAGAGGCATAATAATTGCAGGACTCAAAGCAGACCATAAAAAGCCTCAAACCAATCGGATTACAATCTTACTACTTTCTTACTCACCATGGAATCTGAACCTGAGTTGGAGGCCTCTGCTAACTCAAACATTGGAGGGAGAAATACTACTGTATCTTGTAAGGAAGTACTAGGATTTGTAACTATTCCATAAGAAACCACTTCAAGCTCTACAAGGCCACACGATATTCATAGAAGAGTGATCTGGGACATCTACCAGGCTGGCAACTGAACCCAGGTCATCTACTTTTCCCGCAGGTACCATATAGAGTGCCCAACAAGTTATGTACCTTGTTTCCCCACCTACAGAACTGAAACACTATCTCCCTTCCTAACAAAGGTGGGATAGCCTTGTTGAGAGAGCACTTTGAGATCTTCATCTGAAGATGATGTAGAAGGTCCAAGTACTATTAGCATTATGCTGACTGTAAAAGATCATCCTGAAACTGCAGTGGAGGGTAAAACCAAAGGATATCAAAATGACAGAATTTCAAGTTTAGGGAGCTAACAGGACAAGAAACATCCTGGAAAATCACAGTCAGAATCCTCAAGACAGTATCTCTTTCCCATGCGGCAAACCCAAAGCATGACTAGGAAAAACTCAGTTCCTACAGTCCTCAACAGAAAGACGACCTCCTCCAAATCCTCAGGTTGTCCACTTACTGAATGAACTGCAGTCCTTTCTCTATTTCTTGTTTTCTCTTCTGCCTCTCCATTATAGTTGCTGTGGAGGAAGAAGAAAAAGAAACAACACCAAGTGAGTCATTTTAGGTCTTGCTGGCAATTAAACAGCACAGTATTTTGTTCGTGCCTGAATTTACTACTAACAAAATGTTCCACACCAGATGCCCTGAACAGTGAAGTCCATGATTTATCCACACTGCAGATACAGCACAGCGAGCAGCTCACTACCAAGTATCTGCTTTTTCTCGCATGCCACTGACAGGATACATGGGGGAAAAGGAATTACTTCAATTTGAGCTCTCTGCTTAGGCTGCCAGTAAATAAAGCAATGGGAACCAACAGTTATCATGACTGCCTTCTAGGAAAGGGAAGAAACCCAACACCATCTTTGCCTGCACTGGCAGTCATTTCAGGAATTTGTGCTGAGACCCTCCCATGATAAGCAATTCTGACTACTATTTATCTGGGACAGATTTAAACTGGTTTTCTGCATAGCATGTGCAACATACCTAGATAAAATTTAGGGAGGTGCAGCTCAAAGGGCGATGCAAAACAAGAAGATGAAATTGCTTGCTGTAGTCCACATAAAAGAACAACATGAATCCATGCAATGTGGATTTCACACTGAAAATCAGCAGGCAAGAACAGCACAGACTGAGGACCACTTCTCTGGAGGGGGAACAGAGCCCTGTCCTGCAGTGTTTTTAACTGGGGTGGGCAGCACCTTAGGAAGGCTCAAGAGTTATCTGCACTTCATCCTCTGCAGCTTGGAAGCAAATTTTGGAAGGGCTCCCCAGTGACCTATCTCTAAGGTACACAGGTCACACAAGAAAAGAATAATGAAGGAGAGAAAGAATGGCAAAACTGAGCTGCTGGTGACAGCAAATTTCATATCAACCAGCTGTGACCACAAATAATGCTCAGCATTTGAGGAACAGGAACTTGGAGACAAAGGCAGCAAGTACAGAAACACTGAAATGAGATGAAGACCCTGTACCTTCCCAACACAGGACTGCCTCTGAAAAGATACTAAAGTAATTTGTCCACCTCTACACTACAACAACTTGAAGAGCATTATCATTCAGTTCCCTTTTACATCCCTATAATTCCAAGGTGTCTTACAGTATCAATGACACACTCAGTCTGAACAGGGTGGAGGGGCCTTTAAGGTACATAAAAATCAATCCTGACAACTCAGCAAGCCCTTATTGATTGTGCTGTGTGCCTTGCAAAATGCAGAATTGATACCTGCCCTTTACCAAGAAGAAGAACTGGGGGAAGAAGGAAAGACTGGAGTGAGAGAAAGTGGTAGCAGGAAGCAGAAAGCGGAGAAGGAAGCAGGAGCTTGAAAGTGACACTGCACAGCTTCTAAGTCATCAGACAGTAAATTTGGGAACAGTCTGGTTCAAGCAGCAGGTAGGAGATGTTAAGCAGCTGAACTTGGAATAGGATGGGCAGTGCAGCAAGAAAGGGAGACCCAACAGACAAGGTGAGGGATCTGCATCTCTACAAAGGCTTTTAACAGAAGTGATGGAGAAGAGCTGCTATACTTCACTACAACACCAACAGAA
Organism: Sialia sialis; assembly: GCA_009812075.1. NCBI lineage: Eukaryota > Metazoa > Chordata > Aves > Passeriformes > Turdidae > Sialia > Sialia sialis. Next base: position 25,529,080 of record VRYO01001878.1, read on the forward strand.
GGCCTGCGTTGATTCATAAATAGACTGGATAATGAGCAATCAAGAGGAAAGAAGGAAATTTAACACAAAGATTTGTGAGGTTAAAATTATCACTAACAATATAGACAGACAAGAGGTAGACCAAGGAGAGATAGGTAATTTATTTAATTTTTCTCCTTGTGTGAAATTCTGCAAAGACAAAGGAAGTAAGAGAGAACAGCACAGATGTGGAAGAGGAGCAGTAGGAACCATTTCTACAAAGGCAGCAGTGAAAGACATGAAAGAGGACAGAAACATCCCAGAGCAGTGTAGGAAACTGTGAGGGCCATCAGAGACAAGGGAAGAGTCTCCACAGGAAACAACAAGAGAGAAACTGTGGGGGAGAAGGGGATGCAAAAGAGTCAAGCGGACCCTCCCGAAGGCTCATGAGGAGAGCACAGGGAGGAAGGAAGGATTTCTAGATGTCTGAATACACTAAAAGACTTGAAGTACTCCAAACAGCCTCACCTTGTGCCCCCACCTCTGCCCCTCTGTCTATGGTCTAGGAGCTCCATTTCAGCTGAAGTCCAGGTCCTGCTTTGTCTGAGCTATGCTGTAGGTGAACTTGTCCTCAGTCCTATCTCTAGGACAAACCATAGATCTCCACTGCAGGCAGCTTGTCTCCAGTCCTGTCTCTGGAACAATCTCCTACCACTTGACTTGCTAGGTGGACCTGGACCAGGCTCTCCAACCACGTCATCTTCTTTGGGATTGTTGATGGACCACTGCTATTGGCACCTAGTCCTGCCTACACTTTTCAGGCTTGGTGGGACTGTACCCTGCGAGTGAAGGCATTGCTGGTGACTGCCATCCCCTTCAGCTACTCGCCTGTCCTGCCTGGACCTGCAGCCCTGCTCTTGCTGCTCCCTGAGTCATGCAGGAGGGAACAGAAGTCAGAGAAGTGAAGCAGCAGCCCACGGATCTGATAAAATGTGGGGAGGGAAGTTGAACATTGGCTAGTCATCACCGAGTAAATGGCCGCATTCCAAAAATTCCATGGCACACCCTTCCAATGTGTATATCCACAAAACACCTCGAAAAGCTTCTGATACACTTGGTCTACTTCAGCTTCTGAGCTCAGCCTTTAGAACACTCTTCAAGGAGTGAAGAAGAGATCAGTACCTGTCCTCACAGCTACCCCGATCCCGCTGCTAAAACATCCTACATAGCAGGATCTGAGTCTGTGTTACTGATTACTGTTGCTTGCCCAGAGAGAAGGGCATTCAGACATTACTGACCCAAACCTGGAGGGCAGCCAAAGGACTACTGGGAATGGCTACAGAATGCCTCCTTTCTAGAGTTACCCAACTCTTCTTGCATTCCGAAGTTCCCCTTCTGTTTTTTCTCTCCTCATCACTATTGCCACTGCATCCAACATAAATATTCCCATCCTTGCTTCATGTGGATGGCTGACCAGCCAATTGCATCTCTGTAAGTCCCACAATACACAGCTATCGTTTGATCCTTGCTACAAAACCCTCCTAAAAAGGCAACCTTCTGTGCCCTGCGCGTTATTTATGCTCTGCAGTTCAACCCTCATCTTCCAGAGTGAATGTTCTTCAACCCAAAACCCTCCACTGCCTTCTTTAGATATAAACCACAGGCCTGATCTCCTCTCTACACTGTTGCTCCCTGGTACTGCCCCGCATTCCTCCCTCCTTGCAAGTGGGTGACCAGCTTTCTCTGCTAAAGGTCTGTCACACCTCCAGGCTAATGACCTGACTTTGCACATAAGATTCATCCTCTCATGGCAACACCTTCAAAGTGCACACCATGTGCTACTGCCCCACAATTTCTTGCACATCTCTCACAAACAACTACCTTTCTTTCTCCTTCAATGTGACTCCACACCAGCAATCTCCTTCACATGTGGCAGACCCCTCATCTGTCCTGCCTGCCCCAGACACTGCAGGAGGCTGCCAATCAGACTCCTCTTTTTGCTCCTCACACCTCTTCCCCCACCACCTCACCAGCAAACTCACTCACTTCTGTCTCCCTTCATAATTCCAGCCTCTCCACTGTGTTTCATTTAACATTCAGACCAAGCCATGCACTTGTTACACCAGCAAACCCAACACACAGTGAACCATCCACAGGAGCAGCACTTCACTTCTGCTGCACACTATACCACAGCTACTGCATAATTGATTTCAAGTGCAAACCTTGTTTAGCTTTTGTTTACTTGGTCTTTCAAATATTTTTAGAAACACAGTAGAAAACATTTTATGAAGCACTATATCTCTGTGTCCCTTTTCTCTCCCCCCACCAAATCTCTCTGTCCAGATTTGCCCACTCAAATCACCAGCAAAATTCAAATACTGAGTATTTATATCTCCACTATAAACTCTTATTCCTTTCAGTCCGGAGACATTTATCCTTTCTGGTCCAGCATCTAGAGAGAACTTTATTCACAGTTCATCAGTAAATTACAAACCATTTGCCAGACAGGAATAAATTGCTACAGACAGGCACAATAGTTTTCTTGCCTTCAGAATGAAGCATGAGCCAGTGAACTGGGTGACTGAATCACAAACTGGGTGGATATCCTCTAGACGGGTAGTTGGTAGAAATACAAGATGAACAGAAAGACTTGAATTTATCTCATCAAGAGCACAGTTGTTATTCACAACCCTCCCAGAGCTGTATTTAGGCAAAGTTTTTCATACTGTATTTCTGAGATGGCAATGAAGTGACACTTGACCGACTTCCAGGCACTGAATGTAACATTTCAGCTAGAAGTAAGTACGCTCAGATGTAAGTGGCAGGTTGTAAAGATGAGGATAAAGCTCCCCAGGAAAAAGGCTGCAGGATACACTGATCTGAAACATGGGAGTCTTTCACTGCCTTCAGTTTGGCCACCTTAGGGGTGCAGCAGAACAGCTAACCGGGCACTCATCAAGCAAAGGACAAACAGCAGAGCCCACTACAAACTTGGGCTCTTGCTCACTCCTGCAGCTTTCTGCCATGCCCCACTCCATGGGTTTCACTCTTTCTGGATTGCCCACCACTATGATGTGCCCACCAGGGCTGACTCCTCTGTCCCTCCCTGCACTGGTTGCCCCAAGGTACATCCACCGCCACCGTCTCACATCCCAGCACCACGCTCTGCAGCATCACTGGGCTCATTGGGGTGCCACCAGCTGCACCCAGCAATATTCACTGCACCCAGTGAATGCAGAGCAAGGAAGCAACATCCAGCTCACCCCGCCCCCGGTGAAAATAAAAGCAGACTCTAAGTTTCCCTGCAAGAGGGATGGCGGTGAGGGCTAAAAGCCTCAGTTGACCACATCAGCCCCCATGACCTCATTTTCCACTCCCTTCAGCCTTGTTGTTCCACACATAACATCTTCACGTACCACAGGCCACCCTCCCTCCTGCCCCCACTGCAGCGCAACCAAGGAGCAAGGAGAGAGCTGGGGGATGATGCTGTATATCTCTAAGCCACTTGCTCTTGGTTTCCTGCCCACCCAGCTCGCATTCCCGTGTCTCATTTGCAAAACTAAATCCCAGCTAGTTCCCACACGGATGGCGCGGGAACCGTCGCTCGCCTCCTCCCCCCCACCGCCAGCACTAGGCCGCCGATCCCCGGCCTTGCGTAGAGGCCGCTGCCGGCAGAGGCGCCACCTCGGCCCCCGGAGCGGAGCGGGGCCGGCGGCGCCTCCCGCACCCCCGCCGCTCTGCCAAACGCCGGCACTCCGGCACATGCAACACCGCGGCCCTGCGGGGAGGGGTCTCCCGCGGCAGGAGACATCCAGGCTTCCCCGGGAAAACAAACCAAAACGTGCTCTTCTTCCTTCCCCACCCCCCACCCTCATCCGTTAAAATAAAAATCACGCATCTCCAACAGCCTGAGAGACGGCTTTAAAAGGGAATTTTTTTTTTTTTTAAACCCAAAAATCAACACATAACGTCCCCTGCCACCCGGAAACTGTCTAAAACATTAAAGAATTAAAACCAAACCAACCAAACAAAACCCAAACAAAACCAAAACACAGTCTTCTTATTTAATAAACTTTAGAAGACCCTATGGAAGGTCTATCTAAAATGCAATTCCAAAGGGTTTCTCTGCCGTTTCATGGGGTTTGTACCAAACAAGAGAGGGAAACTGCAGCCTAAATACAGACCACAACATACATCCCGAACCTACAAAACACAAACAGGCACAAACGCGATTAATACTAAGTTTTCCATGTAAACCCAGGGTCTTTCCCCCTAGCTATGCAATTTTAGACTACTACCACATTTTTTTCCAGGGGGTGGGATTAGGATCTTTGACAATTTTTTTTTTTTTTTTTTCCGGTAAACCCCACATTTTTGGAGGAAGACGGTTTAGCTTCAAAATCTCACCCGTATTATTTTTCACCACATTAAAAAAAAAAATCCAATTCCACAATCTTTCATCTATGCAGTTACTCTCTGAAACCTTTACTTTCTAATGAAGCAACATCCAGAATTTGTTTCTCAAGTCCACCCCTTTCTACATACACAAACATACAGAGAATTGATTTAAGGTAAAAATAATCCCCCCAAAATAATAATAAAGAACTCACCTCTCCTCGGGTTTTCCCCCCCACACTATGCATAAACTTTCCTTGATAAATGGTATTGTATTACTAGAGATATTATTAATCTATTATTACTAGAAGTAATAATAATAGTAAGTGCTATTTAATTATAGAAGGCAGCATTCTGCTTCTGGATCGGCTGCCCCTGCAGCTCCCTCCATGTGCCTCCTGATCTCTTTACTTTCATTTCCAGGTCTCGCTCTCTCTCGCTCGCTCTCAGCTGCACCAGCAAGAGAAAATGCCTCCCTGCATATCCTCTGGGCCCTAGAGGCTACCGCTTTGCATTACAAAAACTCACAAATCTTTCCCTTGTGGCTGGTTTTGAGATTCTTTAAGGTGAATTAGGCTTAAAAAACCCAAAAATCTAAAAAATAAAGCTCTTCAGCAGTCGACTCTCCGTTCTAATTTTAATGCAACATTTTTTTCTTCCTGGTTGTCTTTGCTGATACAAAAAAACGGAAGAGAAAGCAAAGCTGCTTCTGCAGAGGGATTGCATGCATACGAACGCAGCGAGGAGCTGAATTGTGAGACCCCCCCTGGGATTATCACATTCGTGAAGCAGTGACCCTTGTGCCCACCCATTTCTGTTCGCTGGACGGGGGCCAGAGCCATCGCTGATGGCCGGGCAATTATCTGCTCCAGACAGACCTTACTCACTCCACCCTGCACTGCTGAGGGGGTTCCCTGAAAACAAGATCGTCTAAAAACATTAATCTTTGGGGGAAAGGAATGGGCAAGAAAAAAACAACCAACCAACCAAACAAACAAACAAAACCAAAAACCAAAACAAACCAAACAGAAACATTCCCCAACTCAAACAAGCAAAAAAACCCCCCAAACAACCCTCCCCAAACTAAACATAAAAACAAAACCAAACAACCAAATAAATACATATCTATATCTCAATTTATTTTTTATTTGATTCAACTGGTTATTATACAATTTATTTATATATTACATATATGCACACGTATGTGTATATATATGTTATATATATGTAGATGCATATATGCAGCATATGCATATATATGTAAAAACCATATTAATATTATATCTTATATTAAAATATTAAATATAAAATATATAACATATATATTATATGTATGTGGATGCATATATATTTTTATATTTATGTATACACATGTGAGTTTAGATATGTGAGTTTTTGGAATCAGATTGTTGGCTGGCTTGTTTTCATCCCAAATCCCTCAATATTTCCAGAAAGTGGACTGAATCTCCACAGCAGTCCATGCTGGCAGAGCATCAGGAAGAGAACTGCTGGTGGGAAAGGGAGGCTGAGTGGGACATGTTCTACCACGGGCAGCGTTTGTGAAGATCATGGACCATCTTAGGTGGGGGGTCACCCATCCCCTTCCAGATACACTATCACTAACTTCAGATAAGTCTCTGGAATTAATTTTATGCTCGTGTAGCCTCCTTGGTAGAATAGTTTCTCTCTCCCTAAAATATTCTGTCTACCATTAGATTAACAATTTCCAGACTGATACTGGCTTAAATTACCAGCTTTTTCCCAGTGTAATCAGTGACCTGTTTACTCCTGAGTGTCTCACTTATCTATTTACAGTGACCCAACAGAATGTTGGCTTGTGCTTTGCAACTATGTACTCTGGCAAGATTCAAAGGCAGATAGAAGGTAACATCTGAAGTGTACTAAACTTGAAAAATATTTAAAATGTGTTGATCAGAAAAGGAAAGACTTTATTATACTGAGTAGGATTGGCTTCTGACAGCATTGCCAACACAATAATAATTGTGAAATGTATGAAATATAAACTGTAACTTGTATAGTGTACCTGATGACACTGGAGAACATTGTCTAATGCTCTTCACAAAATTTTTAGGCATTGGTTTTGATCCAAAGTTGCTGCTATCTATGGATAAGAACGTTTATTTTTATGAACTCTTCAGAAGATTTGTTACTTCTTAATTTAAGGTGTTGACACTGTGACAACTAGTGGAACCTAAACTAAGCTGGGCCTCTGGTGAAGAAGCTGCTGGGCAAAATGTACATTGAATGACAAACCCTGTTGATGAAGTGTTTTTGGGCAGAAGAAAGCAGAAAGTAAACACAGAGAGAGCAGATATGCCAGCTCACAGTGGGAGGGCAGCCTTACAGAGCCATCACCAAATGAGTCACAGAGCCCAGGACACCTCCAACCCTGAAGCTCCTGTGAAAGGAAAAGACATCACTGCTGGATGAGAAGAAAGGTTAAGAGGAGATAAGAAAAAGGAGGAACAAAACCAAAAGGTACGCACAATCAAGAGTTATGGTGGAATAAACACTAGTTTTTAATTTAAGAACATTCATTTTCAATGCTGCATTTCTCAACTGAAAGTCATGCTGTGCTTTCCTTCATCCCAACTTCCTTTCTCTGTAAGACTGACAGGTGTTCTGCAAGGTCATGATTTGGCATGTACCACTCGTCTCATAAGGTAAAATCTTTCCTTAGAGGTTAACATGAATATTTTCACAGATTGCAAGTGCAGTTATTGAGGTCTCAGTCTCATGTGCAGGTAGTCAGCAAGAGTCAAACACTGCAAACCCCTGCTAAAAACCAGATACAGTGTCATAGAAGTTACTTTGATTTGTTATGCGATTTTTTAGGAAGAATGAATGTATGGATCTATCCTACAGCGGCATGGTATATATACATTCCAATATAGCTGCACCTATATTAAATGCCTTTATTCTTGCCCCTCTGGCACAACCAATATTTGGGAGAATGACAGGGAAGGGAATCTGATGTATTTGATAAGATCCTGTTTATTACTAAAAATTGTGAGGAACTAATATCCAGTGCCAAATTTCTTGCTCATATTTTCCAGGTTCAAGCTCCTTCTCGAGATCACACTAATTTAGTTCCTCATCAGCTCTACATATTCTGTCAGCTTTATGCTTCACACATACCACCATAGTCTAGAGTCTAAGTGGGTCTTAATTTTCTTGAGTCGCAAAAGAAATTTCTCTTACTATTTATGAGGCTGGTAACCCAGCACCATCAACCACTGACATTCTTTTCTTGGGTCCATATAAGCATTTGCTTTTGCTTATTAAAACCAAAGATGGGAAAATTGTGAGAGACTGGAAAATGCCTCTTACAATGTTTTGGGACTAAATAGCAGAATAAATCCTACCTATAGCCCATCTCAATAGCAATCTCACCTGGTATCTACATGTACCTACATCGGTGTCTGTAGGTTGCGGAGAATGGACTGAGGTGATGTGCAAACCCACTGCAGCAGCAGGCAGGTCTGTGCACAGCTCACCAATATACTTTTGTTTCTATACTCTGGAAGAAAATGTCATGCACAATGTGCACACAAGTCTGTCACACAAACCAAGGCTTTTTTGCATCCTTAAGCAGGAATGACTTTGCAGTCCAGGGTGTTAGTGACAGGGTGAGAAGACACAGTCTTGTGCTATGCCAGGGAAGGTTTAAGTTGGCCATTAGGAAGAATTTCATCACAGAAAGAGTGATCGGGCATTGGGATGGGCTGCCCGGGGAAGTGGTAGTGTCACTGTCCCTGCAGGTGTTTAACACTGGATATGGCACTCAGTGCCATGGTTGACAAGGTGTTGTTTGGTCATAGGTTGGACTCGATGATCTCAGAGGTCTTTTCCAAGCTAAGAGATCCTGTGAAAGGCCTTCCTTAGCACAACGGTAACATGTCAAATAGGAACAGGAGACGCCAGGGACATTATCTAGGCGAGGCATCACATCCGAAGGCGCTCATGTTCGACCTGCGGGCTCGCGGGAGCTCCCCCAGCGACACTCCCGCGAACGCGGGTTGTGAACGGGCCCGGGCACAGCCCCGCGCCGCCGGCTGCACCCGCAGCCGAGGGCAGGAACAGGACTACAGCTCCCGGCGTGCCCCGCGGCCATCGCCGCGCGCTCCCACGCAGCTCCGCCCACGCACGGCGCGGCGACACCGGCGGGGCCGCTGTGCGGCGGGGGAGCGCGTCCCGTGGCGTCACGACGTAGCAGCCAATCGCGGAGCGGGGAGCAGAACTGCCGGCGTTCAAATCCTCCGCCTCCCCCACCCGCCCCTGACCCAGAGGCCCCGGCGCGACGGTGGCGTGTGGTTCCCGCACCTTCCCCGGCAGCTGCTGGAGGAATTCTCGTAGAGGTGAGGGGAGAGGCGGCAGCAGCCGCTGCCGTTAGCCGCCGGCGGCGGGGGCCATGCGGGAGATGAGGCGATCCCGCGGGCTGGCGCGCTTCTCGGCCCCGCCTGCAGGGGGCGCTCTCACACGCGCCCTTCCCACGCGCAGGCGGGTCCCCCTCGTGGGCGCGCGTCCCGCGGGTCCTTGTCCCCGCGCGGAGCGGGGAGCGGCGTTCCGGCCGCGCTCTGGGCCCCGTTACGTGCGGCGGCGGGGAGCGCGCGGCCGGGGCTCGGCGGCTCCCGCGGGCGGAGAGAGGAGCCTGTGGCAGCCGACGCGCCCAGGCTGTCGGGTGCTGGCGGCGCGGGGAGCTCGGGCTGTCGCCCCGCGCTACCAGGCCCCCCTGTGCTGGGCGAGCAGCAGGTAGCCACTGTGTTGGCTGTTGGGGTCCACAGTGTTGTAGTTAAAGTAGTTGTCTGAGCTCACTCTTTTGATCATCAGGAAGCGTGAAGTTTCATACAACCTTTAGGTGAAAAGGAAACCTGTCTTCATGCTTTTCCAGATCCTGGTTGTGTTGCCAAACAGACTAACTTTTTTTTTTTTTTTCCTTGAAGCTTTCTCTGTGGAAGAATTAACAGCGAAGACACCTGTGGTAGGTTGACAGGTCGGTGTGGCTGACGTGTGCTATAAAACATGCTTCAGGATGTGACGCTGGATTTGTATGTTGAGATTAGGAGGTAGTCTTTGTGTAAGGTGAAGAATGACAAAGGAGATACAAGGGAAGGAGGAGCCAAGAGGATGAGTTGGAACTGGTTTTTAAAAGTATGGAACTGGTTTTTAAGAGTAAGTTGTTAAGTAAACTAGATGCACAGACTGACTTCTGCAGATATTGACTTCTATTCCTGTCTGGTAAAGCCTTCATGGTTTGGAGGATGCCTTCTTTTTCCTCCTTCTAGTGTTGGAGTGGCAGAGGTTGGGAGTGTCTGTGATTTTGGCATCTATGTGGCCTGGTAGGAGCGAGTGAATTACATGGGTTTCTTTCTGTTGGCAGTACCTACTCGAGAGGATAGTCATCCTAGAAAAATGATGTTTTTCAGCCTTGGAGACTTTAACCCCCTGTTTCCAGAAGTGATATTAAAATAAAAGACCCCTGAAGAGAAGTCATACTCTGGGGAAGCTGGAGGCCTCACAGATGGGTATAGGGAGGAAACTATGTGTATGTAGCTTTTGTACAGGGGATATTTTAAAACCAGCACTGGTGACTCAAACAGCTATAGGAGTGTGGGGTCACTTCTAATCGGACAAGAATGGAAGAGAACCAGTTTTCTGTTGTAGGAATGAAACTTCCTCCCTTCTGACTTCTAAAGTCTAAATGTGTGGTTTCTAGGCATTAGCTGTGTGTAGTCTTTTATCCCAGCAGAGATAGTGGGATAAGAAGTGTACTCTGTTTGTCCTGCTCAATGAATGGAGGCCAGTTCCTCCCGACAGTGATTAATACTCATTAATAATGCTATGCAGATGCTATGAGGCACTACTAGCTTCAAATTTGTGCCTCAAGGCTAAATGTTCACTAATTTATTGTAAATGTAAGATCATCCTGTTTAATATGTGATGAATTTGTGTGGAATATCTGAAAGGAAAGAGCACCCAGGAAGCTGAGAGAGTTTTGTATGCAGCACACACAATGTTTTCAGCAACTCGGTGGTTCTGGAACTGTGCTGACAAGGGCACTACTGGGAATATCTCTGAAAAGGAAAAGCAACTGTGTTCATTCTAGCTTGCTTTGGAGAGCAGGGGAAGCGTGCAGCACATATAATTGAAAGATGGGGTTTGAAATGAGAGGAATATTGTATTGTAATTGTTTATCTTGCACAAAGAGTAATGTGGCCTTAATCCATAGTTTTACCTACTGTTTATTTAGGAAGTATAACAGCTACATCAAAACCCAAGTCTTGTCAGTCTTGGAAGAATCAGCCCCATCTGACCAGTTGGCTTTGGAATATTAATCTAGCCTAGCTGTCTTAATTGAGCCCTGGGGAAGAGTAGTAATGACACTGAAAACTCCATTAGATATGAGTAACAAAAAACACATTAGTGTACACATAAATATGGCTATTTGTATTGATGCTACCTTGGAACTGAGACTAGACAGTGTTAAAGGAATAAAGTAGGTATTTATTAAAAGACCTTCAAAGGACACGCCTTGGGCAGCACAAGAGCTGTGGCTCCACCCAAGATGGACACAACATGGATGACCTGTCATGAGTTTTCGCATTTATAAATTCTGGTCCATTTACATATTTGGGGTTAATTGTCCAATTACAGCTTCAGGTTATGAAGTGCCATCCTCTGAGATTGCTTTGTCATTGTTTACCCTTTTTGGGCCTGAAGCTGCCATGGTGTCCTTGGTTCTCAGGCTGGAAAAGGATTGTTTTATCTAACTAAACTGTGAAGAGAACTTGTTAACACTTTATATGAAGTTCAGAGTCACACGCTAATGCAGTACAGGATCTGAGAAATAGAAAGACTAAAACTTAAGGCATCAGTATAGATTATGTATTGTAGTTAGAGAATTTTAGTGATAATGGTTTCTTTTAATTGACAGCTCTTAACTTTTGGAAAAAGCAGGAAAATGGCATCAGAAGAAATCACTAAGCTTGCAGAGTCACTTGCCAAAACCAAAGTGGGTGGTGGACAATTGAGCTTCAAAGGCCAGAGCCTTAAACTCAACACAGCTGAAGATGGTAAGAGAAAATACCTTTGTGCTTTGGAGGCATCTCCCTGAGGTTGTAAAATCTTATGGTAAACCTTCTACCAATCCTGCGTGGACAACTTGTGATGCAGGGGTCCATCAGCTACAGCTGCTTCTGATGAGGACATTTCCTTCCCTTCTGGTGCCTGCTTTGACCTAGTGCCCTGGCAGTGCTGCAGCTGCTGTAAATGGGGTTTGGGTGCCTGGTTTGCAGTAAGTCTTAGGTGGCTGCTAATGTAAACATCTGAAGAAAATGTGTGTGTTAGATCAGCATTTCTGCCATGCCAAGAAAGACAGCATGTTTTTCAGGGAGGTTATTTGCTTTAATATGTTTTGATTTAGTAGTTTAAAGGCACTGAAGCATGGGAGAAGGCCTTGGAGCTTGGGAGCAATAGCAAGTGCCCTTTGGCAGGAGGGACTTCTGCTTCTTTGCCTTGCATAGGATTACTGTAGAGTTAGATTGTTCCACCCTGGTGTGTTTGCTAAACCAGCATTACTTCTGCCAGTCAGTGGGAACTTTTTCCTGTTGTGTGACACCAGTTCCCATCAACTTTTAACTTTGTTTCTGCATCTCTTTAGGGACATGTGCTGAATGGTAGGGGAATTTTATTTGAGAAGTAAAGAAACTTTACTTTTGCAAGTAGGAGGATCGCTATCAGAATAGAGTAAGAAAAAATCGAGAAGGCAGGGTAGGGAATGGAGAGTGTTCTTCCTGGTGACCTGGCACTTGAGCTATTGTTCCCATTGCTATTTCAGGTGTTGTTTAGCTGTTTTTGCTAAAGGTTGGATCTCGGAGGGTTACTGTGATAACCAAGGCAATGGTTAAAAGACCAACTAAATTGTCTGCTTCTTGCAGCTGAAGATGTGATCAAGCAAATTGAGGCGTTTGATGGCCTGGAAGCCTTGCGCCTGGAAGGCAACACAGTGGGTGTGGAGGCAGCAAAGGTTATTGCGAAAGCCTTGGAGAAGAAAAGTGAGATCAAGGTGAGATTCTCAAATGGGAAATAGTCAAGGGGGAGAAATAATGTGGAAATACTTAAGGTCTGTCTAGGCTCTTCCTGCAGGAACCTGCCTTGAGTTACCCCCAAAGCTTGCTTAGTGGCTCTTGCAAGAGGAAGAGCAACCTACGAAAATACAGCATAACTTGGAGACTTTGGGAAAATGGAAACACCTTCTACATTCCTAACTTCCTCTTTAGAAGGCTTCCAATCTTAAAGCTGGGAAGCTGTGTGAGGGAGAGCCTCTGTTGAAGGCATCATCTGTAAACAAAGAGCCATGGCAACAAAACACAAAGTTCAAATGAAGTTTTTTGAAAAGTTGAGTTGAATCTTCTGGGGAGTGAGTTTTCAGAGAATGTCTGAGTAGGGAGGAAATAATGGAGGAAATGCAACTTTGCCCAAGCTATGTTTTCATACTGTTGCCCTAGCTTAATGTTAAGGGGATGTTCTGCTGCTAGAGACACTACACTGTCCCTTGAAAGAGTGGTATGAGACATTGATACACATTAATCACCCAGGCGTGGCTTTTCAAGTAAGTTCAGATTGTTGAACTTCATACCTTAGTAAAAGCTGCATTGCTAATGTATTCTTCTGTTTCCTGTTGCTTTTTTCCTGTGGTAATTTTCTCAGCAGAAAAGAATTCCAGCTTGAACACAAGCAAGGATTCTTGTATAATGTTTATGGTGTGCATTTCAGTTACTTTGTCATAGCAAGTGAAGTGATTGTAGCACAGGTTCTTGCAGCTCTTCAGTACCGTCAAATGACAACCCAAGGGAAGAGAGACAGCATTAAGCTGCCCCCAGTAATGTAAAGCAACTTGTATGTGTCAATGTTTGTTGCAGCTACGTTGACCTAAATATTTTAGTGGGTTTTATCTGTGTGCTTCTTATTTTAGAGGTGTCATTGGAGTGACATGTTCACAGGCAGGCTAAGGTCTGAGATCCCTCCTGCTTTGGTAAGTAAAAACTAGATCTGAGACTTCTGACTAATGTAATGTCTTTTCTCTCCTGTCATGCTTTTTTGTGGGAGTCTGTATTTTGGTACATCCCTCTCTGATGTTAGCACTAAATGTCTCAGAATAGGTGAGTGGTTCTCTTTTGCTCTTCCTGTATGAGATGGAGAGGAGCAGATTAAAGGTTAAATGTGTGTGTCCATGCTGATGAAAGAGCTTTTCACTGGGAAAAACATCTTCATAACCCAGCAGATAAAGTGAGAGCTAGACTTTGTAAATAAATCATATGGCTATGTCTTCTAAGACCATTACAGGGCTCCCCATCTCCTTGAGTCCTGTGAAGCCAGAACATAAGCTCAACATGGAGGAAAACAGTATTTCTTTCAGCAGTTTAGAGCAGAAAATTCACTTTGAAGTATTTGACCTAAAGGGATGGGATATGCCTTGGTAACTGTTTTTATGGTTATCTTTAGCTTAAGTTGTGCAACTTCCTCTCTGGATTTAGCAGTAAAGTTTTATTTCCCCATGCAGCTTTACAGAATGTCTTCAAAGTGGAAATTTTTTTGCAGTATCACTGTCATACCTAGCCACTGCAGTGATGCTGTCACTAAAAGTTAATCCATTCCCTCCCACCCACTGCCATCTGTTTCCTTACAGATCTCTTTGGGGGATGCACTCATTGCTGCTGGAGCCATGCTGGTGGAGTTGGACCTGAGTGACAATGCCTTTGGGCCAGACGGTGTGCGTGGCTTTGAGGCTCTGCTCAAGAGCCCTGCATGCTACACTCTGCAGGAACTCAAGCTCAATAACTGTGGCATGGGCATTGGTGGTGGCAAGGTAAGGATTATCTCCTCTTCGGGAATGAAGTTGGAAGCAGTCTTTGGTGATTGCCAACTCCTCTGCTCAAGGCAACTACACCAGGTTCTTCAAGCATGGTCTAGTCAGTTTTTGATTATGGAGACTTCACAAGCTCTGTGAATACTCTATCCCAGCGTTGAACAACCCACACAGTAAAAAAAGGGAGTCTGTGTTAAAATTGCGTTTTCTCTGCACTTTGTGCAGTTGTTGGACTCTGCCTTCTTTATGCCTTCTCCCCTTCTCTCTCTTTATACACCTCCTCCCCTCATCTTGTTCTGGCTGTTTTTACACATGGCTAATACCTCCCCCTGAGCATTTTCTTCTCCAGCCTTAATAATATTGGGTGTCAGTATTATTCTAGTAGCAAAATTCTCCAGTTCTTCAATCGTCCTTGGCACCCTTTGCTGGACTTGACCCAGTAAATGATGTAGGAGCCTGGTATTGGACACTGTGCTGGGATGTATTATCACAGGGCTAAGTGGAGAAGGATCTGACCTGCTGCCCTGGTTTAGGGGACAGG
>VRYO01001878.1:25544862-25564844 GCA_009812075.1 Sialia sialis
GCTGTGAGTTTTTTTTCCCAAGGCGGCCCAGTAGAATTTCTTTACTTCAAGTGTGTATTGGTAGCTCATGGTCAACTTCCTACCCATATATGCTTCCCTGATTAGAAGCAAAATGTTCTTGATGGTTCAGTGAGTTTTAGTGTTGCAAAATTCAGTTCTTGGCTGAGATCACAGTGTCCAAGTGTTGCAGGTAGAAACAGGTATGTTTCATGATGCCCAAAGAATTTCCCAAGAGGTGGATCTACAAAGTAGATCTACAGTAGAACTCCTGTAGATATGCCGGGGGAGTATAAGCTGCTTGTTTTGTCTTTAGATATTGGCAGCTGCTCTGAAAGAGTGTCACAAAAAATCAAGTGCCCAGGGCAAGCCTCTTGCTTTAAGAATATTTGTGGCTGGCAGAAATCGTCTGGAGAATGATGGTGCCACTGCCCTGGCTGAGGCCTTTGGGGTGAGTATCAAACCAGCAAATTGGAGCAAGGTATGATTCAGTGACAGTGTTAAAGATGATGTACACAGAGTTTGTCTCAGCCGGGCGGCAGGAGCTGGTGGTCTGTTCACCGAAGATATTTCTTGCTCCTGAAACTGGAGTCTTCCAACAAGTGGAATCAGAGTTGGTGACAGAGCTTGTGTGACCTAAATTTCCAAACATATAACTAGCAGCTATGCAAAGTAGTTATCTGAGGGAGAAATAGTAATCTCCTGAGTAATTTAATAGTCCTATTCCTTTTCCTCTAATGGTTCTTGTCTGGCATTGGGGTAGGTATCCCAGCTTGTTTTCTTGAGTGCTGCTTTGCTCAGTCATCTGGCAAAAGCAGCCTGGTGTTTTTGCTAGGATCATCAGGTCAGAGCTTGAAGTATTGTCTGACTTTCTCTGATTGTCACTAGCCCACTTGCACTTTTGTGGGAGGAAGAGAATTCACTGTGATTGGGGCCAACTAATTCCTTTTTCATACCCCAGTTGCTGCTGGATGTGACTTATGGATTATCATGCATATTGTCAGGTGTATCAACAATGATATTGCAGGCTACAGGTTGACTTTTTTGTAAAGAACTGCCTAGATGTGGTTTTGATTAAT
Organism: Sialia sialis; assembly: GCA_009812075.1. Taxonomy (NCBI): domain Eukaryota; kingdom Metazoa; phylum Chordata; class Aves; order Passeriformes; family Turdidae; genus Sialia; species Sialia sialis. The sequence continues at coordinate 25,545,939 of VRYO01001878.1, forward strand.
CAGTAATCATAGGAAAAACGAGACTTTTTAAATACTTAAGAGTTGTATAACAGTGTGATTCATGGAGAATTGGGATTGAATGGCACTACCAGAATGGGGTTAATCACTGTGTTATGACATGCTGTTTAATCCATAAACAGTATTATGTACTAGCTTTCTTACATATTTGCTTCTGTGGTCAGGGGAAATGTAGATTTTAATTAGAAAATGAAGTTGTGTGGTCTATCTCAGTGTTGTTGAACCACAAGTGAAGAACTCCTGTTTCAAGTTACTTAGAGTAGGCATATAGGACAATTATACTTTTGTGTCTTTGAATCAGGGCTTTGTATTTATCTGATACTTTCCATGTGTCTGTGATTTCACTTAGATTTGTGACACAATAACTGGGAAGTAATTCACTGTAGAAGAACTGATCGAGTTTTGAAACTGAAAACTATTTTAAGTAAACCCTAAGAGTAGAGCAGTAAGCTCTTGAGCTGAAGTATGTTTTCTAAACTTTTTGTCTACATCCCTTCCCAGATCATTGGGACTCTAGAAGAGGTCCATATGCCACAGAATGGCATTAACCATCCTGGCATAACAGCCCTGGCACAGGCCTTTGCTATCAACCCACTGCTTAGGGTTATAAACTTGAATGACAACACCTTCACAGAGAAAGGAGCTGTGGCCATGGCGGAGGTGAGTTCCTTTAAGCAGTTGTTTTGGGTTTTGTCTCAAGTCTGGTTGGCATTAGGACCTTTGGGTTGGTGGGACCATGTCATGCTGCAATAGGAAAGATGACATTCCAGAAGTAATAGGAAGTTCACTTGCATGTCCACTTTTAAATCTGTGCTGTCTTGCTCTGCAGACTCTGAAGGCACTTCGGCAGATTGAAGTGATCAACTTTGGGGACTGCCTGGTGCGTTCCAAGGGTGCTGTTGCTCTTGCTGATGCTGTTAAAGAAGGGCTGCATAAATTAAAGGTATTGTTGTCTTGCTGTTGTGATATTTTGAGAAATGCCAAGTTTTCAATTTCATGTTTTTCTGTTCATTCTTCTACTGATTACTTTAAGATAGGATTCAGTTCCATGCAGGCTCTGTGCTCACAACTGAAAAGCAGAAAACTGTACTATAGGTCAGCGGCATCCCACCATCCAGCTAGGGCTGTGCTATGTGGAGGTGTACCAGTGATCTGTTTATTCTTTGCTTGATGTTTTTCTAGCTGTTGGCTCAGCTCAGTAAGTGCTGCTCAAGAAATCTGATAGTGGAAGTACCTGCTCTTAGAACTTTCTAGAGCTTCAAGAGTGGGGACTGACACGAAGGGAATTTCATAAACAGCATGTCTCTTCAGTATTTCATAGCTCATACTGTTAATGATTTTTCTTTGTTAGAGCATCCATCAAAGGTCCGAGTATTTTTAGCTATGTGGTCATACCACTGCCTCCTACATCAGTATTTGCGCAGGACTTGAATCTGGCAGCATTTTGGACAGGCTGAGGTCAAATTAATAACGTAAGCAAACTAGGATCTCTAGACCTGCCGTGAGTCATGACTGCCCTGAGACAGGTGCTGAACATGAGATTTCTAGTCTTGCAGTCAAAGACAAAAATTAATACCTCTTTGTGTGTATGAACCTGGTACGGAAAAGTACGTTTGTGGTGTGTAATCCCTTACTTGGGCTTCTGCTGGTTCCACTAGAACTTGTCTGAATCTCCCAAGCAAACTTAAGTAAATGGGGTATTGAGATGAACCGACAGAAGTTAAATAGTTTTTTCCAGACCAGAAATGGTTAAGGAAAGGTAGCATGAAGCAATTGTGGCTGATTCATTCTGTTCAAGGACTTGCTTCCCTTCTGCTGTTAATATTCAATCCCTTCTCAGGAAGGGATTGAGTGAGCACGATGTGGAATGGTGGGGGATGGTGTCTGGCTGTTGAGTTACTTTACTCTTACTAGTCCACATGATTTCTCTGACTGGTGTCTCAGAAGTAGTACCACTCATTACTTGTTTTTTGAAGGCCTTAATTTGCATCTGAGGTATTAAAGGAAATGTGCAATCTGTTTAGTACAGTAGCTGCCCTTCTGTTAGACTTACTGCAGTGTGAGTTTGAGTGCTCTTGTGACCCTTGATAAGTGAAGATCTCCAGTCAGCTGATTGCTAAGCACTGAAATTTCTGCTACCTTTTAGGTGAGCAGTGATCTGTAGGTATTTTTAAGTTACCACCTTTAATAGTGCTGCTCTTAACCACAAGTATGTTTCAAAATTCCCCTTTCAAGTATATGAGGTAGGAGTATGTTATTTTCAGTTAATAACACTTTTTTTTGCTGGGAGTGTCTTCAAATGAGTCTTTCCAGGACACTTGTGAAGTCATGAAACTTACAGATACGATAGATGTTAATAGAAATTCTGCAGACAAAATGTTCTTTTGCATTTTTAGGAACTGAATTTGTCTTTCTGTGAGATCAAACGAGATGCTGCTCTGACTGTTGTTGAAGCTATTGAAGATAAGACAAAGTTGGAGAAATTAGATCTTAATGGTATGTTTGCTAGATCGAAGTATGTCTAGTTTGATTCCAATGAGAAACCACTAGCAAGAATGTTGACAGAACCATATATTCTATTCTTGCAATTGTCAGCATATAAAAAACTACTCAGTAGCTGAATTTGCATGACCTTGGGACAGGAAATTGTTAGATCCTGAAAGTTTTATTAAACCATTAATTCAGTTAATTGGTAAGCATTTTTTGTACCCCTGATAAGGTGGAAAGGTTAAGCTGGTATCTATACCTGTTTTTAGTAAAACTTTAATTATTCAGTGCCATCTCAGATACTTTCATACTTGCAAACAAAAACCTTTGTGTGCTACTCTGCGGAAGAGTGTGAGAACTTTGACTTCTGTTGGCTTTAGCTGTTCATACTTTGGGTCACTGCATTTCACTGGTGCTGAGCTGTGTCCTTGTTTTAGAATCACTAAGAACAAGAGCTGTTTAGAGAAATAACAGGGAGTCTCAAACAGATTCTGAAGCATTAGGGGGTTTTCATCTCCAGCCATTGTGTAATGCTACTGAAATTTAACAACTGTTTGGTTCTGTCTGGTAAGTGCAGTTTGTGTTGCTGCCTCTAAGATGTTGTGCAGAAATGGCATGGAGCTGATTTCAGGAACAAGAGATAGACAAGAATATACAGCTAAGGCCACAAGAGCAAACTCATGTGCATCTGTCAAGTCTGCTTCCTTTCCTCTGTCAACCTAGGTAACTGTCTGGGAGAAGAGGTGTGTGAGCAACTCCACGAGATCCTTGAAGGCTTCAATATGGCATCAGTGCTGGGATCTTTGAGGTGGGCATAGTACCAGAGTTTAAATCAGAAGTTTCCTGACAACTGTCATCAACACTTTAATTGACCTATCTCATTTTAAAATAAGAGCTCTCTCATTGCTAGTGGATGTTGATCTGAGTGTGGAGCACAGCTGAGGATGTATCTTAAATTTGTTTTGTTTTTCATTGATGGACTTACCTTAGCTTAAGTAATTGTGTCTGTAGATCTTTTCTTGCTGTTCTCAGCTGGGTGGCTAATGTGTGAATGTCCTCTTGGTGTGCTGTAGGTAAGATGTGCTTCTTGCAGTAGGACTTTGAGGAGAGGCTGCTCTTGTGCTCTTGAAAAGTTTTGACTGCTGGTGTACAGGAAGTCTAGGTGTGTAATTAATGTAATGTGTAACATTCAAACCTTAGTGATGATGAAGGAGATGAGGATGATGATGACGAGGAGGAGGAGGAAGATGATGAGGAAGAGGAAGAAGAGGAGGAACAGCAACAGCTGAAGGAGAGGGGAGCAGATGAACAGGAATCACTGACTCCTAAGAAGATAATTGATTCACAGGTAAGCTTACAGCCAGATGAATTCTTGTTACTTCAGCTGGAGAAGAAATGAGATTCTGGAGTCTGAACTTGAAGTGCTGACAGGCAGTCACATCCCTGCATGGGGTGGCACTATTGTAACATTCAGGAAATAAAATGGATTAGTTGAAAAATGTTGTGTTAAAGTTTACATAAAACACATGTGTGGAGAGAGGCTGAGTAGTGGTTGTAGAAACTCACTAGCAAAAGTCTTCCATGTTCAGAAAGTGGTGGGGACCTTGTACATGGAGTGCTATGCCCTCATGCTGGCACATCCTGGCCATTCCAGCTCTGGGCTTAGGTCAGCCTCGGGCTGTTTTCAAACAGGACACATTCTAACCTGGTATAGCTGTGCCCTTGAGGTGTCCCATCTGCTTTTGCTGAAAATTTTTTTACTTCCAAGAATAAACTTGAGATGGATTCTGCCTGTTTCAGGCTTCAACTCCAGTGCCATCTCCTCCTGTGGATGTTGCCACGTTCCTTGCTTTCCCATCACCAGAGAAGCTGCTGCGACTAGGACCAAAGTGCTCTGTGCTGATAGCTCAGCAGGTAGGTGAGCTGGTGCTTGTCTGGGCTTGATTTTTCTCTCAGAATTGTTCAATTGCCAGAGATAACTTGACCTAGATTTGCAGCTTTTCTTCAATGATCCCAAAGAACCTTATGGAAGCAGATGATGCAGCTAATGCTTAAACTGGCATCAGAGCTTCTACATAAAGTAATTTTGTATTGCTTGTGCCTTGTGATATGGCCAAGGCAAAACTGATGTCAGTCAGCTGAGGAATGTAATTCTTAACACAGCCCCAGTTGAGACCCATGTTGTGTAATAGCAGTCTATCAGTTAACTGATCTCTATTTTTTTCTCTTTCAGACAGATACATCTGATGTAGAGAAAGTAGTTGCAACCCTCCTAAGGATATCCTCAGTCTTCAAAGATGAAGCCCCAGTGAAAACAGCAGTGCAAGAAACAACAGGTGACTAGGCCTTTCTTCACTTTGTGTTGTGACCTGGTTCAGTGCCATGGACACAAGGCCCCTGTGAGCCTGGCCATTGGGCCTTTTTGTTCTGGCAGATAAAGTGCCAAGCTGTGCAATGCTGTTGTGGGAGATTCATTGTGAACCTGGCATATTTTGTGCTGCCAAAGCCTTTCTCTGTAAGCTGCTGGAAACTGCCCTTACTGCATCTCCTTGGTGCTGGGTTGTCCATAGCCAATAGTTCTGTTTTAGGTCAGTAACCTTTCAAATGCTGTTGATTTCAAAAAGCATTTTGCAGGAAGTAGCCTCCCTGGTGTAGTGTTTTGAGATCATAAAGAGGGACCTCCTAGTTGATGTCTTGAATATCTTTAGTTTCTTCAGGAAGCAGAGATTTCCAGCATGGGGCAGGACACAGAAACCAATGTTCAAACAGGGGACCGTTACTCACACTCTATTGGAGTAGTAGTTTGTGTTAGGTATGAGTGGTGTGTAATAGTATAGCCCTTCATGATTTTGCTTAGAAATAGGAATTCCCAAACAATTCTGGGCATCTGACCACTGCCTTTCATCTTTTTCTAATTCCCCCAGCAGTGCAGCTCTCCCACACGAGCTACCTATCACTACTGTGCAAAAGAACTGGATCAATTATTTTGAACACCACTTAAGGTGGTGTGCTGTGGAATTTCCCTAGTTTGGAATTTCTTTTTTGGGAATTCATAGACATGGTGAAACTGGTTTTGCAAACAGTAACAGAATAGTTCTCTGCAGCTGGTTATGGGTCCAGTCAGTGAAAAATAGTCAGTTGGTACCTTACTGAGTTAGTGCACTTTGGGTCATGCCCATTTTGAGTTCTCCAGTAAAAAATGGAACAAAGGATATTACTATTGTCCCAAGTGTTTGTGTACATATTTGTCTTTATTCCTGTTTTTCTGGGAAAGGTAAAACCTGGCAATTACTTTCCTTCCATAAAAGCAGCCATCAGCTGACAGTCATCAAGGAGGGCCCTGGTTAATGTCTGGCACTGTTCTACAGCCACTCTAGTGAAGTCTACTCATTCTAAGAAAACAGAATTATCAGAGGTCAAAAATGGGTTGCCTTGCCCACCTTGTACATGTGAGAGGTTAAAGCACAGGTTTGCCCATTGTTTGTGGCACAGTACTGGTCCTCAGGGAGCCCAGAAAACAGCTGAACAAACTTCGTCATTGTGTTCTCTCATCCCTTGTGGCTTCAAATGAAAGGTGAATTGTTGCTGGCCTTTAAGAAGTCAAGGTTCTACCTCTTGGTGTTCATTGGCTCATGTTTTTATGCATGTATACACAGAGCACACATGCTTAAATGCACTGAGCAGAGCCATCTGGTGATTCATAGGACTGGGTTGTATTAATCTGAAGCTGGGCAGTGTGGGTATTCTCATGTGGGATTTTGTGTGTTTTGCTGGATTTTTAAAATTTGGGGTTTTTTTCTTCTTTATGCTTAAGGGGTTTTACTTGTCTTAGTGTTTCAGATCTTATAGCTACAGAGGCAAACGAAGTCTTAACAGATACTAAATCACAAAACTGATTTAACAACTGAGTTTGTTTTTTAATCTTAAAATTCATAAGTGTAATTTTTCTGTATTGCTTAAACTGTGCTTATCTGTTTTTAGATGCCTTGATGAAAAAAGCCTTTGGTTCTGCCACATTTAATTCAGATGCATTCATCACAAGCCTCTTGGTCCACATGGGACTACTGAAGGTGAGGAAGCAGGAAAGAGTTAAGTCATGGTCTGTTTAGGCTGTTGAAGGCCAGACTGGCAGGATTTTGGGTAATTAGGTTACCATGGAAGCAGCTGGGTGCCTGTGCATGCCTGATGCGCAGAGACAATGGAAGTCTGCAGGTCCAGCAGAAGCTGCAAATTGCAAGGTTGCATTAGTATGAAGGATGTCACCTGAAGGATGTCCTGCTTAATGTGCTCTGCATTCACTCATTTCCTGAAGGTAGGCAGGGTCAGGTAGGCAATAATGCTGGTGCTGGATTGTGGTGTCTATAAAAGCCGTGTCAGTGTCATTAGTCATTGGGGCCCTTTAGGGCAGTTCTTGAGTCTCAAAAATGTGTATCAGCCACTCATGCTAGATCAATGACATTCAACTTCATGCTTTGAAGACTCTATGCCAAATGCTATGTTAAGTAATTAGTTGCAAGGAATAAACTCTCTGTGAGAAGATGGATAGTCAGTAGGAAGCCTGTGATTTTCATAGAATTAGTAGCTTTATTTTCAATGAAGTGATTGTAGAGAGGTTCTGTCTTCAGAACCTTAAACACCTTTGCCTGCTTGTGCTACAAGGGTTAGTGTTTCTCACTGCCTCAAGACCTGGAAGCTGAGAATTGTAAACTTGGGCTAAGACAATTCTGAGCTACAGAAAAGCCATAATTTGCTATTAAACAGATTTATGAATGTCCTTCTGGTCCAGACCCTTGTTAACATGCATGGATATGACTTAATTTCCTAAAAATCAGTTTAGCCTCTCCCTGTATTCATTGTATACTGGGCCAACACTGAGCTTCCCACTTCCCAGAAAGGTCAGTGAAACCCAAGATGGCAATTGGTTCTGCAGAATTCCTGTTTTGAGGACTGCCACTTACCTCTTGCCCGTATGGAAAATAGCAATATACATGAGGCACAAAGCACAAACCTGTGCTCCTGAAGAATTCTTTCCGGCCAGGAAGTGGCACTGATGATAAAGCCCTGGAGGATCAACCTGCTGACAGTCATCCATGATGTGCCTAATTCATCACCAGTCCCCTATATGTGGAGGAGGTGAATAATCCATTTTCAGTTCTACATAGCTAGAAGCATGTGAGCAACAGATATTCTTAATACTGTGAACTCCAAGGTCATACAGCAGGAACACAAGTCTATGTCCTGTCTGCAGAATGAGGAGTTTTGTTAAATGCTGGTAGAGAAATAAATGAAAACAATGTAAGAGCTGGGACATGTAGGGTAGCATCATATTAGGAGTAAGAATAATTTATGCATCATATAAGCAAGGGGATGACTGTTGGCTTTATCTTGTACATAACTGAGACCAGTTCTGGAATGAGCCTGTCAAAGAGCTGGAGGTGGTATAAAAATGAGCTACAGAATAACAGAATAAAAATTAAGGTGACTGAATTCTGGTGAAATTGCTTAGGAGAACACTTTGACACAGAGCCTCTGAGATTTGACTTTCACTTGCAGGTTCACTACTTTCCCCTATTAGTACTGCTGTCAGTTGAAAGATACTACAATGTTCTTGATACATTTTTTTTTTCAGGTGCTGGGAGTCTATGGAATTGTTCACCTTTGTCTTGTACTTAATCTAGTAACCTGCTTTCTCTGCTGCACTGTGTGGGAGCACTTCATTCAGAGAATTCCTTGTCTGTAAATTGCAGTGGGTTAGATCAAATCCCAATTGTCTTATGTCTGATTTCTTGTCCATTTCTCAGAGTGAAGAGAAGATCAAAACTGTTCCAAGCCTTTATGGTATTCTTATGACCTTGAACCATATTGTCCAGCAGGATTATTTCCCTAAATCCCTGACCCCAGTTCTCTCGGCTTTTGTTACAAAGTGAGTATTGTGTTTGCCATACAGTCTTCTCTGTGGGAGCTCGTGAAACTGTTTGAGGGTTAATAGCTACATGTAAGCTGTTGTGAAAGCCTACAAATGTCTGTTCTGAAATTGATAACTTAATTCATAACTTAATGGGCCTCTCTTTTATCTTGTTTACAGTATGTGACATTCAGAGTTTAAAAAAAAAAATCCTAAAGAGGGAAAAGTGAGAAGTTGGCTTTGCAAGGAAGTGGCTCTGGAGGAGAGACTGCTAATGCCTCTCACAGAGGAGTTGTTTTGAGCTTAAGGAAACCTGCTGGGTTTCTGGCCACTGCTTGAGTGAACTTGTGGGTACACTGGATCTAACTATGCCCTCCAAGTCATACTTGAGAGTTAAGAGGGTCAACAGAGCTCTGCCAGAGTTGTCATGCTGTGTGACACTGAACACCAGCAGATGAAAACTGAAAAACACAAAAGACTGAATTTGTTTTTAAGTGGAACTTCCTACTGTGACAGCAACCAAGTTAGTGATTTTTTTTCTGAGAACTAAATGGGGAGCATAAGTACTGAAGAAGCTGCTTTTACTGACTGCCTGTACTTATTGTTCCTTCTACTGTAGGTATAGAACCAACCTACCAGCTTTAGCTTTTTAAATGTATTTAATGGCTGTGGAAATGGTATCTCTCCTGAATTAATATCAATTTCAGCGCTGATGAGATTTAAGGGAAAAAATCCACCAAATGGATTTACAATACAATTACATGCTATTAGAACAGTCAGAGGAGAAACAGCCCAAGAATGTCACTTTAGGCAAAACAGCATAGGCCTGAAATCCTTTTGGACCTTGGTGGCTGGCTCAGCATAGACCATGTGCTCTATAGGGTGAGAGCAGCATTTTAGCAGGTTCCACAATGAAGCTTAAGCCCTTCTGAGTTTCATAGTATATGGGTTATCAGCAGCTCCTTAGGATCCCTTGCTGGTGAAAGGTAGAGGCATCAGATAGTTGTGATTGGTATGAAACATGGGCAATAAGAATGCAGTCAAATATTGGTGGCCTGTCTTGGTTCTACTGGACTAGGAAGCTGGCCAGTTGTGATAGGGGAGAAGAACTTTCCCCTGCATTGGTGTGGCTGATGAAGCTGTCAAGACTGATATGTAGCGATGGTTTTTGTGTTCCATAAACACCAACCATGCTGAGGTCAGTTTTGGAGAGTAAAGGATCTTGTTTACACATGTGCACATCTAACTGGAGGCCCTTCTTGTGGAACACTTCGCCTGCTGCCCCCTCTCTTTGTGCTGATCAGGTTAAGGCGCTTAGATGCCAGTGACCATGTGCTTTATGGACTGAACAAATATACCTCCAGCTCAATCATTACAGGTTTAAGCAAGAAGTAACAGGGCTTGCCATGTGAAATTGCCTAAATATATCGTACATACATATCAGACATACCCAGACTTTCTGCTGTTTCCTACACTGCTGCCTTGCTCTTGCTTGTTGATCAAGCCCCAGCCCTCAGAATGGAATTCAAATTGCTAGAAGCTTAGTTCAGGGTAATCAACTGTTCTGATTGTTGGTCAGGTACCAGTGGCCAGAGTAGTCTTTTGATTCTGTGTCCTAGCAGATTTTTTTCAGAAAAGGTACTTTCTCCCCTCTTCCTGGTACATGTGCCTCCAAGAAACGTTTTTAAGCTGTAGCTGATATTGTATGTGACAAAATAGAGTAAAATTTTGATCTTCCTGAATTCATCATTGCAAACCCCATTGACTCCAGAGCCTACATCTTACTGCAAGAGGGGAGAGTCTCTTGGTGGAAGTATGAGACTGTTCATAGCTTCTTAAGAAGCTGAGAGCCTCTCTAGTGGAAAGGCAGATCTTCCTGCCTTCCTGTGGTATGTACCAGTGCTAATGCCAAGCCTCCGCTGCCCCTGGTGCTATTAAATGCTTGGAGCTGAAGTTTTCTACTTTACAAACTTGTTGCAAGCTGTGATTTTATAGGGAAACAATCTATCTCTGTTATATGAACATAGGCATTTCCTACAATGCTTTCCCTTGAGGGAACAATGACAGCAGCTCTTAAATCTGTGTATGGGTAAATGTAAATAGGTCAAGAACCCCCCAGTCTAGTTAAAACAGCCTCTTGTGCTTTAACCCCAACTGCCCTCTTAGTCTCACGCAGCCACTTACTCTCACCCCAGTGGGATGGGGAAGAGAAGGGGAGGACTGAAAGTGAGCAAACCTTTGGGGGTCAATGTTAAGATGGGTTATGTGTAAGGCAAAACTGCATCTGCAAGCAAACCAAAACAAAGAATTAATTTACTACTTCCACCCTCTCCAGGAAAGCTCCATCATAGCTAGCTGCTTCTTCTGCTTTATCTGATAAGTATGAGGCCATGTGCTATGGAATATCCCTTTGAACAGCTGGGGTCAGCTGTTCTGGCTCTGTCCTGTCTGGCTTCTTATGCAGCCCTGGTCTGTTGGTGTGGTGTGAGAAACAAAATGCCTTGATGCTGTCTGAGCCCTGCTCAGCAGTAACTGAAACATCCCTGTGTTATGAGCACTGCTTCCAGCACAAATCTAAAACACAGCCCCTATCCTGTTCAAAACCAACATACAGCTTCTCAAATGACCTCTCTCCCTTGTCTCTTCTTGGAATTCAGCGTAAAATTGCAATCCTAAAGTTAAGCCTCTACCTGGTTAACCTAATATTCAGAATTCATCTGGCCTCTATTTCTGCAACAAATCCAATTCCACTCTGTCAAACCTATGATTTCTTCAGTTGCACAAAACTGGTATGCATTTTTGTGGTATTTTTTTTTTTCTCCTTATGGTTTGCACTTAGCTCTTTTGGGCTTTTGAAGTTCTTGTTGCTGCCTAGGCCAGAGGTCTGCTGTCTTTCACTGCACAGGGCTTCTGGCATAGGGACTTACCTTCTTCCTTTTGTGACAATTTGTTGTTGTAGGCAGTGTTCTCTATTCAATAATAATTACAGAATTATGGATACAGACTGTAAACAGCATCCATCTTACTGTACTTGCTGTTAATCCTTATTTGGGTTTCTTGGACGCAAGAGGGTGCTGTGAATCCACATGTGCTTCTCCATAATTTTTTAGGTGGAAATACTGAAAGTATGTGGATGTCTGTCTGCCCACTTATGACTTGCTGGAGGTGATGGGGTTTGTGTTTAGTTGGTTTTTTGGAGTTTTTTGTTGGTTTTTTTTGTTTTGTTTTGTATTTTATTTTAAAATATTGTTCTTTGCTGTGGAATTACATTACACCACTGGTCTCTTTCAACAGTCTTGTAGCATAGAGTGGCAAGCAGGTAACTCCACAGCAAATAAGGAAGATTTTATTGCTGTAGGAGACTTAATGTTAGGAGAAGGGGCTGAGGGATCTTGTCTGTGATCAACATCAGTGGTCCAAGTTCTCTATTTCCAAAAATGGGCAGCTGCCAAATGGACCCAGCACCTTCATTGCAAACAGGGCTGGGTCTTCCAAAGACGAGGGCTGAAATGTCTCCCAGCCTCTTGGAAGATAAACGCCAAGCTGTAATTCTGGGACGCTGTGTGTTTAGTATGAGGCATTGAATGGCTCTTGGGGGAAATAAAAAGAGTTAAATCTTCTCCAAGATGTGCTTCTATTAAACTGCAGCCACTGTGGAGTGATGTACCAAACAACCTCTGCAGCTGTGAGTCGTGTGCTGTGCACTTGGATGTGAACTTCTTGCTCCATCCTAGATATTCCACTCTTTATTTCAGCTCACCCTTCTTTTCCAAAATGAGTAGGCTTCACATCTGTTCATTGTTAAAGGTTTTTTTGCTGCGGTGAGGTGGGAGATAGGTAAGATTAATGATTTCTATTCTCAGAACGGTGGAAAACATTGGATTAAAATTCTTTGGAGGAAGTTCCCTAATGGATGGATTGATACTGGTAAAAGTTTCAGTGATGCTGAGCCAGTAATTAGACTGCAGAAACAGAAATATACATGACTGGGACGCAATGGAAACACTACAGAAATTTAGCCTCATGTTAACTCTGCTGTTATTTCCATGGTTTAATTTCAGAGAGCAGAGTATTCAGTGTAAATCTGACTCAGCTACTGTGGCCTCTGTCTTGGGCCCTTTCAAGTGATCTTCTGCATGTTCTGTGGGCATTTTGTAAGGCACCCTAGAAGGTGGCTCTGTTGCCTTTTTCCCCAACTTGGAAATGAAACCCAAGATAATTTTAGTAAGGAAGTAATATAAGAAGGGATCTCTATTTGAAGGCCTCCAGAGGCAGTCATCAAAAGATGTCCACAAAAGCCCACCCCCACCAGGGGTGAGTACAGTAATTTCACGATACAGTAATTTCATTGAAGAATCCAGCCTACCCCAGTAGTGTGGCTAATCATCAGGTGCAGCTTATTTATGGACAAATCCCGTGGTCTACCCAGCTACCTGGATGTGTGGCTTATAATCAGGTGCGGCTTATAATTGTGAAATTATTGTACATTTTATAGGTTTTAGGTTTTTATAGGTTTTAGTGTTTATTTGCTTAGTTAAAAGCAGACACAAAACCATTCTTAAATTTAGTATTTTAAATCTCTCTCCCTTCTTTCCACAGACCCAACCGTGCTCTTGACTCCTGCTCATTTGCTCGCCATATGCTCCTACAGACCCTCCACCAGCTCTAAGAGACAGGAGATGTGTCCTTCCTTCCCCAAAGGACTGGCATCAGCAGAGAACTCGGAGCTGCAGAGTGGGAGAGGATCCCAGTGCCCATACAGACCTGCTGTCCGGATGTGTTTTTTTCTCCCTTTAGGAAGTCTGTCCTTCTGCTTTCATAAGCTTCAAGAAATCCTTGCTGAGTTGTCTTCCTACTCCTCTTTAAGTGATTCCTCGGTCTGTAGGGCAGGTGCTTATGCTAAAAGAAGTCTGTACTACTGTGAACTGAGCATGAATTGAAGAGTTCTCCATTTTGGCTGCGTTGGCAAAGGTTCCAAGACTAACACAGGGCCCAGAAGAGCTCTCATCTGGATCAACCCTTCATCAAGTTGGGCATTTTATTGGACTTTGACTCCTGCCTTATAGCATTTAGCACTGTGCCAGAGGGAGGCTGTACCTGCTGCTGCTGCTTTGTTTCTCTGGGCCATGGGGGTGCTGCTCATGGCTCAGAGGGGTGATGTGTGATCCCCTTTGGTTTTTCTTTCAAGTCTGTTGTCAAAGGCAGTGTGTGGCTGATTTTTTTTCTTACACTCTTCTGCTGTGGCTTAGAATATTTGGTAGTGTGGCTGATCCTGGTGGCCATTGCTTAAAGGGAGCAAGCACATTTTATTGTAAATTTTTGTTGCCATTGCCTGTGGTGTTTATTCTTCCTGCCCTTTTCCTCCTCACCCTAATTAAATAGGCTTGGTTTGGAAATTAATACAGTCCATGAAATCCCTGTGGAATGTGTCCCTTTCTCTTCCTTTTGACAAAGCACTGTGCCTGTGTGCACTGTTCACATGTTTGAAAGCCAAGCACCTGTAAAAATATGGAGGCTGTGCTCTTCTCTGGCCCTGAACAAGTAGCAGCAGATGTTCTTAAATGTGTCTGGAGGATTGTCCATGTGCTCATATGTGCCTTTGAAGCACCATGGCGTTCATCCATACAACTTACAAATGCTTATGTTGATTGCCTGAAATGTTATGTAAATAAAAATTAACTCCACAGCCTTATCATGATTTATAAAACCTGCGCTGGGCTTTGGAAGCCTGTTATGCCGTACTCTGGGATTGCAGAGTTTGCTCTGGAACACAAAACTGAGCTGGAATGGAGCCTGGTTTGTGTGAGGAGAGAGGCGTCAGTAAAGTGAGAGGGAGCCAAGCCATCAAGTCACAAACCTTGTTTCTACAGTTCCCCATCTCTTTTCTTGGTGGTCTCCTACTCTTGACCAAAACAGGAACATGGCAGTGGAGCAAGTTTCCCTCCAAGCATTGTCAAATTCCTAGCACAGTCTGAATAGGAAAAGCACTATCCTGCTACTCAGCTGTAAGTAATGTGAGGTGAACATTAAACTTGTTGCTGTCCCACATTCCCAGGATGAGGTAAATTTAAGCAGTTCATCTCATTGGCTAAAAAGCCAGGTTGGAATTCACATGAATATTCTCAGGAACCTCTGAGCCTTCCTTAAGAATGATTGTACTGAAAACTCCATCACAAATCTTTCTTGTGTAATGTTACTCGCAGCCAAGATTTGGCCAGCCCATCTTACTGGATTTCTCTCTGGAAAAAGGTGTGACTTGGTGCTCTGACAATTTAAATGCTGGGGTTTTTTTCTCCCCTTCTTATCAAATTGCATGGAGTAGTTCTTGAATTTTGTAGTGGTTGTGAGAAAATAAATGCAATCAAACAAAGTGCCAGAACTCTTAGGCAGAGCTCTTGTGGAGTCGGTAAGCTTGTACTACCCCAGAATTCATTAAGGTCAGATGGTTACAGACTCATGAGAGCAACATGGCATTTAGGACTTTGGCCAGATTCCAAATTGGTGTGGTCAGTCTTGCTGCTCTTCAGAATTTGGGGCTTATTAGCTTATGTCAACTTGCCCTTTGTAAATGCACAAAATAATCTTTTTAAATGTGGCCTGCTTAGCAAACCTGAGCACTCAGCTTGCCAAAATGCGTCTGTGCTTTGCTCTTACAGCACAGGGGCTTTGTGCGGAGTCTTCCCTCAGTGATTTTGCACATCCACAACTTTAATAGTGTACTGTGGTTGTGGGTACAAAACTCAGAAGGTGAGGAAGATGGAAGCTCCAGCTCAGATTCTCAGCCACAGTTCTGAGACTGCAGATGAAGATTTTAGGGAGGAGTTAGGATGTTGTGACGTATTCTATAGGACATCAACACCTCTCTTATGGGCCTTATCTTCTTGAAGATGAGAACAAAATCATTTTAGATTAATTTTGGCTTGTTAGAACTGTCAGAGTACCTCACTCTTCTGCAATTTCATTCACCTTTCTGAGGGAAGAAGCCTTTGGATCCAGCAGCTGACAGGAAACACAAGTAATGATGATTATTTGTGTAGTGTAAAAATACCTTCTCTTCCTTTTGTTTGGGAGCACTTGCACTCTTTCTCTGTGTCCCTGAGTTCAACTGAAGAGCAGCCAAACTGCATCACTCAGTTATTTCATTAGACTTTTAGAAAGACTAATACAAGCAAGACAGCAAGGCTGAAGTAAGAAGGGCTTTGTTTCAGGGGTGGAAAAAGGGTTTCTCTGTGCTCTGAGATAGAGCTGGAAAACCTGAATTTCAAATTAGTCTAAAACACATTTTAATATATTTTATATCCCTACTGTAGGATGAACAGGAGCAAAAGAAGGAAAAAAAAGACAGAATTCTTTTAGCTCATGAATACCCTTGGAGGAAAGTTTGCTGTAAAATGTCATCTCTGAGTTATTGCAAGCCTATGAAATTAACAGAGGTTCTAAGTTCTATATGCATCAAATGCTGAAGAAAAAGCATAAATGGGAAATCCAGTTTCATCAAACTTTGCAGTGCCAGGGCCTCACCACCATCACAGGTAAGAATTCTTTATCTTGAAGAAAAATTATCCGGCTGTTGGAAGTTTTTCACAATTCACCTTTTTCAAGGAAAAAGCTTGCCAAGTAAATGAAACATTCTTTAAAATGTATAAATTTATATGATCTGAGTGAATGTGACAATGCCATGCTTCTTTTCACAAAGGACTTTTTTATTTTTAGGGAAGGATTTATATTTATGTGACCCCCCCCTCCATAAAAGAAATAAAAAATTAGGTAACAAAAATCTGCGGTTATAAGTCAGGGTTATTCTACCTAAAATTTATATCCATGAGCTATGAAATAATAAACTGGAACATTGCCCTATATTCACCTACCCCCAAAAAAGTTATTTACCATTAGAAGCCATCAAACCCCATCTCAGAGCTCTGCTGGAAGGGATGCCCATTCTTCAGAGATCTGCTGCAATCCAGAACTGTGCACGTGGTGTGACTCAGTTTTAAAGGTAATAACAACCTTGTTTTGTCTGTCTTCAAAGAAAACATCATTTTTGGGGGGATGTGGTGTTGGTAGGATTTGGGTTTTTCTGTAGGGTGGCAGTGATGGATTTTTTAATATTGATTGTGGATGCTGATTGGCATTTTTTCTGAAGAAAGGCCCCTCCATGTTCTAGATCTCTCATTTAAGTCTCAAAGTGCTGAACAAAGGTGGATTCCACTTTGGTTTAGACTGGCTTTGCTTGTTGCTTTCAGCAAACATAAAATTCTTCTGGTTTTTGGTTTTACTAACTCCTTCCAGAGCTGATTTATGTAAATAACTCGTGTCTCTCCTTCCCTGGCTTTGCTGGCTACCTCTGTTTTGCTGCTGATTTTAATTCAGGGTGATAGCTCTTCAATTCAAGAGCCTGTTTGCCTGAGGATCAGTAGAGTTCTCAAAGAATACACTCACTTAAACATGGGGTGTTGGCACTCCTGTAGTCTGGGGCTAAAGGGGAGTGAAGTTCTTATTTGTGACCTTGGATTCTTAAAATTGCTAGTACATACTCCCAGATAAAGCAGAAAGGCTGGTTTTATGCTCTTTGCTTCTTGCATTTGTTGGGATTGAAATTTGTTCCTTGCATTTGTCAGGCCTTTGAAAAGGCTGGATAAACTCCTGAAGTGGGCACTGTGAAATGGTTGTCAAAATCAGCTCCTCTGTTCTCAAACAGATCAGATTTGTGATTTTTCCCAGCTCAGTTAAACCTCTTCAATAATTGCCACAAGCTGCTCCTCCAGTAGGCTCTGGGAATGAAGGGATTGCTAGACTCTTCTGGCCAAAAATGACAGTGGCTCCATCCTCTGAGGAAATTCAAGTCTTGATCCTTCTGACACCCAATGGTGTGACTCCTCTGCTTATACAAAATGTCTGTGGAAGTCAACACACTTTTGCCCATCATGAAGTTTACCCTGCATTTTCCCAAAATGTGATTATTCACCAAAGTGGGCTGTCCTCACACTGGATTTTTTGAGCCTCTGTGTCTCAAGTCCAAATACGTGAAGTTCATTTTACTGAAAAAACTCTTATGATGTATAATGAAAGCATTTGGCTTCTTAGTGCCATCTCTCATTCTACCAGTTCAATCATGAGGTGGTTAAGGCTTATTTATAGCTCTTAGGCATTCTTTAGGGGTGAACACATCCACTGAAAAAACAAACAGCCATGCTGCTTGTGGGGAATTTATAGCAATTTTTAAGTTAGGAGAACTCTTACTACAGTATGTGATCTCATATTATAGGCTGAAAACACTGCATGGCAATGAAATTTGGTAGAGACGCTGACACTGAGAAAACTGAGATCCACAGCATCCAATAGCACAGCAACTCCTGGGCTAGGAAAGGCTCAGTTATGTGTTCTAAGGAATTATGTAATTTCCTTCTCTCATCCTCTAATAGCCCAGACACAGAGTCAAAAAGAACTTTTGTTTTTCAATACACTCCACTTGTTCTTCAATTGAATTAAGATACAGTAATTTCACGATTTTAAGTCGCACCTGATTATAAGCCGCACCTCCCGGTAGCCAGGTAGACCACGGGATTTGTCCATATATAAGCCGCACCTGAATAAAAGCCGCACCCGAATATAAGCCGCACTTTTTTTTCGTTTTGTTTGTTTTTTTTTTAAAGCCAGGATCCATGTGCAACAAAGTAACAAATTAGTAACAGACACAAATTGGTGTCAGGTGCTCAAGTTGCAACAGTTTTCATAGACCAGTGAAGCCTTTAAAGGCAGCCCCAGGCATCCTCCTGGCTGGCTCTCACTTCCGGGTTGGCATTTCGCTGGGATTTGTCCATAGATAAGCTGCACCTGATGATTAGCCGCACTGCTGGGGTAGGCTGGATTCTTCAATGAAAAAGTTGCGGCTTATAATGGTGAAATTACTGTAATTAATTCCACCAGGGTTGGACTACATGATTTTACAAGAAACAGAAACTCAGGGTCTGCCTTCAGCAAGATGTTTCTAAATTTTAAATTATAGATTTAAATTAGAGGGGTTTTTTTCATATATACTGCACTTCATTGCCTGTAATTTAAGTGCACATTTGCATCACTCTGGGTACACAGTGAAATCCAGCCTGGGTGTGATGTCACTACAAGACAGAGAACCTATCACCTCTCCTGTGAAGTTGTGTGACTGCTGAGATGTTTCCTGGCCTCAGGATCAATGCTGGGTTTATTACATGTCTATTAATTTTAAATAGACCTTTTTTCACATAAAACTGAGTCTTGCCACTGTAGGTTATAGAGGATCGCAGTGCCCCTCTGTGAGCAGTCTGTCTGGCTCTAAATAGGAACTGCTGTGCCATGCAAGAACCATAGATTTGCAGGGGATGCAAAAGAAATACAGTAGTTTCACGATTATAAACCGCACCTGAATATAAGCCGCACTTCCGGGTAGGTGGGAAGACCACGGGATTTGTCCACATATAAGCCGCACCCGAATATAAGCCGCACTTTTTTTTTTTTTT
>VRYO01001878.1:25565489-25586479 GCA_009812075.1 Sialia sialis
TCCCGGCTCGTCCCTCCTGGCAGCGGCGGCGACCCCGCTGATGGCCAGCTCGTCCCACTCCCTGGCAACCCCACTGCCAGCCCGCCTGGCTCCTTGGCAACTCTGCCGCCGGCAAGGCCACACCGCTCGGCAAAGCCCACTCCCCCACCTGCCCGGCCGCTGCTCTGTGGCAGCTCTCCGCTTGGCTGGCTCTCACTTCCGGGTTGGCGTTTCGCTGGAATTTGTCCATAGATAAGCCGCACCTGAATATAAGCCGCACCACTGGGGTAGGCTGGATTCTTCAATGAAAAAGGTGCGGCTTATATTCGTGAAACTACTGTAATTTCAGTTTGGTTTCACTTTTTGGCAGCTGAACCGGAATGCTTCTGGAAACCCCGAAAAATATATGTGCAAGTGAAGTTACTAAAGCCATTAGTTAATTGGGAAAAATCCCCTTTTTCCAACCACACAGAGTGGAATAATGAATAACATGGACATAGCTACTAGTGATGTCAAGTGCTGTCACTGCATTGAAGTTTGTGAATGGACAATTATTCAAATTTATGATCTGAACTCTTGTTCCTCTCCATTTCCCATAAGCAAATGCATTAAAAGTCTTATCAAAGGACATGGAATTTAAAACAGGAATGATATGTGCCCATGGAATTGACTGAAGCATATCAAAGGAACTCCATTTGTTATTAAAATTTAATTGGAAAGATAAAATGACTGGAAAAATGTAGTTTTCTTTCTCCAGAAATATTATTAAATACTAACAGCCTAACAGTCTTTGTGGTAGATTCCTAAAGGATAATTTCCTTCCTCTGCCTCTCTATAGCTCCTTCCATTCCAAGAACTGCATGTTTCTTTTATTTATTTTGCTTTTATACCATAAAACTTCCCTGTCACTAGTTATATTTTGTTTGGATACAAAACAGCCCACTCAGCAGTTATTTCGCATTCATACCTTGCATTTGAAAAGAGAAAAAAAAATTGCAGTAAGTACAAAGTGCAGCTGAGGACAGGCAATATAACCTGTCTCACTTGTGTTTCACTCAAAGAAAAACAACTGGCACTATTAATGAAGTCAACTGCACTTCATCCTAAGCAAAGATGGCAGAACTCAAATGCTTTTAAGGGAGAAAGAAATTAAACTGGATGGATTTTAATTGTGAGCACAGGAAGAGGTTAAAGAATTTTTTCCCTCTAGTTTTGAAGAAAATGTTTAGCTTGTAAAATACAATAAATACAAAATACAATAAATACAAAAAATAAAAGACAAAAGACTGCCTGTCTAGGGGAGTGCCACCCTTGAGGTTTATCTGTCCCTGGATTGTGAAGATGTCATTGTATATAAGAATATTTCAGCTTAGACATCAAAACTGAGGAGATTGGCATCATCCATGTAAATATACAAATACATCTTATATATCTAAAACATCTGTGTCTATTTATATCTAAAACATCTCCCCTTTATCTAAAGCAAAGTCTTACACACTTTTTTCATCTTCTACTCTGCAGTTACCAAGAAATCATAATAGAGGTATTTTTATAGAGAGCTTCTGACTGTTGCCTCTTCCCTGAAACCACTGACCTATGCAGGTGAAAATACAAACTTTACAAATGATGCAAGTTGATGGGGGGATGTAGGACACTGGACGCTGCCTTCTGTGATTCCATAGCTCTCAGAATCTCTGGAAAGTCACTGGAGAGCCTGAGTTAGTGCCAAAGTGACAGACCCAGGTCCCCCTGATAAAGAGGTTCAGAATTGCTCTGTTCTCCTTCCCCATATAATTCTTCTCAAATTCTTCATGGGAATTCGCCTTCTCATAGAATTCTTTGTTTCATCCTTGAGCAAACAATGCTCTAATGAGCATATTGAGCTAATTAATTAACTCAAACCATCAACAAAAGATTGAGCTTATTAATAATCTCATAGGTGAGATTTATGGCCAGTGTTGCTATCACAGACGTGGAGATAAAGGTTAAATATTCTATGGATGTTTATTTTCCCTCATCCATTTTAACACAGCTTTTAGTTTTACATGATATTTTTTGTTCCTCACATTTTATATAGTTATATCAGCATCAGCTCATATTGCAGTAAGATAAGAGAATTAGCTTCAACCAATAATTAAAATTACCACAACTAAAAATTGAATACTACATTAAAATATGTACAAATAGTGAATTGAAATAGGGGAGGAAAAGAGGCTTGAAAGAGAGTCTGGGTTTGAGAGATGATGTATTCTTACATCAACTTCAGGAGATCTGCTCATGACCAAGTATTTTGAAAACTTCAGTAAAATAACAGCTTCAATCACACATCAGAATTCATAAAGTCCCACTCTTGTGCTTGGTCCCTTTCCCACCGGGATCTCTCGGCCTGTGTGGATTTAAATGAGGTGGTGCAAGATTGGAGCTTGCCTGGGAGTTAAGATTCAGGTAAGGACCCATTTCTAGTTATTTGTTCCAACAGAAGTGAGAGGTTTTGCAGTTGGCCAGTTGCTGAAATGCTTTGTATGAAGATCAAAAAAGGAACATTTCGTTTGTATGGGTGGGGGAATCTTTCTGTGTGAATGTGTGGCTTTTTTCATATGTGAAATTATATGATTTTGAAATGGAATTTCTAGAACTCTTTTCTGGATGAACTCTTTAAATGTTTCTGAGGAGGACAGACAAGCCAGGCTGTTATGCTGACTTTGTGTTTGCCCTCTGTTTATAAACATTTTTGAGGATCATCCCTCATCTGCCCTGGACTTCAAAATTATGACATCTGGAGTTCATCCTCACAATGCTGACACTTCAAACAAACTCAGAAAATGCTAAATAAAAGAGCACTACTTACAAGCATTCAACAAGCCTAATATCTGTGTGCAAACAAAAGGCTAAAAATTTTGTTTTGCTGGAAATAATTAAAGTTTTGGGGGATTTTTAGTCTTGGTTTGGTTTCTTCTCCCACTTTTCCCTTTTCTTGGCTTTAACTTATTGAACTTTTTAGCTAAGGCAACCTCTAGGCACAAAATTATAGATGGTGCTCGCTCATCCTAAAATTGAAAACTTCCTCTTTCGAAAGGTGATTGTTGCCAGTTGATACTTGCCACTTGAAGGGGATAAGTCAATCATTTCTGGAATGAAAATAGCTCTTATATTCCTGAAAAGATCTCTGTCCTTGGAAAAGAGATTGCATGTTCCTTCCTTCACCTAGGATCTAACTTTAAGTGTCAAACTCCCACACAGAAGCTTTGGTAGAAATAAATAAAAGTAGCAAGAGCTCCTTGTTATTTATAGTTATGAATTAAAAAATAAAAAGTAGGAAAAGTAGATTATATATTCGAAAATATTCAGTATTTCAAAACTTTCTCACAAAGGCCAGTCTTAGAGATTTAGATCCTGTAGCCTTTTTGAAATTTGGAGAATTTTGAGCAGTGGATCATGGAACAACTGCAAGAATATGTCAACAGAATATACCATTTACAGTGTGCTTGACTATGTATCCAACCCACACTGGAAAAAAATTCCTGAATAATAATATCTAGTTAAACAAACATTTTTATAGTCACAACTATAAGTTAGGTTCTTTTTGCAGCTTTTGATAAGCTTCTTGAGGGTGTGCTTGCTAATAAGGATGTTCTAATTATTTATCAGCTCTGGATCTGGAGTAGGAATCTCTGTTTTTTGTCTTTACAGCTCAGCTGTAAAGATGTGAGCCCAAACCTTAGATGTGATGACAGATGTGAGCCTAGACCACAGAGGGAAATGAACTTTTCTCACAGGATTTAATAAGTACTTGCAGACAGTAAAGACCTGCTGAGTTTTAGAAGTCCAGCATTTATTTCAGCTCTGAAGAATATCTCCTTCAGGGTTAAAATGCCTTTTCCTCTGGACAATCCTATTTCCAGTTTTCTCTCATTGCCTTTTTCTCCCAGCCTCTTCTCTCTGACCCTTATGCCAGGCTTGTATTGTCTCAGTTTGCCCTCTTGTAAATAAACAAACAATTGACAGCTTCTATTTGTGCCTTTCAAACACGGATTTGACAGCTTTTATATGTGTCTTTGAGATTTTTCTCTCTTCTGACAAGCAGAAAAGCTGTTTTGCACATTTGCAAGTGATACAAGCAGCTTTGCGTGCAAGTTCTCAGAAAAGTTTCTGTGGCTGAGATCTGAACATCAAGACCTAAATCTGGTGCTTAATTTGAATCATCCCAGTGAGCTGGACTCAATCGATAGCTGCCTTTGCTTTATTAAGGAACAAACACACTCCAGGTTATTCCTGTCCTTGTAAAACAAGGCTGTTTCCTGCTGTCTGTTTGCATCCTGATTTAATTTGGCTGAATCTGATAAGGGTTGCATTTTAGGATGTGAAATTAGCAGCAGCTCCCTACAATTGGTGTTCTCTCAGGGAAACCCGGTGCTGGTACGTCCCATTTAAGACTCATTTTTTCAAGGGGAGCAAGGAGGAATTAGTTATGAGTTTGGCTCAAAGTACAGCTTTGTAAAATTATTATAAAATGTTCAAGGGGAGGCATAAGGGCTGTCTTTCCAGTAAAAAGGAGGCAGAGGAAGGGAAAAAAGCACCCCAAAAGATAGGAAAAAAAAAAAAGAAACTGCAGGACCTGCCTCAGTAACGTGGGAGAGAAGGACTGAAGCTCCTGTACACACAAAATCTCCCCAAGATCCTGGGGCTCCCAAGGTGTTACAGGATCTGTCTCAATGCTTGGTGCAATAAAACTCAACTGAAAAACTCCTCTACAGAACTCCTGCATTGGAATTGAAGAAGGGTTTGCAGGCTGGAAATTTTGTCCAAGTTTTTTTCTCCTGCTGTGCCAGCTGCTCTAGGAGAAGTTGTGATCTCCTGCAAATCTTTCTCCTCCGAAAAAGTACTGCATGTTGTTTGTTTTGATTGGGGATTTTTCACTTTCAGGACTGATTTGTGCAAGTAAAAATCTTGTTTCTGTTTTAGCAGAAATCTAAGGAGTATAAAATAATTTGTAAATCCCTTTAATTTCTGAAAAAGGAGTTAAATGCTAACAAAGAGGCCACTTTAAAAAGAAAATAAAAAATAAAGTACAGCGTGTGCATAAGTATTTTGCTGACTATGATGAAAATAGGCATATTCTTAAGTGAAACAGGGCCAAAATATCCTCGTTCTCCCTGCTGGAATGTTCAGGGGGGATGGGAGTGCCAAGGGAAGGCTTTTAAACAAAGGTGTGTTAATGAGTAATTCCAGTTTGCAGGCACAGTCTGTTTATGAGAGAGGGAGGCTGGTCCATGATAAACACACTGCAGAGGAACCCTTTGGAATTATTTCATGCTTCCATTGCAAACTTTGTGTAGAATATCAAGAGTGTTAAGATATTACACGCAGCCATCATTGTACATCTTAATATTATAATATTATAATATTATATTATAATTAATAATTATGATGCTGAAACTAAAAGCATAATGCTTAGCATAATTTAAGTTCAAAGCTGAAGACAAAAAGCTGAGAGTTTTATCTTTTGTGCTTCCATTTCTCCTCTCCATCCTACCCCAGGGAGGAGGGAATGGTTTCACTGGGAGCATTAAATTGGAGAAAATCATTCCCAAACCTTGGCATGACCCTCTAAAAAAGTGATGACTGAAATTTTGCTTTTTCTGTTTGTAGTTAAAGGCAGAAGAAGCAGGACTCCATTATCTGAGCAGAGTCTGTTTTTTGTGGAAATTGGTGGTTTCAAAAGCATACAAGGAGTAGGGAGACAGTGGAATTAGGCAATATACAGAAAATTTGCCCATGGATCCCAGAATATTTGCAAAGAGGTTGAAAATCAGTTTCAAATAATCCAATTTTAAAAGTTGTGGTAATGAGCAACTTGGCACTCAGCACCTGTGGAAAGCAGAACTTTCTCACCATGTTTTTTTCTCCCAAGTTTGCTTATGGAAAAGAATGCTTGGAGAGAAGGAAATTTCATCTCTCATTTTTTGGAGGTTTTGTTTGTTCAGTTGGTTTTTTTGGTTGGTTGGTTGGTTTTTTATTTTGTTTTGTTTTGTTTTGTTTCTTAAGTTGTAAGATGCCTCCAGACATAAAAGTTAAACTTTTTAAAAACAGTAGCTTGGTTTACTCATTGTTCTTATGCTGAGAAAGAGAAAATTAATGATAAAAATGGCACTAAAATGGGTCTAGTGACTTGAAAAAGCAGCCTTCTTCAAGGCAGTGAGAGTTGTGAGTGGAGAGAAGGTGATCTCAATGAAACAAATCCTGGAGTCTCTTTACAGAAGGCTGGATTATGTTGAGAATCAAGTGAAGGATGCACTTGAAATGCAAAGGTGCTGCTGGGATATTTGACTGTGGTGCTCTGAGACAAAGTTTGATTAAAAAATGGAGAGAACAGTCAATCC
The DNA here is from genome assembly GCA_009812075.1 of Sialia sialis. Lineage (NCBI taxonomy): Eukaryota > Metazoa > Chordata > Aves > Passeriformes > Turdidae > Sialia > Sialia sialis. The sequence continues at coordinate 25,571,849 of VRYO01001878.1, forward strand.
TCCACAAATGCAGGATTGTGTCCTGCTGCTCCCCACACAATGGCTCCTTCATGGGCTGCCTCCTGCCCCTCTGCTGAGCCCCAGCTCTGACAGCACAGGTATGACTTGGACCCTTGGAAATTTTAAATGTTGGGTTGTTTATTTGTTTTGTTGTTTTTGGTGTTTTTAACACACTTCAGATCTCCTGAGCAACATAGAGGCATAGCTTGTTCTAAACCCAGGATTTTAATATTCCCTTCAAATATAAAGAGGAAAAATCAGTACTTTACTCCCTGAAATACAAATAAAGCATCCTTTGACTACAATTACTGAACCATGGAAAATATTATTTTAAGATGGGTAATCTGATGCAATTTCCATGCTAAACAGCCCTCAAACCCTATGACAGTAATGTGGAAACAGGGCATGTGTGAGGGGGAATTACTGCTCATGATAAAAGCAAAGGAGTGCAGTCAAGCAGCAAGAAAACATGAAATTAATGCATTTCCCTCACTGCTTTAACAAAGCCTGTTTTCTATGGAAGAAGAAAGATCTTCGGACTAGGAAATCTTACTTCTGGGTTAGAAAAAAGCCTCCATCCTACCCAGCAGATTTTCCGAGGATGTATTGTTATATTTTGCCTGAATTCTTCTCTTCTGCTATGAAGGAACTGCTGTCTTAAATGAAAAATTACTACAAGGTTTCAGCTTCCAATGTACAGAAGTTTTATTGTTTCTGTGAAGTTATTGCTTTGGTCTGTGCCAGACACTTAAGCTGTCTGAACACCTGATGCCTGCACTTGCAGGGTCTGCCCTGCAGAGATCTAGCAGAGGTCCCTCATCAGCTGAAGCCACCAGAATTCCACCCTGATGAAGAGGAGCATCTCTGCCTGTGGATTTGGAGCTCTGTTTGCTGTGCATCCAGTGAAAATTGTCCTTCCCAAGTGTTTTGTTGAGGCATCTCAAAGCACAAAATGCTCATTAGTTTTCCCATCCAATATTGGACCTCACTCAATAAATAATGAATCATGGGTGTGCTGTGTTTCTATCCTTTTTCACCTTTACTACTTGCTAATTTTGGAACTTGCAGTTTATAATTACAATGCTGAGCAGGGCTCTTGGCTTGGGAAATGAGAATGTTTTAAAGGGAAGCTTAATAGCTGCATCTTGGTTGAATACACTGTGAGGAGTTGAGTCTGACCTACATTAAAAGCTTAGAGAAACTTTTCATTCTGCAAATGAATAGAGGGCCCTAATGCTGAGAGAAAAGCACATATTAATATCTCTCTAAACCACTGGCATCCACAGAAATAGAATTGGAAGGGGTTTTGTGGGACCTCTCAGTGCTTGCTTCAGGATGTTACTTGGCAGTGCACTTTGTCAGGGTTTGAGGCAATGCCTGCTGCAGTAACCTGCTGTAAACTGGACTAAGCAGACAATTTGATTTGTCCTAAAACATCTCTGGGATGCCAGCAAATTAAAGGCCACTTCTATATATATATGTTTAATTAGTTGCGAAGTAATGTTGGTAAAAGAATAGCTGATAGTTATTTGCAAGAGTTTTCTGATGCTGCATCCGTGAGTTCTGTCTTTTAAGCAGAAGACATCCTTGACACCTCGGTTCAGAGTCTGCATCTATGATATTCTTGTCATGAAAAGGAAGCTTTTGATTAAGGGGAAGACAATTTGAGAATAATTTCCTTTCCTGAGGCTGCACCTACAATCAAAGGAGGATATAAACTATGCAAAACCCCGAGCATGAGAAATTTTGCTCCAGAGCAAGTCAGTGATCTCTTTTTCTTGGGATTTTAAATATTCTCTCAGAGTAAACCATCTATTTGATTATTTTTCCAGTGACTGATACTTAGCTCTGGGAAAGGACAAGCTCATTTTGCAAAAAATGCCTGTGGTTTTGGATGTTGCACATCCCATTGCTAGGGACATGGCCAACTGCAGAAAATGTTACAATTTCATTATATTGGTGAATGCAATATTATTTGTGACATAAAACTGCCTTATTAGGATGTGTATAGAATATATAGAATCATTAAACAAAGTAATTCCCCATTACCTCAGTGAAAAGGAATTAATGAAAGAGCAGAGTTACCAGAAAAGTCTGAAAGGAAATGAATTATGAGGTATCCTGATGTCAGCAGATAGAGCTAAAAGACATTTACATTTGTCATCTGGCTTGTCACCTTCGATAAGTCCTCTCCTTACTCCCTCTGCTTTGCTTATTCGATCTATGGCATCCCATTCAATTTCTCCCTGCCTTCCTCACATGTGCTTATTCCTCCCAAGCACAAAGCAGGGGAATGGGTGTTTCTGAATATTTACTAAACTGGAAAATGAAAGTCTATTCAACTGGAATAGTAATATTCCAGTCTTTCATCTAAAAGGGCTAAAAACAATAGCCAAAAAAACCCCAACATATTTTCTGTTTTAACACTACTTGTCAATCTGTTGTAGGTGATGCTTCTTTGGGTTCACTCTCTCTCTCTCTCTCTTTTTTTTCTTTTTTTTTCCCTTAAAAAGTAGCCAATTTGTCAAACAAAATACCAAAACTATGAAACCTAAAAGAACATTTCCTTTTGAAATTCTTACATATTTCAATATTTTATAATGGCATTCTTCCTTGAAAAAAATATTGACCATAATTGGGCTTTAAATGCTTCTCAGTGTAACTTGAATTCATGAAAATATAATTTTTTTCAGTGAATTTACTGTCCATAGAAAATTTGTGAGCATGCCTACATACAAACAATGAGTAGCAATATACTGTTGCTCCTATTGATGTTGTATGATTTGGTTTAAAATTTACACTGTCTTGTTAAAGTAATTTCAAATTATGCTCTGATTTCAATAAATGCTCCAAGTGCTTCTGATAAACAGTGCATTGTCTGCAATAAACTTTGGAATTTGAAGCCTTTGGATTTAAGAGGGACATTCTAATTAATTCAATGTTAGATTTATCTGTATACCACATGGAAATACTTTCCATCTCTTGAAATTACTGATCTAAAGGCTATTAAATAACAAAGTATATAATCTTGCAAGATCTCTGTCCTGTTGAATAGGAGAAACACTATTTGCTCTCTTGAGGGTTTGTTTCACAGCCCATTTCAGGTTCAGCTCAAATTTTGCCCTTGAACATAAATGCTGCTCACCATTTGGCTGTACACCTTGGTTTTATTTATCTGAGTTCTGGTGGGGCAACTCCTTGTTTCAGAGGAGCTGAAGCAGCACCTGAAAAGTCATGTGCATCTGGGTTGTGCATTTCTTCTGGTGGTCAAGGACACCAGGCACCAGATTCCATCTCATTTAATAATGGAAACACCACAGGTGTTGGCCAGTCAGGCACCTCCCAGTGGGTGCTATGTGGGGAACAAGTCAGTGGATCAGATTCTCCTCTCCCAGCAGCTCTGAAGTTCTGTGAGGGTCTGCAGTGTGACCTTGGGCTCGGCTCTCTGGCAGTTTCTCTGAGCACAGAGCCATCCTAGAGGTGAGGCTGTTAAACAGTACAAAGTACAAAAAAGCCTTCAAGGCACCTGTCAAGTAAACCTGTCTCTAAATTTCCCACAGTCTGGAATGAGGGCTAAAAATTACCGGGGGGAAGAATGTGGTAGGCTTTGTTTCAGACAGAAATTCTTTCTCTCCATCTACCAAAACTGTACAAAAGTGTTTGAATTTTCAGCCTTAGTCAAAAATATAATAAGTGCACACTTGTAATGGATTTATAATTTAGCCATTAGACATCCTGAAGATGTTGATTGAGATCTGGGAAAGGCAGAACACTATGGTTATGGCTCTGGGGTCATCTGTGAGTGCTACAGGCAGCCACCCAGACTGAGGGTCAAAGTGCTACCAGCCTGTTCCCAACCTGAGCTTGTCCAGAGAGCATCCAGAAGGATAAAGAGCTTAATTTTCATGAAGAGGAAAGTAAAGCTTTGGGTGTGACTGGGGATGTTCATAGGAAACAATAGAGCAAGCTGGAAGAAGCTTATATGAATGCTAAGGGGAGAAAATAGGATAATGGGGAAGAGAAGTAAAACTGTGATGCACAGTTGAAATGGATATGTAAAACATATGGATATACACAAAATGGATTGGAAGCCTATGGGGTGGGAATGAAAGAACTATAAGAAATGCTACACCGGGGAGAAATTATTGTGGACAATTGAAAAACCGAGAATGGGGAACTTGTGGTAAAAAATGGATGGGTCTGCGCTGTCACGGGACTGCAGTGTATTCCAGTTTGTGAGGGGAAATGCTGAGGTGACTCAGAGGTGACAGCAAGAATTTCAGAGGGGAGAAATGCTGGAATTCCCTGGCATCACCTGGATAGCACAGAATGAATATTTTGGGGGTAAAGTTGAAGAGTTTTATTCCCACTGGACTGGGAACAAAAGATGTGGTAATCTATGAAGGATATGATTTTTTGGTGGGAAAATCTAAGGTGATCTCTAGAAGTGAAAATTGTTTTTGAGAAAAGGCAGGAAAAGTCTGAGGTAATTTGGGGAAGCCAAGCAGAGAAAATTTTGTGATAAAACCTAAGGTAATTTTTAAGGGCTAGAAAGAAATTTTTATTGAGGTAAAATCTTAGGTAATCTGCAAGGGATTGAATTAATATTTTTGAGGCAAAATCTGAGGAAATCTGTACAGGACAAATAGGGAACATCTGTGAGGGAAAATATGAGGGGAATCAGAGGGGACAAAAAGGACATTTTGGAGGTAAAATCTGAAGTAATCATAAGTGGCATTTTGGGGCTTAATTGAGAGGTCATCTATAGGTGCATATGGGGATGTTATGAAAGGAAAACCTGAGGTAATCTCAATGGAATAGAACATTTTGGAAGGAAAATCAGAGTTAATCTGTAAGGATCACAATAAACACTGAGGGAGAGGTGGGTGCCCTCTGTGATGCTGAGGAGATGTGGGGGCCAGTGAGGGAATATGAGTGTTACTGAGAGGAGCTAAATGTGAAGGCCAAAATTGGGCAAGAAAATAGATTTCTATTGTCAGACAGATAGAGAAATTCTACTGTCATACAGCTACAGAGCAGGTGATTATTTATTCAGCACTGGGAGTAAACTGGATCTCTCCACCAAAAATTCACCCAGTCTTCTTTAGCCTTCAGTTACATTTTAAAACTCCTTCCATGCAACATCAAATATAATGCCATTTATTTAGCATACTCATATTTGCATAAAGCTGTGTCATCAGTTTGTTGCTTTTGTGCATGTGTCAGTTCCTTCTGTGGTGGTTGTCAGTACTCTGGTGGTCTTTTGAGAAAAACTTCGGTAGCCGTCCTCACGTTTGAACTTTTTACCTCTATCTTCAGTGCGTGCCTGGTGCTTCTTTTTTTTCAGCCGAATTTGTTTTTAGGTAGTTTTGCCATTTGCAACTTCTGTTAAAACTTCTGTCTTACTCTTGATGGTGCTTGTTCTCCCACGGGCTTTGCTACCTTGCTTATTTCCGATGCACATCTAGTTGCAGTATCACCGGTGGTTAACCTTTTGTTACATCCAGTTTAGGATTCAGATGCCACTTGTGTTCCTCTGAAGGGGAATATGAGAGTCATTTGAGAGGAGGAAGGTGCTTCATGTTCCTCTGAGGAGATATGAGTGTCACTGAAGGGGTGGCAAGTGCCCTGTGTGTTGCTGAGAGGGCATGAGGGTCACTGAAGAATGGTGTGTGTCCTGTTCAGAGGAGCTGGAGCTTCTCAGCTCTGAGTGTGTCATCATCCATCGGCAGAAGCCGTGGGATGACGAGGCAAGAGTGGCAGTGGCTTCGAGCTCCAGGGTGGAACAGCGAGGCGAGAGGGAGCTTGGAGCTGAAGAGGGGGCAGGAGGGCTTTCCTGGCATGGCCACCTTTGGGTGCTGCAGCTGGCTTTGTGCTGGGCAGCATCCCTGGAAGCAGGGCTGGGTCTTTGGGGCTGTTGTGCTCCTTTGGCTGTCCGGAGAGAGGGGCAACCCTGTAAGAAGGGTGAGAGCCCCTGTCTCTGCACCTGAGGGCAGAAATGAAGCCCTGTTGGTCTCCAGCCCAGTCACCCACACTGTCAGCGTGACCCCGTACTCAGGATGCATCACAGCCTTTGTGCCACCCCTAAAACACCTCAGCAAATCGAGGCCCCTGTGTGCCCCCCACAATGTTGCAGGGACAGGTCTGATGATTTCCTTACCCACTCAGTGTTAGGGATGGCTCCCTAGAGCAGCTTGGCCACACAGAGCTTGCTCCCTCTTCTGGGACTGTCTCCCACTCCCTTGGCTTCCCCTTAACTGGTGTGAGTGAGCAATTGCGTCTGTCTCCCTTTAGCTCGCCTTTAAAAAGAGAGCAGTGGAGCTTAGACTTCCCAGGAGAAAGAGGAGCTCTGTGCAGCCACAGGGAGGTCCTTAAAAATGCATGGGTGTAGAGAAAGCTCCTGGCCTTGCCCCTGCTTTCCGAGGGCGGTGCAAAGCCGCTCACTGGTAGTATGGGCACTGTGACCTGCCTGCAGCCAGGGCTGGGTCTGAGCCTACGCGGCCAGCCCTGCTGGTGACCTGGCAGCATGCTGGTGTCATGACCTTCTGGAGCCATCTGTCCCCAGGAACAGCCCCAGGTCCCTGTAAGCAGGGCTGGGGAGGCTGCCTTAGCCAGGTGACAGGAACGAGCGCTCCTGGGCCCTTGCGAGGGTGCAGGTTGAAGAAGCGCTGTGCCGCAGGGTGCAGTCTTGCCTTTGGCGCTGCTTTAGGCTGGTGACTTGTTGAGGAGGCTCCTGGGCTCCTGCAGATGGATTTGTTGTTGTGCTGCACTGAGGCTGAGCTCTGGCTGGCCCCATAAGCGGGGCTGTGTGCATCCCCTGGCCTCGGTGGTTGGAGGGACCCCCTGTAATCAGGCGGGGATCCCTGGCCCCAGTCTTTCAGAGGTGTGGGACCAGGAGTCATGGAGCCAGTTGTGTGCCCTCCCTGTCCTCGGGACTGAGGTCCCAGCCCCTCATCTTTACACTGTGATCCCGAGTGCCTGACTGTTGAGTCTGGTTCCTGTTGCCATGGGGCAAGGCCGAGCTCCATGGCTCCCTGGGTGTGGACAGGCCTGTAAGCAGGCTGTGAGTCTGGGATCCTTTGTGCTCCCTTCAGCTGGCAACCTGTGTTGGGCGCCCTCTCCGTTAGTGGGTAGTGGCCCAGAATTGGAGAGAAAGAGCCTCCGTAGGCCTTGGGGTCCAGGGCTGCCCTGTTAGTCAGGGCCAGGGCTCTGGAGTCCCCATGCACTCTGCAGTCCAGGCAGCAGCTTGAACCCCCTGTAAGCAGGGCTGCAGCCTCTTGTCTCCTGCTTTGCACGCCCAGCTTCATTTGCCCAGAGGGCCTTGCTCCCAGCAGCGTGTGAAACTGCTCCAGATGTCACGATGGTGAGTCGAGCTGAAGTTGGAGGCTTTTGGGCAGCTGGAGGCAGGGGGTCTGTGGGTGGTGGCTCGAGGATCTTGCTGTGAGGCTGTTGGGTCACAGTTTCCTTCAGGAGCTGGAGCTCCTCAGGCCTGAGCGTGTCGTCATCCATTGGCAAGCTGAGGGACAGCAAGGTAAGCGAGCAAGACCAGCAGCAGCTGGTAAGAGCAGCAGGGATTGCTGGCAGATCTGGGAAGAATCCAGTGTCTCTACTGGGACATAAGGATTCTGGCAGCTGAGATTGCTGCAGGGAGGCAGCCGCTCTTTGGTCTTCCTGATGGGGTATGGGATACAAAGGTAGCGTACCTGAACTTGCACTCTGGCCACAGTCCTGCCCACCCTCTTCCCCTCTTCCTAGTTCTTCCATCATCTCCTCTGGCCAGGAGCCCCCTTCCCTGGCTTGTCAACAGCCTGTACAGCAAAACCTCCCTGCCTCATAGTGGCCTGGGATCTGCTGGAGAACCTATGGAGATGATAAGGTGGTGTATCAGGCACTGAATGCCACATCTGGCTCTTCCCCAGCCGCACCTCAGGCTTTTTTTTTGCTCATTTACCCAGCAATGATCTCATCAGCTGCAGCTTCCACCAAGGCTTCTGAACAGGAGAAGGGGTTAAAGGGGAACAAGATACAGTATCAAATCTTTCAGGATTTTTGTCAGGCTGCAGATCTATTCCTGCTCCCTGGGAGAGTAAAACAACAGTCTGGGAGGAAAAAGAATGCCTCCATGTCCTTCTGTAAGCTAATGAGGTGTGATGAAGGCACTGCCAACCCAGCCTCTTCTAAACAAGTATAAAAGCAAAATTAGGAGAGTGGAGGGCTGTAAACGTGGCACAGCTGGTCAGCTGCCTCTCCTTTTGCTCAGGTTTACCACTGCCATTGCCATTCTGGCTGGATGTCATTTTTCTGCCCTGCACCTCTGTAGTTCCTGTGACTAACATAGCCTGAAACATGAAGGCAGAGCCCTGGAAACGGTGAATACAAACCCCACATGGGCTTTGCTGGGCTGGTGCTCCCAGCCCCCGGTGAATCAAGGGGGAGGTAATGTCTGGGTTGCTGCCCTCTCTCCAGGGGTGGCTTACCCTTCCTCCCGCCGTCCTTTTCCTCCTCCCACGTTTCTGGCTCTGCCCGGTGAGAGCTGCTGGGAAAGCAGCACAAGAGGGTCCATTCAGTTCTCACTTCTGCAAGAAGAGCAAACACCGGTGCAGGAGCTCGTCAGTTGCTAGACAGGCCAGGGGACACTTTGCTCTCTTCGACACATCTTGAAGTCCAGGTACGGCAAACTCCAGGTATGTGAACCCTCCAGGTGTGAGGGAGGGAGTAGTGGCACGATGTCAGTGCTCCAGGCACAGCATGGGGACTGAGTTTAGGGACATTATATTGGTGACACTGGGTGTGCAGGAGAGTGCTGCCCCAGTGTGTGTGCTTGTGGGCTGCAGCAGGACTAGATGGGGTGACAGCAGGAGGGCAGTGTTGGGGCATGGGACCACAGGGGATAATGAGCTACAATGGGTTTGGGGCTGTGCAGTACGGTGGCTCCACAAGTTTGAGCCTTGCAGACCCTTCTGGTGCTGTCTCAAAGCTTAGTGGGATGTATTGGTCCTATCTGCAGCCTGCTGCCTCCTCTGTGTTTCTCCCAGCTTTGGCCTCTCTCTGGTACCTTCGCCCCAGGGACTCACTCCTGCCCAGCCAAAACCAACCTTTCCTTCCTGCAGCTAAACAGTGGAGTTCTATTCCAAACACTGCTATGCATAACTCAGGAAGGAAGCACGGAGCTTGCAGTGCAGTAGGCAGAGAGCTGAGAGGCAGATGACCAGGATGGTGGAGACATGGGGCATTTGCCATTTAAAGAAGGGTAGCAGCTCAGAAGCCTGTGTGATCACATTCCCTGGGTGACTACATCTGCTTGCCTTACAAAAGCAATTGTAGGAGAGATACTGATTGCCCTCACAGACCAAGGCAATCCAAAGTTAGTGATATTTGAATAAAATGCAGGGGTGGGGTGGGGTGGGTGTCTGTTTCAAGCCTGCTCCTTGTGAGTGACCTGCTAGCTGCGACCTTTACTTTTCATTCCTCTCTTTCTTCCACTCTTCCTCATTTATAACTTGCGAAATCATAGTGTGAGAGCAAGAGAGAGAGACCTGCCCCACTAGGTGATAGCAGCAGCTCTCTTGGCACATGGGGTGCCAAGCAGGTGATGCTGTTTGGGGATGGGAACCTGGCCTCTCTCCTGGCCTTACTGCTGTCTCTCCCCCAGTCACAGGTGCCCTCCAACATGGGGCCATCCTGGGTGCTCCTCCTGCTTGCAGTGGCCCTGGGGGCAACAGCTGCTGCCCGCTGCCCTGCACCCTGTGTCTGCGATAACCTCCGTGCCCATGTCCTGTGTCTCAATGGGAGCCTGACTGCCATCCCTGACACCATCCCAGAGGTGGGAAAGAGGAAGAAAGGTCGAGGGATGGAGAGAGAAGATAGGTATGGCAGCCCTGGGTTAACTCAATGTTTTATTTGTGTGACCAACAGCTCACCAGAGAACTAGACCTTCGGGGCAACAGTTTCATGGTCATCCCAGCCAGAGCCTTCCTTACCACCCCCTACCTGACACACTTAGACCTGCAGCGCTGCAAGGTGGAGAGGCTGGAGGAAGGAGCTTTCCGGGGTCTGGGGAGGCTTGTCTACCTCAACCTGGCCTCCAATGGCATCGTCCTCCTCTACCAGGAGTCCCTGGATGGGCTCTCCTCCCTCCAGCAGCTCATTCTGGAGGGCAATCGCATTGAGGAGATACAGCCGGGTGCTTTTGGTCATCTGGGGTCCCTCACTGTCCTCGACCTGAGGGCAAATGCCTTGGTCTACCTCCCAGACATGGTTTTCCAGGGTCTGCAGGTTCTTAGATGGCTCCGGCTGTCCCACAATGCTCTCCATGTGCTGGGTAGTGAGGCCTTTGCTGCTCTCCCTGCCCTGCGCAGGCTGAGCCTGGACCACAATGAGCTGCAGGCACTGCCTGGTGAGGCCCTGGCCAGGCTGGATGGGGCTACTTGGCTAGACCTGGGCCACAACCCCATGACCTACGTGGCTGAGGAAGCCCTGGCTATGGCCTCGCTGAGGCACCTCTTCCTGGACCACGCCTCCCTTCAGGATGTGGCGCCTGATGCCTTTGCCCGCAGTCCCCAGCTCCGTATTCTGGACCTCCGGGAAAACCAGCTGCAGGGGTTGCCACCCCTAGCTGGGGTGGGGGGGCTGGTAAGGGTCAGCCTGGATGGGAACCCTCTGCTCTGTTCCTGCCTCCTGCGCCCCTTCCACAAGTGGCTGGCAAGGGCACGGGTGCATGCTGAGGGGGCCTGTGCTGCACCTCCTACCCTCCGTGGCCGGTCCCTCGACTCCCTGAAGTCCCCTGAGATGAGATGCAGTCGCCTCCGGCCACCCCCTAGTCCCACAGCACCGCCACAGCAACCAAGGGCAGTTGGGAAAAGGCAGTGCCCCCGGGGATGTGTCTGCTCCCTCGATTTCCATCATGGGTCCTGCGAGAACAGGAACCTGCAGGAGATCCCTCGGGCCTTCCCTGAAGACACCCGCCTTCTCGACCTGCGCCAAAACCCCTTCAGGACAGTGCCACCGGATGCCTTCCCTGGCCTGAAGGAGCTGGTGTCGCTCCACCTGCAGAGGTGCAACATCAGGGTGCTGCACCCTGGGGCACTGAGGGGGCTTGAGAGCCTGGTCTACCTGTACCTCACTGACAACCACCTCTCCACCCTGGCGGCTGCTGCCTTTGAAGGGGCCCCGCAGCTGGCCTACCTCGACCTGGACCACAATGCCTTCACCCATGTGCCTGCAGGCACCTTCCAGTTCCTGCCCAATCTGATCTCCCTCCATCTGCAGCACAACGCCATCGGGGAACTGGCAGAGGGTGACCTGGCCGGAGCCAGGGCGCTCCGCTGGCTCTACCTAGCTGGGAATGCCATCGGGCACATTGCCCCTGCTGCCCTGGCTCCCACCAAGATGCTGGAAAAACTGCAGCTAGAAGGAAACCACCTATCGGAGGTGCCCACAGCAGCCCTGTGGGGCCTGCCTGCCCTGAGTGAGTTGAGGCTGTCCCAAAACCCCATCAAGCACATAGGGGACAATGTCTTCCTGCCAGTGGCCTCCAGCCTGCAGCACCTCTACCTGGACAACATGGGCCTGGAGTGGGTGAGTGTTTTATAGGACTCCCAAGGGGCAGTGGCACCACAGGGCATATTACAAGTTCTGCTGCCCAGGGCTGGTGGACCCTAAAGGGGCCAAACAGACCTCACCAAAATTCCCAAGCCTTCAGGAGATGTTCCATAGCCTGGCTGGGAAGCCACATTTCTTCAGGCTCAGCTGCAGCACTGCCTTGCTTCAACCTTACTCCTGGCTCCCGTAGGAGAAACTTACTCCCTTCAGTCCTTAAACACCCAGTTTCATTGGGGTCCAGATCATTCACTTCCTTCCCCCAGCTCTGGCCAGATTTCTCTTTCTCTTATTATAGGCTGTCCTGCAGGACTCTTCACTGCTATCACTCTGAATATTTCCATCCTCTCAAGGAAGAGGTGCTTTCAGCACCCTCATAGAAACTGTGCATCTTAACAGCACCTAGGTCTCACTCTGAGACCTCCTGCATGTGACCTTCTTTCTAAGAAGACTGAAGAGGAGTCTAATGAGTTCATTAACGTGATTGAAACTGCTTGAATTAATTAACAGTACCCCCTGTTTAAAGCAGCTTTTCCGTGTGGCTGCCAGGTTCAGGACAGGTTGTCAGGCCCCTCCAGGGTGATCAGAAGTGCAGGGTCAGAGATCTGCTCCCCTGCCTTGATCAGCATGCCCGACTTATCCCTCTTCCATTGCAGATTTCCCCCCATGCCTTCACTGGCCTTGGTCCCAAGATCAGAAGCCTCTACCTGGAGAGCAACAAAATGAATAACATACCTGACATGAGCAACTTCACAGGGTTGGAGATCCTCAACCTGCAGGATGTGCCTTTCCACTGCGACTGCCAGCTCCTTCCGCTGCGCAGGTGAGTGATACAAGGGGGCAAGAGCCTCAGGGATCTGCCTGGGGGAGCAGCTGGACCTCCCATGCTGAAGGGCACAAGCTCACAGCACACTGGACATTTTTTGTCTTTTCCAGTGTTGGTGAGATGTAGCACACATCTGTGTGCAAGGATGGAAGCTGCCTGGGCTTTCTGGGTGTAGAGAAAGCAGCCACAAACTGGGGTGGGCAAATATTCAATATTCAGAGGTCACCCAGGTGACCTGGCCTTACTTTGACGTGATCATCCTCTTATGGGTGTAGACTTTTGCCCTTCCTTTTGCCCTGCCTCATTCCTTTCCTTGATCTTCTGCCACATTTCCAGGTGGATCAACAAACTCAACCTCCGCGTAGGGGCCACCTGTGGGTCCCCTGCAGAAGCCAAGGGGCTGAAAGTGAAGCTTTCCACAACTTTCCAAACTTGTCCTGGCTGGGGACAAGGCAAGGCTGGGGAGACCAATCCTAACAAGACTAAGGCTGCAAGCAAGTCCAGCAAGAAAAAGAGGTCGAGAAAATCTCCAGCCAGAGGCTTCAGTGAGAGAGAGCTTAGGGATTCTTAAAGTGTGTAGGAATGTGCTGGACACAACAGGGCCATACCTGCAGTCTGGTTAGAGAAGTTTTTATAGATTTGTCCCCACCATGGAAACATGAATGTTGCCCAAGGTGCAAAGGAGAGCCTGGTGCCACCAAAACAATGCTGATTTGCCAAAGATGCAGGGTTTGGTTTCGCAGGACACAGAGGTACATTCCATAGGGTCTGCTGCATCCTTTGGTGATGCAAACAGTGAAGCCAAATACTTGCTTTTTCTTTCCAAAGCTTCCTCCAGCCATGTGGAAAAACTATTATCCATAAATTTGGTTTTGTTTTTGAGAGCACTTTCACAGCTTCTAAAATCATAGAAGAACCCTGAGTAGGACTGCAACCAGCACCATCCAGTAAGGCCCTGCACTGGCACAAATCATATGCCTGAAAGCTTAAAAATTATTAGTCAAAATATTGCCTTAATTCCCAGCAGTTCCTCAGAATTAAAACATGGAAGCCTTTTTATTTCCTGCAGAATTTGATCAGTGATCCGTAAGTGATCCCATGATAAGGAATGTGCTCAACCTATTCCACATGACTGCATAGGTTGGGACCTATGAAGTTTGTTTAAATTGAAAAGGCTTCAAAAGACAAATTTATAGGTAAAGATATGTTTTGACTAATTGCATTTTGGTGGCCTTTTGGAAAGTAATAGGCAAGCCTTGGGCCTCTTCCTGAAGTCGGTCACGGGGCCTTAGGGTACAGATTGTAGATTAAATTTACAGTACAACTGTTAAAAAAATTAAAAACTCAAACCGTGGTCCAAGTCCTCTGCAGTTCTTGGTTCAAAAGCAAGAAATGACAGAAGCAAATGCATAGTGCAGATGAACATCTGGTTTTGAGGCTGATGCCATGAAGAAGGTTTTGGCTTTTGTGACAATAGTGTGTGTTTTAATGATTGTAACGTATTAGGGTGGGTGTGCTTTAACGATTTTATCATGTTAGGTGGATGGGATCCACCTGTCTATAAAGGGTAAGAGAATTTTTGGAAGCAGCCTGCCTAATTTGGTGAGATGAGCTTTAAACTAAAAAAAATCAGTGCAGATGAGGTCCAAAGACCCATGACTTCCTCTGGGGAGTAGGTCATACCAATCAGTGCAGTGAAAGGTGTTCCTTGACTGTTCCTCAAGGGGAGCATCAAAGAGCTACCACTGAAGGTGTTTATGGTAGTGGTAAATCTTCCTAAACTCCTTCTTGGGTAATCCAATTGCTTGATTAAACCAGATGTGAGGGGGACAATTTCAGGTTCATCCCTGTGGGATGGTACGAAAAGGTTAGAGGGACAGGGTGCTAGCAAGTCTCTATTGAAAACTTGACTTGAAAAGGTAGCAGATACAGGAGAACACACCTGGAGTCTTACAGAGGTGACCCAGGGACTCCTGAGGTAACAGAAGCCAACAGGGATACAGCAGGGAAATACCGCAAAAGAATGAAGGACTATTCCTCTAGGAAGGTGATGCAGCCAACAGCCTGGCCAAGGTGCCTTTACACCAATGCACACAGCATGGGCAGCAAACCAAAAGAGGGGCTGGAAGGCAACATGCTGAAATTATGACCTTGCTGTCATTACTGAAACTTGGTGGCACAAATTGTGTGACTGGAGTGTGACTATC
>VRYO01001878.1:25587479-25671917 GCA_009812075.1 Sialia sialis
TGGGGATACAGGTGGATGAGAGGCTGGACATGACCCAGCAATGTGCACTCACAGCCCAGAAAGCTAATCAAGAAATGAGTGAAAGCATCAAAAGCAGCATGGCCAGCAGGATGAGGGAGGGGATTCTCCCCCTCTGCTGTGGTGAGACCCCACCTGCAGTGCTGCATTCCAGCTCCGTGATCCTCTGCACAAAAAGGATAAAGGCCTGTCGGAGCAAGTCCAGAAGAGACTAGCAAAATTATTAAAGGGATGGAGCACCTCTCCTCTGAGGAAATCCTGATACAACTGGGCTTGTTCACTCTGAAAAAGAGAAGGCTTCAAGCTAACTGCTACTGCAGTCTCCTGCCATCTGAAGGAAACATACAGGCAAGATGGGACAAGACCATTTACAAGAGCATGTAGTTTTATAAGAGTACAAGGAGAACGGGTTCAAACTAAAAAACAGTAGTTTTAGATTACGTGTTAGGAAAAAATTCTTTATTGTAAGGGTGGTGAGGCACTGGAACAGGTTGCCCAGGGAAGCTGTAGATGCCTCATCCCTGGAAGTATTCAAGGACAGGTCAGATGGGGCTCTGGGCAACCTGGTCTAGTGTAAGGTGTCTCTACTCACAGCAGGGGTATTGAAACTAGGTGAGGATCTTGAGATCTTTAAGGTCCTCTTCCAACCCAAATCATTCTATGATTCTATGAAAAAAAGATCTCACTTCTTCAGCAGGCATCATCATCTCTCTTTTTGTTTCTTCACCTCTTTCCACTCTTCCTGTCCTGATTTTCTTGGGGTTTGCACCCCATGGACCAGACAGCACAGCACCAAAGTCTTATGGGGGCAGCTCCTTTCCTGATTTGTCCTGTACTCATCATGTTGGACAGCAGCTTGTCACCTCCAGCCACAGCCAAGAACCCAACATGGCCTTTTGTGCTCCAGCAGCCCCTTTCCCTGTTTTGAGCTCCTGCTCCATAAGATGCCTTCAAAATCAGGCATGCACAACCACAGCAGCCACCCTGGTCATGCTCCTCAGCATGCTTGCAGTCTTCCTGCTGTTTCCCAGGGCTTAATATTACAAGTTTGGGGGAAATTTTCTTGCACACCAGGAAAGCACAGTTATGATGCTGCAGGGTGGTCTGCTTTAAAAAGGGAAGGCCCTTTTGGTCCACTGTTTCCCTTTGCCAGGACCTTCCCTGAAGAGCCACAAGATGAAGCTGCTGTGGGCAGCTAGGGAATGCTCCGAATCAGTCTGTGTCCTCCTGCTTTATGCTGCTGATGGGAACAGGAAGCTCTGTCTCTCCAAATTCTGCATCTGAAGGATCAATGGTTTCTTCTTTCACCCGCACAGCAATGACTAGCAAGAGATAGAGAGAGGGAAAAATAAGTACATAAAATCAACCCATATGGACTTGCATTGTCTACAGCACCTCCAAACCAGCTCTGTCAATGCAGGTACTCAAAATGCCACAGGCCCTGGGAGCTGTCCACTTCCTGAGGATCCCTCACCATAGGCAGCCCTGTCATGCCACTGCAAATCTATCCACGGTCACATCAGCAATCAGGATGGGACTAAACCCTGGCAGCATTCAGCTGCTGGCTCCCAAAAACAGCTCCTAAGGGCAGAAAAGCTGGTGTGGACCATTTTCAATCTGCCTGTGTTCAACTTAAATGAACAGAAGGGACCTTCATGACTCTCCAATCCCCACTTCACCATCCTCCGTCCCCCTATCCACTAGGGTTGGCAGGTGACCCAGCTGCTCTTCTGGTCACCACAGCACAAGAGACTGTGTTCACAACCTGCAACAGCCCTTATGGGGATTGGGATGTGACAGCCACCTCTGACATATCCACTTTGTCTCTCCTCCCTGACCTCACACAATCAGAATGCTCAGCAGGGCGGCCAGGCCCTCAACAGGCATTAGCAGCATTGAGGTATTGAGCAGTACTGGTCCCACCAAACCTTCTTGGGAGGCAAACCCTTCCAGGGAAAGCAAATGTTTTCTACTCTCTGGAGTCTCTCTGGGAAGGACATTTGACATGCTGCTGCCTTTTCCTGCCTGTGGGGGCATCCATGACTTAGTGGCCAAGTGGATGTACAGGGAGAAGGTGGATGGGGCTGCAGGGTAGAGTAACTCATTCCCTTACTCTCATCAGGTGCTGGTTCTGGCAAAGCATGGCTGGCAGCTTTTGCTTCTCGTTTTGAATTCGTGGCAGAAGGCTTCTTGACAGTCTGCTTGACACTGCGGGCTTTGGCAGGTAACTTTTTTCCTTAACAAAGAGAGATAACAGAGTATGAGCAAAAGTGTGCTTTCTCTTCCCCTGGAAAATCAGCAACCCTGCTCCTCTGAGAAACCACACAACCAGCACAACCAAACAGAAAGCTACATGGTCATTAGCTGCCAACTAGCTAGGCAACAGAAATTGCCTACTGGAGAAAAATTCTATAGTCATCATCTCAAAATATGCTCCTTCATGCTCTCCTTCATTAAAGGCAAGGCCCTTCAGCACGTGTTTAACTTCCAAGGAGCAGGTCCTCTTGGAATCAGTGTGGAGTCAGCTCTGCTTACCTGTCTGGGTCTAGTCCTAGGTAATGCACATTATTTGCTGCAAGGTGCAGGCATTGTAACCGTAATGTTCTGGTTTTTAGCTGACCTTTTCATTTAGGTTTAAAATATTTATATTCTTTTGATTTCCTTTCCCCTCCACTCCCCAGGAAGAAATTTTTTGTCTGTCTACATGATTTGCCACAGTTACTCTAATAATGACAACAACAATGACAAGATGAAACAATGAAGTGATTTTTCCTGGCCTCTTCAGCCATCTTAAGGCCTTCTTTCCCTCAGCACAAAGGAAGGCTGCTCTCCAGCTACCCTCCAGCTGCAGCAAACATCTCCCTCTAACCATGGATAGGGAAAGCAGCACAACCTCACACCTGGAAGCAAGTGCCATATGTACCTCAGCCAACAGAAAACAGACTGCAAAACAGATCCTTCCCACACACAGCTCTCTGCTCTTTAGGTAACAGGGCAGGTAAGAAAGATGAAGCTGTGTAGGCAAACCCACAGCTGACTGAGAGCATCCACAGCAACACAAGGCCTCTCTCTCCTGCTCTGATGGGACATGGACAGGGTTCCTCTAACTGGGCCCAGCCTGCGAGCGAGCGGGAGGGCACTAATCAAACATCACTCACTCTTCTTTCCATAGGGTTTCTTCTTCTTCTTGGGCACCTCCTTGGCCTTCGCTGCAGTTGTGGGCTCTGTCATGGAGACGAGAGGGAAACGAAAGCCAAGTCCCATAACCAGTAGGTAACTGGGATGAAGTGACATAAGCGAGAAACAGATACACCCGCCCCCCAAGCCAAAGCCCTCTTCCCAAGACAACCAGGGGAAAGCAAGGCTCTAGGTGCAGTTTTCTCTCTGTGCTTCCAGGTGAGGGCCCAGGGTGGCAGGCTGGGGCAGCACAGGGGAGAGAGGCCCAATACAGACTTGGCAGGGGCAGTAAAGAAACAAGGTTCATAGTCTGGGACAAGAAGGAAAACATCTGCAAAGGTGAGGCAGTGGCCTCCCTGTGACAAGGGAAGGAATGAACTCTTGAGAGGATGCTCTTACCTTTTACAGACAGAGTCAGAGATTTGATGAAAAAAGGGAGCATGGGATGAGCTCCTGCAACTATCTGGCTAAGGTTATAGAGATGCTCAATAAAAGGGAGCTGTGTAGGGATAGGACCACCTGGAACTCTACCCAACTTCCTCAGGAGCAATTAATTCTCTGTTGGTGTGGAGGAACAGAGCCAATCTCAAAACCCAAGCTGTTTTCTCCCCATCAGGCTCCTCCCTCTGCCAGCTGCTAAAATGTGGCAACAGAGGAAAATTTGTGGTAGCCAGTGCAAATCAAGGAGGCCATTTGCTTCTCCCTACAAGGCCCAAAACTCAAAGGAGCCACTCACACAGCAGGAGGAAGGAAATCTTTATCTCTAGCATTAAAATTCACAGCAAAATTTTTAGTCACCTGGAACCACTGGTGGTTGAAGCTGGTAGCCTGTCAGCTCACACCATCCCACAGGATAAATGTCTGGAGACTCGCAGTCCACCCACTGGTCATACTCATTGTCCCAGCCATCAAAATGGATGCTAAGGAGACGCTGGACTACACGCTTCACCGTGGCCACACAGATGAGCCGGGGTTCCATCAGGTCCACTGCCTCCACCTTCATGCCTGCCTTGAAGCCATGGTTTAGACAGTCCTGGGTGCATAAAAAATGAAAACATGAAAAAAGAGAAGCCAAGGCCATTGCACTCAGTCCAAACCCTTATCTGGCCAACACTGCGCTCACACAGACTGGCCTCCAGCCTAAAGCAAGCAGGCAGACAACAAGCCCACAGGTCCAAAAACAGATCCAAGGCCAGCTGTGTCCTCAGTCAGCCCAGCCATTGGAAGCAAGACCCTGATGTGTGGGGAGCAGCAGCTCAGGTGCACACAGTCAAACAATTACCTGACATACCCCTGGGAAATCAGAAAGACCAGCACAGGCCCAGGTGCTGCAGCAGTTTTGTTGATGTGTAACAGCTCCCACCCTCCACCCAACATGCCAGCCACACATCCACAGGCAATGAGCAATGCAGAGCCCACCAGGAGCCTGGAGCTCACAGAAACACTAGAGAATCACAGGTGACAATCAGAGGGACCCACAAAGGCAGGACACTGATGTCTCAACTTGGAGAGCATGTATTCCTGGGCCTTTGAGCTCTCTTCAAAGTGCTGACATTCAACAAACTGCAGCCCAGCAGAGAGTGCATATATTATATATACTGCATATTGTCTATCCTGACTTCAGGAAGGCTTTTGACACTGTTGGCCATAGGAATCTCAAAGAAGATGACTGGACTATACAGGCTGGATGCAGAGACAACAAAATAGACTGAAAATTGGCTGAGTGACTGGGCCCAGAGGATGGTTATGAGCGGCATGAAGTCTAGTTGGAGGCTAGTAATTAGCAGTGTATTCCAGGGGTCATTACTGGATCCAATCCTATTTAACATCTTCACTAACTATCCGGATCATGTGTCAGAGTGTCATATCAAACCAAGCAAGCTTGCTTGTGGTAGAAAACTGGGAGGAGAGACAACATATTAGATGGTTGTGCTGCCCTCCAGAGGTACCTTGACAAGCTGGAGAAATGGTAGAATCCCATATCTGCAGAGGAGCAGAAGCTGGGAGAAGACTGACTGGAAAACAGAGTGGCAGAAAATGGCCTGGGAATCCCAGTGGACATGAAGTTGAACATGGGTCAGGGATATCCCCTTGGGACAAAGAAGGCTAATGGTAACCTGCTCTCAGCAGATCAATGGAAGTGATCCTTCCTCTCTGCTCAAAACTGATGAGGCCACACCTGAATTGTTTCCTGGTACAAGAAAGATGTGGACTTGTTGGAGAGAATCCAGCAAAGGGCCAGGAAAATGGGAACTGGAGCATCCTTTCTATGAGGAAAGGCTGAGAGAGCTGCGACTGTTCATCCTGGAGAAGAAAAGGCTCAAAGGTACTTATTTATGTGCATAAATGCCAAAAATGAGGGTGCAAAGATAGAGCCAGATTCCTCTCAGTGGTGGCCAGTGCCTAGACCAGCGTTAATACGCAGAAACTAAAACACAGGAGTTTCCTTGTGGACATCAGGAGACACGTTCTACCATGAGTGCCAATGAGCAGTGGCACAGGTTGCCCACATGACTGTGGAGTCTCCATCCATCTGGACATGGTCCTGAGCAACTTGCTACAGATGACCCTGCTGTAGAGGGATGTTGGACAAGAAGACACTTCCATCTCAGTGATCTTGTGACAGCCAGAGCTGTTGCACTCTTCCTTGCTTACTCCAAGCATCGCTACACATCATTTCTTCCTGGCAGTACTCACTGTGTTGAACAGACGTGATGGAGCAGGTCTTGATTTGGTCTCTTCCAGGTAACGTTCCCAGTTGAATGTCTTTGCATCATGCCCTGCAGAACAAAGAAACACTAAGAGGTAAAAAGGCAATCACTGGGTAGACTAGCTGGGACAAAAGGCAGAGTAGGCAGGAGGAGGCATAGCAACTGGTTGCAGTGTAGGTCAGTAAACCAGCACATACAGCCTGATCTTGGACATGAACCTAGTGCATGGATTCCATGGGACTCCAGCACCCTTCTCCAGCAGGCAAATACAGAAAAGTGCAAGTTGCAGCTCTGAACATCTGTGTCAGCCATAGACCCACACCACAGAGAAAGGGGAGCACAAGCAGAAAGTAGGAAGTACTATAATCAAAACACACCACTAAGACCAATCTCTCTTTCTCCCAGCAGCAGGAACATCAAAGGAAGATGGAACAGCACTGCACAAAAATGCCGCAATACAGAAATTCAGAGCGGGACTTTTTGGGTATGGCTAGATGAGGCAGCAAAAACACTCCTAGGGTGATCGTCTCTTAGGAGTCTGAAGAAATAAATACACATCAGATCTATTCACAGAGAAAAGAACAGAGATGACTCTGACACTTAAGCACTGACTCCTACAGCAATGGCTCTACTTATCCCTTCCCACTCTCCTTGTCCTTTAAAAGCTTTTATTTTGGTCGTTTTGGGGATCATACAGCTCTCCCACTGACGTGCCAGGAGCTAACCAAGACTTGGTATATGGGCAGAGCTCAAACGGCCTGGGTCTCTGAACTAGTCCTGTCTCCCCAAAAAACAATCAGACTGGGACCTTGTTTTGATTCATCTGAACCTGACCCCTCTAAGAAATGCACCAATCACCAGATTCTGGATGCAGATTTTTACCACAGGGCAGAGTTCAAATCTCACCTTTTGGAGGGGTCAGTTCAATGTTGTTCCTCTTACAAAAGTTGGGAGGGAAGATGGCATGTGAGGAGGCATGATAGCAGAACCAGTCAGAGCCATCATCAGACGTTGCTCCATCAATGCTGATCATGAGATACCCATCCAAGAGAACCTGAGATGGGAGTGAAGGCATGAGTGTAAAGCTCTAGTTGCTCTAAAGCCTCTTCTCCTCACAAAAGATTCTCTCTAGAGTCCCTGCATATTGATTGCAATTGCCACTAGACAGTAAAATGCAATGTTGTATGCCCAAGCTTCTCCTAATATGTTAGTTAACACAAGATACTCCCCAAAGCAGCAATTTCTGCAGGACTGGAACCAACACTAAGAGCCTTGTGAAAGGACTATGTGAAAAACCTTAAATGGTCAGGAGCTCTGTTCTTCCCCACAAACACTCTATTGACAGCCCAAAAACCCTCTACACCAGCCAGATCATGAATTTGTTGCTGGGTAGAAGGGAAGGAGCACCACCCTTGGATTTGCTACTTCGTACAGCAACAAGACTTGTCCCATCCTGTCACTCACTGGTAATTGGTGCCTACCAAAGGTGATAGGCATGCCTGTCCGAAACTCTGCCATTTCCGAACAGTGGCTGGAGGAACATTTTACAGACACAAACAGCTCTAGCATCCCAATGCCAAACTCCAAGTGTCAAAGTCTTCAGCTTGCTGTGAGGGCAGACAGCTTCTTGAGGAAGCAGAAAAAGCCCAGATGGATGCTATACTTTCAATACACTTTGCTGAGGGAAGGAATTCCTGGACAAGGAATTTACTTCTCAACACTAGCACAAGAGTAGAGCTTACAACTATGTCAGCAATAGAGACTGATGGAGACACATCCATCCTCAGCTTCTTCGAGCTATTCCCCACATTGAGGTAACCTCACAACTCTTCCCTTCTTTCCACAGGGGCCTCTCTATGCACTCTCAGAACTGGAGAACAAATCTCCTCTAATGTATGCCTGAGGGTGGAAAGAGGGTGGCTGCCAATCACACACACTGGACACTACCTTGCAGATCAAGCATGCTCATCTTCATGCTGTCCGTTTAAGTACACATGGACATTGTCAGAGCTGTGGGGTAACCCCCCAGTTCCCTCCACACAACAGCTGTCTGCCTCTACTGACAGCCTTCTCTGCTTCCTCATGCAAAATCCTACCTGGTCTTGTTAATTTGAAAAGACCTGAGGAGAAGCTGCATTGTTTCAAGCAAACAGAGCAGACTCCCTTAGACTCTCGGAACTTACCTTGCATACAGTGGCCACACAGATGTTTCCCAGGTTCAGGGGGTCAATGGCTTCCAGCTTCATACCTCGCTCAAACCATCCACCTTCAGAATAGACAGCTCGTACCTAAGGAAGACTCTGGTTTAACGTGTGCTGCCAGGGGTATGGGACAGTCCCATCCTGACACCAAGCACAGCAAGTGCAAACAGGATTAGAGCCTCTTCACTTGGCTCAACTTAGGATGGGAAAGCAAAAATATTACAAGAAATACAAAAGGCCAGCCAAACCAGCACTACGTTTGTGTCAGCAAACTCTTGCCACGGCTCTGGTCAGTCAGAGAGCCAAATGCTGTTCCACAACAAGCAAGCCCCCTTCTCATCTCAGTCCTTACCATCATGACCCAGTTCTTTGTTGGAACTGGTCTCTCCCATTCAATCTTCTTCCCTCTTCAACTCAAAGCTCCTTTGCTTGCCCTTCAGTTGAGTCCTTCAATCTGTCACTGTCCTTTAATTCTTTCAGCTTTCTAGTTTGACCTGCTCCTGCTTAACAATAGCCTTGACAGCCCAAATACCTTACTGCCTTTAGCTACAAAAGACCACCCTCAACAACCCACACAGCAGCATGTATGCCCAAGCCAGGAAGTGCTATCACTGTGTCCTCCTTTGTGACCCCACAGAAAGGCAGACTTCTCCTACCTTCTTGAACAGATAGGGGACAGCATCACAGTAAATCTTCCGGAAGGTGGGATGATTTGCCATGTCATTACGTTTTTCTTCTGTGAGGAACGGAAGAAACACAGAGAGATGAAGAACCTGCAGCAACTGCAGTAAGAAAACAGACTGGTTATTAATTTTCCTGTGAGAGCTTAGCTGCTATAATCCCCCTCAATACAGGACCATTTAATAAAAAGAACAGGTCAGTCCCTCTACACTTCTCATTAAATGGGCTGTGATGAAGGGCTTGCTCAAAAGCAGACGGCTCAGCTTCCTGAGCACTACTGATAACTCAACATGCAGCTGTAATCACCAGGGAGAGGCAGTAGGGAATGGAGACAACCAAAAGCATCAGCAGAGCTCAAGTCTTGCTTTTTCCTTTGTCTTTTACTTTGTCAGAGTAAGCTGATCAATAATTCTTCTTGGTAAGTTCCAGAAAAACACAACCCAATGGCATTCAGTGTTACAGAAGCCAGTATGAATTTCCTCAAAAAGATTATAAACATCTCTCATGCTGCAAAATCTGCATTCTCACACTAAGGGGACAGACTGCCTGCTTCAGGTAAGAAACTCTACAGCCCCGTTCTCATCTGTGATCACAGGGCTTTTATCTATCCTGATAAAAAAACAGCGGACACAAAACTAAGCAGACTTCACTTGTTAGATCTTGAGGGAACTGCTTCACTCCCAGCCAAGACTGGTGTCAACAGCAGGGTGCAGGCAGTTCCCAGCAAATCAAAAGATGATTGCAGTGGCCTGATCCTTACCTGTCTTCTTTATGTCATGGCCCACTCTCCGTGACCAGCCCACAGGATGGATGAGGGGACTCCACATGTGGCACCAGAAGTCATCATCACTGTCACCGTCCTCATAGAGGAGTCTCAGTCTGCCCCCAATTACTGTGTCCACCACTGCCATACGTGTCTGGGACACATGGTTCTTATCCACCACCTCGACCCGCATGCCCTGCCGAAACGGGTACTTCATGCTCTCCGCCATCTGGCAACGACCAGCAGAGGTGAGATCAACCACAGTTCTCCAAACATTCCAAAGAGCAGCCTTCCCCACAGACATGCACCCTGGTACTGCCCAAAGCTGACTAGGAAGGGATGCATAGGAGTCAGTTCATTGTTGGAGCAAGTAGCTCACAGCCCCACACATTACAGTGTGGCTGGGCACACATTCTGCATCTCCCTTTTGTCATGAGGCCTCATAAGAGCTCCCCCAGCCCAGCCCAGCAGTGATGCCCAGCCACCACCTTGTGTGGATGTTCCCAGAATTTCTGTTCATGAGGAACTGAATAAGGAATTGAATGTGCAATTCACAAGGGCTTTGAGGCTGCAGTCAGTTGGAGGTGTAGCTTCCCAAAGGGCAACAGGATTTTTAGTTGACTTCAAATGAGGTCAGGTTCTTATTTTCACCTTTTTATTCTGATCATAGGTTGAACTACATGATGATCTATCTGTCAACTACACATCCAAAACCAGTTACTCTGCACACCGACCCAAAGGCACAGGCACATGGTGTCACTCGCTTTCTGACTTTTTTTTAGACCTTCAGTTTGCTCATACAGCCTTGTCCTATTCATCCACAAATACCCAACGATGTTTATAGAACCCTGACTGTGATCCTAAGATGCTGTGCAGCAACTAAGAAACACAAAACAGATACCCAAACCAGCCTACACCTGAATCCAGAAGAACTTTTAAGCTGAGATCTTCCCTTTCTACTTCTTGTTTATTAGGTGGGAGTGGAGATGCTGAGGGGAGAAAGACAAAAGCAATGTCTGTTTCCCTCCACCACTTCTCTTCCAGCTACAAGTTGGGGCGCAGGAACAAGCAGCTTACAAACACCCTCTCATCCTTCTGCGAAGTAACATGGGAAGCACTAACTACATGCAGATCTCCAGCTCAGTGGCACCACATACCTTGCACACAGAACAACCTATCCTCTGCCCTCCTGCCTCCTGTCTCTGGGACTGTCTTCCTCATCTGCAATTTCAAAGCTCCTAGCCACAGAAGACCCTCTTCACTTTAACAAGGTCTAATCTCAGTGCAGGCTAGATAAAAACAATCATGAGAGCTATAAAGATGCCAAGGACGTGGCACTTAAAGAAAGCCTGTGCCCTTCTCACTCCCTGCTGCTTTGCTACCCACACTGAAGGCAACGTTTTTTGACTCTGAGACCTATTCCCTGGCACTCAAACAGGGCAGAAAAAGGCCAGGTTGGAGCTGCACTGGTCTCTCCCTTCAGCAAAATGCCAAACCTCACCCCCAGTATTTCCCAGCAGACCGTGTGACAACAGCTTTTAAAGCCCTGCCTTGCCCAGGTTTCAAGGCACACAAAAGTTGCACAAATCAGAACCAGAAGAGACATGTTGAGCATATGTCTTGACTTCAACTTCATTTCCCCCATGCAAAATTACAGCCTCCCACATTTACCTTCATGTGGAAATCCACTGGGATGGTCCTAGCTCCCACCAGTTTTTTCATGAGGTAACTTCTCCAGTCAGTGTACTTGGCATGGATAGCTACATATGGGCAGGGAAAAAGTCCATCTTTATGATCAAAATAATTACAGCACCACACCTTTCATCTCTGTAACAGCCCATTAGCACTAAAAGGCCTTCTTCACACTCAGATTCTGTACTCTGTTTTGCCAGTTTGTCCTCACATCTGGCTGAAGGAATCACCATTACAGAATGAACTGGGCTAAGCAGACATTCGACTCCACTAATCTAGATGAAGAGGTAATACAGCAAAAACACATGAGCCACATCAAGCAAATCTCAGCTTGTCTCAATTCCACCAAACTGGAATTCCTCTCTGAACTGCTAGCTGTGCAGTGACTGGAGCCATTGCACTTACTAGGGACACTGCCCAGGATATAGGACCAAAAAGTTCCCCCAAAGTTCAAGTCCAGCCACCGTGTGGATTAGAAGGAGGAAAAGCCACCTGCATTAGCCGTCACAGGTCTGAGATCAGCTCTGCATGCAGCACCCATAGGTCAATAACAGAGAGATGCAGAGGGAGCAATCCAAGCAGTCTCCAGTTTTCCAAACTCAAACTGCTGCTTGTAACTCAAAGCACAAACGGAGCTGTAGTCCTACATGCAGTGGGAGCGCGTGCTCCCCTGTGCTAGGATAAACCAAAGCTTCTCCATGCCCAGGCACATGCTGGCCTCTCTTGCCCCACACTCACTTTGTGGTGGTACCAGGATTTTGCTGTTGATGGCACACCAGCCAATGGGGTGAATATCCACTGTGCCCAAATTGCACCAGAAGTCATGACCAGCATCGTTCTCAAAGCCCTCATACCGCAGAAGGGCCCTGTATCCTGCCAGGACAGAGCAGACAACAAGGCATTAGAGGCCAAGAATTTGGCACCACAGGTTTAGTACCCACAGCATGGCCTCCAGAGCTCTGCACAGGTTACCAGAGCTTCTCCAGCAACTATTCCTGCATATTGCCCAGCAACCAGAAGAGGAACCACATGCTGGTTTCCTCTCACTCCCACACCATGGTATTTCCTGCTCCAAAATCTCTCAGCAGCTGTAGAGTTCCAAAGAGCTGCTGTTTTGCTTGACCAGCTACCCTCAGCTCTCTAAAGCTTCCCTCAGAGCTTATATGTGCCCAGCTGTCAAAGATTACTTCGAAGACTTACCTACAATCTGGATGACAGTTGCAATCCAGTACACACGGCTGGGGAGCACAGCATCACTGTTCAGCACTTCCACTTTCATACCTTTCACCACATCATCCCACTGATCGAAGAGCGGCACCTGAAAGATTGAGGCAGCCATGTTGGGAGAGGGATGAGGGAATCAGAGCAGGGTTCAAGCCCTTCTAACTTTCAGAGACATGTCTTAGGCAGCTACAGTTTCACCTTAGATACAAGCTTGCATGCCTTACCCCTCCTGGTTCTGCCAACATCTTGAAATACAGTTGAACTGTACCAAACATCTCACTAGGATGTTCCCTGAGGATCCCAAAAGGCAGAATACCATACAGCAATATTTAACTGTTTCACTACCAGATGTCCTATTAGTCCAAAGTAGCTGCTGCCATTCCTCTATGGCATAAAAACACTTAATCAATAAAAATGCCACGTCTGCCTGACCTATCTTCAAGAAAAAGGAAATGCTGTCAGTATTATCAATCTACAACTCAAAAGGAATATAACAAGTCTTATAAAAATTGGACATGCTGGAGGGGCAGCAACTGCCAGGCTTACATAAACTGAATTCCTCTCCGCACATGACCCTGGGCTGTACTCAGCCATACAAACTGCAAAATTAGCTTCCCACTATCATTCTCAGTCAGAACTAATTCTATTCCCAGTCAGCACTGAGCCATTGCTACTGATGCCTAGAAAACAGATCTTCCCAACAACGTTAGAGTGAATACAAAAGCAAAACTTTACTTGAAAGCTTTCAGGTACACAATATGACAAAAATCACATGTGGTATAGTAATTCTACAATTTTTATAAAGTTAGTCAATTAGTATACTTATCATATACTGTCAAGTTAAAACGTTCGTTGGTTAGGTAATAGTTCCTGGGGTTCTGACCCACTGGAAGCAGTCCAGAGGTTTCTTTTGCCCCACTTTCATTATGTCTGCTTCATGTTCTGGTTGGAAAACAATATTCTTGTAGTTGGTTCTTTTCTTGGAATAAGACTACAATATTTCTGAATGTGTTTATAAAGTTAACTTACTGTTCCTAAAGGGAAGAAGAATTGGAAAAATACTAGAAGCTACAGCCATGCTTTAGCAATCTACAAAGCTACAAATATATGAAAAACATAAAAAGTTAAAAATCTTAGCCATCCCTACCAGCAGTGCTTCTATCAAGTCCCCCTCTGTTTCCTTCCCCCCAAATTCCTGGACCCTTTGTGAGACTCCCATTCTCAGCTGCAAGAAACCCTAACTTCTTTCCTTCATCACCTGGGTCCCAATAACTCCCTGCTGGGCCTCTGCTCACCACCTGTCTCAGGAGCACAGGGCCCCATGCATACGACACACCCCATGTGCCCTGTCACATAGAGCAAAGTAGAACTCACATGTTTGAAGCAACTGACAGGAGCTGCCTTGTAGCCGTGCTCTTGCAGGTACTTTCCCCAGTCAAAGCCCAGGACGAGTGCTACAAGCAGATAGGAGAGCAGAAAATCAGGTGAGATCACAGAACAGGCACAGAGATCAGTTACCTCTGGACTACAGCCTGCAGCCTCCAGGCACTAGGACACAGCACACAGGGATTATGCATTCCACTGCATTTTCTCTGGTGGGAAACAAGACCCTATGCGAGTGCATGGTCACTAATCCCCAGAGGAGGCAAAATGTATTATTAATCAATATTTGCTGTCACTTGCTTTTGGTAAAGAGGGAACAGAAATGGCAATAAAAGGGGTCAAGTCCAGCCCAGGGCTAAAGCACTCCAGGGAGAGTGCACCCTTTCACATTTAAACCACTTCACGTCTTTGCCTCTCAGCAGCAACACTGCAGGGTCATCTCAGCAGCACTTGCTGAGAAAAACAGAGATACTAATTTGAAGGCTACAGCTCTGCTCCAGCAGCAGTCTGCTCAGGGGTCACTCCCTGCTGCAGCCATGCTCCAGCACTTCCCTTTTCCCTAACACAGTAAGTTGCTGCTCCTTCAACTGCAGTGAGCACTTATTGCTCAAGCTGATCAGTGCATGGCTCGGGGCAAATATAACTCCCCACGAGCAGTGGGGCAGCGAATGGCTGACAGAAGCAGGACACCTTTAAGTCATCTTTGCCAGCAGAAGTCAGCACTTCGTGGGTGCTGGGACCACAGAGCTTACACTCCAGGTCAAGTTGTACGAGGAGTGAGGATGAGGCTACAATAGTGGATGGGCAGGAAGAGGAAAAAAGACATGTCCTGTGTTCTGCCAGCCTGTGTTAGAGTGATCCATACACATGGTACATAGCAGTGTACCAGAAAGGAGGAGGAGGAGGAGTGCAGAGCTTATAGCCCTCAAGGAGTCCCCATTTCTGTGACTCCTGCAGCTGCACCTCCTCACACCTCACCTACACTCACCATCCTGACCTGTCAGTGTCCCATCTGCGAGCTGTCCCGTGCCCTGCGAATGGAGGAAAGCCCCAATCTTGGCTGACCAGGATGCCTTGTGCAGAACTTTAGCTTTCTTTGTTGGTGGTTTCCCCTACAAAACAACAAACATTAGAAACATGAATTGCACAGGAGACTAAATCACCTCCTGCAACTGGGTATGCATCTCTTCCTTGGGACAATTTTCAGGTTACTAAAATATTCATTAATGCTCACAGGACAAGAAACAGCAAGTAAAATATCAGTGTGCCCTTTCTTAGCTTTTAGGGAACACCACCTTTAAGCTGTCATGCCTTTTCTGGGGACTTCATGCAGGAAGAACAAGCCACTGGGAATGTCAGTCTGATATTTAATTAGAGAGCAACCACCTATCCCTACATACAGGCACATCCTGCTCCATCCCCAGGGAAGCTCACAGAATTACAATCTCCCTGAAGAGATGGAAGTCTGCCTTCCTAAAGTTCAGGAACATGACTTTACTCCTTAGCTAACCCACATTCCTCAAGATTGCAAACTCCAGCAATCCATGACCACTGCAGCTGGAGCCACTGCCTCCAGTACTGACATCCCCAATTAGTTCACTTAATTGGTGACCATCAGATTTACTGTTATATTCCCTATGCTACAGCTGTCTATTCCCTGGCTTAAGAAATTACCTCCCCTGCATTCCAAGAGTCTCCTGGATTACCTACAGCTTGTCAGGCTACTTTTTGCAGGTGTAGGGGTGATTGAAGTCCCCCAACATGACAAGACCCTGTGAGCATGATGGAGCCTGAGAGACACATGGAAAGGTTTTAACTCACCTGCAGTCTGGCCAAGATGCTGGCCTTTTTCGAATTTGAGGAGTAGCTCCTGGAGCAGGAGACACTACAGAAACGTTTGGTCTTGGAGAAGAAAGCCTCTCTGGTGCCCACGATTCCACACATTTCGCACACAGCTGGGAGAAGGAAGGCAAAAAACGTGAGCATTTGGCAGATGCAATGCACAACAAGGACAGAGCTGAGACCAGCTAACTGTCATTATACAGAGCAGATCCCCCACATAGCCCAGAAAATGCAGTCTGAATCCAAAGCTGCTCCCAAAGCATCTCCAAGGTGCAGCCACACACCCTTCACTGCCCCTGAAGATGTTTCAGGCAGCACAGGCAGTACCTGGCTCGGAGCCACTGTCTTCTGTGAGCCGGCCCGTGGAGGGCTGGTGCATCAGAGAGGTCGAAAGCTCTCCAGCTTCCCGGTCTGCCACCTCATCATCACTAGACTCCTCCAGACAGGAGCTGCTGTCACTACCCATGCTGCTGTTGTAGCACGTGAGGCTGTCATAACCCCCAAAGATGTCCAATTCATCATCCTCTTCCTCGTCATTGCCATCCTCCTCCATTCGCTCCAAAGATGAAGTTTTGTGGCAGAAGGTAGACATCAACTACAAAAAGAGACAGTTTGCTTTAAAATAGACATTTTACACCTCACTGCACAATAAACCTGCCTTTGCTGCTGTGGGAGGCCCTCTTGGGCCAGGGAGTGACCTCAGGGTGAGCAAGGAGTCCACATAACAACCCCAAAGGCAGGACACTGAATGCCTTCCCCCAAACAGGTCTCTTTACTGGTATTCCACAGGCTGCATTCTGATTCCCAAGAGGAAAGTGCCACAGGGCTGTAGCTAGATAGAAAACAGCTTGAGGAACATGGAAAAATACAGGGCAAAGCACTGCCATGCTGATGAAGGACAGATGAGACTGTGTCCTTCCAGGCAATTTTCCTCTCAACACAGTTGCACAGGACCGCAGTGCAGACACAACCACAGTAAAGGCAGCACAGGCTTCAGAACGAGGTACAAGCTGAACATTCCTGCCACCACAGCTCACAAGACCAGCACAGCCTGGAAGTCAGCAGGGGCACAGTCAGCAGTCTACAGCTGACCTTATTACACCAGCAGGATGGTAGAACGTTTGCTATGAGTTTTTGCATAAAACCAGATGCCTCCACAGCTAAACATCTTCACTAGATCTTTGTATTTGCTGTTACAGCAGGAGAGCTGTGAGGAAGAAACTGAAGAAAGACTACAAAAAACCAGTGTGTCTCAGACTAGAACAATCTTGAACCAGGCTCCAAATAAGCACAAAAGAAGCTGGGAAAATGTGTTGGCAACTCATGAAGGAGCAGCAAGAAGTCACCATCAGTACAGGAAGTGATGGAATAGAAAGGCAGATACAAACTGCTACATGAAGCAGGATACAATTGTTCCTCCAAGTGGGCAACAAAAGATCAGCAGCAAGCCCATCACCTTCCAGTGCTAAATTCCTTCTGATCCCTGGCTTCTGGTTATCATTATAGACTCGTGAACAGGAAGATCAGACTTCACTCACTGCTGTTTCCTCACATCCTCCCTGGCTTTCACACAAAACAGACTCAAGGTTCCCAGGTTGCTCCCTGAACAAAGAGCTGCTCTCCTGCGGATCCAGGCCCTCAGACAGCACTCCTGACATCCGAAAGGCCTGAACTCCTCTAAAAACGAAACATTTTCATCGCCTTCTAGTCCCTGTGTGGGTGCACCTTACATCAGCTCGTAGGATGTGAGCTCCATCGCATCGTTACTCTTCCACAACAGGCGAGTGAAACTTGTGAAAACGCTACAAGTGACCAGGGCTGCCAAGCAAGGGCAGCATCACCCGGAGCCTCCTCAGGAAGTTGAGGGGGACGCAGGGGCCCATCCCGCCGGGATCAGACGGACCCACCACCGCCTCCCCCAGGAGCATCCCAACCCAGGCTCCAGCGGAACCACCGCCCCGTCCCGTCCCGCTCACTTCTCCCGGGTCCGGCTCCATCGCTCCCCGGATGCCGCCAGCCCGCCTCATGCGCGTGGAGCCGTCCCCCGTTAGCTGCGCGTCTGATTAGTGAGAGCAGTGCAAAGCACAGCAAATCAGCGCGGAGCTTGTTCCCAGCGCGCTGCCCGCGGGGCACGACGGGAGCTGTAGTTCTTTCGCCGCGGCCAATGCGCCTCGCGGCGGTACCGCCCAGGAATAGGCTGGGCTCCCCTGCCGCCGCCTCGGCCCCGTTCCCGCTGGTGGCTCGGGATTAGTCCACTCGGTCCTAGAATGGCTTGGATTGGACGGTACCTTAAAGATCATCCCGTTCGAACCCCCTGCGGAGAGCAGGGTCGGTTTTCACTTGAACAGGTTGCTCGGGGCCCCATCAGCCTGGCCTTGAACACTCCCAGGGATGGGACACCCACAGTTTCTCTGGGCGACCTGTGCCTCACCACCCTTACCGTAAAGGATTTCTTTCTGTATCTAATCTCAGTCTGCCCTCTTTCAGTCTAAAACCATTGTCCCTTGTTCTGTCACTACGTGCTCATATAAAAAGTCCATCTCTCTCCTTTTTATAATCCCCCTCCAGGTACTGGAAGGCTGCAGTGAGGTCTCTGCAGAGCCTTCTCTTCTCCAGGCTGAACAACCCCAGCTCTTACCAGCCTGTCAAGAAGCTTATGTAAAGGTACGCCCCTGAAGGCAGTTCTATTTTCCACCTTACCCCTTTTATTTTGTTACCAGTCACTGAATTGATGTTGTAAGAGGGAAAAAAAAAAAAAAAAGAGGCTGTACTGTACATTCCTAGTCTTTATTAAATGATGCCTTGGGTTTTAGGTTTTATATTTTTCAGATTCCCTGCTGCTTACTGTGTAACTCTGAAACTTCATATTAGGTGTTAGTAAGTTCTCTTCACAGGGTGGTTAGACAAAACAATCCCTTCCCAGTTAGAGAATGAAGGACACCCATTACCCAAAAAGCATAAACAGCAGCAAGGGAAAGGGGGAAAGCAGGGGGCTGAGAGTTCATAGCCTGGGGCTCTGGTTGGATAATTGACCCCATATGCAGATGAACCAAAACTTACACAAGTGGAAAGACTCGTGACTGCGATCCATCTTGGATTTGATTTGGATGTAGCTCTGGTTGGGCTCTTGCACTGCCCAAAGTATATCCTTTCAATAAATACCTATTTTATCCCTTTTGTTCTGTCTGGTCTCTGTTCCAGGTCAGCCTTTCTAGGCATCAATAAGCTTTGTAGTGAGTGGCTGAACAAATAATGTGTGAAGCACAACTCAGTACAGTTTTAGCTGCAGGTGGGAGTAAAGCAGCATGGAAAAGGTTCATTGCAAAGGCATACCTTACACATGGATTGCTCTTCCAGATAATCCAAAGGCTCTAACATGAGGCTACAGCCTGTTGATCTATCCTTGTGAAACCCACTGAGAATTGGGATAGTGGTCACAGCCCAATTACAGAGGGACAGTGGTGGGGAGCTGGCAAAGGCAGTCTGCAACTTGGATCAGCAAATTTCCATAGCATCAGGGACTCTCCACATTCAGGTTTTTAAACAATCCTCCAGCAATGTTAAAAATAGAAAATTGTTTTAAGATAATATAATTAATAATGAAATAAATCATAGTAACTGTTATTCCCTTGTAAATACTGCTAGACATTGCATGGCATGAAAGACAGCAAAGCTGTTTCCAGAAAAGACACAATACAAAATTAAGGCTCATTAAGTCTTTCTAGTGTGATAATCTTTCATGGAACACATTGTGAGCTGTAACTGGTGTGCATCCCCTGCTCCCTTCCCAGAGTGCAACAAGCAGCATTGCTCCCTTAGGTTGCACATAGGCTGGCTCAAGCCTTTTTGAAGGCTTAAATAGAAATTAATTCTGTTCCCAGTCAGCACTGAACCATCGCTACTGATGCCTAGAAAATAGAATGGCACAGAACAAGCTTAAAGCAGTCCCCACACCATGGCTGTTAATTTTTTATTGCAGTTCTAAATAAGCCTTTTCAAAAAATAATAGTATTTAAATACCTGAATTAGGTTCAATTTGATTGAGGAATGCTTATATTCTTTTCACTAATAAAAGCTTTATTATGGAACAATAATCATAATAGTTCTGTAAAGCCAACTCCTTTCTTTTGGGAGAGAACAGCACTGACAATCTCAGGTGACTAAAACCCAACACTTAGATTAGACTTCACTTTTCCCATTTCCTTCCCTACGGCTGTTCTGGGCTTGGTGTGTGTTTTGACATCATCTACAATAAAAGTTTTAGAAAAGATCAGTATCAAAGGGACGCTGTCAGGTGCAATGACAGAAGGAATCTCAGCTGCAATGGGAGGGATTATTGCTGCAGGACGTGGCCAGGCTGCTTCCTCAGGCACGCAGCTCCAAGGTGTGCAGCTTTTGTATTTCAGCATCTGCTCTGTCCCTCATCACCACAATTTCCTTGAGGAGCTTCTCACTGGCTCGCTGTGCTTGTCTACTGGTACTATTCTCTCACCCATGCTCTGGGATGCAGAGCTCATGTTCCAGGTCCCCAGGCTTCATAAATTCATCCGCTGTTTCTCCTTTTTCAGTTTTCTACTCAATTATTTCAAGGAGCTAATGAGAATCCTGGTATTCAAGGGGCCTTTTTTCATTTGCAGTATTAAGTGGCAGCCATTCGGTTAGAGGACTTCCAAATTCTTGTGTACAGTCAGAAGTGGCACATGGCTTTCATAAGGCTCCTCCTAGCTGACACAGCGAAAAAACAAAAGACATTGAAGGGTTTAATTTCTATCATGAGGACTGGGAAGGGAACCATTTTGAAGAAAAAGTATTTATAGACATGTAAGCCTCAGCTATACGTTCACGGTACTGTCTTTCAAAAAGGAAAATAGGATAGACAAGCTTGGAAAACCAACAAGCAAACAGAAGGGATAATAGAAGAAAACATATTCTGCTTAACCTTTGGCAGACGAATTTTACCAAGTTAACTGTGAAATGAACGGAGGCATGTCCTGCACTATGTAAGAACAGGCAACAGCCTACTTTCAGGTGGGAAATTAGAGCAGTTGCTGTTTTCTAGAACCCTTGTCAGATCTTCCTTAATGTTACACTGACGTTCTTCTGCACTTGCTGCCCCTTGTCACTAAGTTACACTGTACAGTAGACATAGTAATTGAGCAGTTTGTATAGTGAACAAATAATCCAACTCCAGACCCAACAGGCAACCTAGTTAAGGGCACAAATACTTAGCCTGTCCTTCCTTGCTATTTTACTACCACATTAGATGTGTCAGTATACGTCAATACAACTCTACATACAAATACTAATGAAAGTAAATATTTTTGTCCAAATTTTAAAAACTCAAACAAACAAACAAACAAAAAACCCCAAACCAAACCAAAACCCCATAAAACAAATACACCCAGTTCCAAGGCTATCCTGACAAGGAGAGGGAAGAGTTAACTTCCTAGGAGATAAATCTCAGTTTGAAGCATTTATCCCATCCCAGACCCCAAAGAAATCTGGCTTTTGCAAGCTGAGCTGTGCTGCCTCTCAATCCCTCTGCAAGGAAGGGATCCCTCAATCCCTTTTCAAGAAAGACATGGGGCACCACTATGTCCTGCCAGGTCACCTTCCCCAGCAGAAAGGACAGCCCTGGACCAGGAAGTCCAGGTAATAGCAGAAGATGCTACACCATCCACAAGGCCTGACATATAATATGCAGTTTACCAAGATGGAAATCCCTTTACATGTCTTTTTCTGAGTGCCAGTTAAGGGCTCTCACTGGTTGTGGTGACATGGGAGAACTGGACCCACCTGACAGAAAAAAAGGCTCAAAATCCTTTAATACAAGCTCCAAGTGAGATAACAGCAGGCGAAAAGAAGAGCACCTGAGGTGTTTTGTTTTTTTTTTTAACTTCTGGTAGCTGTAACTCAGGCCATGGATGTAGTTACAAGCCCTGGCAGTATGGGTGGTCATTCCTCAGGCTGCTCTGGCTTTCCATCAACAGGCCTGCTGATCTGATACATCTACTGGAGGCTCCCAAAGCTTTGGTCATCACGACATTGTACTGGGAACTCGTTTCAGTGCAACACTGGTGTGGGACAACACAGACAATGGAAAATAAAAGTGAAGAGGAAACAAAATGAAAGACTTCTTGCTTTTCAGGGCAACAGAAGCTCTGGACTTTCAGCCAAAGTAGCACGGCTGGCAAAGAGCTTTCTTCTGGTAATGACGTTTCAAATCCTGCTATTGCCCTGGGGACTGTGGGGACACGAGGAGAAGCAAAATACCCACTGTCAGTGCTTGTGGTTGCATCTCACATAGCTCTACCAAGATATGCCAGAGCCTTCCACCACCCAGCATACCTGGGGAAAACCAGTCTGAGCTGTGCCAACTTCACCAGGAGCTAGGAAAGGCTTTAAAGATGACTGAGGGAGATGGTGCCAACAGTTATTTCTCCACCCTCCCCAAATTCACCACACTCCCTTAATAGGGAGAGTAGACCAGAACCATGGCTGGCTGCTCATCAGCTACCCACAGCACCTGTCATGGAACAGGTTTCCCTTCCAGACATCCAATATACCCCTGCAGGAGAGTTGAAACCAAGACCCTGTTCTAAGGGAGTGCAACTGAGGCAACTTGAGCAAACCATCAAAACGTTTCTAAACAAAAAGCCAGATCACAGGTAAATGCTGATGCACATGCCACACCTGCAAGGCTGACAGAGCAGCTCAGTAGCTCTCCAGCCATGATGCAAGCACAAATGCTGCTCCAATCCCTGTGGATGGAGCATGTTGTGCTTTTTTACATTTTCAGGGGCCAGGCTAGGATCTGTCTCAGGCAGGGATCTATGGCACACAATATGCTTTGTGAAGCTGAGGGAAGAAATGGCTCCTTAGGCAAGCTAGCAGATATCCCCAGTGTTGTAGGAAGACAGCTGCTGAGAGGGTTTGTAAAAATAAACATTCCCCGGACAGAGCATCCTGTGGCTGGTCTTAAATAAAAGCTCATTTTTAGGGTAGGAAGCGTCATCACACACATAGGCAGAACTGGTCATTAGAAGCAGACTCTTCTGACTGCTGCTGTCGTTCACTACAGGACCTGCTCCTGACTGTCCAGAGAGGATGAGCTGGAGTTCTTGAGTTTGGCTGAAACTGGAAGCAGCAAAAAGACCATCTTGGAGGTGGAGTTTCTTGCAGAAAAACTGTGTATTATACACTGGAAAAATGAAACAGACCTAGAATGGCTGTCACCGACACATCATCTACCTCAGCCTTGTCATGGTGCTTCCACAAGCTCTGTGTTACATGGGGCTCTGTCAGGCTTTGCCTGGGCTTCTCTTGCCCTGCCAGGAGCTGCTGTAGCTTGTTTTGCTGTTACAACAGTTGTCTAATGACCAGGTGACTGCTACAGTATCTTGGGTTTTGTGCAATTATCTGGTGTTTGGGCTACCCAGTACAAGACAGACATGGGCATAATGAATCCAGCAAATGGGCAGCACGGTAATGAGAAGACTGGACTCTATGTCAATTGGGGAGAGGCTGAGGGAGCTGGGACATTGGAAGGTCAGACATTAGAAAGTTTACATCACTGATCTACACATTATTTGAGTATAACCGTTAGCATCATTGTAACTGGACAAACAATATCTGACTGGATTGCTAGAACTTTTGGTGTGAATTATTTTTGCTGGTCCAAGAGTCTAATAAATAGGAGTGAAACAACCTACTCTAACTCAGACTCAACTGAATGGCAAGAGATACAGATGACACCCTAATTTTATTGTCACCCTGAAATCTCCCCACTACTCGAAACAGCCAGGGTAGTTCCCCAAATAGTGGGTTCTGGTTCTCCAGTAGAACCAGGGAAAGCAGAAGTGGAGGGACGTCAGGAAAAGAAATCCTATGCAAATTTAAGACTATTCATCATCCACACCACCTCAGAAACTGAACTTGGCTCAGAGTCAGCACCTACAAAGAGAAACAGAGCAGCTGTGCTGTCACACAGAATACATCATGGCATCTTTGAAGCAAGTCTTTATGTTAATAGTTGAGATCTGTAGTGTGCTCTGCAAGGTCCCAGGACTTCCCCACTTCAGATGCTTTCATGCAGGTCAGGACAAATTCTAACTATGGTTTGTGTGCTCACTCAGTGGCAGAAATGAAAGCTGTTTGCACTAAGAGCATGTAAGTTAGAAGGCTGGGCACATTTTTCACTTCACTAGCCTCTATGTGGTCAGAAGGAATCTTATTTATGCTCCGTCCTGAGAAGTCTCCTAAGGCTGAAAACAAAACTAGGCTTTGCTTGGTGGCAGGAAAGGAAGAAGAAAGCTTACTCCAGAGAGCACAAAACTAAACAGTCCCAGGCTTCTGTCCTGGCATTCAACACATGGGGGATTTTTTGCTTTCTGCTCTCCTGTAGGTCAGGAGTAGTCCCTCCCCAATGCACCAGGGTAACTGTGACCTGGGTGCAGCACTAGTTTGCATCATGCCAGGGTGAGAAGTATTTGGTATAGCAAAGGGCGAATACCAAAGCCCAGGGCTGCTTTCCTTAAGCCTGCCACAAACTTTCCACCATATCTTGCTGAAGGCTTGCCATTTTAACTACAAGCTTCACTGTCCTGTGTTTATATCTAAACCCCAAGCATTTTCCTCCTGCTTTGGAAGACCTCCAATATCCATTCACATTGTAATACACCATTACTTTTGTTTGGCACTTGGCTGAATATCCCATTGATCCACATTTACCCCCTCCATCATCTTCCACCAGCAGTTTCCTGAGGTCAGCTTGCTTGTGTTATTTGTCTGGGATCTGCAGACATGCTGATGCTTCCAACACAGCCGGCATTAATCACGCTCTGGTTGGATCCTTGGTCCCATCTGGGTCTTCCAGGTGCGTAATGCCCTGGTGGTGGAGTTATTCCCTAGGCAACCAGAGCTGTATGCACATGCACACCATGAGGCTGGATTTTGGAAAGCCTTCAATGAACCAGCTTGAGCACAACACACGACATGATCAGATTAACTCCATGTGTAGGCAACACACAACTGGGGTCACTGCACTTCTGTCTGAGAATGCTCCTGCATCCAGCAGGTCACCAGATGTGACACAGGGTGACTGGACAGCCACACATCATCCTGGTGCAGCACCTGCCTGCAGGAACATCCACACAAGCTTACCTCGTGCTCACACTTCAGTGCCAAAAGGCGCACAATATACTCCAAGTGAAATAGGATCTTTTAATATCACATATCCAAACAAATAGTTCTCATTTCAAAATGCAAAATAGGTCCTTTGAAGATCAGCTGCTCCCAGGCTGTGTGAGCAGGGCGGGGCACAGCTGACTGGCACGACTGTCGAGGTCAGACCTCGTTTCTTTGGTAAGATACATGCCGGGAACAATGCCAATGCAGAGTTGTACCAAAAAGAGTCCATTTAGAAGACTAATTATTACTCCACATCCCTTTTGAGAGATTTGCATTTTAAAACAGTCATATACATTAAATAGCTCTCTGACGTCTAGATAGCAAACATTTGAAGTAGCACAGATTCTGCTACCCCCACCATTTTAAGAACAAGCAACACATGTGGGAGAGAAGGGAAACATTAAAAACAGGCTGTCTGTCTCACACAGTTTATTTAACAATAGGTAATAAGAAATCAATTTTAACAGTCTATACAGTGATTGAAAGTTCTTATTTATAAGTAACCAACTTTAATTGCATGATATACAACATTTGAGGGTTTTTTGCTTTCTATTTTCAAGTTTTACAGAAAATGGAAGAGGGTGGGAAAGGGGGCATGGGAGAGAGAAAGCAAGCGTAAAGAAGAAACCCCAGGGACTTTTTGTCAGGTTGAAATAATCCTGTTGGAATTGTTTCTTACCCTCTTTTTTATGTTTTTTTTTTCCTTTGTTAGATGTAAAAATAACAAAAAAAATTCTTTCAAGAAAACAGAAACCACAATATATATACTACATCCATTTGGCAGCTGCCCCTGTGTATTTCCAAAAATGTTCTCTTCTCTCTACATGTACAAATTACTTTAATACTTGAAGTTTTTTTAAGCTCAGACTCTTGTATAGAAAATTCTTGGAGGACAAAAGTAGACTTCAGGAGGGGACTGAGTTATTTAATATTTTTACATTTTTCAAAGAATTGACATATTTCCAACCAAAGAGGAAAAGATTGGTATTTATTTTTATATATATATATTTATATATGTAATGTAGTTTTAAAGCAACATTAACCCCTTTTGTCCTCCGGTTTTAGGAAAGATTTCCTGTGTTTTTCTGTTGTTCTGTTTTTGTGGTGATTTTTTTTGCAGTGACATGAAGAAAAACCAGAATAGGGAAAATGTTTACCATCTGCCTCAGTAAATAATAACTATCAATATTACATATTTTCATTAATTTAAAAAAAAATAAAACCTATTGGAGGCATGAGCAGGACATCCTTTGGTGAGCAACCAAAAGACTAACTTCCTCCCCCGACCTCCCCAACGCACACGAGGAAAAAAAAACCAAGAAAAAGGACTGGTTATGATTCCAGCCATAACAAAAATATATTCTTTGTACTCTACTGTCCCTCAGGTTCATTGTCGGTTTGTTTTTAAAACCACAAACTACTGCTGCAGAGTTCAGATGTGTTCCAGGGAAAAATGTCCTTTTAGCTAAGAAAGATTCAAAAAAATTTGTCTTCAGTACAAAAAGTCTTGCGAAAATAAGTTTTTTTTTAATTTTCTGTTTTTTAATTTTTTTTTTTTGCTCCCAAAATGCTACAACGTGTCTAGTGTATGTCTAGTGTACTCTGTGAAAGGTTTGAATTCAAGTCTGAGTTCTCGGAGCTGAGCCCCAGTTCCGTG
Organism: Sialia sialis; assembly: GCA_009812075.1. NCBI lineage: Eukaryota > Metazoa > Chordata > Aves > Passeriformes > Turdidae > Sialia > Sialia sialis. Next base: position 25,614,018 of record VRYO01001878.1, read on the forward strand.
GCGCTTGTACCATGGAGGCCTGCCATGCCGGGATTGCTAGCAAGCTGGGAAAGCATTGCACTCTGGTCCGGGCTGGCAAAGTGCCCTTGATCCATGGGGTTAGCCTGGGCAGCTACCAGTCCTGGATGTGGGGAGCTGGTCTGCGGGGAGACGTGGTGTGGAGAAGGCTGAGGTTGCATCCGAGGAGATGGGCTGGAATGAGGGGGCTGGGACTGGGGCCGCGGTGAGGGTACAGGCTGCGGAGAACGCACTTGATTGGTGAGCGATGAAGGGAGCTGCTGGCCCTGGAGGTGCGGGGACTGGGCCTGATTGGGGAGCATGTGCTGTTGGGGGCTCATAGGATTGGGCTGAGCTGGGGACCCCATCTGCTGCTGAAGCAGCCTTTGCTGGAAAGCCTGTTGCAAACTGGCTCCTGTCTCTGCACTCATGGCCTGCGGAAGCTGGCTTATTTGTCCCATATTGCCTTGCTGCATCTGCTGCATGTGATGCTGCATTCGCTGCTGCTGCTGCTGGGGATACCCAACACCCTGGGGCTGCTGAAACTGGTTGTGGTTGGCCATCCCTGGCCCCAGCGCCGGTCCCGCTCCCTGCTGCTGCTGTTGCTGCTGGTGGCGCTGCTGCTCCATCATCTGGTGCCGTCTCATCAGGAGATCTCGGAATTGGGGAGCCATCCCCGAGTGATTCATATTCATCTGCTGAGCCTGAGGATTCATCCCAGCCATGGCCTGCTGTGGCTGCTGCTGCGGCTGCTGCTGGGGCAAGCTGGGCCTCTGCACTCCTGCCTGCATGGGGTTCATGTTCTGCATGGCTGGATTGGGGTGTACCCCTGCTTGCTGCCCTTGCATGGCCTGCTGCGGCTGGAGCCCCGGCTGCCCCTGCGGGATGCCAGGCTGCCCCGCCATGCCCTGCGGGTTCTGGGACCCCGCGTACTTGGCCGCCCGCTGCTTGATGAAAGCAGCCAGCAGCTGAGGGTTGGAGTGAAGGATGTTAAGCACCTGCTGCTGCTGCATGGGTGAGCTGGGAGACCTGAGAGTCCGCAGTAAATTTTGTAAGGCCGCCTGGGGCAGAGGTGGTTGTTTGGACTGAGCAGCGCCAGGTACCTGACCCATCCCTGGCTGAGGGGCCATATTCATTGGCTGACCTGGCTGAGCTACTGACATCATGGATGGCCTCTGCATTCCTGGCTGCAGCTGAGCTTGGGGTAAGGCCCCCTGAACCCATGGTGGCTGCTGCTGAATTCCTGCTGGCCCCATTCCTTGATCTATATGGCCACCAGGACCTCTGCCTATCTGTGGAGGGTTCATTCCCATCGGTGGCATCTGGGGCATCTGGTGCTGAATCGGCCTTTGGAAGATCTGAACCTGTGCCATCTGGCGCTGGGTCTCTGCTGCCCGCTGGATCTGCATGGCCATTTCTACTGCTGCTGGAGGAGGACCCTGAACTGGCGGCTGTGGTGGCTGAGGTGGAGTTGGAGGCGTCACTTGGCCACCTGCCTTGCCCTGGGACACAGCGCTGGGGGGCTGAGTTCTTGGCATGGTGTAGGGTGGCATGCTGTTGGGAGGCGCAGGCTGAGGCTGTGACACAGGCTGGGGCGGAGGCTGGGGTTGTGGGGTTTGTGGTGTCGGGGGCTGCTGGCCTGTCGGAGTCGTCGGCGTGGCCGGCGTTGGTGAGGGCAATCCTTGCTGCTGGCCCGCCACACCCGTGCGCTGCATGCTCGCCATCCTCCTTCGGAGCATCTGCGCCTGCTGCAGGCGGTGCTGGAGCTGCTGCTGACGGAGCTTATGTTTGATGTTGAGGCAGAAGGGCACAGGGCACTTGTTCTCCTGGCAGTGCTTTGCGTGGTAGCAGCAGAGAGCAATGAGTTGCTTGCAGATGGGGCACCCTCCGTTGGTCTTGCGTTTGCAGCCTTTGGTGTGTTGGACAACCCGCTTCATCTTCTGACAGGACGGCAGCGAGCAGTTGGCGTTGCGACACTGGCAGGCGTGGACCAGAGACTGGATACAGCGCTGGATGCTCAGGCGGCGGGAATCGCCGGGGCTCTGCGTTGTGGCAGTCTGCTGGTTGTTGCTTTCATCATCTAGACCAAGGCCTAATTTTTCCATCTTGTGGTCGTGGTTTTTAGTGTTATAGCAGGTGATGCACAGGTCATAATCCTGAAAAAACAGCAAAGCATAAGTTATCAATGTTCCTGAAACTCCATAAGTGAATAGATGATGTCATGCCACCTCAACAGTTTATTCCCAGTCTGTTCCAGGCAAATTGTTTCTCTAGGGAAAAATTCAACCTTTCATGCCATATTGAGGTACTAGAGAAGGAATAAATCCAAATTATAGGCAGGGAAAGTGTGTGGGTGTAAGAGTGTCTGAAAGCTACACAAATATATAAACCTTGAAAAACAAGTTGGCTCTGAGCTAGTAAGTTACACACTATTCAGCTGGGCAAGAAAAATCCCAACAGGAAAGGAGAAGAAATAGGCAGGGGACAAATAGCCACTCATCTCCTCCTGCTTCGAAATAGAGGGGAGAAGTGGCAGAAGAGGTACCAGCTTTCAAATAATAAGAATGAAATTCTTCAGGTTTTCTTTCAAATTTTCTGTTCGCAAATATGAGTTAAACAACAAAAAGTGCTGAAAGAACAGGAAGCATTCTGTGGAAGCAACTACACATGAATTTGTGTTCAGTAATTTATCTTTAAGAAAAAGACCTCAGTTCTTAGAATTCATTAAACCACAAGAAATTTAGAATTTGCTCTCTGGTATATACCAAGAAGATAAAAGCACACATGCTTGTGTGCGTATGTGCGTGTGTATAGATATAGATACATGTAACCAGAGGAAATTGAAGTATGAAACTGTAATTAGGATCAAATCCGAGTTAGTCATTCCCTTCCAGCAGGCTAAAAAACTAAGAAGCCAGATACGATAATCCAGCTTCCAGTGGGCTTTGAACCAAAACCCTGGACTTGATCTTCAAACACCCTGGTTTTTGCAAACATTTCTGAAGACACAAGTGCTGCTTACAGCATTCTATAGAGACTCAACAGAGTACTGAAGGAGTCACAGGAGTATTGGGATCTGACTTGCAGCACAGCAAAACCTCTGTGCCAGTAAACGAACAGAGAGCCCTCTTGACAGAAATACTGCAGCCCCACACTTCTGACTCTGGAAGGAAAATGTACGCATTGCTCTTCAGAAAAATCAGCTGATCCTACTATTCCAGCTCAAGCCATGGCTACAGTTCCCAATTTCTTAGGCAGCAGCATTTTAAATAAACTACAGAAAACAGAACTCCATTTCAGCTCTCCACAAGGCAGAAATCACACCAAGCAGCACATTAGTGGAATCATTTGTTAAGGAAAATGTTTTCCCTCCCTTCTCGACTGCCAGCAGATGAGCTGCACAGATCTTTTTCAACTGTTAATAATGAGAAATCAGCTCAGGTAAAGAGCACTCCGGGCACAAAGATACAGGACAGAAGCAGGGAAAACTTCACCAAACATACCTCACAGACAGTGCAATGCCATCTGGTCTCCACATGATGCTTGCACTCGTTGCAGGTGTAAACAAAGCGGTCTTGGCTCTGGGTATGCAGTTCCACCAGCATGCACATGGTTGACCACTGAGCCCTTCGTAGTGAGGAGAACTCCAGGTGCTTGTCTCTAGCAAGGGTTAGGAAAGCATCACGCCCATCCATCAGGTCACATGGAATGAGCGGGTCAGGCTCAATGATGGGGGGCAGGGAATTGGCTGCAGGGCCAGCAATGAGACGGATGACAAAGAAGACCTGAAAAATAAAAAGGCTTAATATGCTAGCACTTATCAAGAAGCTTCGGTCACTAAACCTCATCACAGGGTGTACACTTCCAGGATCAGCTAACATTTGAATGACCAGCCGCCAGGTGGGGTGCTTTTAAGGCCTGGGAAATCTTAGACCTCTCTGGGTGCCCTATAGGTTCACTTTCCTCCGAGGAAATAGGAAAGGGGCATGGGACTGAACAGTAGCAGTAGAACTGCTGTGGCAGTCTAGACTGTTAAGAAATTCTGCACAAGCACAGCTGCATTTATCCCCACTGCCCTTGCAGCAAAGAGCAGCCAGACTTACTGGTACTGGTCTGTCTGGGTGAGCCACTCAATTCTCCAGCCAAACCTGTATAATTGACTCTGTTTGAAGTATCAAAGCTTTGTACACCTCTTTACTGAGGTAAAAGACATTGCTCATTCAATCAACTCTTACCTCCTTGTGCTTCTCCATAGTGGCATACAGCTTTTGGGAGAGGTCATTGGACACATTGGGCATGCCAGGCTTCTTCTTATTGCCACGACTCAAGCTGCTCTTATTTTTGCTTGTCTTCTTATTGTTCTTCTTTTTGGCATTTTTGCTGTCTCCCTTGCTCACCTAGCAATTTTAAAGACATTTTACGTCAGGTATATAAACAACACCACATTATTTTTACATATTCTATAACTGCAGGACAAAACACACTTTACAATCTTTTACTCTGAAGACACATACAAGGGTCTCCAGAAACACGAAATTAAATCCATTAGATTACTCCTAAAGATAGAGATCAGTAATACACACATTCAAAAATATTAAAATCATAGATGTTCAGGATATACAAGCAAAACATAAAATAACGACACTTGTTTGTCTGTTACAGCTATGGAGTAAGCACAAAGGGGCTCAGTAGATGAATTCTCAAAAGTAAAAGTGACTGCAAAGTGCAATTGATATCACACTACACAAAGGTAAGAAAGACTTAAAAAACACCTAGATTTAGTTTGCTACAGCTCTGACAACTTTGCTTTTAACAGACTGCATTAAACTGATTTTGGTATGCAGCTGTTGTTGTGAGTCCAAAAGGCATTACAAGTGTGACTTCTAGCATGCAACAATCAAACAAAAAAAGGTCAGCTTAATTTCAACTATATTCTGTTAGCAATGGACAGTTTATTCCTTGCTGGGCTGCTCAGAGAACCCCTCAAAACTCCACAGCATAAGATGATCAAGGATCAAAGTAATTGTTAGCCAAACAAGCATTTATCCTAAGCTTAAAGTAACTTTGCCAGAATGGAAATTCCCAGTGAACATGGATCATGTCATTTGACAGTACAGCTTATTATTGCCCCTTCTTCAACAGGGAAGCATAGGATCAATAAAGACTTAAAATATTTTAATAATAATTAAGTTAAATAGTAATGTACTGCAAGCTGGCCCACCTCAGGATTTTGGGGCCAAACTGCTGTGAAGGCTCAACTAAATATTGACCAGCCTCACACAGAGCTAAATGATCCTTCACAAGTGGTTTCTATATAAGTGGGTATATTAGAGAAATGAGGACTTGAAACTATATCTTGTGGAAAGCAAACAATACCTTCCTAAGAAAGATGTTACTTAATGCAAATTTGGTATCATGTTGCCTAATTTCCTGCACTTTGTTTAATCAAAGTCCTTGAAAGAAGGCATTGCAAAGAGCAGCACAGGAAGATCACAATTTTTAATTGTAACATTAAATCTAATGTTTTTTGATCCAAAGATCTTCCAGCAAAAAAATTCTAACCTCCCTCCGAAAATCTAGTATCTGATAAGGTGACAAACAGTGTTTCAAGAGTTAACTAAGAAGTACTACTGTGTGAGCAAAACTATTAATCTTATCCTAGATTCACCACCTCTTCCATAACAGCTCAGAGCATCCAAGGATAGGCAGATGTATAAATTCCACACCTGTTCACTTTCAAGCTTATTTTGAATTAAGAGGCATCTTTTTTTTTGAAGTGTTTTTTTCTTGAACTTCATAACACACTTGTACAGTCAAAAAAATTGCACAAGAAATCAGCAAGAAATTTCTCTAGTTTGAAGTAGCCCAACAACAGTTCAGCAGTAATTTGTGCTTCAGATCCTCAATGCCTTAAAGCTACTAAACAAACCTACTGAGAATCAAGTATTAACTCACAGCATTCCATTACTTTCTCAGAACATTCTGCTAAGACTGTTGTTATAATATGTATGTTAAAAACAAAAGAGTGATCCTCTATATTTGAAAGCTAATGCTTAACTTCCAAATCAGGTGGCAACATGATCATTGGTAACAATTGGGTTTCAGCAACAAAATATTCAACTAGCAGCTATTTCAACAAAATTGCCTTTGGTAATTAGATAGTTTATAATCATATCAACACTGCTGTTGCTGTCATGCAATGTAGCTTAGTGGCATTTTACCAGCTCTAAGTTTTAATATTAGAGTGAAGAGTGAAAAACCCAGTTAACCAAACTGTCTTACCCCCCTCTTTTTTTTATAATTAGCCATATATAAACAGAACTTGTACATTAAATCATGAAAAGCAGAAGCATCCTTACATCAGTGCTTTCATTACTAGTGTTTTCTTCTCTCTTCCGTTCTTCTTCCTCTTGCTCTAGTTCCTTAATGCTCTCCTCCAAAACATTGGGCCAGAAGTCCCCTTCAAAGTAAGGGAGCTCCTTTGCACTTGTTAGACGGTCTTCTGTCGCCTGCTTAAATATATCCTAAAAGAAAGCAAACTCATTTTTGCTTACCACTATTACAAGTCACATAATGAAAAGCAATGTTTTCAATGAGTGACAAGAAAAGGCATCAGCAAATTAAAGGAAAGCTTAATATTTAAATTCATTTCATGAGTGAACATTCTAAGTGCAAATTTAACACTGTATCCATTACACATATCAAAATGTATCAAATACATTTCAAATAGTCACACTCAGAAGAAAGAAATCATTACTGTGTGCTAGATTTCAATGTGCATTCCTATCAACTGGGACAATGTAATCACCATAATCTCAACACGCATGTAAATCCTGATAATTCCAAAGATTTTACATACTTCTAACTGCACCAGCATCCTAACACTACAATTTCATCTAACACAAGATTTAAGACTTCATACATGTTCTTTAGCTCTTTTACAATATTTCTCAAAAATTCAGTTTGTTCTACGGAACCATTTCAAGTCTTTTGCTAGAACGATTTCACAAGCTACGTGTTTTTAAGAGTATTTTTTAACTCTAAACTTTTGGTGCTCAATTCACTTAAAACTAATGCAGTAAACACCAAGAATCAGGCATAAGGCAAGGAAGAAATTGATCTCCTCCAAGCATACACTTAACACACCTTGTAATCATGGACGATGCGCTCCGACACAGACTTGTCCAGCATCTTTTTGTACCACTCTTGCAGTCGCTTGGGTTTAGGTATCTTTTGGTCAGGAGGATGGCAGTGGAAGATGTAATCATCTCCTTCACTAGGTGGGCACGCCCAGATGTGTCCAGTAGTATACCTGGTGCAGTCAGATACAACCGGGACATGTAGGTGCTGACAATGGACTCCCCTGCATGCTCCTCTCTCACACCAGGTGGCACCACCACGGAGTTGCTGGCTGTTCCCAGACCTAACATTTCCATCTTTTCACTATTTTCTAAAAATCCAGCACTATATATGGAGCACTTATATGTAAAGGGTGCACATTTTACAGCCTACATAATAAACAAACCTGACACAAACCTGCAACTGCCATCTCCCAATTAACTAATGGGGGGAAGATTGAGTCTAGGTATTTCAGCAGTGAAATCTTGAAACAGAGCAGTAATACTTTATCTAGTAACATTTAAAACACAGATTTACTTAAAGACAGAACTCACTTTTCTATTGTAAATCCTCTGGTTTTTGAGAATCGGTTTGAAAAAGTCTTAGAATTATACCTGGGAATAAACAGGCACTGCCAACCTATGGTATTGGGTGCACAATCAAGAGTACTATTAAGATAGATGACAGCCAATTAGTAGCAGCTGCAGCAAATGGAATATCTAAGATCATTTCTTCATCCTCTGTTCTCCTCTATTAGTTTTTGAAGAGAACTCTACTAGGAGGAATAACCAGTTTGAGAAAAAATAACTGTCCTTGCCCTGTTGAGAAAATGCTCTGCAGAACCATTCCCAAGCCCTGGGAGCTGCAGGCAGTTGTCATTCCTTCTGCCTGAGAATTCAGATGATACTGCTTAACCAAGATTGTTTTCCCAAAACGAGAACCTGATGTTACTCATTAGCACAGAAAATAGCATTATGAGGCTTGAGCTCTATGCAGCAAATGTACAGACTCACAGGTTAGAAAACAAACAAAAAAAGGAAGCCTACTGTATGCTTCTGAAGTAATAAAGAACACACCACCTCACTGAGGTACTGAAGATAGTACAGCTTACCTCCATTTCAACTCCTGAAACTTTCTTCATCAGCTGTTTTAAACATAGTCCCTAAAAATTTCTCCACAAAGAATTTCACCAACCTACACTAGGTATTGACAATAGAGTGATGCTTACTTCACTGGCCTTTCTACTTCAGTAATCATGGTAACTTAATTTCCACCTTTCTTGTTACTGCAGTTGTTGTAAGTTCCTTTATGCTGTCCAAGTATATTTTCCTCTTTCTTTCCTAACTCTTCAGATTCTCACAATTTCAACTACTCAATATTTCTTAGTGGCCTTATACAACTGTTACAGAGTTAATCAGTGCAGACAAAATATACAACTTAAAACAAGGGTAAGAACTTACTTGCTAGTCCAAAGGAATGACATAATTAAAGCCGTGGCATTACATAGTGTCAACTGTTATGGACTGGAGAAGAGGCTGTTTCTACTTAAGTTTTTACATAAGTTTGTAAACAAAAATACCTGGAGCAGAGGCCACCCCTGAAAAGCCTGCAATCCCCTTTTCTCTTCTCCTTTTCAACTGTACAGTTATTCTATCTGTAACTGTATTGTAAGTGTATTCTAATAACACTGTCAAGTTATTCTATCACAGGTTGATACTTAGGCACCATATTCTTTACTATAGGATGTAGTAATTTGATTTGCAGCAAGAACTACTCAGCACAAATGCTGTACAGAAGAAACTGGTGTAAGATACTTACCCTAGTTTCTTAACATATTCTAGATATCCAATTAGTATTTCATGATAGACAGCAGTCCTCAAGCATTTAGGGCGGAAGAAATGAACACTGTCAAGGTAAGATATATACACTCGCCTAAAAAAACAAAAACAAAAACAAAAAGCATGAGAAAGAGGAGATATTTTGAAATAATTCTACAAGATTATTAATGTTATTTTATGCATCTGAAGCATCCATAACAACAGCAATCTGCAAAGCCTCTGATTCTAACTTACCACTAGAAACTTGGCCTGCTTTTGATACACTAGCCTTATCACCCTAAAACTATTCAACTCCTTCCTTGAGAACACAGGTAAGTGATCCTTAAGGCAACACTGTGTGCCAGCCAGCATCTCCAGTGAGAAACAACTCCAACATTACAGAAGCTATTTTGTTTCTAGAACCTAACCGCACTAAGGGTCTTACATGAGCAACAGGGAAGCTCTATACTGAGCCACAGGAGGTTCATCCAAACCAGAGCACCAGAGGAAAATAGACTTTTGTGGGGTTCCTCACCTTTGATTGGGTGGAGGGCAGTCTGAGCCATACTCCTGCACATGCATCCCAAAGAAGCACAAGTCTACACCATCAATCTCCTCAAAGGCAAAAAGTGCTTTTGTTCGGTAAGGGAAAGACTCCGCCATCTCTCCACTGTCTACAAACCTGCAGACAAGAGGGTAAAGAGGAATTTCAAATATATTCACAGATCAGAGACTGCATGTTACTAGTTGAAAGCAACAAAAACAAGGGCTACTCTAAGTGCAATTTTAGTGCAATTTGAAAGTTAAATGTTTAGAGACTACTCAAATATGAGGCACCCAGTTTTTACTGTGAAAAAGACAAAAAATTATTATGCCGCTGGAACATCTGTTTGTCACAAACTGGCTGATGATGAGGTTTTGAATACAAGTCTTTTTCGACTGGACATTAGAAAAAAATTTACAAAAAGAACTGCCAAGTATTGAAACAGGCTGCCCAGTGTTTGAGTCACCATCCCTGGAGATATTTAGAAGATGTGTAGATGTAGCACCTGGAGATACGGTTTAGCAGTGGCCTTGGCAGTGCTAGGCTTACAGCTGGACTCAAGCTTAGAACTATTTTCCAAAATATTCTATTTAATCAAAGTTTATTATGCAAGTACAAACAGCTCTCACTTCTGCCAAAAGAAAGCAAAATTAGAAATGAACATACCTTGCTTTCATTCCTGGTTTTACTTCAACAGTTTTGTCGGATGCATGTACCACCCTAACTGTGACCTCTCCTGCCTCTGGGTGATTCTGTCGTCTTAGGAAATCATTGACTCTGTTCTCCAGGAAGGTACCAAGTCTTGTAGCTGGTAACCCTACAAGAGGAAATTACAGCTTTAAACATATATAAAACTGAACTGTTCATATGTGATTTCTCTTCTCAGATGTTAGATGAAATATTACTTTTAACATATGCAGTATGTTAACATAAATTAAAATTTATCTCTAAACCCTACCACTTCTAGATGGGGTGAGCTGTCTTTCCCCTGCAGGCACATTTATGGGTTATCCATTATTTAAATTAATAAAGAATCTGTATTTCAACATAATTTCTATCTTGTCTTAAAAGTCAATCACAATTAAGGCTTCTCCTGAATTGATATTATTAATTACTTAAACTAGATTACAAAATACTGCTTTCAGACATCTTCACAAGCAGTTTGAAGTTTGCATTTGAGAGTATATTCTGTCTATAAAGCCATACTAGCCAAGTTAGTACCCCCACTTAACAAAAGAATGTATTTCAGTAATGAAAGTGCTCTGAAACAGTATATTAGCCCTCTAAAACAGATTATAAACTAAGACTACCACCTGTGAATGCAAACTCTCTGAACACTGCAGAATTGATGGTCAACACTGACCAAAAGTATCCTCCTTGAGCTCCAAAAACTTAAATACAACACGTAAGAGCCAACTTTTCCTCATTCTTAATATACTATTTAAATTTGCTGGTGCAAGTGTCAGAATCTTACTTTTAGCAGAGAATTTGTTCTCTTTCCTGGTTCGTCCTGTTTTCTTTAGGCAGCCATCACAGACAAAACTGAAGCAAAAAAAAAGAGCAAGAGAAGTCACCCCATGTCAGACCACTAAGTTCTCTAGCATCTTACCATTAGAAAGAAAATCTTTAATCAGATCTTATCTGGTCTGGAATATACCTTAATGGAAATTTGAAAGAAAAGCACAAGAAACAACCCAACTGTTTCAGAGCTGGAGAGGAGGATCTGAGCTCCAGGTGCTGCATGCCCTATCAGTCACCACTGGAATGCCCAGGGAAGTCTCCACTGGAAGGTCTGACAATATCAGCTCAAAGAATTCTTGGAGCAAATAGGATCAAACTGCTGTCTCTGATGATAAGACACTGCAACATCAAGCATAAGGCTAAATTTTTTTCCTAAACGCCCAAATACACTGTAGACTGAAATGATTCTATGATTCTTCCTTACTTACAGGACATCCACCTTCTTCTGCAGCAATGTGGATGGGACAACAGAGTGCTAAACTCACAGCTTTTGTTTACAAGAAATGGGACATGTAAGCTCTTAAAAAAATTCATCAACACATAATTCATCATCCTTTTTAAAGTTTTTAAATCAGAAGAAAATATGTATGTTGATCAAGAACTGTGGAGTATCTAAAAAAAACTATATTGGTTTTTAAATTTAATCTGATCACTAAGGTAAAAAATTTGATTCATCTGTTAAATACTTGTTACAAAATTGTCTGAAGATGACAAAGCAGTATGAGTTCTACAGAAAACAGATCAGTCTGAAACTGTTACCAGAAATAAAAACATCTTTTCATGATGGGCTGGTATCTCTAAACATAAAAGGTTGAAATGCTCTCTTCCACACAAAGAAGCATTGGAAACATTTAAGAGTAGAAAACTTCACACACAACAATGTAAGATATACTGTCTAAATTTGATGTTACCCTATAGATTGTGTAAAATTTTCAGGGAATGTAACTTGTTCCATTAAACAGTCTTTTAAATATAAGCAATACAAGAAAGTTTATGCATGAGCTTCACCAAAGAGTAAATATCCTATCTATTTAATAAGGAGAAATTCCTCACCCAGAAGGCCAGATTATCTCATTATGAAGAACACAGATCTGGTGCATTTTTCTTCCACACTCTATACATTCAACAAATCTGTATAAGGCAAAAAAAGGCAAAGGGAAGCAAAGGTTAGTAGCATCATTGCTTGTTTGTATATTTTGTAATATTTTATTAGAGGACTTCCAGCATTTAAGCTTTTGTGTCTATTTAACACAGAGGTCACATTTATGCTGAAAACAGCCTTCAACAAATTAAGAACATGCCAGCTCAAGTCAGGCAGACAATACAGGGACACATTATTATCATTTGCTTGTCTTACCACCATCTTTTTTTTTTTTTTTTCCAAGTGAAGTCCTTTTAAGGATAAAATCTGTAAACTGCTTGTTGCTATAAAGAGTAGCGGAAAATGGATTCACACATGTCAGAAAAGAAGAAGCAGGTAAAGTATTTGGCTGTTAGTTGCTGCACTATATTTGAACCCTGGGGTATATTACAAATATACCACAGAGAGGCAGGAAGGAAAAACACAGAAGCAAATGCGTAACTCACTTTCAGAAGATTAGCAGAAATTTAGGCACAACTGAGATAAGTCATATGGTTTAGCTCCCAGATGTTGGTGAATATAATTCCCCAAAATACTTAAGGTTGCTTTAGGTATTGGGACAATTTGACTCCTTTTGAACACGCCTATCTAAAAGTTTGAGACTTTGAATGAATAGTTGCAATCTATGTGGATCATGTGGAACCCCGCTGTAAGTCAGGCTTATATTCTATCTTCCCCTTAAACAAAGGGAAAGAAAAGTTATGAATCAAGCTACTATTCCCTCCTTCCCACAGCCCTTGTTAAACAGAAGAACTGGCTGATCCTTGTGCCTTTACAAGGATGGTGTGGGAACAATAAACATCCTTTTTGCTCATTCATTTGAGAACCGAGATAATGTTTGCAAAATAACAGCACAGGTGTATGATGCAGGACCATGTAAAGCAGTTTCAAAAAAACCACTCACGAATACCAAGAAAAGCAGCTGAGTCACCATCATCTTAATGTTACTGAATGACTGCAGTCATTCAGAGCAGTACAGAATAACTGGCTGATTCAAAATATAGCAGCTTTTCCTTCTACTACAGCTGCCTGTAAAATGCAGTAACTAGAAACACCAACAGCACTAAGAGCTACTGCCAAATGACTCAAATCAGTTCTGAGACTTGAGCGTTTGCCACAACAAACTTTCAAAGCAGAGCTATCTGCATTCGCCCTTCTGTTGAATCCACATGCAAGACAACAAAATGGAGTCATTCCAGCCCATACATCCAGTGTTAGATATTTCTCAAGCACAGCCACCATGGTTTGGGCTCTCAGCACTGAATGCCAGATCTGCTGATTACTGAGCAAGCAGCCCCTATCAACCAGCAGAGCTACATGAAACTGGAAAACATTCAAAGACAAAGCTGATGGTGGATGAACAACATGTCTCACGAAGTATTTATAATAAAATGAAGATCATTCAAAGAGTGACAGCAATACTTACAGCTCAGGATCCAGTGTATCATTTTTCCTTTTTGAAAACTGCTCTTTGTTTATCGTGCTATGGAGAAACAGGTAATAAAACTCAGTTTTAACACAAGACAACAAACATTCATGCAATACCACACCTACCCACAAACCAAAACTTACGAGCAGATTTTTTAAACATTCACTGGTACTACAAAGAAAGTAATTCTATTTTACATAGTCACAGATAACTGAAGTGTTAGCCAATCCACTTTCTCCGTGGAAAATATTTTTCTCTTGTAGAGAAAAACAGTGCTCCCTTATTCAGTTTTACTACAGGATAAATATTAAAGCTTGCTGACAATTCAAGTTTTCGATAGGTCTGATCAGTATTTAATGGTAAAAAGACTACTTGATATGCCTCTCATATTCCACAGGCAGAGAATTCCAATTATCTTTGATTACTGAGAAAGGCAGGTTATCTTTTTTCAGATTCTCCCAGCCCTCCTCCTACATCAACTTTAAAGGATAAGTTTCAGCTTCCAAACCCTGCAACCCCAGCCCAGTCACTACTATACACTATCTTTACCTTCTCTACATCTTTTTCAAGGCCTAAAATCCTATCTTTTTGACAGTGGGGTGCCAAGCATCTTTTAAACAACCTGGTTCAGAACATACAAGAATACTCCAATCTGTGAGAATTTACCCCAAAAAGTGTTCTGCATAACATGAGATCAGTATGTCCCTCTCTGAGAAGCAATGACAAATTCACTCCAACTTGCATGAGATGAATTAACCATCCTATCTTCTCTTATTTCAGTGTTTATTCTGAAGAGTACCACCTGCAGAATACTTGAAACTCCTTATAAAATAAATGATGACATTAAATATCTCAATTACCTCAAACTATTCTTACAATATGATGCATGGAACTTAAACAGGACCCACCATGTATATTCCTATGATGTACTCTATACTGATTTGAGAAACACTGACTCTACATTGATTCAGATTTGGATCTTTGCTTCTACTACAATAGCAATTCACTTGTCCACAGGAACATGGCATGGCCCATTGTACTGACCAGCATACATTATTTCTTCCTTTTTCCTTCCAGAAAGGTAGATCACAGAATCCCAGGGTGGTTTGGGCTGGCAGGGACCTAAAGAGATCACCACCCTCTGCCATTGTCAGGGACACTTTCCACTAGACCAGGTGGCTCAGAGTTCCACCTAACCTGTCCTTAAACACTACCGGTACTGGGGCATCTAGAACTCCTTTGTGCCATCTGTTCCAGTGCTTCAGCACCCTCTTTGTGAAGAACTTGTATCCAATCTCAATCTACCCTCTCTCTTCCAATACACTTACATCATCACAAGCCATAACAGATACTCCCAGTACTGTTCTGTATGTATCCATTAGTGCATCCAGGACCTAGTTCCAAATGAAAGTTAACTTAGTTTGTCCAATTACCAAGTTCAACTACTCTCCCTCTGGCTTCAGACTTCCCTGAATTTCTCATTTTGTTCTACCTGCAGCGTTGTTGCACTGCCTTCCCCCAAAGAGATTTCTTGAACAGCTCAAAGAGTAACTCTGCTTGGCACTCATTTGTCCTTCAAGGGCTTCCTTAGTCTCCAAACACTCCGTTTCAAGATCTTTTTGGGGGGAGGTATGAGGAAGATACAGCAAAATGAGAGATCAACATGGTAAAATCCATGCACAGCCTTTTATTGTGTCCTCAACAACTGCACAGCATTTCTCATAGACAGATGGCATTCCAGTAGTGAAATATTTGTATGGCAAAAGGAGGTTGCCTGCTTCTAATTGGGATGAAAAACAACCTGATGTTGAATACAAGTTTAATAGCATAGCTAGAGTATAAAGGAAACGGTACGTTTGACATTTCAAGCTTTGTCTGTCATACACTTGCCTGCAGGCATGGGTATTTTTCTGCAGTAGAATACTTCCACTTTTTTTTTTTTTTCAGGGAAAGAGCCATTTTCTTCTTTCCCTTCTATTGGTAGAGTGGCAATTTTAAGCACTAGGTGCTTATTTTTCACTAGTTCAGTCAGTCCAGGTTTTCAAGACAAGCACAAGTCCAGGCTTTTAATAAGGATGTATCATCCACCTGCTACTGGCCTAAAAACCTACAGCTGAACGCCCCTTCCCTGCAAAAAGCAGTGTTGGTCGTAATACAGCTCATGAAAGCACAGCCCAAGCAAACACAAATAACTCACGTTTGAGGTTGTGATGGGTCATCTCCCAGAGAAACGCTCTCCCCTTGGATTTCATTGAAGCACTTCTCACAGAAATGATACCTGTCAGCAAGAAGGCCATATTTGGGTGAACTGCTCCGTCCACACAACACAGCCCAAGTCAAGCAACGGAGCCACCAATCACAGCAGGCCAAGGAAGGGACAGGAGCAGAGAGCAGGTCATCAACGGCGACAAGGATATTCAATGATGCAGATTTATGGGCCCCACATTGTGTTTGGTTGGTTTGGTTTTTTGGTTTGGATTTTTTTTTTTGCGCAATCAAAGCCAAGTGCAGACAATGACAAGCATGAAGGAGAAATTAAAAAAATAACACACACACGAACAAAGAAATGGGGGTTTGCAGGACAAAAACAAAAACATAGAAGTAAGACAAGACAACACAAAGCAGAAAGCCAAGGCAAAGCACAGATTAGCATTAAATCTCTCAAATGGGTTCACAAGCAGCAAACGATAAAACAAACTAAACAAGAGTATTCCATTTTAGCATACCCATACCCTCTTCATTTTAATAATCCATGCCAGGTACAGCAAAGAATTAAAATGAGACAAGGGAAAGAGCAGAAGGAAGGAGGAACTGCTTCTCTGACTTGTACATCAGCACAGCAGTTCTGTTGGGAGGAGGATCTGCAGGAGATCAATGGAAGAGAGGAAGTCTTCCATCTTAAATGTATAAATGCTGAAAGGTCACAGAATTCTCTCCCAGTTGAAAAGAAAAGCTAAATACCAGAAACTTTTGCAACAATAAAATCTGTCCTCAAAATTCTTACAGACTAATAGAACTGCCAAACTCCATGTTAACTAACATTAACTACACACGTAATGCTCTACGTGAATATGATTCTGTCATAGCCCAGTCTGCACATAGAACAGTCCAACCATCACTACAACAAGAATTACAGAGAACAGTTTCATTTGTACTTCAAAATATAGAGATTAATTCAGGATTCTACCTAGCCTTCCAAAATGTTCTAAAGCTATGGCTTCTCCATTATAAGGCATGCTAATTGAGTGCACGAGACAGCTAAAAATAGAAATTAAAAAATTCAAAACAAGTTCATTATAAACCCACACTAATCTATGTTATTAGCAACTGTTAGGCTAAAAAGACAGCTTTCTCAGTTTTCATCTGAGATAGTGCAGAGAACAGTATTTCTGAAATTATACATTTCAATCTATAGATATATAAGTCACATGTAGGCACCTGTTACAATGCAGACATTCCTTCCTAACATTTGAAAACATGTCAAATGTCAGATTTCTGAGCAATAGTCTTGGTTTACCTAGTACTTGCCCACAGACAAACATAAGCAGAAGATACTGACATGGCATGACATGCTCTATACTATATACAACTCTAAAACTAAAATAGTTGTTGTGGGGTATTATGGGACTAAAGAAGTGGAAGCTTAAAAAACACTACTTACTCCTATAAACCTCTATGAGGCTTTAAAAGGTTAAGCTGTAACTTGTGTAATCTTTGATTGCTTTCATCTGACCAGGTGCTTTGAGAAACAACAATTCTTGGAAAATTTTGTCTTTCAGGTAAAATCCTCCACGTTTCTGTCATTCTGGTTTGTTTTGGAGAGGGTTTTTTCATTTGAGGTTTTGGAATGAATGGAGAGCAGGATCTAAATAAATTTATGCATCTTGGAGTTAAGCAATTCTCTGTTCTAACAGGCGCATTCTGGTGGCAGGCAAGTGAATATGGGAATGTTAAAGCATGTGTTTGCTTGCTTCTTCCTGCCTCACTTCCCCAGTTGTCAGAGATGACTAGCAAGGAACCTCCTTTCAGAAGTCAAGTAAGTTTAAATGCTTTAATAAACCCCAAGTAAAAACGATACTCAAAAGAGTTGCAGAAGGGACAGCATATTACAGAGCTACTGATAGCTACTGCCAAGACAATTCCCTTGAGGAAACTTTGTGAGAAAAAGCAATGATCAATCTGCTGAAGATCTGAATACACAAATCTTCCAGTTAAGATGTGCAATACAGAAATAAGTTCGCTCTTTGGTGTTAACGTCACAAGAAAAACAAAGACTTGCCAAAAACAGTACTTATTACGAGCATTAATACACTTTCTGCATAGTCTACTCAGTGCTCTGCATGAAAAATGCTGCTGCACAGTAGGAAGCAAAGGCAACAGACTTGTATACATGATTTGTATGTAATTAAAGATTTAATTAACCACAGGATCAAAATGTAGCAAAACTTCACATTTCTGCAAACAAAGGAGGGGAGAGCAAATGCTGCAGTGAACTTTTGCTCAAAGAAATTAACACACAAGGCAAACTCTTCAAAAGCACTTCCAGCAAAAATTTTTATCTTAAAACATGAAGATGTACACATATAAAGAGGGTGTTTATGTAAATGCATGCATGCCTGTAACAGATTGATTGCAGCATGCACAAAGCTGCACCAACTGAGTTTTCCTTACCTGTTCTGGTAACTGTAGTAAGTGGCATCTCGAGGGATCGTGCATAGCTGTTTGCCATAGCAACACAAAGTCTGTGGCGAGAACTCCAACTGCAAAGAGGAATGGGTCGCCTTAGTATTCACACATTTTCACTTGCTCTCCGTGGGAAGCAAGTGTGACCCAGACAATGAACACTTCCACCTTAATCTCTGCACAGATCTCTCTGTACAGCAAAGTGTACTAAGTGCTAGTCACAAAAGACATTAAGTGGGCTGTTATTCTCAAGTTAATTCTTCTCCAAAGACAGAAAGCACATCAAAACAAGGGAAACAGAATTTCAGTGTACAGTGGAATACAGAACTTCTGAAGTAATAAAAACACCTGCCTAATTTGCAATGGCAAAAGTTTGTCCTTATCAAAATAAATCTTCAGTTGCTGACTTCCCCCCACCCCCACCAAGGACTTAGATACAAAGAGATTATTAAAGGACTAGACAGAAGACCCACAAAATGCTCAAATTCAGATTACTCAGGATTGCTAAATCCTGGTAAACTTTGGAAATTTTGGACACACCATAACTGATGACAGCAACTGCTGTATTTCCCCCCTTCAATTCAAGGAAGCAAGCAACAGACTAAAGATATTTACTTTCTTACCTTTCTTCCACAGCAATAACCAAGGCTCTGCATAACTGGATCAATTTCTTGCTCAAACACCTCTGCCAGTTTGGAACAGTACTTGTATACCCGGGATGTTTTGCGGTTATATAACCAGGCATTATTGAACATGAGCCAGATGTCATCCACATACTGCCAGGGTTCCTGATACTGTCCTGTGTCCAGCTTTCTCTTGATCGTAGAAAGATCCATGGGGTTCTTTACTATGTCAAAATAATCCTGCAAGAAAACGCAGTACATCAAAACCCTCCTAGAGAACTATATTATGACATGACAGCATGTGCATTCTCAGTGTATAAATTCTTCTCATCAAGAAAAACAGGTTCCTCCCTGACTTGATTGTCAAACTGCTTATGACACATAGAATGCAATCTCTCAGTAATACCATGTAATTCCTCAGTGCTTTCTGTTCATTATTCCTTTATTTCTCAGGTGCTGTTGCTTATTCACAACTAACAAAATCAAGTCACTCTAATATTAATCAGCAAAATAAGTATTACAAATAGTAGAAAAATGCCAATGTTTTTGCAGCCATTGTGATCCCAAGACATATACAGGAATATTAATATAAAGCAACTGTTCTCAGCAGCCCAGAAAACCTAACAAAAATAAATAACTTTATTCTATGATAGAACTTATATCTCCTCTAAAGAATGCCTTTCTCCAATCCACCATTCATTACAGTGCAACGTCTACAAAAGTCTGCAGAATGATAGTCAACTGAAAGCTTATTAAAAATACTAGCAAGTGTGTAAATTCTTGTAATACAGCAGGCCTTGACACTTTGCAGCATCTGAATTAAAAAACCCCACACCAATAGCAAATAAGAACTCTTTCATGCAAAAACCATTGCTTAAGCACCTAAAAAGGACTTCTACATCTATGCATTTGTTTATATTTTGTAAACCTCTGTGGTCAATTCAGAGAGTTTAGAAACACAGATCCTTGAATGGTGATTGTCTTGTCAAGACAACTCTAAAACAAGCAGAAAATTTAACCTAAACAAACCCCTAACTTAAATTGTTTCTTCCTCTCCTGTAACAGATAATTATTAATGGACATTTTTAAGTTGGTTTGATCTGCCTAATTTCACATCTTCAGACAAGATTTGCACATGATGAGAAACACCTATGAAATTCAACAATAAAACATCACAACACGAAGCAACAACCATAAGAAAGCAATATAGCAGTGGGGTTCTGTTGGCAAATCATTCCAGTGCATGCTATATCTGCTTATTTAGTACAAGGAACAGAGAATCAAACACACATTCCTAAGTCACACCTTGTATGTTCCACTAAGTTAAGCCTCCCCAAACACATCAATATGAAGATGTTAACAAGACAGACATAAGTTTTTCTCAAACAGGCATGTCAAAATGCAGTAGTTTTGAATTAAAACCAGGAAATTATCTTCCAAAGACACTCACAGGAATTCCTAGTAGCTGGGGATCCACAGGCTGTCGAAATGGAAGAGACTCTGGATCCTGACGGTAAAGTGCCTCCAGTGTTGGCATAAGCGCCTGCCGCAACTCTTCTGGCTTGAAAACTTTGGAAAACAATCAACATTAGAAAGACAGCAGAAACAGCTGGAAGGAAGAAACCTGCTAGAAAACGTGATGTGTGTGGAAAACGACAGACAGACAATGGGTTAAAGGTACTTAGCATGGCTTGTTTATGCCCTGCAACACTGAGTGGAGAGGACGGTATTAAGATGATCATCTGAAGAAAAGGCGAGCATAAGATGACATTGATGAGTAGACATGGTTCACATTCCAGATACATCCCCTCTTAGAGGCCCCAAGAAAAAAAATTGTCTAGAGAATCTGTAACTGAGGATTTCAAATCTCCATTGTATTGACAATTCTACGACGGCTTAGTGTCTAATTCTAAAGGCTTAAAGAACTTGCCCAAAGCCAATTATAAGCACATGTATTATTAGATATTTTTGTCCAAAAGCCACAAAGAACAAGCCATATAAGTACCACATAATCCACTAAGTACCAAAAAGGAAAGCCCAGTTTTTTTTCCCCTGCAGAGATTTCTCTTGGGAGATGCACTGAATTTAAGTCAAAACAGTCTTTCTGCTTACTTTTTTTCTTAGACTGCCCAGCTGCTGGAGAAGATTGAGTTGCTGGAGTAGTAGGTTGGTCTTCCCCCTCTGGTACTTCAGTCTTCATTTCAGGTTTCTTCTCCTCTTGCTCCATTGGGTCTGGTTTACATTCCTCCACGACTGGTTCTACTTTAGCCTGGAAAGGAGTTTGGAGCCTGTCACTTAAATCTTCTGGGAGGCCACCCATCCACATTTCTGTCCTTTAAACCTGTCATGCTGCCCACCCACTCTTCTATCTCCTTTGTAGTCAAAACTCGCCTAAAACTTGAGCAAATGTGTTCGAATGCATCTTTAAACACTGCCTAGAAGCAGTGACGAGCTGCTAACGAGTTCTGAGCTGCAAGCAGACACATGGGTACCTCTTCAGCCTCTAACAGCCTCTCATACAGCAGAGCTGCCAGGATGATGCGACTGGCAGTCACACTCCTGGCTGTCCTTGGTGACAAGTTGTCAAAGCCCTGTAAAGCATCCCATCACGTACATATAGAATCATTTAATTCGGAAAAGACCTTAAAGATTAAGTCCAATATTAATGTGACATTGCCCAGTCAACTGCTATGCCACATCCTAGTGTCACAGCCACACATCATTTAAATACCTCCATGAATGATGACTCAATCACTTCCACAGGCAGCCTGTTCCAACGCTTGACAACCCTCTCAGTGAAGACACTTTTTCTAATATCCAAACTAAACCCCCTGGCACAATCTGAAGCCATTTCCCCCCATCCTAGTATCTGCTATTTTAACAGCTGTAGGACCAATCTGAGTGCATTCTCACACTGGCATTTACCAAAGCTAAGCTTCATAGCAACTACATTATAGTGGTCCTTCCTGTGGCCACTGACTTTTACCACAATTTCACCATAAAACACACACTCCTCTTTAGCAGTAAGACAGAAGACAACAAGAAAAACTGGAGCAGCAGCAGGTAGCTTCTACAGCTCACTCAATTCTGGAAGGAATGACCAACAGCATCCAGCAGTACTAGATGCTACCCAACATCTGGTCAATCTCACCTCAGATTTCTCCTCCATTTGCATCTCTGTTTGTTCTGGTTCTCCTTCTTCAGTTTTGATCTCCATTTTCACTTCCTGCAAGGGTGGCTGCTGCTGCTGTTCTGGAACAGTTTGCTGAGAGTTCACCTCTGTGCTGCTGGTGGATGGGGGGTTGGATACCTGCCCATCAATGCTCACAGCTGGCTGTGAAAGCTGAGGGAACAAAACACATTACAAACAGGCTTCTAACGAACCTATTTTTCTTTTCTAATCTTTTACCTATGCTACATTTCCACTGAATTTAAAAGTGCTTTAGTCCTTCTACTTCTGTTCCCTGAAGGATATAGTATCCCACAACCTCAACTATTGGAAAACATTATCAGAGGCATGCACCAGAAGGTCTTGCTACAGAAAATTGTTTCCCCTATTGTATAAGCACTATGTTTACATGTATGTATAAACAAGATTACTGTAAAATACTTCCTCTTTGGAAACAACAGATGATATACAGACTTGTCTTGATGGAAAAAGTTTACTCCCCAAATACAAAAAAAACCCCCTGTTTTAATACTAACCATGCTAGAAGCACACAACTGAAAATTAAATCTTACACACAAACATTTGCAGGGAAAGCACAATTAAAGTATTTCCTTACAGGTGTTGCGGGGTGCTGATGTTGCAGCGGTGCTGTTGGTGTGGGAACAGATGCAGTCGTGCTCTGCTGTGACAAGGGCTGCTGCTGCTGCTCTGCAGAAGGGGTAACTGGAACTGGAGGCTGGACTTGTGGAGGCAGCTGTGTCTGTGGAGGTGTTGGAGTCTGCCTTTGAGGGGGGTGCATAGTTTGGGACTGTGGTCCAGGTGGCATTGCCTGAGGAGCAGGTGTGGGGGTAGCGGTGGCAGCAGCTGCTGCTGCCTGCTGTTGCTGTGATCCCAAGCCTGGGGGCGTGTGGTGAGGTGTTGGGGTTCGGCTAGGTACTGGAGAAGGAGAATTTTGGTGCATGGGAGGCTGCGGAAGAGGTGGGCAGTGAATATGGCTCCCTTGAGAGCCTGGAGCCATTGCAGGAGAGTTCACAGGACAGGAAGCGCTGGTCATTTGTGCCTGTGGGATAACAGGTACACATTTGCAAAGAATTGAAATAGAAGAGCAAGAGAAATTACTGTCAAATGTCTGCTTTGCTACAGCATACTTTAAAAAAACGTGACAAACCATCTGCTTCACTTTTAAAAACTATCAAAAGCAGAAATGGTCTACTTGATTTATTTTGTTCTACAAACATAAGGCTGTTTTATAATTTATTCATCTCTCAGAGAAATTTCAATAGAATAACTTATACTTGCTGATATACTTAGAGAATGGCACACCTACACTCCCACTTTGCAAAACATTTCTTTCTAAAGCTGCAGATTTGTACATCCTGAATATGGGACAATGCACCACAGTGAAGAACTGCATTCAATACACTTAGTGTGCCCATGCCTCCACCCCCAAAATGAGAAACTGAATTTATCATCACAAGTAAGTACAGCTGTAATGCTAGCATTATAAAATTACCAAAAAAATGTATTGGTCAAGATAAAAAACTGTAACTCCACAGTAATCTTGCCTGCAAACTAGGAAGAAGCATCAGTGAGAAGAAAACTGACGTTCCCTACTTCTTCCTGGCCTGAAAGGTTCTTGCTGAAAAGGGAGAGGGAGAGGACAGAAAGGAAACTGCTAGACTGTAAGTTCAGATCTTCAGTAGTGATAACCCTCCTAATCCCCAAAAGCCAGCAACACACAGGCGTGGATAGACATGCCTTTATATGACTTATTCTGCCACCTCTTAATTTCTCAGGCTCTGCTGCTTCACTGTTCAGCAAGAGAATCTTAACTACTGCATGCTGTGTCACAATTTCTTCTTTGCTCCATAGAAACAAACCTAAAACAACTCCTCTAAAATTCCTTAAATTTAAGCCTGAGCACAAGTCAACAGTATTTCACCCTTGCCATTCCCAGCGCTACACCAGGAAAATGAAAAATCTCAATAAATTTATTTGGTTGACTATAATTCCAAAACAAATTGTTCTCCATTACTACAAACTGAATAATCATAACCAGTATAAGACAAAGGTCACTGACACCATTTCAAGAAATCAGAAACTTACTTGAGATACTGGTGTCTGATTGCCAGGCTGAGTCATAGGCATGCTTGCTGTGTTCATTCCTGGGGAAGAAGCAGGGAACTGAGTCTGTTGTAGAAATTGATTCTGACCAGAAGGTTGGCCAACTCCTGGTTGCTGCATACGTGAAGGAAATCCCATCTGGTGGAAAAGAGAGCAATTAATTTCACATAATGCGCATACACCTTCGAAACATTTTACAGAAAAAAAAAACCAAACCCCAAAAACATTTATCTTATTTCAGAAATGGATGCTTGCCACTTATCTGTAGGATACAACATGAAAAGCCTGCTTATAACTCCTCTCAAAAGACAGAATTTATGATGATTTCTCTTAAAAGCTAAGTAAAAGGATACTGATTTCAGATTGGGACTGTGACTTAAGATTCATTTTGGTTCCTTGTTTTAAGAAAGCAACAAAAACCCACTTCAACTTAATTTTTTAGGCAACTCTCAGTGCAAAGATCTAAAGATTTACTATGTATCAGGCAAATGTTACAGGAGAAGCAAAAGACAGAAACCAAAGGGCCAAGAGAATGAAAGTGATGCTTGATTTATTTTCAAATTTCTTTTATTGATTTTAAGGAAACCACAGACAAGAGAAGCAAACCTGTGAACTCAACCCTGGAGGGAAGGCACACTGACCTGGTTCATGGCCCCGGCCTGACTTAGCTGTCCAGGGTGCTGAAGAGGAGGGGTTTGTCGGGGTCCCATCGGTGACAGCTGCATGTTCATCTGGCCAAACTGATTCATTCCTGTGAGTTTGTGCCAAAAAACCACGTGTAAACAAAGGTCTGAAATCTCCTTTAGGCACCATTCAACATTTGGAGAAGAAATGCTATTTCTTTCCGATTTTGCTTTCTAGCAATCAGCTTTCAATCAAATTTTGCCTTCTATTAACCAGTTATGTGGAAAAACTTTAATACAGTGTTCAAGTTACCTACTCTTTCAGAATACAGACGACCATCTTTTCCCTCCTCAAGACATCTATTTCTACTGTTATTAAAGTCATTAAGTTTAAGAGCTCTGTGAAAAATACTATTTGTCACACCTGCTACTGAAGATCAACTTTCCACAGAAAGTTGCATTATCTTAATTACATATCAGAAATTCACTTATTGAATACCAAACTGTATCTTAACTTCAAGTAATCTCCATGCTGACTATAATACATCTTGAACGTGTAACAAAGATTCTGCCGTCTTTTCTGAGCAATAAATGTCACCACATTCCCTTTGCCACCAACATATCCCTCACCTGAGCTGTCTGGGCTCACCATGTTTGACTGATCCCACCATCCTATGCATACATGATCAGAAATTCCAAAAGCATCAAGGTCTTTATTTAACAAAGCAAGCAGCTAATGTGCAGCTCAAAGTCATAAGAGATATTGTTTTATATTTATTATATAGTTAGGTAAAAATTATCCAATATAGACAGCTATTTTCTTAAATGTTAATTAAAACTGCACATGATACAAGGTCTCTTCAGTAAGAGCTGTCCAATTCCTTTACAAAACACAGTAGCAAATTTTCTTCAAATATTCACCTGGCTGTGCCTGCATGCGGTTCATCATCTGGTTTGGCACATTGGCACGTATCAGAGTTGGGTCAGGAAGAGGACCATCTGCAGAAAAAGACATTGAAAAAGATAGTGTTATTCAGAAGACTACGAGGATTTATTCACCAAACATTTTAGTGAGAATTACATATTAAAACTCGTGCATAAAGAAAGTAAACAGTATACAGAAAGTATACAGTAACTAAGCATTACTGAAGAGTCCTCAAAGTGTGAGGCAAACTCAAGAACTTCCTTGAAAATAGAAGTACATCTCAGTGACAGAAATATCCTCTGACTTAGAGTCAGCTATCAGAAATGGGACAAATTCGCGGCATGTTATCAAGGTACAACAATCAACAGTAGCTCATCAACAAGTCAGGTACCTATGAATATCTAAATGGTCACCAGGCTACTGAAATGACACTACAGGATTTCCTGCACCAAGCAATCAGCAACCCAAAGGTTCTTACTTGCAGACATTCCTGGCTGTGGCTGCCCCATATTGGGCCCTTGATTCATGGGAGCCTGTGGCATGCCTGGAGCATTTGGGATCATATTTTGCTTCTGCAGCCTGGTTCTTCGTTTCTCCTCCAACTCCTTCTGAATTTTGTAGATCTTCTCTGCTAGCAAGTGATAGTACTCTGCCTGTTGGGGAGAAACAAAAGCCAAGAAAGGAGATGAGACACACATTAAGAAAAGGAAACTGGTCCCTGTGATTCCAACTTGCAAAGCAGCCTTAAATACATTTTGGCTTGGGTTGGGAGGCAGTCTTCCCCCTTTGCAGGGACTGTCAGATAAGAGGGGGAAAGGGGCACTACTAAGAGCACTGTTCTCAACTATTACACCACCACCAGATTTTTCTCTTGTGTCCAACACTCCTCTGGGACAATCACAGTGAAGAGCTTCAACACTGCCTTTAGGGGACTGTGACAAGTCACAGGCATAGCACATCTCAGCTCCTGGCACACCCAGACAGCAGCCTTCAACTGTCTGGTTCCTCAACCTCATCCAGCAGCCCCTAAACACTTGTCTCCTCAGCTTGGGAGTCTCATCTGTACTTTCATTTCTCTTCCTCCCCTATCACTACAGGACCAAGGTAGAAATATGGAGAGCTAGACAACAGGGGATGGCATCTCACCCTGCTGTTTGCTGATTCATACATATCTCCTTCCACTTTCCGAGCATATGCCACCAGATTTTCCATACGTCGATCCTTCAGTGCTGCAGGGTCGGGAGTAGGAAATATGGCTTGGACTCTGAGGAGGAAGAAAAAAGCATTACAGAAATGCATGTAAGTGATTAGAATGTTCCCAGACCAGCATTAACCACAGTAGTCTGAACACAAAGCAGCAAACAAATCTGCTGACAGACTGCATCCACTGCTACTTCTTCCAGGGGTAGTAGATGTTGAAGATGGCTTGAGCATGGAGAAGGAAACTTCTAATACAACAGCCCCACACCAGCAGATGTAGCTCCATCTTTCCAGCTTCTGCCTTTCCTTATCATGCATCCTGACAAAATTCACTCCTTGGCCCTCTAGTTTTGCAAGTCAGGTTTCCTTCTGCAACCCCTCTGCCTCCAACACACTTCTGGGGCAGCAGCTCATCTAACGAGATTGCTTTAGCTACTCACAATTTATGAACAAGGTGGTTTCGGAGATCCTGAGTAATGTCCTCATGCCACTGCTTTCTAATTCCAGTATTAGATGGTTGAGCTGTTGGCATGGCTCCCAAACTGGCAACGTTGGCGCTTTCACTCATCATGGGGCTTCAAAAACAGAGCAAGAATTGAGTGCAAAAGTCTAGCCCCAGCTTAATCATCTTACAGTCATAGCCTCTTTTAGAATAATGTTAGGACAAAGTGCTAGTTCAGCCATTCCCTAATCAATGGACAAACTGCAGAAATAGCTGCACACACACCAAACAAGACCATGAAAGAGTACATGCTGTTCTACCCAAGGACTTGGAAAACTGCAACAAAAGCTACAAAATCCAAATGGAGAGATAGCCATCCATGGCATTTACTCCACTGTTTATGTAAGAAGTGCCATGAGATCAAAACAACATCACTGCGGTACAAAGGATTCAACTTACTTTTGAGAATTCATGGTTGAATGTAGCATTGACTCAGGCAGCAGATTAGGGGGTTGAACCCCTACTCCTCCATTCACTCCCATTGGATTTGCATCTAGAAAACAGAAGAATACAGAAAAAATGAAGAGGCCATTTACCACACAAAATCAGTATCTGTTCAGCAGTAACAAGGGTTTAGACTTTCAAGTACTTGGACTTTTGTGAAAGGAATTTAATTACCCACTGCTCTCTTCATCCTCTTTCTTTTATAAACTTAGAAAAAGTCTGAAGCACAACACTTGTGACCTCCAAGTGAAGCATCAACCCATTAACTCCTCTGTACCTCTTCCTGAACTTAACAAACAAGTCATTTCAATCTGCTGCGAATATTATGTTCCACAGTCCTTTCCTGTGACTCTATAATGAAAGATTTTAACCACTTCTACTTTTTTTGTTTAGAAGTGGTTGGATTTTTTTAAATTCAGAATCTTAGAATATACATTCACAAAGGTTTCAAAAACTTAAAACATGAGCTACCACCTACCTCAGACAAGATCCTTTCTCACCCACTCCATACTTAATGATCTTACAACTAACTCCAATGCTTGTAAGAAGGAGACTCTGACAATCCTTTGCAGGAAAAGCCTCTAATTTTTGCATAACATAATCTGATTTTTCTGAATCAGACCAGATCTTAATGACTATAAAAACACCTGTTTCCTCCACACATTACAGTTACCTCTCAATAGTAAAGAAAAATGCAGATTGTTGTCTGGAGCTTCCATACAGGTCATTTTGTGAAGCTGCAGGTAGCATGAAAGCCATTACCAAGCTTCACACGTGTTGAATTCTACAAATCTGTATTTCAAGCAAAATTACACACTGCATACAGGAGAAACCCACTGAAATAAAGTCTATCGAGCCTAATACATAACCCTAATATCACAACCAAGTATTTCAGATTTTTTCCAGAAATCTGTTCAAAATCTCCCTTCTTTTAGTCCTTTTCTTCTTCCCAAATTGACTTTGTCATGTGAAAGCACACTAGTGTGCAGGACAACAGTCAACCTTTACCTCAACTGTCAAGACCCACCATTTGTTTGAGGTTTTTAGGACTGCATTTTTTTCACATAGCAGTCTGTCCTGTAGCCCATGAGCTGGTAATTCCTGATCTCACTTGTTGTAATTCCCTCCTTAGCCAACTGCTCTTAATAAGGAAGCAACAGTCAAAAGTCTACACTCTCCACGCTTGCCCATTCTACATTAAGCTGCAGGTCTTCACACTACAGGAGCTTTTTCAACCCCATTTCATTGGATTTTCTTAGCAACTGTACAAAGAATGCCCACCATTCTTCAAGGAATGCACAGGCACAACACTGTCTACAAGTAATTACATATATTATAAAAAAGGAATAATTTTGCTTCAGAAAAGCACAATAGAAAGACTTAGAAAGAAGCAAATAGAAAGTCATTATTTTAATCTAACTTTTAAGACTAAGCCCTCAGAACCTTTGCCCTTTCCCCTGTTTTTACACACTGGAAGAAAGTTTTAGCATACCACGTGCAATCTGTGAGGGCCAGTGATCTCGTTAACAAGACTACCCAGCAGCCTTTTCCTGAGTAACTCGAGCAGCATTCCCTTTGCAGAGCAAAGTAGAAGTTGGTTGCAGGCTGGAATTTGTGTGTTTCTACACCAATCTCTCATTCTGCACACAAGGTTGTCATGGGACACGTAGGCACAACCACTGCAATCCCATACAAGCTTATGAGAAATCACTACCAGCTCTTTATTCCTCTTTTCTGTTAAAAAAGCCACATCTACTTATGCAATTCAAGCAAAAAGCTAAGAGTGAGAAAAACTCCTGTGATGTAATCTCAAACTATGAAACTTAGATTTGGTGGTTAAAGGCGACCTCATCTGACACCATTGATAAGCCAGGTTCCAATTAATTGCACTTTGAATTGAAATTCTTATCTAGTCCTGTTAATGTTGCTTATAAGCTACCTAGACAATTTAGAGCTATATGAGATCAAATGACAGGATTCAGGAAGGATGTCAGTTATTTACTACTTTTCATTTTTTAAACAAACTTTACATATCTGAAATACAAATTTAAAATACTCAGAGACAGGGAAGTACACCTGAATGCTGGCATTCCAATGCCTGCATATCCAATTATAAACTCCTCAGTAGTCTGAAACTTGCATTACAGTACAATTATAAAGCTAAGAGGAAAAAAAACCCTTGGAAATTTTTTTTTTTTCCAAAGAAACTAGTTTTTCCAGAGAACTTGTCTTCCAGGAGAAAACACCTGGGCCCTCTAATGTTCCTGTTCCACTGAGTAACTTGCTATTTCAAGTCTAAAATATCACAAAGCCCTACCTTTTGCAAATTAACTGGCAGTATTAAGCTAGTAGGTCGAGAAAATTTGCATTAGATGTAGCATGGGGAAGTTGCCCATAGTTTGCATTTTAAGGCTAACAGATAAACTCACTCATAGGATTCATGGGGCGCAGACCCTGGGGTGACTGTCCCTGTTGCTGATTCTTCACTTGAGCCTGGGGCTGTGTCTGCATCTGGTTCCCTTGATAGGTCAGTCCAAGGGCTGCATAGGCTCTCTCGATGGAGCTGGGGTCTATCTGACTGGTAGTGTTGATGCTGGGCGTTGTCTGCTGCCCCACGCCCACAGAGCCGGTATTGGCAAGTCCCACTGCAGCTCCGCCCAGCAGCGCTGTGAGAGAAACACAGAGTTAGTGAGGAGAGCAGAGGGCAGCCAGAGAGCCCCGCCAGTACAGGGAGACAGGTGCACAGGCTGCTCAGAACTGAAACATATCCTTCTGGAAGCATGCAGGGAACAGATCTGAAAAATCTATCCCAAAACAGAGAGACAAGTTTTGACCCAACCAGCCAATCCCCTCTGGACTGCACACAGGAAATCCCACTCTTAAGTATTTAGGACACATCTGCTTGCTTCAAACTGCAAACAGAGGAACACCAAGTCACAGAGGCAAAAGGCAGAAGTGTACATGCAACTTTCCACCAGCTACTGCAACGCCTTTTTTGTTGTTTGTTTTCTTTTCCTTTATCTTAAAGAAATAGCTCACATTAGTCATGAGAAGAGCCTACAGTGACTTCAAAGTAGGAGGGGGGGAAAAAAAAACTCATACAGGTAACACAATGACAAAAATCTTGCCAAACATTTTGTCAGTGAGACCACGGACACTGAGAGAAATGGAAAGTGACATCTGATGCAAACAAAGAATGAAGACAGAACCAAGTATCACGGCTAAAATGACACAATGTGCATGTATGTGCACATCTGTCTCCAGAAACCACCCAGCTGGAAGAAGCAGTAATGAAAAGCCAATCATTTGGTTGAGAGAGCTATGATTTGTTTACCCTTACCACTCTCTTGATAAAAAAATACAATAAAGTTAGAAAGGTTTCATAAACACTATCAGTCACAAAAATACTCTGAGACCAAAGAGAAAAATCACATTAAACATGTTCACAGGTCTAAGAGCATCGCCACTACCATTTGGGTGCAAGAAAGTTTAACTCCCAACATTCATTTTATGGTTTATTTAACAGAATTCCCCAGTAGACTCACATTGCTGATTTCTTTTGTCCCCAGCATTTTTGAGAGGCAAACATACAGGACAATCATGTCTTGTACAATTCTTCCAATGTGAGATGATTTGTCGGGAAGATGCACAATGCGCCACTAAAAAAGAGAAGGAACCAAAAGCATTCACAAACTGCTGCCAGTATCTCCACATGGTCATCACAAACTGGGTAGAGAGTGACATTTCTCAGGGTACACATCTATATCAACACAAATCAATAAAGTATTATTTGAAATAGTTCAACACGAACTAGCACGGAAAATGTAGCCAGATTTCTTCCAGTACTATTGGCTCAACCAAAGCCTGTTCGAAAATCCCATGTGATACACCCAAGCCTACAGCTTGAAGGATGACTCCATCTACTCAGGTATCAGGCAGACTGTGCCAAGCAACTGAGATGTCAACAACCGGCACAATCCAGATGAGCCAAGGCTATCAAAATGGAGACTGCATTTTAGTACGACAGAGAGGTTACAAGTGCCAGTAGCAGTCATATTCATGGCTTGGCATTGCTTGAGATTCACCTCTAGTTTAAGGAAGACAAATAGACTCCTATTTGTGGATTTCTGGTTTGTATCTACCCTTAAAAAAAGGCAGAAGCCAAAAGATTTTGCAGTGAGTTACAAAGTTAGGCACAAGATTTTTATTCATCTTTGTTATATCTTGTCCCCTCTAACTTGCATAAACTTTATAGAGGCTCAGAAGTTGCTTCCAATTCCCTGTCTCAAGCAAATAAGACAATTTCTTGAACTTATTTCTCAAGTCACCCACTAGTCCATCTCTTTCTAGGATCCCTTCTCCACCCTCAAACGTTGACTTCATCTACATGACCACTGCCTCACTTACCTTGGCAAGATTTGCCAGCCTGACAGTGTGTCATGTGGTTCAAGACATTCTTCATGGTTCTGCAGTGCGGGAGGTTGCACTGTCGCACCTCCCCGTTGGCCTGTTCTCGACGCTGACACTTGTGAGCATGTAAGAGGAGAACGAGTTGCTGCTGAATGAGTTTGCGCTTTTCTGGATCTGCTGTTGGTGCTCCAGACCCCATTCCTTGAGAAGCTGCTGGCCCCATCCCAGCTTGCTGTACCTGGGGAGCCTGCTGCTGGCCCTGAAGAATGTGAAAAAGAAATTGCCAGAAATAAATACGTTTTTGAAAATAATTCATTTAGCAAGTAAACAGCAACACAAGAATAAGTCCAATAAGAGAAATAAGTACTTCTACATTCTCTGATTAAGGACACAGCCCACCTATGTATAGTTCTGGAGGACTCATTAAAAATGCCCCTTAGCAACAGTCCTGGCAATTCTCTTGCCAGCCACAATTTCCTCCCCATATCACTATTAGTCCTAGCTCTTGCCTTATCAATGGCCAGCAGACCTTTGCACATGCTTACAGGTTAATTTGCAGTGCTAGACCAACCAGAAAATATTAATAGCATTTAGATCTCAAATCTCCTCATTTTGGAGGCTAAAAAGTTGCATCCACAATCCTTGCATTAATGGAAGAAAGTCCATTTTAGAATGAATAGGTTTTTCAATCTCAGTATAAGGCGTCTCAAGTTGACTGCTCCTTGAAAAGGAGACTGAAAGAAGTTCTGGGAAGTTTTTAACCTTTTTCCATCAGCAAATGTGCACACAGGCATTCAAAACAAGCATCTCCTAGTCTCCGCTAGAGATTAAGCACAGCTTCAGGATAATAAACAGCACAGAACTAACGTCAGGTATGGCAACATCTAGTTTGTCTTTTCTTCTGCTTATTTCTTCAGAACTCTTTGTATTCCTTTCAGGTTACATTAGAGGAATGCTCAAATAAGAGAGGCTTAGGTACTCTATGTTGCTTGCATCACTTCAATTCAACAGACTTCAGTTTCTAATTTACTCTTCCCAGAGGTTCTATAGGATGTTTCTGGAGATTTCCAGATCTTTAAACCCCAGCTACTTGTACTTCTAAAACCCAGTTCTCTTGCAGCTCTTGACTACTAGCATTAACCTTTCATTTTACAAGGCAACTTCACCTATTAGTCAGGCCATCAGGTTCTGTGCATGTTCCAATATCACTGTAAATGTCTCGTCTGCAGCCTGGTATTCTAAATGACAACTGAGATAGCAACAACTTGAAGTTACTACGTTCAGCTGGGTACCAGTTCAAAAGAGTTATATGCTCTGCACTGAAAACTTGACAGCTGGGGTTCTGAACAAGTTTTGGCTGCTTTTTTATTGATTCATACAACCAACTGGTTTGCTCATCTTCCAATGTTTCATGCTCAACTTAAAAAAAAACATTAAATGAAACTCACAGGACGGAGCTGTTTTTAATTTAAAGGTACTAAAGTTAACTGGAAATTGTTTTTCAGCAATAGTTAGTAAGATCAATGGACTCTCCCAGAGGGTGTGTGGGAATGAAATTTGAAGCAGAGAGAAACACAAGCTACATTCAGATATATGAATTTGTTTCCTAAATTTAAAAAAATATATGTATAGGAAAAAATAACCCTGTAAGACATGCTGTATGTCATAGCCCTAACCAATTTAAGCTTTGAAAAGGAGGCATCAGTGTTAAACTCAAGCCAGGGAATCTAATGTTAAGGCATGTGGTGACGCACTGGCATTTGCAAGCTTGGGTCATCCACTTTTCCCACCATTTTTATTCCCCTTTCCTTAAGTCCTGCTGCAATAAGAGTGGAAGTAAAATGGAAAGGTATGGAGGCTATTACAGTTGCCAGGGAATCACCTCCAACATCAGGACTGTTGCGTGTGTTTGTGTAATTCACAAGAACAAACACAGGGCTGGGGTTTCTAAGCCCTATCATAGGTAATACTGTTTGAGGAGAGACACTTCTTTCCCAAAAGCATCAGTACAAGTAGGAAAGCAATTCTCCAGACAGAGGTACTCTGAGGAGAAGGGTCCCAACACAATAACAACAAAAGAAAGAATGGTACATGAGAGCAGAGGTATCCAAACAGGTTACAAAGCCCATATCAGTTAAGGAGCTCCATTTCATTTTCCCTGTTAACTGGGTTTCAAGGTCAAAGAGTGGAGATGCAGTTCATCAGCATACAAAGCCAACTCAGCCCTCCCCCTTGTATCAGTCTTAGGGATTGAAACTACATTCTGTGTGCATTCTGAGCACATATTCACACTGGGTATGACAGCTGCAAAAAACTTACAATGTGGCAAGAGCAGAGCATATTGCTCCTCCTTGCTACAGCATTTTCTGAATACACCTTTCATTCTACTTACCATGTTAGGCATTCCTGCTCCAGGAACTGGCTTCTTGTCCATTGGAAACTGTGGTAAACTATTCTGCAGTCCAGCTTTATTCTGCATCTGAGGGCCAAGTCCACTGGCTCCAATCTGCTGCCCAGTATTTTGACTATAGGGCTGGCCATAAGGACTGGGATTGCTCATCATTCCAATCTAGGAATTAAAATGTAAGATGTCCAAGTAAGATAAAGTTCACAATGTAAAAGGCAAATTCATACTTCAGAGAAGCAAAGGCAATCAGCCACCGGCCAGCTGCAATGCAATGCTGATCCACATGCTTCCCCTGTTCCTTCAGGTTCACAGATTAACCCATCACACAATGTTAACTCCTCAAGTAGACAGCTCCTGTAAACACAAAAAAGCCAACTTAACAATCTTAGAGATCTGACTGGGTGGAAGTGGCCTGATTATTTCTTTAGGAAATATTTGGTCTTAGAGATTTCTCATTTCACCTTTCTGAATCACAAATTTGTATCATGGGCCACAATTTTCCCCAGTTTGAGTTTCTCCTCCCTGCACTTGTGCAGACTTCAAATGGAAACAAATACCACCTTCACTCATACCAGCAGAGTTTATCCCAAAAACATCCTACCCAACTGCTAGCACCCCCACAGCTCCTCTCCAGACAAGCATAACAATGCATGTCTGTATTATCAGTACACAAGCATTTAAGAACATACCACAGTCACAGGTAACACCTCACAGTCACACCAACTCATTTACAGTACTAGAGGCCAAAGGACAGGACAGGTAGAAAGTCTGCAAACAAATCAACTGAACCATTCACCCACAGGGGAAATAGATTCATGTTTCATACAAGCCATGTGCATATTCAACGGTTCTAGCACACCAGAATATACTGGGTTTTGTCTTGGGATGCCCAGAACCTAAAGAACAAGGAGCAATCTTGCCAATAAAGTTGTTTGTCCTCTGACATTTTTTTCCATTCCTTGCATTCCCATTTATTTTCCATGGGAAATTTGGCCTTCTAGGACCAAAAGAACTAGACATAGAGGACCAGAAAAAACTGGAGATATTTGTTAAGATTACCAAGTTCTCACCATTACTCAGGCAGGATCCTCAATAAGCTATAACTCAAAAATAAAGGCACAAAATTACTTTAAAGATCTGTGTTGTTTCAACTCACATTAGCATTTGACTATGCAATGTCCAGTCTCCTTGATGCTCTTTGGTTCAAAACATTTTCCTGCACTCAAAGAACATAATTCCTATGGTGGGCTTGTTTCTAATCACTTCTACATTTATTCTCAAAGCATCACACCCTCGCAGAAACACCTTGCTTCTGTTCACCAAGCTTCTTCAATCTGCACCAGAAGCAATCAACATGCCCTGAGATTACCTGCAATTAGTCACACATCCCTTTTTCAGGCTGTAACAACTTCCAATCCATTACAATAGCCTTCAGTCTGCATTCACAAAATAAGGCAGGATCAAACTCAAGCTACAGGTAAAGGAATACGAAATTCACTAAAGAACCTACCACTTTAGACATCTGACATGCACAAGTGAATTCACTTGAGGACAGCCCCCCTCCTCCACACATAAGCAATAACCGTAATCACACAGCAGTAATTCATTAGAGAGCAATGAAAAGAATCTCTACATATGGCAGCAAAACAAACTATGTAATGATCAAGCAAAACTAAAAGCCTTCCCACTGCTATGTCTCAACCACAATGAATACATCCATGATGACCAATGAAGCAGCTGCTGCCAAAACCAGGACAGGTAAGACCCAAAGACTTCCTCTCCCTCAGTACTCTAGTAAGATATTACGGGCAAGTTAAGCAGAAGGCAAAGGGAGAAAAAAAACATAAGGAGTCAGCAAACACACTTTCAGAAATAATCCTCATCGTCACTGCCGCCTCAAATTGAAGAAAAAGTTTTCAAGGTTTAGTGAAGGCCTGACAGTGAGAATTAGTCCCTTAAGAAAAACAAGCTATGTTTTCCACTAAGATAGCCTGATCCCTCTGAGGGGATCTCAAAACTCTAGAGAGAGTTTTGAAAGCAAGGCTATCCCCAAAACCATAAATTTCTGAGCAAAGCTTTCAAGTTCATTAACAATCACAGCTCCCAAAGTCAGTTGACATCTGAGAGTACACCAGAGCACAGACTGCTAGCTATCACCAGCCCCACTTGACTTCTGTAACTTATGTTGCTATCAGCCTTAAAAAAATAAAATAACAAACCAAACAATTCAGAATTAAAGGCTGAAGGCATATTTTCACAGCTTGGTGTTATAGGAAGAAATCAAGACACCCAACTTGGACAACTGGAGACTTCACACACTGATATCAAAGGGCTCAGATTAACTGTGGCCTTGTTAGCCAGCTGTCCTGACTACGGGTAAGATACTCAAACCTAGACCTAAAAAGGACACCTTTGCTATGTCACCCAAAACAACTTTCTAATGAAACTCACAGATGAGGTTTCACCAAGCCAATCAACATTCATATTTGCAACAAAGCTGAACACAAATGCTATGTGAAGCTTCTGCCTTTTTCAAATTACTCATCAAGTTGATTCAGCTCAAGCATCAGCCACCGACACTCTCTGAGGGGTGCAAGAGCAGTCCCCTCCAACAAGGCTCTCTCCATGGCAGAAACACAGGGCTCCCCCCTCCCTCCACCCCACTGAGCCGAGGGATCTGGCAGCAGAGCACCATGAGCCCAGCTCAGTCTAGCTGCTCCTTAGAGAGGCAGTATTTTCCCATTCCGGGTTACAGGAGTCAAAGACCAGAGAAGCTCAAACCAGGTTAGCAGGCAAGCACATCAAACTGACTCAAAGCTGGCACTCAAGCAACACTAAGCCAAATGCCTCAACGTCTCCCTGCTCACAGCAATGCCCCCAGTTCTGCTATCACAGACTAACCTAACACCAGTCATCTGCATGCAGCTCCACACTGAGTCAACAGAAGCGTCATTTTGGAGATTCTCCATATGGCACAAGGTGGCCTTGTGGTCCTGCACAAGAAGCAGGAGCATGCTCATGTTAGTTGCTGTGGCATGTTGAGAAACATGAATAAAAGCAAACAGGTAACAGGAAGAAATGTATGGCCTTGTGACTACAGAAGGAAGATCAAAATCCTGTGTAACTTTATCAGCAGGCAACAACCAAAAAGACTGATACACAGTTCTTCAGCACATTAATGCTCATTGGGAGGGATAGATAAAAAACCAAGAGCAGAAGAACCAGCCAAAGAAAGGTGGTGTTAGTAGCACCGCATGAGAGAAGTACAAGGCTTCATCTGCAATACAATGCAAAAAACATACATGGCTTAATTAGTAGCTACAAGTCAGCAAGTACAACCTCTATTTACTCTTCCTGGCCACCACTTCCTTTCGCCACCCTTCCTACTTCTCTTCATACTCATCCAAAGTTTTTCTTCCTTTCCTCACCTCGCCGCTTCCACTTAATTTCATCACATATGCAAGAACTTGCACACAAGGAAAGACTGACAAACGCAATTCACAGTAAAGAAGGACACAAGGAAGATGATAAAATGATGGTAGGTGGCTAACAGAAAGCAAAGGTAATCTCAAATGATTCTCCCTTTTACACACCCAACAGAAAACAACTTGACTTTCCTGCATCCAAGGGAAGCAGGGGCCATCAATTCCAGAATGTTGAAAGGTGTGTATCTCTCACCATGAATAATATGAGTTCAGGAAACATCCTAGTTTACAAGCAGCATCAGACAGGGCTGTTCAGGTACTTTCCCCATGTAACTACAAAAACAGAAGAAATTCCCCAAGGTTTTGTTCTAATGCCATGAAACACATGCATCTTCAGTTCAGAAGAAGGTCAAGTGACTGTCTCTGCTTCTAGTTTTACTGCTAATACCATAGAGTACAAATTGAAGAGGAATACCTGCTACAGGTATGCACACAGACATTGCAAATATTCTACTGTTTCTCTGTAAGAATAATAGTGTAATTAACATTCTAATATTTGAAAGACAGCTAGATACAGCAGTAGTAGTATGATGAGCTTTTAGATTTGCGAAGGTAACTATAAGCATGGAGAAGTAAACAAATAGAATTCAGTTTTAACAGCATTCTTTCAAAGAATCCAGTATTCACAGTATCAACTATGGATATCTCTACCAGGGAAACTGCACTGCATGTACTAGTTTAAGGCTATACTGATGCTATCTAGTACCTTTCCATATCCACAGGTTCACAAGTGAAAGAAAATCAACTCTCCCCAGACAGGAAATTCAGTTTAAGTAAATTCCAGCTGGGTCTTTAAAAATGGAATTTACTGCACATCCCTTCCTAGTGCCATTCTACTGACTGGTAGAGCATTACTGAACTCAAGCACACCACAAACTACATTTTGCCAGTGGTGTCCCTTGCATTCTTTCCAAGGACTGTTATCGATTATTATTCTTTGCACTTAACTGTATAGTATTTTAAGACACCTATTTCAAGACATCAGCATTATGTCACTGCTATTTCTGCAAGAAACTCCCCATGCCACTCCAGAAGCTTAGAGTCCAAGTCTTCACTGCTCCATTTTTCCTTCATAAACGTTCCTCTCTTACTCTCTGGTATAAAGTGAGCAAGTATTCTTTTTTTTTTTTTCCGCCTTCATTTACCAAAGAAGAGAAAGCCAAGGACTGGAACTTAACACTACTCTTTGAATGGATTAATGTACTTGATCATACGGTATGCTTAGTCAGACTCTGAACAGTATGGATACATACACCTCTTAATTCAAATAGCTACTGAAAAAAGCAAGGCAATCAAGAACACTGACCACCTACATAAAACGAGAGGCTGAATATGCTAACACTAAGGAACATATGATGCTTTTATTTTCTTAATCTAATTTCACAATTTGAGGATGACATCTTCAATCTCTTCAACTTTGAACACGAACCTATTATTTTGAAATATCTTAATGTTCTACTTAGAGGAAGTTAAGGA
The DNA here is from genome assembly GCA_009812075.1 of Sialia sialis. NCBI lineage: Eukaryota > Metazoa > Chordata > Aves > Passeriformes > Turdidae > Sialia > Sialia sialis. Next base: position 25,653,657 of record VRYO01001878.1, read on the forward strand.
GATTCTGACAAATTAGATTTTTCTTTGTAAAATATTGCCATTGAATATTTTAAACAGAGGTTAAACTGTTAAAGCTAATAATAGCAGAGTTTTGTACTTACTGGAAGAGTAAACCAATTCACAAAGAATTACTACTAGAACTAAACATTGCAAGTGAAATGCTCACATAGCAGAGGTAGTAGTAATGCCCTGACTAACGTGAACTGCCTACACATCCACTTCATTAGTGGAGTAAGGAAACATTTCTTGAATCAGAAAGGAAATATAAGTCACCTGCAGGTCACATCCAGCACTCTGACAGAAATGCATAGAGCAACTTATACACAAAATACCCTCTTCCCCTCACACCAGGCTGGACAGTTTAGACCCTAAACAGGGCACTCTCAACAGAGCTCAGTGGAAGAACAAAAACAAAAGTTTTAACTAGATAAAATTCCAAATGAAGTATGGTTCAAAACTGGAAACATGAATCAGCTTTTAAATTCAAGCTTTGTAATAAGTTACCTGTTCACATTTAAATCAAAGCTGTAAAACTATCTAGTGATATAAAATGCCTGAAAAATACTTAAATGATGACAGAACACAAATATTACGAGCAATTTCCAAAACACTATTTCAAGAGTAAAAAGCATGTCTGTTATTCCTTTTAACTTGCACAAAACCAAGCGCATAGAAAAAAAACAAAAAACTATTCAAGAAGGCAAAACTTGTTACAACTCCATCCCCTCCAAACTTCTAATACTTCCTTTCAGGGTAGACTTTCACAGATCTTTTTATGCCTGTACTGTTACCAAAGTAGGATTCATACCCTCCCCTGACAGACAAGATCAACTCCTTTAAAAAATCCCCTTCCAAATACAGGGATACTAACTTTCCAACTGATGACTATACACTGGACCTGAAAAACAATTCAAATTAATCTTTTTTTAATGACCACCTGAGTTTCAATTTCAGTCAGATTTAGTCTCTCACAATCCAGCCTGTCCTGCAATTGGCACAGAAACAGCATCCAGACAGAACTGCTTCTTCATATGTCAGTGACTGCTAACATCAGGACAGAAAACTACAGCATTATACCACAGGATGGAAGCATCAGATTGTGACAGGACAAGTTTATGAACAGGAATCATTTACAGTGACATTTGGAATTTCAAGTCCTAGAAGTAACATGCACAACTAGAGAAGGTCAGAAGTACATAGATAATGAGCAAAGCAAGTGTTTCACTTTATTGCTAGTCAACATTTTGGGAAGAGAGGAAGAAAATTTCAGTAACTCCACAGAATAACAGAACAAGGTGGAAACATAACCAATTTCACTTTCCAAATTGACTAGCCCCTTGGAGCTCTTCTTTCCTGTTAGAAAAGCATAACATCCTCCCTCCCAACTACTCATCATCATAGGAGGCCAAAGCTAATCCATACAACCCATGGCACAGGACACCTCTACTTCACTGAGAGAACTCCCTGAAGCAACCCTCCCATCACCTAAAGGGTCTGCTTTTGGCAAGCTAACATGATGAAATCAACAATCATATCCAAAGCATCTCATCTGTTGTTTTTTTCTCCTCCTACTGAAGGAGAGCTTCTGGATAATGTGCATTTTTTGCAGCAATGAAGGGAATCTACAGACGTTATTACACAAACTCCCACATTAACAGTAACACGCTACTAAATTTACCGATTAAAAAAAAAACGGCTTTTAAAAACAACTGCTTAAGGTCCTCTGTTTTCATCTACTTTTTGAAGATTTGTAGGTGGGAAAACCCAAAAGCAGATGGGTGGGGAGATAAAATGGTCAGACATTACTGTTGTCAGACTCTGCTAACTCTACTGTATGAAGTGAAACACAGGCTCCCTGCCAACAATCAAACCAATTGAAGACATTCTGGAATTTCAGCCTCCATTTCACACTGTTCTTTCTCATCCGACAGTTTCAACTCCTTTATGAGGACCATGTCCACTATACTTAACACAAAAAAGGTCTCAAGATTGTTTTATCAGTAATTAAAGAACCTAAGTATTTTTAACCAGTCTGGGACTATGAACTAAAAAAAAAGAAGCTACTGTGTATTTGATCTGAATATTCTCAAAAGCATAAAGTGCTCTTAATTTAGATGTACAGAACTTTTGGAATTTAAGTAAGAAAAGATAATTTAGACTAAATCAGTCAAAAGCTTGATTTTATGTCTTAATGAATGAAGTTGGAATGAAATTCCAATGCAAGAATACTTCAAGCAGCTACATATTTCTTACCACTGCAAGCTGCATATAAATTTTCTACTGTAGTAATCAAGCTTTGCATCAATTTTCCTATCAGGCAAAAATATCTGAAATGACCAGACCACAGAATCAACTCATTACTAAACATACATATATATATGTACACACACATACTCCCTAAAGTTAGCACACTGAGCTTAAGCAAGCATCTAAGACCAAAGACTTTCATAATTAATGTTCAAAGACACCAAAGTAATTTCACTTAATATATTAAAGCATGACAAAGCCATTAATACACAGCATAATTTTTATGTATGTTTCAAATACATATATAGACTGTTACTTATCATTCCAAGTCCTCCAAAAGGACTGACTTCAGGGATTCCGAGACAGATTTAGGTATTGCAAAGCACCTTAAAACAACCTCTCCCCTCATTAGCCAAGAAAAACAAAATATCCACTTAAAGTGAACTAAAACATAGATTTTCTAGGCTTTTGATCAAAACACCAAAATATGGAGAATACTCAAGTGGCTCCTACTCTAAGCTGGCTAATTTTGCATAACAAAAATTAAATTCAGATATCCTTTTGTTAGCTAAACAAGTAGATCTTTCCTCATATTTTCTCTGACTTATGACAACAACTTTCTTCCAACCTTCTGGGTTACAAAAGCACATTTATTTCCCTCTCAGTATTGCTTTTTTTTTGTTGAGCTTTCTGCTTTACTCTCCAATAGACAAAGCCACCACAAATTTTAAAACTAGAACTGAGTCAGATTAACAGCCTTAAGAACCCAAAACTGTCTTCAGATGTTTACATCAGCATTCATTCTCCACCAGTAACTTGAATACCCAGCACATACAGTGAGTAGATCAGACAATTCAAACCTGCACCTCTTATCATCTGCAACAGCACAAATACTCAACTGATCTCAGACAACAAATACTTGAATTAACTGTTCTACAGAAAAAACACCACAACATCTAAAAGGTCCTGACCAGCATCACATTAGATGGAAAAATACAGTTGCAGACAAAGCATAAAACAGAAAAAATACAAATAAGTTGCTATTCAGTGTTATGGATAAACTGCACTATCACAAGATTTCTAAAAAAAGGCTTTTTAACCTAGCTATAGTCTTGCTTGTTGTGCAAGATTCAATTTTTGCTTCCTATGACCATCACAAATGCCACTTCAGCAGCATATAAACTATTTAATCCATCACACGGGATTCTTAAAGAAAAAACCCTCCAGAATCCACAGTGCAGAGGATTAACTTTACAAAACAAAATCAACAATGACGAAAAGCAATGAAGTCTAGCTTGTCTTACCTTGTTCATGGCTCCAGGCTGTGGCCCTCTTAGTCCAGCCTGCCCTCCCATCTGTGGAGTGCCTTGTTGCAGTGTCTCAGCCAACAAGTTACCAGCACTGCCCATGCCCGGGTTTGGGTACGGCATGTTGGGTCGTCCTCTGCCTGCTCCAATCGAACCGTTCATGACTTGCCCCTGCATCATCCCCTGTCCGTTGCCTGCTGCCAACATCCCAGGATTCATGCCAGCATTCATCCCTGTGTTCATTCCCATGCCAGGCTGGTTAACTGGGCTGTTCACTGTTGGCATCATCGCTGCTGTGGATTGAGCAGAAGGACCCTGGTTTGGTCCACTTGCACCCATTGCCATATTGGGAGAAGTCAACCCAGCCTGTGCCATGGGGCTTTTCACCATGCTATTTAACATTCCCATTCCAGGACTATTTTGTTGGGTTTGACTGGCCATGCCTTGGCCAGGGCCACCAACCCCCATATTGAGATTTGGGGAGCTGCCAGCCCGTAGAAGTTCAGACAGCTGCTTGTGTTTAGAGGCAGCATCTTGTGCCAGGCCAAGGCTGGTCTGCAGCTGATTAATGTCACCACCATTGGTGAGTCCAAGTTCTGTGGAGCTGATCAGTTCATCTGGCAAGTCATGTTCCAGATCAAAGAGTGATCCAAAATCTGAAAAACAAAACAGATCATATATGAGGTCACAGCAATTAATAGTGCCTTTAAGTTTCCACTTTTTAATTTCCAGTAACTAGCAAAACTTGACTTTTTATATTTGAGCAAAATTCCCTTACCAGTTGTTACTGAAAGCTATCTAATTCATCAGGATAAAAGTAATTCTAAACTTTTTGAGTCTAAACTAGAGAATACCATTCTACTTCAGCCTTCTACAATATGTGCTGAAAGGCTGCTGGATGTCTTAGCCTATGATCTCCCAACCTGAGAATTTTGACAAGGGAGGAGTGAAAAATACATACCGAAATCTCTCAGAGTTAGCCGATGGAATTAACCAGCAGTTACAAGAAAGAATTACCAGGTTGATGGGAAAACACTGTCTTTATAGCTTTTGCTAAACTCTGTCACTTTTAGAACAGCAATAATTAATACAGCAATATAATTTTTAAAACTTTACTATTTATAAAATAATAGAAGCTTGGTTATAGGGCTTTATGTTGAATTGGGTTTTCTGGCATTTGGTTTGGTTTCTTTTTTTGGGTAGCTCTTTGTTTTTTTATACTTCCACATGCAGCCGTTACCAGCAATCAATCGACAAACTTCATTGAACTTCACTGGACAGCCAGTACCTTCCCACAACAAATACTGTCAGAAAACAAAGTAACCTTCCCTGCTGTGAAAAACACCAGGATGAAAAAAACGAATTTCCATCTCAAGAGCCCATGCAAAGCAATCCCCAAGGTAACTAAGTGGCAAAAGATTGCTACTTGAAATATATAGATACAAGAATATATTACACAGTACCCAGAATCGATTTGCTCAAGAGAACAAGAAGTTCTCAAGCCTGCTATAGTAGTACATACCTTGGTCTATTTGACCTATGGTAGTCAAACCAAAAATAACTTGGAAAGCTTATGGTTTCTGACATGCATTAATGACAACTTCCCTCTCCAAGTGAGAGGGGAACTATCATGTTGTTCTCACCAACAATGTGTATCTGGTGAAGAATGCAAAGCTCAATGGCAGCCTTGGCTACAGTGACCAGAAATGGGAGAGCTCAAGATCCAAACAGTTCAAATATTAGTGTAAAAAGCCAGAAAAGTTTATCAGAATTATTGATCTGTTTAAAATGTTTCACATGATGCTATATCCAAATTACCAAATACCTAGACTAGAAGTTTCTACAACTTCACAACTGTCATGGTGGATAAGATTATGACTTTAGAATTCTGAAAATATGGTATGAGATTGACAAGAATGCAGGTATACCACAACAGAGATTTTAACACTCCTTTTATACACTGCACATTATTACAAACCACCAGAGACGGACTGAAAATTTTTATTAAAAAGTTTTGAAACTATTAAAATCAGGTAGCCCATTCTTCATTGCCATGTATCTTGTACTAGATGTTATGCTTTGCAAGACATACTAAGGACTGATCATTTGCATGACTGGCCTTTTTGAAGATTTAAAAGTGAAGGAATAATCAGAAGAATAAATCTTTGTCCAATTTCTCTTTCATCTAAAATGACGAACTTAATGCTGTGTGTCAGCAGATTCATCTAAAAAACACACCATACACCCCCATCCCCACAAAAAAGAACCCTCAAAAAACAAACTAAACTAAAAAAACTAAAATCAAAACCAACTTGCAATGCTCAGTGTTTAGCTTAAGAATTACATTTTGATGAACATGGGAAATGTTAGTGGAAGAGATCCTCAAATTAGAGATAAAGGAGATGGAAAATGCAATCAAAAAAATTGATAACACCTTAAATCAGCTTCTATTGGCACATTAAGAGGACTGTTAGGACAGGTACTGCTGAAACATCCTGAAAACACTCTGCTAATAACCTGACAAGGAGCCCATGAGCGAGGAAGGAGTAAAAGACACAATCAGGAACTCACGAGTTAGTCTGTTGTCCTCAATGATGAACATACAAAACAGAAGACGAAAGTTGAGTGACTGGAAAAAACATGACCCAGCACAAAGCCTGTACCTACAACACAACCATCATGGCAGCCCAGACACCTCTCATCAGCACCCACACAGTCCAAAGGCCACATTTTTGACTGTAGCTGCGCAAAGAATTTCTGCGCTTGAACAAACATAAAAACTTCCAGTACAGGGCAAGTCCCAAACCAAAAGTCCTCACTTCACCCTTCTTGAGTTCTAACCACTGCATAGAAAGCCCTTCAGAAAAATCCATTGGAAAGTGACTGGTAAATGTTTAAATGCGAAAAACTAATTTGTTTTTTTAAACTACCACATACTATTTTCTCAGGAAGACCATATAGATGATTTCAGACGTAACACCACAAAGGGGCAGTGCAATTTTTGTTTTGAGAGATAAAGATTTGGTCATCTTGACTCACAAGAAAATATTAATCTGCTTCTCTGAAGACCTTATTCTTCTTGAAATTCTCCCTCCTCATAAATGAGGAGCTAGTTCCAGCTTTAAGGCTTATTAGCCCATTACTAACAGAGCATCCAGGTATCTGAGCTCTGTGGCCGTGTCGTTCTGTGACATCAGTGAACAGGAAGAAAAATGCCATAAAAACTGTGTCATTAATTCTTTTTATTAATGCCTTAAAACACAATGTAGCACCAGCTATATTAACAAAACCCACCCTCAACCGGAATGGTTGTGAAATAGTCCAAATTGGATTAGTTCTTACATCAAAACATCTGAGACACTCCATATAGAACTTTCCACATAAAACTAACTTGCTAGGATTTTTAATGCTAGAGAATATACTACAGGCAATAAATTGTAAAAGAATACTGTCAACTATTAGCCAGAGGTGTAAGTAGTAACTACCAAGAATGCAAGATTCTGGTGTGAGTTTGCTCTTTTTAGAAGTCTTTTCCAAAAATAAACCTTCAGTCTTCTTTAGCCAGTAGACACAAAAATCACTTTCAATTGTCTGGTCAGCTATGAAAATTACATTTTTAGTTAACTGCTGGGAGGCAGAAATTTTCTGGAAACGAAATCTCAAATGACCATAAAGATTAATAGGACGTTGTGTGTATCTAACAGCTGCAATCCATTTCAATCTTCTACACAGAATTGGTGCCCTAAAGGCCACTTATAGGTAGAATGTTCTACCTATGACCAAGTCGAAAACTGTCAAGGCTGGGCCAGGCAGCTCATAAACCATGTGAAACAAGATCATATGTACTCACACAAGAGCCAAAGACATAGCTTAAGACAATGGTGAGAAGTATTCAGAGAACTGATTGACTTTCCACTACACTGAGCCCATTGCTACTCTTGCAATCTTTAAGGATACACACAAAAATCAAGCTTGTGAGAAAGCAGAGAGTAAGATTAGTCCTGCAAAGGTTTGTCCATCAGATTCATCATCTCTAGAGATCCTGACACAGAAAAATTGGGATGCAACAGGACAGACAGTATCTGGCCTAAAGCCCAAAACCACCCAATAATGCACTGGAACGAAGTGGCAGTGGTAGAGCTGAATCCTGATGTTAGAGTGATTCCCCATTATGTTTATGGTATTATTAGTGTATTTCTTTCTACAGGTAACAAGAACATACAGAATAGATTGCTGCTTCCACCAAAGAGGCAAAGAAAAGAAAATCTCCTCAAAACAACGTCTAAGTAGTAGATCCAGAAGTCTTAATCGGTGATCATATCTCAACATGCAAAGGCATATCATAATTCCTTTTAGGAACTGTACACTTATTTAGCAAGTCTTTAGAGAAAAAAAGTCAAGAAACTGACCTAACTTGCCCTGGCTACATTAGATGTGTAGTGAGAAAATCACTCTCTGTGAGAACAGACAGTAGGAGCAGGTCCATCTCTATCAGGGGCAGTTCAGTTAGACTGGATTAAGTAGCATGAAATGTGCCCTTAACTGTCAGAAGACAACTTCAAAAATCAATTTACTACCCGCATTGCATACTATGGACAGTCTTCTTGATTTTGGATTCTACTTCTGAAAGTCTGCCTTTGACAATGTCTAACCTACAAGATGCAAGGAAACTGCCACCCTAGGCTGAAAAGCCACCTGGCACCAAAATGGACTTTAAACTAATACATGCAGAATGTGCAATCAAAATACTTAAGTCAATAAGACTTCAGTGTCTTATCAAGTGATTAATTTTCAAATTAGCTACAAGGTATTTATTTCAAGTTAGTTTTACTGCAAGAGCACCTGGTAGCACCAGTGATGCAAGAGCTCTCAAAGCAGGCAAGGCAGCAATTTCTGATAGCGCTTAAAAAGCAGAGAAAATATATCAATACTAACTACTTAGCGAGGAAATCAACACATGTTCTGGTGGCACATATCAGTTTTTTACATGCTTTCTAGCCTACAGTCAGTATTCCATCATTTTCTCATTTCTGGATTAAGACAACAGACCTTTATTCACCTTTCAGAATAAACCAAAAATTTCTGTCTGTACAAAATCTATCTGGTCCTAGCAAATAGGCTGCAGTGAACAATACTGGTTTTCTAGGAAATTCCCCACATGCTACAAAATAGCAACACTTTATTCTCACAGGTACAAACCCTCAAACTCAAGAATTGGAGCGTTCAGTCTTGAGAGGAGTTGGTAAAAGCTGAAGGAAAAGCATCATGTGTGATCAGCAATGCCTCAAGAACCCTGCATGGCAGATAGGTCTGCCAGACCAACAAAGAGGTAAGAAACTCAACAACTCCTGTCCCCTTTTCCCTTTTATTTTATTCCAAACTGAGCCACACCAACTCAGAAAGCTGCTGAACAGTCACCTTTTTAACACAAATGTTTCTGAAGCCAAACAACCTCTTAGTAGATGAATTTATATCACAGCCATTGGGTTCACAACGAAACAAGCAGGCAAGGCTTAACTCAGGACGCTGAATACAAAGCATGCACGTGACAGGGTTGACAGGAACCACAGATGATGTTGGACTACATGGAGAACTCAACGCTTCTGCCATGCTTTCAGACAAAGAATAACAGTAAGGTGTGAGGTCGGTATCTTCCCTGCATGGTGATACAAAAGCTACCCGTAACTGAACAGTTACATGTAATGGACAAAAGTGTAATTTCTCTACATGTAATAGAGAAAGCGCCCAGAAGATCCCACCAGTATTCCAGAGAAATCAGCCACTCAGGCAGTCAAGCACCAGCATTACAGGCCCCTAAACACTGTCCGAAATGCTCTCAAAAAAGAAAGCCAGAACTCAAAACATGAAAAAGGCAGGACAAGACAAGGAGACACAATCTCATAGGATAATCCTCAAGTATCCATGAAAATGAGGAAACAAAGGTGAAGCACAGACTTGAAACAAAGCGCTAATAAAGTCATCAATTCCCAAGGCTTCTACAATGACAGGATATTAAACCAGACAAGACCAGGCAGTTTTATCAGGGAAGAAGAAAAAACTCAACCAAAATACCCTAACAAAAAACCACATGCCTAAGGAAGAGGCACACACCAACCTGGTAGGAACTTTGCTATACCACACTTTGGAGACCAGGTCATCAAATCCCTTAAAAGAGGGGGCTTTTCATGTAGATCCTCTATGAAGCCACCCAATGGTAACATAAGCTCTGCCAAAAAGTCCTAACTTAAAACACAGACTTCATTTTGAATCAGTTTAGTAGATGAATTTAAATTAAGGGGCAAAATATCCACATCAGCCTAAGATATTAAGGTCTAGAGTCATCATTTGCAGCTACTGCTTCCAAAATCTTCAGACAGCACTCCCTGTATAACCTAATGGTGGATGATCCCTTGCTCAACAGCAACTTAGAATTCATGTTCTGTATTTGAATAACAGTATTCAGCATTAGACTTTGATATTCTGTTCCCTGTAAGAAACTGGGAAAGCACTGCCACCTCCCTTCCCTGCTAATCAAGAAAAGATCCGTTTCTTCACTACATCAAGAAATGCTGTAATTTGAGATAAGATTGTAAATAATACAAACAGAAAACATATTTTTAAAAACCTTACTCAAAACACCTGGAAGACAACAAACATGAAGGCTCAAAGCATGTTAGCAAATTACGGTAGCACACGATTTCTGGCACAAATATTTTTAAAAACAAACAAATATTTGTTGATTAAAGTCCAATTCACCATCTAAAATGCACATGATTCCAGTATTAGTCGTAACAACCAGGCATAAATGTAAGCATTTTACAAGTGTGAACAACAACAACAAAAAAATGTTCTAAAGCAGCAACAGCATATCATTCAATATCTACTGAAGTCCTAAAATCAGGACGTTGTTCTCTCCATGTTTTAAGCTATCCTAATCCCTATTCAAACACTGGTGTCAAATGCATCAACTTTCGCTTAAGGAAAACAGTCTCGATTTTGTGAGGTCTCAATAACCTGCAAGTTTAAATCATACTTTTCCCAAACTAGTATCAACCAAAATGCCTATTTTAGTAGGCTCTGATTGATGCACGTTTTTTTGCAGCTTCAGAAGAAAACTGTATTTATAACAAACTTTTCAGTTTTATATTCAAAGTTCTTAAAAAAACCCCTGTATTTAGAGATACAGGTAATAACAGGAGTTAACCACAGAAAACCACAGTGAAAATGCAATGGTTATGGGCCTGGAATATAGAATTGTAACTGGTCTAGGGAAACTGAAGAGGTATAATCGTATGGAAAAGACTGGGGTCAAAATTCAGGAATAGGGTGTGTTTAAAGATTTAAAATTACTTATGGAGAAATTTCAGAGACATTTTTATTACCTGTTTATTCATGCTGTTATACAAAGGTACTAGTCTTGCCATCACTGATAACCCACATAAGATGAAGTTTTGACATTTTAATTCCAAAATGCTGAAGTCTCACCATTAATAGTAATTTCCTTGTGAATATGTTGCGCTTCGCATAAATTTCATTGGGCTACCTTTAACTTCACTCAAAAGTCTCTAAATTAGTATTCTTATTCCAGTGGCATCTGTGTATGCACACAAGTCTAGAAAGTTAGAGAAGCTGGTGGACAAAAACTGGGTACATGCAAATAGGATAGGAACACCCTTATGTGCACAGAACACACTGAATTCGTTTTAGAAGTGATTGCAAATCAGTTTCAAGAAAGGAGTAAAGTTCATTTCATTGTCAAGCTAACAACTACTTTGAAACGATGCAATCTGCATATACAATTACCAAAAAGTCACTTTTCTGAGTTCATTACTCCAGAGTAAAAGCAAGAAGAAATGCTGAACTTATGTACAAAAAATATACAAGTAAACAAAATAAGTCAGCAGATTAGACTTCACTACCTTAAACCAGTAATATCCCAGATTTCCTGAAATTACATTCAGCAATATGTAAAAGGTAGTTTAACTTCACCAAAGTTCGTACTGAGCAAGCCATCTATCAGCATTTTGCTGGAAATTTACTTTTTATTAGGATTCCAAAAAGCAAAAGCCCCTGAAAATTAGTGTCTTTTCATTCATTAAAACAGTAGGAGTGTTACAATCTCTCTTAAAACAAGAGAAATTTTCTATGCAGTGCTATTAGGAAGTCCCACCGAAAAAAGGAAATAGCAAATCTTGTTTCTGCAAGCAGAGACCATTCGGAACTCCTATCCTTAGATCTCCTACAGGAACACAACAGAAGATGCAGCACAGAGGTGTTCCCCACCATCGAATGGGGAAAAGTCAAATCTTTATCTGCCCCATCTCACAATGACCACTAACAGAAAATAACCTGGTTTTCAAGGTGCTGTACCTAACTTGCACTTTTTAATGAAAATCTTAGACTGATCTCCAATTTCACTTGTTTGATGTCAAGTGTGTTCACAGGAACAGCATCAACTGAGCAACAAGTTACTGTGGTTTGAGTCCATCAGAATTCAGCACTTCTTCAATTTTCTTCAAAAAGATTTGGAAGAAATAGGTGCTTGAAGGAGAATATTGCACATCAAGTTTTTAAGAGAACTTAAATACCTTGGTATGTCAGTCCATTTAAAAAAAAAATTTGTTGCTATTTAGGAAGAGAACAATAGGTTGTCAGATACTGTTCAGGGGAAGGATTTCTGCCCTAGTTTAAGCTCTACTAAAAGTTCTACAAATTCAAGGCAGCCACAGAAGTTTTTTATCAGGCACACCACCATATGCAGAGACAGATATATTTTACTTCAGCCTGCTGATACAGTTTAAGTAAAGACAGAAAAACAAAATCCTTGGAGACAGGTGTGCATTGTTTAGTTGCCAGTGAAATCTACACAGCAAAATGATTACTCCATCTGTCAAATAATAAATCTAAGTAATTTTTGGGCAAGTCTTCTCAGAAGGAGCACAAATGCAAGTGATAAGCAAGGTCGAAGTAGTATTGTTACACAGTTGGAACAAGCACTGAAAGGCTCCTTCTGCTAAGCAGCAAAGCAAGACACTGAGGTGAAACGCTGGAGATGATCAAGCAGCCTACAGAGGAGATGCAGGAAACGCACACTAAATCATACAAAATTGAAAATCAATAATAATGTGGTTTTCTCCAAGTTACAAAGATACAAAACACACAGAATTCCTAAGTAGAAGTTTAGCATTTTGTCCCAATATCTTATTAGACACACATCCCCCGAAAACATATACTAAAACCTGGAGTCTGATAGACACTTCTCAGATAAAATCTGGTCTTCTGCAAATGCACAATCGACCAATAACCTGAACTCAAGGCAAGCTCTAGGACTGTGAGGAACAAGATGGAAAAACTAATAAATTCTTTAAATCTAGGATTTAAATTCCCAAGCGTTTCCCGAAACAAAGGTTTTTCCCTGTAATATTAAATTTGTGAATCTAGTGTTAAATTGCAATTGTAAACTGGTTTTCTAGTCTCAAAGGCTTCTTTATCTTTAAGTGCTCAACATTCAGTTTTACACCATGGCATATATGGTTGTCATCTCGGAGTATTTATTTTTTTTTTTAAATAGGTACCTTTCTAACACTGCTCAAAAGAAGTACCTACCTATGTCAGAGACAGACATGCCATGGTGAAAGACGTAAAATAATAGTGGTTTCGAAACCTACAACGTTCAAAAGTCTGCATGATTTTTCTTTAAAAAAAAAAAATCACTAAGCACTACATGAATGATTGGTTTAATTTTAAAAGAAGTCTCACAGACTTAAATTTTCTTAATTTATATTTATTCCAAATACAATTACTTTGAGAGCATGTTTAGCTACACAGCAAAGCCACTCATTTTTGTCTCACAAGAATCTACCACTGAAATACTTGACTTACAGTACATACCATCCATCAAATGACATTTTAAGGCAAAACCAGCAAGAAATATGGCTTTTAACAAGAAGGGATGAAAACATTTAACTGATAGCTGTAAGTTAAAATTCAGCTATTTGTTTGGTCTTTAAAGTTAGCTAGAAAACAGATTGTTAATTTTAAACGTAGCTTATACAAACACTACAAAAATTACAGATTTCAGAAAACAGAATTGAAAAGGGCAGTGAGGCAAGATTAATACAACTCATTTTGAGAAAAGAAACATCCCGATCCATTCGGAACAAATGAAAGATCAGTATCAGTCAAAAGTGCAGTAGAACAGAAGAAAAGTTTCATTACAGGTCTTAGACCTTTGATGTGATGGAGAGTAACATTTAAAAGGTCGGAAACAGTTCCTGACAAAAAAGAACAGCCAGACTTTACAAAAGATGGATATTTCAAGGAAGACTGAAGATGCACTATTGCACAGAAAAATGTGACTTTTGGATACAGTAAACTGAAGGATGTTAAGGCACATACCACAAATACATTCTCTGATCTTTGATGTAACACACATACCAGCTAATTGCATACAAGTGACTTCCAGTGTCCCTGCAAGCCCATAACACTAAACACTTAAAATCTTATTTTCAGATCCAGCAGCCTAAAGACATGATACTACACAAACACACTGCAGCAGGGGGTGTACTCCATTTTTTATTCTGTGAAGAAACACCAGTTCTGAATCCAGAGCTCAAAACACTTTCCCAGTTTACAGAAAGCAGGTTATTTCTAAGCAGGAGGAGGAGTGCATGTGGTGGGGGGATGGGGGTGGTTGTAAAATACGACTAAACTCTCCTGCCCTGAATATGCAACATAGAAATCTGTACATGGCAATTTCAGCACACCTGCATTACTGCAGGAAAAGCTGATGGATCCACAAATAAAAAGACAGCTTTCCATTCCCCCCTACCTAAATACCAAAACAAGTGGTTTAAAGCATCCAATCAAAAATCTCTTTTTATGAACAACTATTACTCATTTTACTCCAAAGGTAATTCCTCAGGATGCCCTCATGTTATTCTGTTCTAGTGGGGGGACTAATATGCACAAGTTTGCTAACATGATGTTTAAGGAAGTATTGGCAGAGTAGGTGTAACATATCAAAAATGTTGCTACCAGTTAGGAAAGGCGAGCAAAGAAGCTACATTGGCAATGTAGCCAAAGTCATCTTCTGTCAGTGTAACCATGCTGGTACAGAAGTGTAACAAAACCACTGCTGTCACCAGAAGATGATCCCACTGTAGAGTTGTAATGGCCCTCAGAAAAATTTAACGCCTGCAGAAGATACATAGATCTTTACCATTCTCCTTTGCAACAAATTTAACACTTAAATAGGGGAGAGTAAAAAAAAAAAAAAAAATTGTAGAAAAATCTGTGTAGTTCTATGAAACCCCACACAGTCCTGTCTCTGAAATTATTCCAGAGCTACACATTATAGAAAAAACTAATCCATCAAAAAATTCTAATATACTACAGGACACTGAAAGTACCAAGACTCTCCAAACTAATTCAAAATGTTTATTACAAGATATGCTACAGACATGTCAATTTGCCTCCTGAAGGATTAACTGGCAAAACAACTCTAAAGCACACTAACGCAGTATCTTCCATGGCAAAGCAAATTCTGAGCAGGGAACACAGGAACCATCTATAACTTTTAGTACAGAACAAGATGCAGCACTGCAACAAAAGTGGGAAATGCAGATATATTTGGCTGCTGCCCATGTATCAAGCATATTAGGACAATCCCTGCTTACTTCTTTTTAGAAGAAAGCCACCAACATTGGTACATTCCAGGCCCAGAATATGAGTATCATCCAGGTCTGGAGTGAAAACATGAGTTAGAGACTCCTTTTAGCCTTCAATATAAATATGCTTAACATCTGCAAGTCTGGGAATAATTGAACAGGAGTCAGTCATCATTTTTACATACCTAACAAACTAAAACGTTTCAAATTAAGAAACTAATCAAAAAGTTAACAGCAAAAACAGCACTATGCGCAGGTGCTGAAAAATGTTTCATCAACAGTTCAAGTTTCTTGCCTTTCTCCTTCCCTCTGACAGTGATGAAAATCTAACAGTTTTAAAAAGAATGCTTGAGTAAGTACATAAGCACCATGTTACTTATTTCCTATAATTAACCGAGGAGTGGGGACAATACAAGACTCTATAAGCGGAATTTACTTAATGACAGCTATTGCACTATTTCAAAGCAAATTTAACCAGCAGATAGGTTAAAAAATGGTAAACTTCAAAGCAGTTTCCCACAACAGAAATATGACAAAAACAAACTGCAATCTCAAGCAGCAAATGAAAAAAATACAACCCTCAAAATACATTAATTGGTTCATAGGTTGGATTTAATTTTTAAAAAAAGCCAGAAGGGTAAGAACTTTTTAATAGTTCTCATGTAGCACATACGAAATGTTTGCACCACTATAAACCTCTGCATAGCTATCAGGCGATGACAATCCAAATCACTTTGGGAAAAACTGAAACTGTCTCAAACTTACTGAAACTGTCCAGTCCCTAGTGACCAAAACTGTCAAAAGTTCATTTATTAACTACAAAAAGCGCTCCAGTAAGTTAACAACTAAAGACTAAGTATTGTGTGAAAGTCTGCACCTGTTAAACAGAAATACATTCACAAATTATCCAACTCTTATTTTATCACAAATGTCTGAATTTAGATGTATGTTCATTTGAATAAAAATGGGCCTTAAACTTTCATATTTTTAAAGTATCAGAACTTTTGTCACAAAATATTTTTATTTCACCTCTCTGAACAGAGCAAAATAACCACTATCAACATTAATTAAAAAGTTACTACTGAATTAACCACTGTTTTCCAAATCTAGCACGAAACCAGTCAACAACTAGTTGTAGCTAAAGAGTAGCTTCTCCAACCTTCTTCTCTCTTACTAGAGACCTGTTGATATTAGGAAAAGTCATGTCCTCCAATTACAACATAATATTGGCTGTATTTAATATGTGCTAAAAGTAACACAAACTTTTCAAAACTAATACGTCATTTATCATAGAAAAGGCAAAAATAAAAATTTTGGAGACGATCCCAAGCAGAATCACATACACTGCTCAAAGGCCTGCCATTAAAACAAGGTGTTAATTGCCAAAGAGAGCTTTTCAGAAAACAAACAAACAAGAACTCACAACAACTACTCTTCCCTTTTCTTGCCAGTTGTTAACTGCACTGAAGGCACAGGTGCCTTCAGAAATGCCACCACTCACCAGACTGGCAGGAGGAGGCCTCCTCCACATCCATAGGTTAACAAGATCTAATGTGAGTTCAAAGAAACTCCTGTGGGACAGGTAACAGAGTATTCTCATAACAAAATGACACCAAATACTCACCTGCCTCGCAAGAAGCATTAAAAAGCTGAACAGCCTTTTGCAACTTCCTCCCCCCCTCCTCCAGTACAGCCAGCTCATATTTGCTAGGGATTGGGACACCTAAAATTTCCATGCTCTAGCTTGCCTTCACAGCATCACCAAGGATCTTTGCAGGACCACAGGGAAGCCCCTTTTCTCTTTACAGCTCTTAAGTCTACAGGGGAATTTCAGACATTTTGGTCTTGCAGCAAAGAGACAGGAGATGCAAGATTAACTACACTCCATATTGATTCTTAATGCAAATAAGGTGAAATAAAATTTCATCTCTAAGAAGATAAGAGTCTCAATGAAGCTTATGCCACAAGCATGGCATCTGGATTTTGGTTTTAGCTGTTTTTCCTCAAGCTGATGGTCTATTTCAATCAGCAAATCAAGTATTTTTATACACTTCTGCAAGGAAGAAAAACGAAGGATTGTGAAAAGTAAATCATATAAGCAGACTGCTCATAAGAAGGAAAAAAAGAAAAATAGCAGAGAAATCTCTCGTTTCTAAACGAACCGTAAGAGAACCCCATATATGCAAAATAAACTACAAAAACAAGACATTTGTGCGAACACACGTAATTCAACAATATACCGTACAAAAGCATCGTCTTTAGCACTACTTCGCATTTCTGCAACTGGCATTACGCTTAGCAAGGAGCTCGGTAATCGCTACTATTGTGAAAGACACGAAAATGACGAACTGTTAAGTCCTATCTGCAGCCGATCAAAAGCACAATAAAATGAAAAGCTTTGCTTTCAATCACTTCCAAAAAACCAGGAGGGCAAAAACATCCGAACACCCTCTCTATGCCCTTAACACGAATAGCTTCAAACGGAGCGAGAACAGGCGAAACAGACGAGGAGGAGAAAGGCAGGCTCGAGCTAACAGCAGCAAAAGGGAGGAGGAGATTTAGGCAAAAGAGGGGGGAAAAAGGGCAGTAATTGCGGCACCGAGAAGTGGGGAGGGTCTGGAGCCCCGAGACTGACCTGTGCCGTCGCTGGCGGACACGGAGAGCGCCGGTGAGGAGAGTTTAGGCCGCTTGGCTGAAGGCGGGCCCGGCTCCACCACATTCTCGGCCATTTTTAATTTTTTAGACAATCACTCAGAGCAAAGAGAAGGTGGGGGGTGAACCCCAAAACCTTCACGTTCTTCTGGGGCCCCGAGTCAGCTGAAGAACAACAATAACGCCGAGAGCGAGCGAGGAGGATCAAGCGGAGAAGGGGGGCCAAGTTCCCCTTTTTCTGCTCCTCGGGCTCCGGGAGGGCGGCAGCGGAGAAGCTGGGAGAGGTGGGAGCTGAGGTGGGTGGAGGTGAGGCCTCTTCCCCCAGGCGAAAGGGCTGAACGAAGATGGGAAGAGCAGGTAAAGCCCCCGCCAAAAAAAAAAAAAAA
>VRYO01001878.1:25672917-25710367 GCA_009812075.1 Sialia sialis
CAAATCTCTGAGGGCTCATCCGTGAGGAAATGCCCCATCCCGGCATTTCCTCCCCGCGCCTTTGGGCTCCGTCGGGCCGCACACCATTACGGGATAGGAGTGGAAGGGAAATGCAGGCACGTGCATGTTTTTAATGGAAAATCAGGGGGTGTTGATACAAAACCGGACCTTTGCGAGGAGGACTTCCCTTGCCGCTCACCCTCAGGGCTGAGCTCTCTGCAATCCGCGTGAGAGCCGAAGCAGGTATTTGGGAAGAGCCTAGACTAAACACAGAATCAATTCCGCAGCCTAGAAGAGGAGCCTACACGCAGAAGGAGATTCACAGCTCTGTAAGTTATCCACCAGCTCCCTCACGTACTCCCACTCTTCAGCTTCCCTTCTTTGGCTTTTATTTTAAGCAAGATTGTGCTTGTCTCGCCCAGCGCAAAAGGAAAAACACAAACCACTCCAAAAATGCCCAAAGATTGGATTAGCCTTCCTGAAAAGTCTTGAAGGCACAGGCAGCGCACTAAGAGAGTTGGAAGGAGCCATGGAAGGACAAATAAGCCTCAGGAAAATCATCTGTAGAGCAGAAAGTCTCAGAACTAAAGCTGTCAGGGCTAACAGCCTTAAACCTAACAGTGACACCTTAGAAACTATGTTAGCGGTTCTCACAGGGTTTTTGCCTTTTATTGTTTCTAAATTTCCCAAAATGTTACAGTTATAGAGGTTTTATATTAACTTTTTTTTTTTTACCAGGTTGACTGTTTCCTTTGTGAAGCAATTTTTTAACACAGCGGAGACTTATTTTAACTTTTTGGTACCCTTAGAATTAGAAGTTGACTGAAATTGTTGTCAAGCTATCTAGAAGCCCTTAGACCACAGCTCAATAAGGAATTAGTGCTGGCTTTATAAAGATGCTGAAGTACACATAAACACCTAAATGCTTTTAGAAGTCAAGCCCTTACTAAATAACAAGTGTAAAGACATTGTTTCAAGTAAGAGTTTTGTGACACTTGTTCCTATCTAGAGTCTAGATCCTACCACACAGTTCACCTGAAATTGTGCTGACAAACAAAATGAAGCCTTTTTTTTTGGGTGCAGCTTAGCCTCTGATCTGACTACCAGTCTTGAGGAGAGTTAGTTCAGGGAAGCATACTTGAGCTGTGCTACCAAACTAACATATGTCTTCTGAATATTAATTATATCTATAGGTTATGAACGTTAGTAAAGCCAGTTAGTAAAGCTGCCTTGCAAGCTTCCTACTCAGTAAAATATCTTATTTCTTTAGACATTAGAAGGTGATATTCAGTTACATTTCCACATTAGAGATTCAAATCCAAGCTGATGTATATGGAAAATAAATAGAAAAGAAAGTTATTTGTGGGTTTTTTTTTCTAAAAAAGAAGTCATCTGAATTAAAAGAAGGAAAAAGAAAGGTCAGGAAAATAGGGTTATGATAAATCATATATATAAACAATCACAAAAAACTCTTCAGAATCTTTTAAGCTTTCTGAAATCACTGCAGTTTTTTTTAATGAACCTTAGTAGACACACAGCTCATGACAGATAACGTTACTGGGAAGCAATAACACAACACAAAGCATACTAAGAAGCAAATACATAAACCCATACAAATAAAACCAGGAGGATATTATAATATTAGAAGTAAAACACACCTATTATCCAAAAACTTCTCCTCTTTGCTTCAGTTTGCCCATCTTACAGCAAGGATACTAATATTTATCCCTTGAAATTAGTACCTGCAAGAACTGATTAGCTCGTTATTGTCAGTAATTACAGTGGCCATTGTGTACGTTCAGATAACTGGATGAAAGCACCATTAAGTCCGGTTAAAGTGAGAATCTGCTCAAGAAAGCAATAAGAGAGGAATGCAGAGCCTTGAACTTTTATCGTGGGATCTTGTTTGGCCTTAGTTGGTAGTTACTGAAATTTGTAAGCATGCCCAGCTGCTTTGAGGGCTACAAAGAACAAGATAAGGTCCCTTTGTACTGCAGAGGTCAACGTGATGCCCAGAGCTCGGCAGCCCATCTCCAGTGAGATGAGCGGGCAGAGGAATAATCACCTCGTGGCCTTCCCCTTCCAGCTGCTGGATGGAGAAGCGTTGTAAGATCTCAAACTCACCCAGCCAGCCTCCCCCATTCCTAATGCTGCTTGGGAAATCACTTACACCAAATAAAACTTCCCTTCCCCCCTCAGCAGGATTTGTCCCACAGCCCTGTGGCCTTTCGAGTGTCTCTGAAAGAGGTAGACTTGGAATGGAAAGCAGGAGCCAAGGACAGGACACTCCCATTCTCTCAGTCCTGTTTCTGCTTGCAGTTTGCAGCTCTATTATCTTTTTTTTTTTTTTTTTTTTTTTTTTTTTTTTTTTTTTTTTTTTTTTTTTTTTTTTTTTTTTTTTTTTTGCCTGAGCTTTCCAGGGCTGCTGTTCATGTCTGGCAGGTAACTTCTGTTCCCTAGCTACCTCCTGCCACCACAGCACTCTGCTCACACAGCAGCTGGGGAGGGAGGAGGAATGACCCCCTTCTTTGTACCAACGAGTAGATCTGTGCATGGAGAGTCCTTCCTGGCACAGGTCAGAGGGATGAGGAAATTATCGAAGGTTACGATTTTTGCAAGTATTGCCAGGGTGCAGCTATATTTCTGGAAAGCAAGAGCCAGCTGTGCCAGAGCAGAGAACATTGCTCAGCACAGCGTCAACATTAAAACCCAGCAGCGTTTTGATATGAGACAAATTTTATTAAAACCATAAGAAGCAACCATCCAATAGTTGGTTCTTTCTTGCTTTTAGCATATACATAAAAGAAAGGGCTGGCGTTCTGACAGCAAGCAAAATGCTTTCAGTCCTCAGCTTCAGAAACACAGGCTTCCTCGGTCACACAGTTTTCAATAGCTGCAAACACAGAGTTATGTTGCTAAATGTTAAGGGCTCAGCTGTTTACCAGAAGAATGTTTCCTCCCTGGAACACATGGTTTTGCTTAAAAGAAGTTCTCCCAAAAAACCCACTTTATTTAATTAGCAAATGCAACATTATAGTTCTAACAAACATGCCATGCTGTCTTCCCTTACAAGAGCAAAATGGGAAAAGAAGACAAAAATTGACCTCTTAATTTAAGAGAGGGGCAGAAGTACATTCTGCCTAGGAAGTGCTGCAGCTTTGAGGTCTGATGATCTAGAGCCAAATCTCATGCTTGAAATGTATGTATCTTCTTGTGTTGTTTTCATGTCCTGGTTCATGCCGAAAGCCCAAATGCGGATTGGAGCAAGAGGCTCGCACGCTCTCCCAGTTTTGCCAAGGTCAAATCTCTGCATCTCACTTCCCAGGCTCAGCTCTCCCCTCTGTAAGGGAGAGGTGATCCTACTTCCCCCTTACAGAAAGCACATTCAAATAATGAAATAAAAATGTAGTACTCTTGTGCCTTCTAAATGAAATTGCACTGAAATTAATGCATTTACTTCAGCAGTTGATTTATCCCAGAGTATTACAGGGATGCTAGCAAGGGCTTCTAGAATGAAAGTATTATATTTTTAATTAAGGGCCCTTGAACTTGCCACATGCTTTGAGCTTGTGGAGAGTGAAATGATGGCAAATTTCTGAACAACTCAGTCAGCTCAGCAAAGTATTTATGATTATCTGCTATAAATGATCGTTGTGAGACAGACCTTAAGCTAACATGGGAAATCTGTGCTGAAAGAATTACAGATATTGTAGCAACCCAAAGGAAGCATACTGTTCACATTCCTCTTATTTCTTTTGACTCTTGTATCCAAATGGAAAAGTTCTTGATAAAGTTTATTGCACTGCAGAGGTATAAACAATGCACTTTGAAATCTGCTGAGTTTAAACCCCAAACTTATCTTTTCATTTGTTTCCTGAATTGTCCCACAGACACAAATCCACACCACACGTTTATAAGGAACAGAATACATTTATTACTGCCATACAATCCCCTCCTTTCTTGCTTTGTTTCCCTCACTATTTCCTATTTTTTTTTCCTTGCTACAACATTCTTCTATATGGTGAACTACAACGTGGTGTTTGATGTCTGCAATCAAAAGGCAAAGAGAGGGAAAAAGTAACTTTTTTTCCTGCTTTTATGGTTTTTATGTTTTAAGATTTAAAGTGATTCCTTCAATAGGGTCAAGAAGAAATTTACTCTGTTACAGGGAAATGTACTGAATCAAGAGGTTTTCAGTACAGAGGGTATTGGCCTTCTGACAGAGCTAATGGGACCCTGTTGTTCACAGGATAATACACTTCGTATACACAATCTGAGCTGGTTTTACAGCCGCCGTGGAAGAAAAAATTCCACAGGAAATATAGATCTGATTGCTTTTTTTTTTTCTTTTTCTGCTTTTTCCTTAAAGGATCTTGTACATTCTTGGCTTTTTAGCATGAATTCTTTCCTTCTACATGCAAATAGCAGTCAATTATTAACCACAAACACCAAAATACAATTGAATTCTAATGCAACCACTGTGTGTAAAACAATAGGGTTAATCCTCAGTTCCCTACCTTCCTAATTCATACAGAAGTATCACTTCTCTTCCCAGAAGTTTCCTCGTGAACCTTCACATTTCATTTCTTATGAGTTTTTCTTTTCTTTTGGTCTCTTGTAGCAAAGAGATGCTGACTTCAGGCGACACCAGACATTCAGTTCTCATTTCCTGCTTGTTCCTCATGCGAGGCCTGGGAGCTTTGGAGAAGGGAGCATCACCCCGATGGTGCAACGCTACCAAAAGGCACCAAGAGAGCAGCCACAATGCAGCACATTTTTTCTCCTTGTGCTTCTATGTTGCCTCAAGCCCTGGAGAAATGATTTCAGCAGAGCAGTGTTACGGGCTGATTTGTGATACTTACTCCAATCTCTTTTGCTATCTCAGATGCCTTCCCGTTGATTGCAGGACAGACATGGGAGGGGAGAGGCGTGTCACAGGATGCTCCAGATTCAGGGCATGGAGTGGTCACAAACCACATCAGTGGGGTGCCAGGGAAAGGCCACTCACCCAGCTCAGCATAGGCACCATAATAAAGGTGCAACCACCCGGGAGTGAAACTAAAACCTTGTGAGATGGCTGGACTGGTCATGATTTCGTACACCAGCAGGCCCCAGCAAGAAAGGAAGGTCGTGGTGGTCATGATACTTTGTCAGCAAGGACTGGTTTATCATTTTTTAGAAGTGAAGAAACATTTAAGTAGCTTTTAGGGGAAGGTAGAGAGCTTTTCTAGTGGTCAGAAAAGTAACAATTTCAAGGTTGATGTTACTCCTCTGTCCTCTGTGTTTCTGTGACTGCAACTTTGTTGCTAATTAAGAATCGGCTTCATGAAAGCGAAACACAAAGCACGAATCTGCATCACAAAAGCCCAGAAAGATTGATTCTTTCACCACGTGATAAATAAGTATTTTGTGCAGATGTTTGGGCCCGGTGCGAAGTGGCTTGGCCGTGAGCATTCTGCATAGTGCTGCTGGGCCAAAGCACCAAGCCCAGGACAGCTTCTCTGGGTGACACGGACAATGAGCTGCCCTGGACACCTGCAAAAAAACAAAAACAAAAACAAAAACAAAAAAACCAAAAAAAAAACCCATTTGCTGCTGCTGCTCTGCACTGTGAGGTTGGCCCAATGCTTGGGAATGGACAGAGGGGACTTTGCCTGGCCCTGCTGGATGTGCTGCTAGCATACCTGGTGCCTGCCTTCCCTGGGACATCCTGGGGGCGATGTCCCAAACAGCTGCTCTGGCAAAAAGGACCGTCCTGCTGGACAAGGGGAGATGCAAAACTTACAACACTGGACTGAGAAGCACAGTGTAAAGTCTGGCAGCTGGATGTGTCGGTTGTCTTGGCAGCTATGCAGAGTTTTTTCTTGTTTGCTCTGTTAGATGTAGGCATCTGAATTCCTGCTGAAAAGGAACAGGGGTGATTTTGCAATTTGCTGGTTCACATGTCTTCCTGCCTGTGGCACTTACAGATATATATGGATAAATGTATATGTATATTTATATACCTCAGAGGTATTGGAATTAAATATGTTTTGTTTTGAATATTCAAGCCATCCCAGTGTAGTTAACTCCTGCAAGAAAATTATTTAAAAATTATTTTCACCACAGTGAGCATCTTCCACAGAGGAGTGCATCAGCTTCCAGAAGGTGGGACGTGTGGAAGATTCCCTGTTGCCATGCAAAGGAACCAAGCCAAGGACTAACAGCAGTGGTCTGACTCTACAATATGAAGGGGGAGCACGTCTGTGCTTGCACAAAAGTATCCCACATCAGTGCAAAACGGGCCTGTGGATTCCTCCATCCCTCCTGGGTATTTCAATTAAAAGCCGAGAAGGAAGTCCAAGAAAATGCCTAAAATGGCTTGAGTCCTTCCTCACAATCTGGAAATGGAAGTCTGCGGTGACTAACTCCAGCCCAGCCACCAAACCCCTCCCTCCCCGGCTCTGCATTGCTCTGCTCATACCCAGCTCCTCTCCTGCGTTTGCAAACAGTCAGCAGTGGAAACAGCGAAGCAGCCTGGACTCAAACGCCAGCACCGCGCGAGAGGTGTGCGACTGCAGCAGGGACTGTCACCAGCCCATCCCGGTGCCTGGCCTGGGAAGAAATGGTTAAAATCCGACGCGGGCAAGGCTTGATTATAAACAGAGGAAAGACTTTAAAAGAGGCTGCCGCCACGCCTTCAAACAAAGCCCGATTAAATCCTTCCATGAACTTAAACTGCCTTCAAAACGGGCTTTTAACAGCTCCTCCAGTTTAAATAAAAATTGAAATGATTGTTCATAATTTCTAAGCCAGTTCAGATGATGTCTTCTGACTTTTTATAAAGTTAATTGCAATATCTGTAAAGAACAAAATTAGCTAGCTGAGTGTCAAGAAAGCTGCATCCATTACCCACTGATTTGGTAATATGAGTTTTTTTGTTTGGTTGGGGTTTTTTTGGTGGGGTTTTTTTTGTGTTTGTTTGGTTTGGGTTTTTCTTCTTTTGTTTTTTATTTTTTTTCTTTTTTTTCCTTCCTGCTCATTCTGTTGTGGTTATGCATTTGACCTGAATTTGAAAGCATCAGTCCTGAAAGAAGAGTTGCCTGGGCACTGGGAGCAGTGGGAACTCACTCTGATAGTGGATTCCTTCATGGCCACCAGCCCAGTTCCTTCTCTGTTCACTCTCATCGTGTGATAAGCATGAAGTCTCAGCTCTTCTGCTTAAATTTTAACCATCTAGGTGCAAATACCAAGTGATTTTGTGTGATTTCAGCTGCTTCCTCCACCCATTCGCCTCACACAAAAGTCCACTGAGAGTTGTTTTTTGTGAGTTACCTGTCCCACAGGAGTGTGTGATCTCTCCTGGTGTCCAGAACTGTGACAATGCGAAAAAATAAAGAACAGAATGGGATGCTTGTCACCCCAGTACTGTATTATTCAAAATCTTACAGTTCAAAATCTTACCTTTTCTTTCAGTTTAATTCAGTCACAACTTTTTCCCTAAGGACTTTAAGAGTCAGAGCTTTCTGTGCTTATGAGTGAAGGCTAAGGGAGGATAAAACATCCACTGTGGGGCCCAGGATACCCTGTCTGCTCCTCTTCGCTTGTGAACCATGGAGAAAGACATCCTTGAAAAGTTTTACTGCTTCTGAGATGAAGCCCTCCTAGCCCTTCATTCAGCAATGCAGCAAGATCTTTGGGAGACAAAATGTGCTTGGAGATGAGTTTATTCACAGGGTGTATGAGGTAGCTGGAGAGATGCAGAGCTGAGCTGCTGGCATACACCCTACCCAAATTTACTCCTGCCCTCAGGTTTGTGACCTCGGTGACTATTTAATAATGTAAACCTGCCTTGTATATTCCCTGCAGAGGTGATTAAAAAGGATGAATGCACGAAGGAACACCTGAGCAAGGATATCACCAGATTAATTCATTATTTCTAATTCTAATGAATTCTAAGCTAATTAAAGGCAGATCAATTAAGTGATCACACTGAGATCACGATTAAGATCAAATCAATAAACCGGTAGATTCAAATGGTTGATCAACAGGTTGTCTATCTATCAAAGTGACTCGGGAAGTTGCCACTGAAGGAATTACTTAGATTTTAATCTTTTCTAGGAAGATTTCAAGGAGGAGGCAGAATCTTTTCAGGCTAAAACCACAGTGAGCTTTCCAGCAGTGAAGAACATAGGCCTTTGAAAGACAAAAGGATATTGAAGTAGATGTCTCTCCTGCATAGAAGGGGGATATCCAGTCTTCTTTGGTTTTTTTGCCGAGCTGTATGACCCAGGTCATATGATAATCTTGTTTTCACTGTGCTTGGGGATATAACATGGCAGGCATCACCACGATAACTTTCCTTTAAGACATCTTTCTTAAGCCTTAATTTTACTTTAAAATGTATTAACATTTCTTGTCTGTATATACCCTGCTTCACAAGTGGCCCAGTTTTTCTCCACTGCCAAAGCAGAAGAGAAACCAGGTTAGGTAAGCCTGGCTACTTCTGAAAGATCTTGTTTTCAGCTCCAAAACCTGCCATTTAACTAGTTTACTATTTTGTTTTAGTATTCCTCCAAGGGTATTTTTCACACAAGCACACCTGGTCACCCATTCATACCAACAGAAAAGAAGAGATGAAATTGACTCATTAAAACAATGACAAAAACCAAACAATGTAATTTCATCATTCCTTGGAGGGTTTCATTCACATCCATGTTTCTTCATTATGCCAAGCACAGCGCTGAAGGCTTCCTCTGGGCACACAGCCTGGAGTCTGACGTGGCCCCAGAGCAGGCTGCAGCCTGGCCAGCCCCTTGAGAGCTTTCCCTCAAGTCTAGCTCATCTTTCTCTGCGTGCATTACCCAGACCAAGGCAGCATGTTCATGGTTTTATTTTGGGTAGTGGATGATACAAAAGAGTCATGTTTCTCTTATCATTATCATTATCATTATCATTATCATTATCATTATCAACCATTCACACAGGTATAACTTCTACTTAAATCAGCCTTGGGTTCACACTGTCGGGCTATCTGGCCAGTTGTGAGCCCTGGTGGTTTGCTTGTATCTGTCATCCAGATCCCTCATAAGCTGTGTCAGCAAGTCCCACCAGCAGCTGACCTTTAATTTTGCCTGATCAGTTTTGGTCATATATCTGCAATATAAAATACAGATGTGTAGGAGGAAGCCTTGCCAGCAAGGTGGAAGCTTGTCTTGCAGCGGAGGTGAAGGGAGTGTCACATGCTGTCAGTGGAAATCTCCCAACTTTCAGAAAAATACCTGGTATCCTGCCCAGCACACTTCCTCCTTGGTACAGTTTTCTCATGCTAGTTCCTCCCACAGTTAAAATATTGTGGATTTCTTATTGGAAAAGAATTGGGATGCTAACTTGGGGAATTTTTCCCCGTACTCTCATGGCTTCTGATCTAAACCTATGAAACACTATTACATTAATTACTATTTGACCATTGAAGTTTTCTCAGTATTGACTCTACTTTGGGTCTATTCTCATCCCACTAAGTCCTACCAAGCAAGGGTCAAAATGTATGTGAATTCCCAGTTCATGGAGGCCCCAGGCTTGTTGGTAATGTAGTGGAAGGCTTTTCACATTTCTTTGTCACCAATGCAAATTACAACATGCCTGAGGCAACATGTGTGCCTTAAAAATAAAGAATTAAAATGTAAAATAAAAGATGCTCTGATTCTCCTTTTGCAGAGACAGCACAAATGAGGGTGTGAGCTCTGCACAGTGCTCTGGTAGAAAGTAATTTCCTGATTTAGGTTGATACGTAGCTAAGGATTTTGACTGATCTCATCTATATGTATATTCAATCTTTCCAAGATGCTATTAGTAAGTATAGCTGAAATTTGAATATCTTATTTTATTTTATAGAGCCTCTTTTGTATTATTTTTAGGGGAGTTATCTGTGTTACTTGCAACATGACACCGCTTTGGGTCATCTGCAGGTTTAATCAACCTAATCTTTCAGGCAAATAATTTACATGGAAACCTGTGCTCAGGACAGATCCCGGCTCTCCTTCGCTTGGTCCAGCCTTTCATTTCGAAAATAAATCACCTTTAAAGTCCAGAATATCACAGAGCTTTGCCACTAGCCCTCCACTATTTTATCAATCTGCTTGGTTTAGCAGGACATTGCAAGAGACTGGGCCACAGCCTGTGTGGAGCTGAGCTGCTGCACTGCTGGATCTTCTGCTGTTGGTCTGCTTTGGGAGGAAAGCTGGTTGGTGTGGTATGGCTAGGTCTTGACTAATCCAAGTTGGCTGCTTTTCATCTCATTGTCATATCCTGAATGTTTACAAATAAATTCATTATTTGTTCCAAAGAGTTGCAGTTAGGCTGACTGGTCTGATTCCCTTGGCTTCTCTCATCTTCACTTTTCATAGGAACTCCTTTGGCCTTTTTAAACCTGGGGGGGTCTGGGCATATCCATCACTAACTCCCCAAATTTACCACTACTGTCAGTTAGTGCTGGGTGAAATTGCTCCTGCACAATGAAATCAAAAACATTCACCTCATCTGTGTGCTCTCTAACCACTGCTTGATTTCAGACTTGTGTCTCATTCCCTTTCTTGGCTGCCTATTCAGCAGCAATATATTCACTGTAGGCTGATAATAAAAAAAGTATTAAGGACTTTGACTTTATTGGAAGTATTTATCAATAGCTTTTGCTATTTATTGGGTAGCAGAGCAGCCCTTTCCCTTACTCGTCTTGTTTTTACCATATGAGATGAAGTCCTCTGTGAACAGTGCCCCATGCTGGAGTCAGGAGTGTTCAGTGGTCTTTTTTTAATCACTGCATGACAGGAAAGATTTTTGGAGCTAAGCTGGTTGATTTCTGGCCTCTGTTGGTTTTTAATTCATTTTTTTTTTAAGTTCTTCAGGGCTCGGTCTCAATTAGAAATTTGGGCTGCTAAAGACACTGAAATCACCTCCCATCTCCATCACTTGAGGTAAGCCCAGACAACTCTAAGATTGTCCTAAGGCCATGTTTCTGAAGGTCTCTTCCCAAGATCCAAACTCTCCATATCTGCTCAGTGATTCTTTTGGCAAGGGGACCAGCAGGAAGGGCTCTGTGCGCACAGCCTCCCAGCTGTCTCTCTGAAGGGACATCCTCCCTTTGAAGGACGATTCCCAATGTCCCTTTTGGGATGGTCCTGCTTCTGCTGGTGTGGTGGAGGTTGGGGATGCTCCTGAAGGCTGAGGCTCCCCTGCATCCCTTTGGAAGCCCTGTCACTATGGCGACTGTATGCAGCTTTATGATCTGTTTGTTGTCCAACTCTCTCGACCAGAAATGCTTCTGAAGCTTTTATACTTTCAGTGATTTTCATTCAAATTCATTAGCGGGTGGTTTTGAATTCAAGAGAGAAATTATACACAGTGAGGAAAAACTTCCAGAAACCTATGTGGTTCACTCTTGCACTCCTTTATTTTTGTAATGACTCAAAGATACTTATTCTTGATTTTATATTAATTTTGTGTCATTGTCATACTGCTCTGAGAACATCAGAGAGAAAGAGAAAATGTTTTACTTCACCCCCTGCTTTGAATGAAAAACTCAGCAAATTGGTCCCCAGGATCCAGCTAAGGTGCCTGTGGCGTTGAGAGGAGCAACAAAGCTGCCCATATGCTCCCCTGCCCTGATTCTCTGGGGACCAGCAGGAGCCAGGCAGGATGGACCAGAACCCCTAGGGCTAAAGCAGTTTTGCCCTGCAGCAGACCTGTGAGTAGCCCGGGGAGATCTCCTTCTTGGTGCTCCCAACTCAACCAGGGGATGAACAAAACAGAGGAGCAATAATGGTGAAGCCTCAAAGTGTGCACATGGTAAATGTACCCACCTTTGCTCACCTGCTTATTCATCATCAAGGGACATTTCAAACCCTGGTGGACACTCCTCCCAGCTTATAAACTAAAGTTTTTACCTGCCAGGTCAAAGCACTAATGATTTGATGATTATTTTAATGAAGGTTCACAACTTGACCCATCCTTCTCCAAGGCTTCTGCCTCTTTGTCAGACAGAGTTTTAATTCCTTCTGCATTTTCTTCCAAGTGCTCTGACCCATCTACCACAACAGTTCTAGGAGATGAAGATCTGTTCAGCTTTGACAAATGTTAGTACTTCTGCATTGGATAGTAGTATTTTAGGGAGTTATTTTCTTTCAAAGGAATTAAAATACCTCTCCTTATCTTGGTTGCATTTAAAAATTTCACCTCTTGTGCTGACATGGGAAGAACTCTTTGTTGGCAACTCATGGTTTGCTCTGAAAGTTTGAGATTATCAATGAGGAAATCTTATTTCTCAAAATGCAGTTTAAAAAGAGCTGCCAGATGACTAATAATAAAAATCTATAGACATGAAATCAAGAGATTATTGGAGAGAAAAACTGAATGCTTTCAAATATAGAAAATAAGGACTCTGGTTTTAGTTGTGTTTTAATGTAGTTCGGTTATTAGTGTTCATTCATTTTGGATAGTCAAAATAAAATACTTTCTTTTTAGATATTCTAATGTTTTTACTTACAGATCATGACAGGATACTCTTAGATTTGGTGTTCTAAAACATAGCAGCATTCCTTAACAAATGTGCTTAAATGGCACAAGGTATCGAAACAGCAGGTTTGGATAAATCTTTCAGTTTTATGTAAACAGCCAAAACATTGGAAATCTGTTTGGTTCAGTCCCTTTGGAAAGAATGTTTCTTTTTCATGTAGTCCTTGGTGTGGCAATGGGAAGAGGCCTGAGGCAAGGAATGGAGGGGCAGGTTTGCACCCAGGATCTCATGGCAGAGCTCAGTCCCTTGGCTCAGTATAAAACTAATCTTTTGCTATAAAGAAAAGGAGACTGAAAAAACCCTATTTTACTGTATTTACCTCTTAGGGAACTGAAAGAACAGCGATTGAATTCAGAACAAAACAATCAAATATCACATCATTGATGGTTTTAAATTTCTTTTTTAAAATAACTTGTCTCCAACTACAAAACCATCTTCTGGTCACGCAAGTTTGCTGATGGACCCAGTTTCAGTTTCCAGCTCAATCACAAACCACCATTTAATTGGACTGAGTCACAAGCTTACCCTGCAGCAGCCCCTCAAAAGTCTGTTTTCTGGAGCTACAAGTAGGTTGCAGAGTGGTCTGAGCAGGATATCCAGAAGTGGATGGTAATGCCTCTGGGTGGGACAGGCTCTGCAGCTGATATTAATCCCAGTTTTCATGGCACAATGGGACAAGGAAGAGCCCTGGGGATCCAGAAGGTGCTGTGCAAAGCAGAGGAGGACACTGTTTGGTAGCACCTATGCTAAGCAGGAAAGTCATCTTCAGAATACTGCCAGTGGGAGACCTGACAAAAGGTGTGTTGTTTTGGGGTTATTTATGTAATCAGGACAAAGCAGGGTTGAGCTGGGATTCTGGGTTCCTCAGAAACAGCCCATGGACATCTTAAACCCCAGGACTGGACAGCAGCTGGTGATGTGTGAAGCATATGAGCAGATTGCAGAACTCATTGGGATTATCATCTCCTTCTCAAGCTCATCCATACCCTATGATCATGGCTTGTGTGCTTCTCTGAGTAAGGCTGACCCTACACTCCCTTTGACTTCAGCTGGGATTTGTTGCTGTTAGGGTTGTTGACCCCCTGTGCCTCTCCAGAGAACGGAGTATATCCAACAGCAGCAGATTCTGCTCTCAGGAAATTGCACAGACGCAAGGAAACCCAGAGATTGTTGAAGAGACCCTAAAACTTCCCAGACAGAGGTTCCCTCTCCTGTTTTGCAGGTGCTGTCCAGTAAGTCCATGGTGTCCCACCATGCCAGACAGGCTCCAGTCATCGTGCTGGAAATGAAGGGAGAGAAGAGTGCTGAGTGAGAAGAATGTCTATGTGCCGCTGCTGCTGCTGCTGGGTAAAACGTTGCAAGGGGATGGGAAAGGCCATGGGGAAGGTGGTGGGAGGGCTCTGGAGGCGGCACCTGCCTGAGGTTGCAGCAGCTCCAGGGTGATTCATCCTAGACTGGGAGTAATCAGCTACTGAAACGCTGAGCCCTGAAACTGTTTCGTCATATTTAGCATTTCCTGCTATATAACACACAACTTTGCAAAGGGCTCTTTGCTTGGGGTTTAGCTGCAGCAAAGCCAGGCCTTAGTCACCTCCTGGACCCAGCAGCCATGCGTCAGTCCTGGGGAAGGGAGTGTGCAAAACAGATCTTGCAAGGACAGGCAAATTACTTTCACTTTCTCAAAGGAAACACCCCAAACAAACAAACAAATAAACAAGATAGTAAGAGCAAGTGAATATTTGAAATCAGCAGGATCCAAAGTGAGCTTCTTCATTATAGAAAAGCAAGAACAATCCACTGGCATGGCATAGTGGTTGAAAGTGCCTGAGTGATGGCTGCAAAATCTTTCTGTTCAAGAAGGTGCACACACTGATGGCAAAGCAAGTGATCAGAATTTTGCTAACTGCTTGCTGCAGTTTTATCTGACAAGGTTTCTCACTCAGAGCTGAGAAAATAAGTGTCTCCTCAGCAAAGCTTCATGGGCTTTGGGGCACTGACACATCCAGGCTCCAACACAGTCTGAGAGGAAGATAATCCTATAGAGAAAATCTACTGAGAACATTCAGCATCAAGTGTTTTAAGATCTTCGGTTTCATAAAATATTGGTGGATCCATTTTCCAAGACAGGCATTTTGCCCTCAAGCACCTGGAGAGCTTTATCAGAGTGTGCAGTGATCACAGCACTCCTGATGAGAGGCATGAAGCAGGTGCTCTCAAGGATTGTCAGGTCCTCCTGTAACTAGCCCTGCAAAAGAGGCTGCAACAGGAGCCCCCAGGGACAGTGTGGCACATTTGCAGGGCTCGCTGCTCTGTGCTGGCAGCCAGATGCACTCTGCAATCTTCTAGCCTTCAAATCACATCTAAAGGCAATTCATGGTGGGGAGTCTCCCATCTTCAGCATGTCGAACGTCCCCTATCTTTGGTATGATATCATTGGGCGTGAGACTCCCACACCTCTGGGAGAGACTCTGTCACATCTTCTACCCCAGCAGCCAAATTTACAGGCCAGTGAAAGGCCACCCCAGCCATAAACCAGGAAGAAGCCCTTGTAGAAATAACCCTTCTCACTGAGTCCTCATTGAGATGCACTTTGCAGCGCATCTCGTTTGATCTACAGCTCCAGCATCTCCACAGACTTCAGCCAACATCTTGTAGGTGATTTTTTCAAATTCCTCTCAGTATGATGAAAGACTGAAAGTTTAATTCATTGAAAGAAATAATTCCAGCTCCCAGAGCTGAAATTTCAATTTCATCACCTCGCCCAGGAGCTGGGACCTTGGCACAGATGAATAGTGTCTATCAGTTAATCCTGACCCAGAGAGAAGAAAGGAAAAAAAAGCTTGTCGTTAGAGAACTAAAGAGACAAATAATTTTGTGGGCCTGCTCACACCCGAGACTCAAAAAGCACTGATGCATTGAGGCCTGAAAGTGTATTTTCACAGAGGTCAAGTGCATGTCCCCAGCATGGAATGAGCAGTATAAAAATTGGCATTAAACTTTGTGTGACTGAAACCTTGATTCAGAGTCACTGCAAGTGAAAACCCCAGAGAACATGAAATGCGTTTAGAGTTGTACTACAAGGCTTTGGATTTTTTTCTCTACCCCTCTGGTTCCTGATGTTCCTGCAATTAATTTAGTCTATCTTTTTTTACAATGTGTGTGCAGAAGGAAAGGGAACAAATTAATTTTTGGTTTTCCTTGTATTGAAACAGTATGGCCTGCTAAAGGAAGAGCTTACATTTCAGCCCCAACATGTATCTCTCTTACATTCTGAATAATTGTTGAAAGATATCCCAAAGAATAGATTTTGGGGAGGAAAAAAGATGCACACAGAGATGTGCAGGAGGACCTGTGCACTGCTGCTCACAGAAAACAGGTGAGGATGGGAGCCCTGCACAGGGATGTTGGATGCTGGCATCAGCAGCACATGACTGCCTGGAGGCTACCCCACAAGATGGGAAATGGCTCGGACAGCCAAGCATGAGGATGGGAACTCACTGACAAATTACAGTAATTCCACACCTATAAGGCCCACCCTTTGGACTAAAATTTTGATTGAAACCTGGAAGTGCACCTTATACTCTAGTGTGCCTTATATATGGACAAAGTTCGGAAATTTGCCAACCCGTAAGTGCGAGCCACGGCAGCAGCCACGGTGAGGGCAGCAGCCACGCAGGGAGCCATGACTCTTCTTCACCCAAAGCTGGAGGGGCAACCCTCAGCATGGCTCTCCATGGCCACCTGCCCTGGTCTGGGGCTGCTCCTGAGGCACCACTCTCCCCCGGTTCGGGGCTGTCCCTCAGTGCCACTCTCCCCCAGTTTGGGACTGTCCCCTCAGCACCGCTCTCCCGTGTGGAGCCACCCCCAGCGCCGCTCGCCGACCTTCCCATGCAGTTTGTGGCTCAGGCTCTTCCAGCAAGCATGGGGACCTGTGATGAGCGGAGCGAATGCCAGGGCCCGCGCCGCGGGGAGGGCACCTGGGGCTGCGTTTAAAGGCTACACCAATCCATGAAAAATGTTTGCAAATTGAGCACCTGCCAGTAAACCCCTGTGTGATTCTGTTACTAATTCGTTACTTTGTTGCATGTGGATCATCGCTGCAAAAAAAAAAAGTGTGCCTTATAGGCCAGTGCACCTTATATATGGACAAAGTATGGAAATTTGCCACAACCTGGAAGTGTGCCTTATACTCCGGTGCACCTTATAGGCGTGAAATTACTGTACTTGTGATCTTGCCATGACTCACCACAGAAACTTTCCTACCTCATCTCGTCTTCCTGAAACATCTTTACTAGTGACTGACTCGTGGCAGTCTGTTTTTTTCAAACTTAGAAAGCCACCCAAACACACAAGCACTGAGTAATTACCATACATGCCTAGCACCTAAATAAATGAAAGTGCTTGCCCTGCACTTTTCTGATCCAAAGCGTTGTAGACTCTGAGTAATCACTTCCAAACCTGTGGTACAGATTTTTGTGTTGCTTTCCCAGGCCTGCCAACAAGAAAGCTGAGGTGGAGGATGAGCTGATGTCCTGGAAAAGCCGCAGAGTCAGACTGAGAGAGTGCGAGTGTGGCAGAGCTTTTCAGCTCCTCTTGCTGCTCACAGCCTTTCCACAAAGGCAGAGCTGGGGCTTGTCTGTATTTCTCTTCCTGCTGTCCTTCTGAACACCATTCTGCACACAAATGTGCCCATGGACTTGAAGCTCATGCTTTCCAGGAGATTCACATTACCTTGCCTTCGTCAAGCCTCTGTATGGCTTATACTGCAGCTGATCCCAAAGCAGGAGTGAGGGGGAAAACAGTGGTGGAAATTCAAGGAAAGAAGGAAGCCAGGGAAGCTCTGACAGCTTTCATGTCTCCTCCTAAAGTTGGGCATGGGCATACATGGACTGGGGGAAGCACATGTATGCATCTCTCTTGCTCACAACAGTTTAGAATGGGAGTAAGAGGACCTATCACCCCAAACCCAAGCCATTTTCCTAAATGAGTTGTTGGAGATCTTTGGCGCTGCCTCCCAAAGTCACCTCCTGGCTCAGTTATTCCTGGTGGCACCCATCTCCTCCAGCAGTGCCTGCAAGTGTATGGGAAGCAGGGGAGGTGCAGAGGAGGGTGGATGGACCAAGCATCCAGAACAGAGAGAGAAAATTGAAATACCACAGAGGGAACCCTTCCTTCTCTTTGGAATGCACTTTGAAGGGCTGTTTTAAAAGATTTCTCCAGTGGACTCAAGAAGACATGCTCAAGGTACAAGCACATACTGTTTTCAGGTATGTTCATGGGGCATTTAGGGACAGCTTGATCTATTTAAGATGCAAAAGATTGTCCAAGGTAGACTGAAAGTTTGGAACAAAACTGAAGGACATGATGTTGTTACAACCAGATAAACAGCCTGTTCCTCTTTCAAAGTTAAGCAGATTTTATTATAGTTATTTCTACATTATATCTTCCTGTTTTGTACTTCAGATGAAGTGCTGTCTCCAGAGAATGAAACCTTCTATATCCACATAGCTGGGGGAAGCTGCTTAGGTCCAGCTGGGGAATGAAACCTGTCCCTAGAAAAAGTTATCCATAAACAGTGAAAATACTTGTCAAAATTGTACAGAGAGCCTTTTAATGGAAAGTAAAGCAAAGAAAAACAACCCCCAACCTAATTATGTTAGTCTCATGGTGAGGAATTCAGCTTACTCTTACTTTTTTCTACCTGTAGCTTTCCTTTTTCAATGGCTGGGAATGGATATGCATATTCAATGCTCATCCTGGTTCAGTCCAAAATGCAAAATCACTTTGGTTAAAGGCTCTGTTTCTTCTTAAGTCTCCAGCCTCAGAGTTTTCACTCATCAGTGTAGTGCCAGTGTTCAGACCCTGTCTTTCATCTGGAGGCAGGAGTGTCAGTGTT
This sequence comes from Sialia sialis, assembly GCA_009812075.1. Taxonomy (NCBI): domain Eukaryota; kingdom Metazoa; phylum Chordata; class Aves; order Passeriformes; family Turdidae; genus Sialia; species Sialia sialis. Next base: position 25,691,364 of record VRYO01001878.1, read on the forward strand.
TCATCCTCAGGGCGTCAGAGGTCTCCAGTCAGATGTTGGACAAGACTACAATTTTCAAGGGGACTTTCATAAGCTGTTGAAGCTTTCTGAGCCTATTTTGCTCAAGAAAAAATATTTTAGATCCATAATAAGGAGTTTATTCCAGGTCCTTTTCTAATTTGTATGCAGTATTTTAGTTAGGGCTCTACCCATGCCAACACCATGGGCTGCTATTTTGTTGTTATTCCTGTGAATGAAGTAAGTAACTCTGCATTCCAGTTCACAATAATAACACAGCTATATTCCTAGCTGGCCTTGGCTGAGACAAGCTATTACAATGAGTTTTGTTTTGTCACGTTTCATGCTCTGAATCATCTTCAGGAAGTGTGGATCTGGTGGAAAGGCACTGATCAAGCAGGAAAACCACCAGGATGAACCTCTCATGCCAGGATCCACTGGGACAGAAGCAACAATGCTGCTTGTCTCCTAATGCTGTGCAAAGATGTGTGTAGAAAAAGGCTCATTTTTAATGTGTGCAAAATACAGCCCTCTTTTTTTCCCCAGTTGTAACTTATGGTGAAATGCCTGTGCTGACTCTCCTCTGTCTTCTGCTGCAGGGAGGTGGGCAGTGGAAAATGCAGCACCGGGCTTTGTCAAGTGTTTCCCTGCTACTGAAGTAATTTTGCTCAATGGCTGTTCTGATAGGGTGAAAAGAAGGTTATTTCATATGGCTTGAACTGTGCAGACTGATACAATCATTAGGAAGCTTTGAATATGTTATAAATAACTTGTGATACTAGCACAGCTTTGTACAGGTGTCTCTCTGAAGCTCCTACCTCGTCAGCCACTGTCAGCAGCCTCCCCTATGGCAGTCACTGGTGGGGATGGTGGGCTGGTGAGACCACCTGCCACCTTCTGCTTTGCTGCACATGAGAAAGGCTTGAGCCCTTTCTGCTCCCCACACTCACCATCCTGTGTTCTCCTTGGCACAGGCTCATTGCTTTATTTGTGTAGGGTTGCATCTGTGCCTGGATCCCATAGGGCCTTAGTAAGATCTAACCACTCATTGCATGGGAAAATCCTTTTTGAAAGGGACCAGAACATTTCAGGCCCATCAGGAGAGAAGCCTTCTCAGCAAAACAAGCCTGTGAGCAGCTGCCAATTAGCTGTTGTAACGGCTCATGATGTCAGGTAGTGTTTGAAAGCCAAAGATTTATAATCCAGAGTCACATTAGCTCTATGGCAAATCAAATCTGCGATTAAAAAGAAAAACCAAAAACAGCAACCCTGTAATAAGAAGGTTCAACACGGGAAGTCTGATAAACTGTTGATTTTACTTAGGATAATTACAGTATCTACATCTAGGTAGTGCTGACAGTTCAAGGCTTTGATATACCCTAATGTGGTTTATGTGCAGCAGAAAGGAGCTGGGTTGAGCTCACCTCAGGCACATCTGCTCCATGTGCGAAGCTCTGATGAGCACATGCTGCCACAACAGATAGGACCAGCCACAGGTGCCTCCTGTCAGAAGCAGGACATCTTCATGGGCTGCTGCTCAGGGATGGCCAGGGATTATGAAACACTGATGAAGACACTACAGTTATAGACAGCTCAAAGAGTTGACAACACACTCAAGGGAAACAGCCCAGACTGGTATTCTGATCCCAGAAGAGAAGTGGGAAAGGAGAAAATAAATGAAGCTGCCTCATCTTCCAGGAGCTGCTTTTAGTGCTTCAGTAGATGGTTGATCAACAGTGGCCTCAAATCCAGGGCCACTGTCATCACCTGTAGCTCCATTCTGCCAATGCAACCTACAGCATAGCTGAGGAAATGGCCACAAAACAAGTAACAGTGATTTACAGTGCAAATGCTGCAGCTACTTGTGATTTTGATCATTTGTTGTGTCCCTCTCCCACAAATGCCATCCTGCCCCTTGGAGGTCTCCAGCTGTAAGCAGGATGAGCCATGTTGGTGAGGTGGTGGAGGCAGTCACAACCCAGGACAGAAATATTGCATGAGCATAGTGCTTACAGAAACAGTAAAAACAATTTTTGAGAGAAATGTCATATGTAATATGAGAGTAGAAGGAGCATCTCTGGGTGCTGGTCTCAGGTTTTAAAGGTGGGTAGTGCCTTGACCAAAAAGAGACAGTGGTTTGGGTTTATCATCAGCTGACTATTGTCTGAAATGAAGTTGAGGCTCACGGGTGACATTGGGGGCACAGGAACAAGGTCTGGGAAATAGGTAAAAATCCCCTGAAGCAAATCCAGAACGAGCCTTTCTGCTTTCTGAATTTTACCCTCCTGGAAGTTGTGTCCAATAGGCTCATTTGGATGCATGTTTATCTGAAACATCTCAAGAGGATTCCACATTGATGAAATTAGAACTGTCCTAAAATGGCTCAGAAAGGAAGGGGTATCTCATTTTGCCTCCTACCTGGAAGCAACCCTTCTTTGCCATCTTACCACTCCACTGGAAAGGCACACACCGGCACCAAAAGACACCCAAAATATCCACTGTGAGGACAAGTTTGTGTTGCTTCTCACATTAGTCCCTTCAGGGAGTCTTGGAAAGTTTCTGTAGGAACCAGAGGCTCAGAACAATCCTCACAAGCTATTGTCTTTCTTTGTAGACTTTCATCTCTGAACATTACACAGATCAGTGATTTATGAATATTTAAATATTTGGTGTCCACTTAGCTAAGCAGGGAGATGGATGGCCACTCACTCTGCATGGAGCAGCGGGACACAAGAGCTTTGGCACCTGAAGCCATCTCTCATCCCCAAAACCAAACGTGAGTAAAAGGGTTTTGTGACAAGCATAATGACTTGTACACTGAAATCATGCAAAACTGAACTCATGTTTTACAGAAAAGGCTGCAGATCTGGGATGGATTTTGGCAAGCACATGCCCTTTAAAAATCCACAATACTGACATTTGGTGAAGGGTGGGAGCGGGAGGAGCACACAAAAACATCCAAGCCCATGTTTTTCATTTAAAAAATCATGTTTCATATATGAAATATCAAAATGAATAATTTCAATGTATCCAATACAACTGCGATGAAGAGACTGATCCAACAGCACAGCACTTCTCTCTGTGAGTGGACAGAAGATGAATGCCCCTTTTGATCTGCATTGAAAATGGTGTCTTCTATGCTGCATCACAAGAGAAGAAAACTCCCTTGAATTCCCTTCCCAGCAATAAGGATCCATTTGAGATCCAGCAAAGGAAGATGAAGAGGACATGAGAGTAAGAAAAGCACAACCAGAAGAAAAGGACACGTTCTCAAGGGCACCATCAGTAGCCTGGCACTTTGCATTCCCATCCTGAGTTTTGATACCTACCATGCTGGTACATCTGATTCCTTTCCAGAGGAAATTTCTCTGCTGTGTTCCCGATTTATGTGTTGAAGCAGTGAGGTCAGGACTCACCTTTCATGCAAGGACCAAGAAATCAGGTGACTGAGCCTTATTCACAGTCATATGTAAAGAAAAGGCAGCAAACAGACGAATTCCAGACTGCTGCAGTGGAGTGGGTAAATTCTTCAAGGTAACAGGCAGTGATGCATCCCCACACTCAGATTTAGCCTCTCCAAAATTGGTTGGTGCTAATTTCCAATGGATTTTCAAATCAAACCTCAAATGCCTTTTTTTTTTTCTTTTACAACTAGGACCATTGCTGGGCATGGCAGGATGCAAAAACCTGGTGAGTTACCCCTTAGATGTCCAATGGAGAGAGGCTGGAAAGCTGCTAAAAAGGGAAAGAACAGGCCAATATCCTGTTGTGAAGGAATCAAGTAGCAGAAAGACAAACCAGAACTTCTAGGACATTGTAGCTTCACCTTGTCAGCCCAGGAGAGCCCAAAATCATCTCACTAACCCCCTCCCCCAGGCTGCAGAGGAAGGGCACCACTGGTACCTCGGATCTCCATGGGAACAATATCAGAGAGAGGGGAAATGAAAGAGGAGAGAACAGACCAGGGTGAGCAGCAGGGAATGGGGAGAGAGCTGTGATGGGGTAATGTGGAGACCATCCATGCAACAAGGTGCCCTGTGGCGAGCAAAAACAGGCTTACTGCAAAGCCTGCTGCACTAGGGAGGGAAACTGAGCAGTGTTTGGAGCCTGTGGTGGGGGAACGGTGTGTTTCCTCACAGCAGATTAAACCGGCAGTGATATTGGCAGAGGGAGCTTGTGAGGAAAAGCAAAGCAGGCAAGAAGAACTCGCTCTTCCTACGGGTTTTGTAGGGAGAAGGTGGTGAGCAAAGCAGGGAGACAAAGGATACTTCTCTACATCCAACCTCCTCTTTCCCTCCAGCCCTCAGTGGAACCTGCATTAGGGTAATACCCTAGCAGTGTCACCTCCTTTTCTTTTTCTCCAGCCATGGCCTAGGGATCTCCAGGCAGTGATGGCTGTCACTCAGGCTGGGATGAGCAACCTGGGGTCCCAGTGCCTCCTCTTACAATGCCAAGGGTTTCATCCCTTTGTTGGATGGCAAAGCAGCTGCCATAGGGCAGAAGGGTGGGAGTTCATGGTAGTCCAGGAAAGGACTGGCAGCATGCTGGCCAAGCAACACTTCACAGGTATCACCTCCACACCTTGCAAGTGCCTTTCTGCTGTCCCTCGACAGCACCACATTCCTGCTGCCCAAATACAATGTGGGATCACTCCCACACTGACAAAGGGAACAGCTTGTGTTCTTCACCAAGGGTAGGCCCCATCCTCCAGAACATCTCCTTGCCTGCCTGACAATGGGAGCAAGCACAGAGACTTGGTCTCTGCCTCTGCCCATCTCTGAGTTATCTTCCCCCCCATTTCTGGCTGCTCTCCCTTTTAGCTCAAGGAAGGAAGCTCATGGCAGAGTCAGTCAAGGAAGTGGTGTTACTGCCATTCTCTGCCCTGATGCCTTTAGAGGAGGCAGTTTTTCAGACACAGTGCAGATCTTCCCAAGTGGGTGCTCCTCTCCCGGAAGCTCAGCTCTCTGCCTGCACAGGCTTTGCTGCAGCTCACACACTACCAGTGCTGCTTAACTCATCTACACATCAGCTTTGCTGATGTGGTCCCAGACCATTTGGGGATGCCATTAGCTTCTTTATTAGGAGATAGTGGGAGAGGGCTGATAGCTATGGGCCCCTTTTTCACCTGCACACAGAGAACTCCACACTCAAAGGCGTATTTTCTCATGTGTGGTTGGCGTTTCACCATCGCACCTGACCATAGAGAAGTGGGAGCAGCTCCTGGGGCTCCCCTGCAAGGGATACTTGCACAGGACCACACAAAGCAATTGCAAAGCTTCCTCATCCCAGCCAAAACTGCATCTCCACAGATACTCCCCTATCTGTCTGCAGCAGGAGGACATGATGATGAAGTTCACTCCATAGTGTGTCACTACAGACCTGGCAATCTGGTTGAGGCTTCAGCCATTTTTCTCAGACATCAGACATTTTTCAACCAGCAGACCCCTGACAGCCTGGCATTTTTTAAATGTACAGTCTGTAACAATTTTGACAGGAAAATTCCCATCCATCCCCTCCTATTTCCACACAGCCCAATGTGCTGTGTCATCCTGGGGTCACATTGTCATGATTCTGGAATTTTAATGCAAGACCACTGAGGGATTTGGTGCAGGAGGCACAGCCGATGCCACACAGCACCTGGAGCTCATTGTCTCCTTCACAAAAGGCAGAGAAGGAAGTCACTGTCTGGTCATTCTGGCTGCTCTCTGCCATGGCCTGCTCAGCAATGCAGCCTGCTTTAGCTGACAGACTTGTAAAAAGAATCAGAAATGTCAAAATTACCTTCTGCTCCACAGCAGGTCTACCAGTGATTTGTTTTTCTCTAAGCCAGGCAGCTGCAGGATACACTGTTCTCTGCAGTTTTAACTGTCATTCTCTCCTGATTTTATTTTCAAATTCACAGTTCAAATGCATTCTCCATTTACAGGATGGGCAAACCACACTGACATGGTCTTTTCTCCCCTGTGCACCTATCTTCACCACAGGATACTTAGAAATGTGCCCTATTCCTCCTTCCTTTCCAAGAAGCTCTCTGTATTTTGCAAAAAGGGGATGCTGTAGTAAAAAAACGATTGTTGCTTCAGGAGAAAAGGCAGTGGGAATAAATAGGCTTTCTCCCAAATCTAGCAGAGGCGGAGAGGCTGAACAGTAAGTTAGGACAGAGCGATACCAGCCTGAGCAAGCAAGCATTCCCTGGGCAAATGGGGCACTTTGTGCCCTTGGAAAAAAGAGATCTCCTGTACCTTCACCTGGTGCTGCCTGTGCCACACAGCTTCTCTTTGAGCTCACTCACTGAAGCTTCTCCTTGTCTCTCCAAATGCAACCCTTAATGCACTAGAGAAGAGAGAGCTACCAGCAGCCCTGTGCTGCAGCAGCCATGGCCCATCATCTCTGCAGCAGGGCCGCTGCAATGGGCAGCAGCTGAAAAAGGATTTTCTTTCCTGGGCATGTAAGCAAGTGGTGCTTTACGCTCTGTATTTTTCCATTTGGGAAAACCAGGTTTGGGACAGACACTACAAAGGCAATCTGAAATCAAATTTAACAGAGTTTTACGCACTGCAGCAGACTTTCAAAGGGTGTTTAAGGGAGAGTGCCTGTAGCCAGCCATTTGGAGGGTACATTAAAAAAAAAAGGCAATAAAAAAACCCAAATGCCCTTGCCTTTCTGCAGGCACAGCCTCAAGCAAACGCACATGAAGCCACAGAGAGGAAAACGTTTCTGTCCCCAAATAAAAAAAAATATGCTCAAGGCAATATGCACAGACGAAAGGGGGGTGAATCAGAACAATGTAGCTGGACCTGAAACAAAGTTCTCAAGGGTATAAATTGGTGAGCATCTGGGTACCAGGTCCTGAAAAACCCAACGCTGCAAACAAAAAGGACAATCAAAAACAGGGACATCTGACATTTCACTCATCCTGACAACACATTAAATAGGAGTTCAAATTTCAGGGAATGGCATTTAATCTGGATACCCTGTTGCCTGGATGAATACTTTGACCACTGTTAAGATCATCTTCCCCTTCCTCTACTGTTCCCTTCCTGCCTCCATCACCAAAACTACCTGGCAAATTCAGGATGAGTTTTCTGCCAAGAAAAATGCTAAATAAGCAGTCTAGCTATCAACTCTTCTAGTCCTACTTGTTCCTGTTTTTTTTCTTAAGGGTGGAAAACAGAGAGCCATGTAATTTCAGAGCAATGACACCAACTGCTAAAATAATCCCGATCCTTGCCTGCTGCAGATTGGAGAAAGCCCCAGCAATTACTGAAAAACCTGCAAGTTTTGGTTATGTCAATGAGCCTATCCCCTATCACTGCAGTACACTAATGTTTAACATCAGCTATCAAATTTCCCATCCTCAGTATGTAGCAAAAAAATTACATCCAAAGATGGCATCATGAATAGCCAAGGACAGAAATCTACCATGTCTACCACTACCACTGCTAAAAAAGTGGTAAAAAGAGGCAGCCTTTTGTAGCAGGAAAACTTTATTGGATGCTGTTTCAGTTCCCAGCATCTTCTGAGGGTCTTGACATAGAGGGCAAAATTTGAGGCAATGAGCAGGATACCAGGCCATTTGGTAGAGGAGACACCAAACACATCATTATATGGTTTTCAAAGGAATTATTTTTGGCCAGTTGGACTTGAACTGGGAAAAGTACCACTAGAATGCCAACCAAGAATTGGTTTGCTTATATACTGCTTACTTCTAGCTTTCCAGTTAATCTAGGATATGAATTTCCTGAGTTTACTTTCACTCAACACATGAAAGTGCCTTACAAACGCTAACAAAAAGTGACATCCTGTTTCTGTTCCCCAAAGCTAAACAGCTGGAACTGGGAAGTCAGTGAAAATTTCCTCTGCAGGGGAGATGGTCTAGTCAAACTCAAGAGCAGAAGTGAGAGAATAATTTCTAATGATGACACAACTCATAATTGTATGGATCATTTCAACTCTGCTGTAATAAAGCATGTCCACACAAAAAGCTATTTGCATAAACTACTCTTAGCCAGGCCAAGTCCTGCACCCACTGCACTACAAAATGGAGCTTAACACCGACCTCAGTGAGCCAAAGGTGTGGTTCTCAGACGTGTGGGAGTACGACCAAACTCACAGTCAAAAGCCTGGCACAGCAAAAAAGCAGCACTGCCCAGCTAAAAAGTTAAGCTTAGCTTAAGTCCCTGGTCTGCAGCCCTGCAGATAATTCTCCTCCCTCATGCCCTGACTGCTCACTTCTGAACACAAGACAAAAAACTTTGACAGGAAGCTCCAGCAAGACTTTATTCAATGGTATACAATAGGAAGAAATTAGCATGAAAGAAGAATTGTATACATTACTGACTTTCCAAGTCACCAAAACAAACTCATAGTGACAAGAACAACTGAGTTCGATGATGTAACAAGAAGCATGTGACCATTTCTCTAGTGTCCATACCTGCAAATAGATAATATGTTAATGCTTTTTGAAAAATTACAATTCATAGGAGTGCTGGTTTGGGTGGATTTATTTTCATACTACCACAGCATAATTAATATGTAAATGGGATGAAGGTGAAATGCTGTTAAGGAAATCTTAGGAAGTTCTCCACATTTCACTTTTCCCAAAAGGCTACCCAGACAGAGAAGAGAGCCTGAGCAATCCACAACACCATGTGCAAGAGATCTCAGTACTAGTTATCTCTTACCCTGAATCCCACTTCAAATATACCTGGCATGAAACAAGGCCAAAGCTTGTCACAGCCCCAGAAATAACACTGAGCACACATCAGAAGATATTAATTCATGTTTCTGTTTCGCATCATGCTGCCCATGCAATATGAAGTGATTAGCCAGGCAACATGGACTCAGTTTTCTCTGTGTGTTCAGGAAAATATCTTAATATCAAAACTATGGTACTTCAGTTGTCATGTAAATGATGATTTGCACAACTGACTGTGTACCAGAGCCCAAACACAATCCTCAACAGTTATAATACTTATTTTGCTTTGTTTCACTCTGGACTCTGACTAGAATTTTATTTTTTTTAAGTGGGTGGGGAGAGGGACAATCTACAATTAAGAAAAGATTACTAGATCAATGGTGCAGAATGAAGAAAGTGATAGGCAAACTTCCTATCTATTCTCAATGGACAATTACCTCTCAAAATATTATTATCCCTCAAAAACCCATTCTTGGATCTTCTACTACTATTCTTCACATGAGACCTTTAAAAAACATTAAATAAAACGAACAATACAGCAATTATAAATAAATGGGCCAAAGCTGCAGCAATGGCTACATGGACACTTGATTTCCAGAAGCTAGGAAATCAGCTGAATTAATCTCTGAAGCTATCTGAGTTATAAAACAAATCATCAAGTTAACAGAGGGGCCCAATAAGTTGTCTGGCACCTCAGCAGAAACACTTTGGAACCCAAGCAGTTGAATTCAGGTCATCCTCTAAACCCAAATTGCTCATGCAGTGGCACAGTATTCACCTGAGACTCCACTTCTAGCTAATTCCATTCTCCGTTCTTTAGAGAGAATGTCAGTAGAAATCACTACTTTTCAACAGCTCCCACATACCTCACAGCTGCCTGGACTTCCTTCAGAGCTCACTTAGAACCAGGTGACTAAGGAAAGAAGCTCTCTGAACAGCAACCACACCCTCAGACACAGGAATCTGACATTGATCATTTATATTTACAGGACAAGTGGACTTTTCATCTTGAATCTGTGCAGGATACTTACTTTTGGAACTCCCATTCCCTGTTGTCCAATGGACATACTTGGCGAGTTTTGAGCCAGCGAGAGATGCAGTGGAAGTGGAAAGCGTGCTGGAAGACAAAGTTCAGATCACATAATTTCAGAATGTATGAATGTATCTCAACGTGAAAACTACTACTGAAAGCATCAAAGAAGAGAATAGCAAGAGTCTGCAGGAAAAGGTGGGGACAACTGATCAGTCAATTAGCTGATAAACACCTAGGAATTGATCCACATTTTCAGAGAGGAGGAAATATTAGTGAAACGGCAGCAGGGAGCCTGTTCCACAGTGCATGCAGTGTCAACTGACTGACTTCTGATGAAGGAGGAGTGCAGAGTTTAGCACCTGCTAAAACTGGCAAAGCAGATGCTGATAAGAACCACAATCAGAAGGAACAGAGAGGATTTCAGAGTGAGTAGCAGGGATGATATGAATGTATACATGCTGAAGGAAGCTTTCTGCCAGTTTGCAGTAGATATCAGAGCCTGAATAAAAAAGAATTTGCAAAATTAGAAAGAAAAAAAAATCTCACTTATGTGTTTAATAAGGGCATCCTTTCTCTTACAGCTGCTTAAAAGATTTCACTTGTGGTGACTCACACACAACAATATAATTTTGACGCTAGAATATCCTGACATGGTTAAAAATTTTGCTCTTGTCCTCTGCAAACAGAATTACAACATTTATAGTCCTGTTCCAGCATTATCATGTTATAATTCAATCCCACAGCACAGTAAAGATGGGACTGAAGATCAGGAAGTTATTCCACTATGGAATAATTTATTTTCCAATTCAGGCCCAGGCTAGCTAAGAGGTATTCAAGTTTGGAGTTCACATGCTAGTGGGACCAATTGATTTGATCTTCCCCCCAAACTGGAAGCAAATCACCTGGTTATCCCAGACTGACTCTCTGAATTAGCCTGCACATAGACAAATCAAACAGGCTGACATCCAAGTGATCCAATTACCAGGGGAAAGAAAAAGATATAACTTCTAGGTAAGCCGTGATCAGGAAAACTATGCTCAGAATGAAAGATTTATTATTCCTTAAAAAAAAAAAGGCTTATCTTCCTCCCTTTTCTTCTGTGTCTTATTATATTTCTCCATCTTTCACTTTCTTCTTTCTCTCCTTTCTACATTCTAGTAAAGGACTTGAAAATGCTCATTTCTGGTGGATTATGTGAAACATGCTACAGAACTCATTCTGTCCCACGTGTTCAAAAAAGGAGGACACACAAGCCCCACAATGAAAGTTTCCCTTACATTGCAGACGCCCCATGCAACTGTGCACTCCTCAGAGGTAGCCGATGCTTGGTTGGCTTGACATTCTATGCCTGTGAAAAATAAAGATTGAACAAATATAAACAGGAGTTGAAGATATACGTGCAACACGAACTGGTAGAGTCCTTCATAATAGCAAATGTAGGCAGGGGAGGAAGAGCTCTTTTGTGGTATTTAACACACCAGAAAGTATCAAGAGCTATGGTTTAATGCGTACTGTTTTTCCAAAAATATAGTACCAAAACATACTTAATCCTGACTTCCTCCTTCCTCTACTTCTTTAGTATTCCAAAGTTTCAGAGGGCAAGAGTACATAGCTCATCTGCTGGAAACATGTGTCTGCTTCCCAAATTTCAAGGATAAATATTTCCATTTTTTCCTCTTGTATTCACAGAGATGTCTTTTGACGATGAGTTGACTGCACATTTACCTTCTCTTCCAGGTTTCTCTCAATACAAATTCTTATATGTTCCAGTCAGATATTATGTACTTGATTTGCAAATTAATTTGTTCATGTAATGCTGGAGTTTGCCTGTCTTTATTTTACAGTCTTGTGATGGGTAAGTACATCCCAAAAATCCACAATAGGAAATACGGTATGGTTTGGACTTTTTATACCTTGGAGCTGAGTACCCAAAAGGATCCCCAACCCTAACTATTTATCAGTTTGGGTTGTTTTGGGCTTTTGTGTCAGATAACGTGGATGAAAGAGATGAAAAAGAGGGAGGAAAGAAGAAGAACAACACTGAGAAAATAAATCCTACAAGCTAGTTCTTCATTCTAAAGCCTGAACAATTCACTTCTGCTCCAGATCAAGAAGGAACTTCATAAGAAAAAGATCAGCAGCACAAACCCATGAGACTAACATTTTTCTTCTTGCTAAAGGATTGCTTCTTTAAGAGTCAAGCCCAAATGATTTAAAAAGACCTGCTGATAGATGATCACCTTAGAACTCAATATATGGGTTTGCTGCTTTCTTGTTTTGCAGAGTTTTTATTTTTTGTCTGAATGAGCTGCAGTTCTCTGCTCACTCTTTGTGTGCATGAATATGCTTAGAGGAAAAGGAATTTGATTCACCAATTAACGATTCAAAAATTTTCAAATCCCACAGGTTTGGCTGAAAAATGTGATTTCTATTTGCTCTGTCCTATTAATCCCTTTCTCCATTTTTCACACTTTTTAGGTGTGGAGGTCCACAAAATTGAAGAAAGGCACATTTTTTCTGAGATGCAAGAAATGTCAACCTTGCTTATGAGGAACTACTCAAAACAAGACTGTTCTGCAAGATTTGAGTGAACCAGTATTTACTGTATGGTTTACATCAAAGATAGGATATACCACAGCAGGAAGTCCAAAGCTCAATCCTTTGCCTGCCCATAGAAGAAAACAAAATCCAGTACTTGTGAAAGGTCTGATGCCTTAAATCCTGTATCTCCCAATACATACAGCAATAAAACTAAATATGATTAAGAATATGGAAGATGCTCAAGAACCCTGGAGAACTTCAAGTACTTTGGTAGCAACAATTTTACTGTTACTGCAGTATGGACTCATGGTCATGGGGCATAGTATATTAACTTATAAATATCTAGCCAGAGTTTGTACAGTAACAGATAATAGTGAGAAGATGAGTAGTAGGAAAAGGTGAGGAAATTCATCTGAAGGGAGGAAAGTCAGAACAACCAAAGTCTAACTCAGAAAGCCTCTGCTGAAAGCAAGGAAAATACTCCAGCACACAATATAGTTACAGTAATTTCACACTGATAAGCCGCACCTATTTCACTGAAGAATCCAGCTGATCCTGGAAGTGTGGCTAATCACCAGGTGCGGCTTATTTATGGACAAATTCCAGCAAAATGCCAACCTGGAAGTGTGAGCCAGCCGGGCAGGGACCTGTTGCCGAGCAGGCAGGGAGCCGCAGCAGCCAGTGCCGGGGGCGGGAGTGCCGGGGCCCGCGGCACGGGGAGGGCACCTGGGGCTGCGTTTAAAGGCTTCGCCCGTCTGTTAAAACTGTTTGCAAATTGAGGACCTGACACCAAACCCTGCGATCACGTGATTCTGTTACTAACGCATTACTTTGTGGCACACAGATCCTCACTTTTAAAAAAAATATGTGTGGCTTATCACCTGGTGTGGCTTATTTATGGACAAATTCCGTTGTCTTCCTGGCTACCTGGAAGTGCGGCTTTTAACAGGTGCGGCTTATGATTGTGAAATTACTGTATCTTGTTTTTTCTCTTTTCCTGCTGGAAACAAAATATTGGTCATATTAGACTTGAAGTTCATCTAGCCCATTTTTTATGTTATTTTGCCTTTTCTTTTTCCTCTCTAAGAGGCCCTAACATTAGAGCTGCATGAACATAATTTTTAATTTTTCAGGATTTAAAGGACTCTCTATTTTGCCTGGGAGTGAGAGGGAAGAAAGATGTTTTAGGTAAGGAAAAGCAACAGCACTGACATTCATTTCAGTGTTAGTCGAACTTTCACTGACAGTCTAAAGAATGATAGTCCCAAAAGTTTAAGAGACAGATGAACTTCTGTGGAAGTGGCTGAGAATGAGTTCTCTGCTGGTGATGGAAAGCCCTTCCAAAAAACACCCAGGTTTAGCTCCCTTATTAAACACACTGTAGACTACTGCTAGCACTGCAACCTTTGGCTGCTAAAAAAGGGCCTCTCAAAAGCTGAAGTACTTTTTGGTCTTGTACTTGCTTCATTTCAGAAAAGGCCAATATATCAACAAATTAAAAAAACATTAAACACATGGACAATCTCCATCCTAGAATGAAAGCTGATGATCCTGGCTCTTGAAAGAAAGAGAAGCTATTTACCATCTGCTGACCCAAAAGAAGCCATAAGAGGAGGAATACTCAATGACTCTTCTATTGCCTTGCTTTTGAGAGACTATCTGCAGGTAAGGACAGAAAGATACAGCTAAAACCTGTAATACCTGCAAATAATTGTGAAAGATGCAATGGAAGCATTTCAACTCAGGGAGCTGTGGAAATGCGTCTTATGTATTGGCAGCTTCTGAATCTTGACATCATAAGAACCAGCCCACTGCCTATGCATTTTCTATTGCAGATATCACCTGCATATTTACATATCAAGAAATAAATCCAAATCCATTCCATCTAATAAGCATACTGAGATTCTCCTTGGGATTCTATGCAACATATCTATCTTTGTGAAGCTGGATTTGTGGTATTTGGTGTGTTACCATCAAAGCAAGGGGACAGTGTTTTGATGGCACATTTTACACAGTTCAAAGCTATACTGGTCATCTTACTACAATAAGACATCACGCATTTTAGACCAGAAGATAATCCAATATACTAACCACATGTTAACACTCTCCAACTTACCATGTTGCAGTGACAGCACGAGACAGCAAGTCTTTGAAGAAAGACTAAAGCAAAATGTGAACAGAACCTGGGTCTTTCCAGGGAATAATGAAACCGAAACACTGAAAATTTACTCACTCCTGTACACCGAATACAAACCAAACTGAGGGCAGGGGGATCCTTTGAGTCACATTATTACTGAATCATAAGGCATGTGCATGGGGAGAACTGCATGATACCTTAACATTGTTAATGTTGTAAAGTCAGGCATCAAACTTTCATTACCATGTCTGGCATTACTTATCACTCTTCTAGTGTTTTCCCATTCTAGGTTTCTCTTTATCGCTAGGAGTGGGAGCTATTTGTATCCTGCATTTTATCAAATCAAATCTTGTGTTGTTCTTCCCTGTATATTCTATTAATTTTTTCTCAATTTGCCATCACTTCACACCCTATGTTTGAGAATCTAATTAAAGAGGTTTTTAACAACATTAATGATCTGTAACAAGGAAGTAAGCAAATCCAGAGCCAATACTGATCTCGGAATACCAATTTAGATATCCCTTCTATCCCTATGCTGTCAATTTTAGTCTGTCATTTGCAGTCCAGGCTCCTCATAACTGCTCATACAAATTAATAACTCGAAAAAAAACCTACCTATGTCCTCTTCCTTTACTGTTTTCCCTAATCTACCTATATACTCTCAACCACCATCCACATATTGGTAGGACTTTTAAAAATATTTTTAAGAACTGATAAAGAAAATTTACTACTGAAAAATAGCATTTGTCCATTCCCCTTCCAGCTCCTCCATACCCCTCCTTCATCCCATATGCCCTATTTGCTATTTACAAAAAAAAATGCAAATATATGAGACTGTATTTGGTCCATCATGGAAAGTACAATTAATTTTGAGGCAGATTTATAGAATGAAACACACCAGCATCTCCTATCTTAAAATACCTCACTCTTAACATGAATAATTATCTTGAACTACAGGATTTTATATACTCATTCTATAAATTTGTAAATTCTATAAATGTAACTTACGTTCTAATAAATCTTTGAAATTCCATTTGCCTGTCAGCAAAATGCTTTCATCTCAATATATTATAAACCTGAGAGACTAAGCAGCAGTCCAGTGTCCACCTTCTTTTGAAATTTCCTTCCAAGATGGTACAGGTTAGAGGCACTTAAAAAGGAAATCTTGACATTAAAGAATCCCAACTTATTTCATAATCCCTGTTCTTTTTAGTGTTATCATCCCCTGTCTAATAACCAAGAAGAAACTGAAGCACAGATAGGCAGTAGCTGGCTCAAAATACAAATATATCTGTCCCCAAGAAGAGAAGTGAACCTACTTAACCCATTTTCAGACCAGTGTGTTAAGGTGTTTTCTCTTTATTTAAAAAAACAACAAAAGTAACGACTCAAAGCTGCTGAATGTAATTTTGTAATTATTATTTAAACATGAAGTAAAATCAGGTGCATCCCTCAGTAGCTGCTCTTATAAACTTGAAGTGTCACTTTTCTGAAGTGTTTTATTTCCATACAGTCTTATTGACAAGAGTAGTACTGGTTCCAAGGGTGACTGCATAAAAGCAAAGTGCAACAGAACTATTCCAGTGGGATCAGGATGGGCCACGCCCAGGCACTGTCCTTGGACCTGGGCTTATTTTGGGGGGTTCCACCAGCCTCACACTTTAGGAATATAAGCAAATGGCTACCTGGGGTATGCTAAAAGGTCTTCTGTCCCTGATGGTTGAAACAAGATGGACAGTTATGGTGCCACCAGTACTTCGTCATTTTTGAGGAAAATAAAAAAGGGTTTGTACTCATTACCAGTATTCTAAGAGACTGAAAACAGTGACTTCATGCATACAAACCTATTTCATGATAGAAACGGACCATCAAGATTATACAGAAAAAAAAAATAAAATCAAACCAATACTAACAATGTATTGCTTTTTGCTTTGGCATTTGATTACTCTCCTTTGTAAGTGAACAAATAATTTTCTAGGTGGCAACAAAATTCTCCCTGCTGTAACATGTATTAAGTTAGTTAGGCAAGGTAGGTTTTATAGAGTGAGGAGTCAAATTAATTTGCTTTTCCATGCCTTTCCTTGCTAGACACAGACACAGAGAGTAACAAGACTTCATCTCAATGAGTGTCATCGAGAAGCTGACACTCATAGCAACCTCTTCAACTCTGAAATATAATTCCTCTCCTCGTAAGCAATGCCTGTCAACCCTGAATAATTTCAGTTCCTCTTTATTATTACTCCTTTTCTTCTTTGCTGCATTCAAAATACACTCAGCATCATCATGTCTGTTGATCTGGCATCAAGTGATGCTACCCATTAGAAGAAAAGGGTGAGGAAGAAGCAGTATGGTGACAGAGGTCACAAAAATAGATTATGAGACTTCAGTAATACATAAAATAGAGATTAGCAGAAGAAGCTAGTTATTAACTGAAAGCTTTGCTGAGTTATATCCTCAACTGGGGTTATTTCAGCTGCTCATCACAACAAGTCCAAACTGTGTCCCACACCCATTTACTTACATAGATCCATAATGTGGTTTCTGCAAATGGCACAGTTATCAACCACAATGTCCCATGCCCACAGAGCTACGGCATTCCACTGGAGAGAGAGGGGAAAAAAGAAAAACATTGTTTTGATTCAATTTACAGAAATCTTGGCTACTGTTCAAGACCCCATGTACTTTTTGAAATAGAAAAGCTGGGATATTTAAGAAAAAACAAATCTCAGAAATCCAAAGACACTCCTCATCATGAGTTTGTGTTAGTGGGAAGCAGTGGTACATTCCTCACACAAACCTCCCAGACACAACGTCTCCTTCCCGCTTCAAAAACAAGGTAACTCCCACAGTCCTCACCCTGCTTTTTTGTTTGTTTGGGGATTTTTTGTTTGGATTTTCTTGTTGTTTTTGTGAAACAAATGCAAACACCAGGATTTCTATTCAAGATCCAATGGCAAGGATGCAGTTCATGCCAAATCCTCAGTTCTGTAGGAAAGGACATCTTTTGGAAAAAGACCAATTCAGATGCCATTTTTACTAAGAGGAATTCCCATTATTTGTAGCAGTTCTCCTAGTGATCACCCTTCAGAGCAGCTGGGGTCAAGAACTAAATCTCTAATGCTACTCTCCACTGACTCCTGAATAATCTTCCCTACAAAAGGTTAATAAGCAACAACCTACCAACAAGGCTGGATATAAAAATTTCAAAGTACTACCAAATCAGCCTTTCAAAGACTTAACATTGTACATATAAAAAAGTAATACCATTGTCCCATGCTGCTTCAGGGGAAGGGTTTGAGGACTTTAGGGCAAGCTATGCAGGAAAATATGGCACCTTTTTATTCTTCCAAACAAAATCTATAATCAAGTATTTTGTAAACTCATTAAATAAATGGACCTGCCTTCAATATGGAAAGCAATCCACAAAATTGTACTGGTAATCAGGATACTCTTCATTTACCACTTAAGCAGTATAGATTATTTTCCCCCTTACATTTTTTCAGTATATATTTGCATTGACTGTAGTATAGTAAACCTTTTCTACTGTCTTCCATTTCCATTTCAATGTTTTCATTGGTTTCCCTCAGTTTGGGACACTAAAGGAGGAGTGCCAACTTCTAAGTATTGATAGGCAATACTGACTTTGATAAGCTCCTCAATTTTTCATTAGTACCAATATAAAAAGTATTTTCAATACTACTAGATGTTTTAGGACATGCACCAGTAGCGATCTCATTTTTTCCCCAATCTTCTAACTTCAAGTCTAGCTGGTCTTCAAGCTGAGGCACTCATCTCTCATGGACTTCATCCACAGGCAGCCGAGATAAAAGTTCTGAGCACGCTTATCTCTCCCTCACACTCCAGTACTTAATCTCTTGTCCCATCATGGTCTGCTCTCATGGCCCACACACCTGTACTGAGCCATACATGCAGCAAAGGTCTTGGTACCTTGCTGGGGAGGAAGAATCCCACTGACACACAAATTATGCCAATTCCTACCACTCTCATTATATCTGTCCCTATTTCGAAAATTATGTCAACCAAACACTTCCTTCTGCACAGATCCAGGGGTTTCCATCATCACTGATGGCAGCTGCAGTTCAAACAAACTCACCTACAAGCAGGAATCACTAGAAATGCTTACTGATACTCAGTCTAGGTAGGGGTCACTTTTCCTCAAATTATACCTTAGTGCACACAATATAACCCCGGTTCTCTACACCCTCGTGAACAGCCTCGGATCATCACCGTGACCCAGATGACAAACTGGTGGCACTGGATAGGATATTATGGCCGCTCTGAGCGAGGAGGCAAAACTAGGATGGCGTGAGAACATTTGCCCACTAACACGCTGTTATGGCTCGATTTAAATAAGGAGAAGAAAAATCAGCCACAGACATTTGTAGAAAGCATTTTACGCAGCACATGGGGCAGCCCGGGCGACTGGGCCACAGCGGCCGGCAGTGATGGGGAGGTGGAGGCACTCCAGCGCTGCTCGCCGGCCCGAGCAGCCCCGAGGCTCTGGGTACGGAACAGCCGATGCCCGTCGGGGCGGCAGCGTCCGAGGGGAGCGAGCGGCGGAGCGCCGACCAGGGCAA
>VRYO01001878.1:25716734-25740259 GCA_009812075.1 Sialia sialis
CTGTAGTTATATTCATTTACTACTGCATGTAAGCAACACTGGAAGATCTGGGCTAATTAGCAGTAGCCAGGAAAAAGCACAAGAGTAACCAAAGTAGTAACACAAGCTTGCCTGCATATAAATCAATAAACTCCTACTGATTTGGGAAATCCATGAACCTTCAGAAACACGAGGGGAGGCAGTTCCAGACTGCTGTGTGGGAGACACTAAAACACTGTTTACAGATATTCTTATCTACAGCTTTTCCCTGACAGTCTTGAACGTGGGGAGAGAGTCATACAGAAGGAACAAGCACTAAAATCAGACCAAAAAAAATTTCAAAAAAATGAGAGAGGTCTGGAAGCTACCTCCACTGAATCAAAGTTTTTTATGATTTTTGAATGAAAGGTGACATCATTGAGCTGTAGCTTTGCATTTGTCTTCCTGCATTAATTCTCTGTTCTTTTTCCAAGAAATATAGTATCCCAAAATTCTTCCCAAAGATCTCTTAATGGAATCAAGTTCCTATCTGCAGGCCCTGCTCAGTAAAACACAATTCATTAGCCTTTGCCATCCTTCTTTGTCACAATGGAAAAGATGCTGCTGTCAGTAAAAACATCTTGTTGAAGTTCCTGGTAGTCATAGCGAAGGCACCATTTGACAATTGAAAACTGTTAAGATCTAAACTTTTCTGTCACTTTTTTGTTGGGTTTTGTTGCTACTGTTGGTTTTGTTTGGTTTTAGGCAGAGGGGATGTTGTAGTGAGTTCAGATGTGATTTCAGAGCAAAAAATTGACTAATTTTATATAATTTCTTCTCAGAAAGACACAAGGGAGTGGGAAAAAAATTGGTGGCCTACTGACATGGCAATTTCTGGTACAAAAACGATATGGATATTACAAAAGAAGCCAAGAGTGAGGGAGCCATCAGTCCTCTGTCTCCCCTATCAGCAGGAATGAAAAGTTGTGGTACCTAACTCAGATAGTCCTCAGAAGGTGGGATTGAAAGTATTTCTGGCATCTAACCACTCTCTGTTATGAGGCTCAGTATTTCTGGCATTATGGTGGTTTGTAACATTTAACCACTCTGTTATGAATGCCTAGATAAAGACAATACACTGATGTTAGCCTTGCTTTGGACTTCACTGGAAAGTTGATTTACAGCATCTAGGTCAGCAAATCCCACAAGACACTGTGTCTCTGCCAGTTCTATACTGAACATACCTTGAATGTATCTTCCTGTGTTAAACACCATTTCCTTTAATTTCTAACTCAGCACAACTGGATCTCCAGAACATCAGTGGAAAGAAAGGCCATTTGAGGCAGCAAGCTTTCATTGATCAGAACACAGGAGCTCCCCAGTTCTGACAGACACAGGAAAAGCAGAAAATAGGAGCAAGCAGAGAAGCAAGTGTAAGTGCAGAGCCTACTGCTTTGGTAATTTTTACTTTTGGTAATTTTTGCTTTTGGTAATTTACCACTGCAAAGTGACAGTCACTTCTTCTCTCCCCTCCAGTCATGGTGGGAGTTTTGTGGTTTTTTCTTTCCTCTTCTGCTCACCACATTCATAAATTTTATTTGTCAACCCAGTTTAAGTATTCACTGAGCTGTGCTAGGAGGAAGAGGAAAGAGCCATATCCAACACACTTCCACTCACCTGCAGTCAACAAGACTTTAAAAAATAAAAGATGCAACAGCTTTGGGGAGGTTTCAGCAAGACACAGAAAGTTCTGAGTTTATTCCACTGAGTAGCACAGAGTTAATTCCTTTACCTCAATATATAGACATACTCATGAGTTTATCATGGAAGATGTTCAAGTTCACTCATATCCCATAATCTTTGGTGAGTCTGAAACCATCCAAGATAATCAATTGCACAAGTTTGAATGAGAATATTGTAAGTAATTTTGAGGAACCAGGAAAGCTGGAAAGAGGCCAGAAATCTACCAGTACCACACATCCCCAAACCATTAGCAGTCACCACCAGACCCTTTTGAATCCCTGGAAGAGACAAAACAAAGGCCTGCTCTCTTAACTCCCTTTGTTTATGCAAGAACCTACCTTTGCATTTACTTCTCTCCTGCTGGGGTTTGGACTGGCAAAGAGAGCTCCAAAATGCCTATCAAACAGCGAACTCCTGTTAGAAAGGGGTGTGAAATTGAAGAAGGAACCCTTAAAACTCTTCTTTCATACAGCAAAACTGTCAAATAAGTAAAAACATTGTGGAGAATATAGGGAAAACTGTTCACTTACTTACCTCAGTTCTAGGACAGGGGAAAATGGAGAAGATGACAATTTGGGTAAGAGTGGGTGGGAGAGGTTGAGGGACTAATAGCCCCCAGAAGTTCAGGAGTGCAACTTGCATTCCCATGTTATTGGATTGATAATTCAGGTAGTTGCTTATAGTAAACCAGTTTTCCCTTAATTTACTGTACTATTTCCTCCTATTTACTGCTTTCATCCCTGCTTTCTCTCACAGCCTATTTTATTGTTTGATTCTATGATGATTGGGGGTTTTAAACTCAGTCATTAAAACCCAGGTTACAGGTTTGTTGAAATGTAGAAATTATTGGGTAATCTTTTCCTTCTACAAATACCCATCTTATTCAATCTTATTTGCATTACCAATCAATATGGAGTGAGGTTCATTTTGCATCTCCCCTTTCTTTGCTCTGAGAGCAAAATCTTTGAAATCCCCCTGTAGACTTATAGGCTGTGAAGATCAAGGGGCTTCTCTGCAGTCCTGCAAAGGTCTTCAGTGATGTTTTAGGAGAATGGAATAATCCACACTATGAAAACACCAAAGCTCCTGCAAAGGCAAACTGAAGGCTGGAAACCTTGCGTATCCCAATCCCTAGCAAACATGAACTAGAGGGGATTTCTATTAAACTCACTTTGGGTCTTTTAGACCTATGAGATATGGAGGAGGGCTTCCTCCTGACAGAATCTGGTGAGTGGTGGCATTTCTGCTTTGCTCACTACAGTTACAGCTGCCAAGAGACAAGAGTAAAAAACAATAGGGAACAAACAATAGGGTTTACAAACACAGGTTTTGGCTGAGCCCTGGATGTTTGTTTGGTGGCTTTTTACTGTGTTTTATAGTCATTCCTCCTTTCCTGACAAGGATAAACAGCTCTCACTCCATTAACTGTATCTCTCTTGGGTTCTCTGTTCAAGTTAGAAAGAACGTTCTTAAAGAATTTGGAGGGCACATTTGGGACTCACCTACAACACAAGAGTGGTTTGTTTGCAGTGGTTTAATTTAAATTGGATTTCACATCAATTCGTTGAACAGCTGAGGAACCCCATGTGGACATACTTATTTGCCTTAAGAGTTGTCTAAAATCAGTTCCCAATCGATTTAAGCTCCACTGATCAGATTTAAATATATACTTAAAAGGTCAACACAACCTTTTGGATTGATTTAATGAAATTATATTGAAAGCAATGTTTGAGTAAACTGGTGCAGCTCTGTGTAAAAGCTGTCCAAATTAGTATAATATGGATTGTCAAAAAATGGAGAAACATTTCTCTCCCTTGAAGTTTGCTAATTCAATCTCTTGATTGAATGTGAGCAAGATGGAGGCTGATGGATCTCTCCTCTGATGGAGCCTCATATTGATTTTATCATTAGATATACAAAAGCAGTGCCTAGTTCAGTAACAGATATGTTTTATGCCTATGTGTAATGGTGTTGATCTAAACCCTTCATATATACACTTTAGCTCAAAATCACATACATTCCTCCTTCAAGATTAAATTTCAAAATGTGGATATGTTTTTGAAATCACAATATTGGGGTGAATCTAGGTAGATGTGATCTTTAAAAAATTAAGAGAAATAACAACATGAAAGAATCACTTATGTCAGGAGCCTATTTCACTGTTTAACAGGTGCAGATATCCATCATAAATTAAGCCTCATTTGTGCTGAGTGGTTGAATTGCTGAGGAATTATTTTATTGGTATGTGAAATATCTACTATGTATAGCTGGACAGATTCCCAGGAATTCTGATGAAACACATTAACACATTATCCTTTCTTCATAAGACTTGTGAAATCATAAGCTCTGCTCCTCTTAGTATCTTATACAGACTTTTAATAAACTATCTGAATTGTCCATAGAAAATACAACAAGAGTAACTATTAAGGTCTTTTTAGATAGAAAATGTTTTCTCTCTGTTCAGGGGACAACATAGCCTAGAGCTTTCTGATTAAAAATCTTTCCTGTAAAATGAATTTACATGCAACCTCCCTCCAAGATGAAGAGGGCTTAGAGACAAGTCTCTTCTGCCTGAAATAGTATAATAAATAAGAATTGCTATTTCAAGGACAGCTGTTGTCATAGACCTCAGGAGACTGACTCCTGTTCTGAATTCATTAGAGGCATCCACTTTCTGGATTCATCCTCTCACTACACACTATGTGCTTATGGTTTTCCATCTCCTGCTATGGATGTCTGCACATTACTCTTGCAGTACAGCAAATTTCACTACTGGGTGTCTAGAACTTCTGGACAGAAAAAGTACTCCCTGCAGACCCCAACTATCATCAGTTACTGTATTATCTGGTCATCCAAACTTTCTTATTCAAGTTTCTCAAGCAGAAAACCTATTTTTAAGACATTTAAAACTCAGACATTAATACCCAAAATAAAATATACTTTTATTGAAATTACATTTTTCTTCACCTTATATAGATATTGCCTTTTTCTATAGAAAGGTGAGAAACCACATGCTGCTTTAAAGAATTTCAGGTAACCAAAAGAGAAGAGTGATACTGGGATCACTTCAAAAAGTGCATCAACTTAGAAGTCAAAAACTAACATTTGGCTGGGAATTATTTGCATGTGTTCTTTGAATAAGGAGCACTATTTACTAAAATAATTTATTTAGATAATTCAACAGTGGATTTCTATATCTGTGGAACAACCAAAATAATGGTACAAAGGTAGAAGAGACTTCTGTTTCTCATCTAGAAATTCTGGGTTCCCATCTGTAATATGAGATCTGGGTTTGCTATCTAGAATAATTGAACTTCATGACAAATACAAGCCACCTAAGTTTTTAGAGAGTTACAATATGCAAGGAAAAAAAAGATACCAATAGCAGGTTTATGCAGACAAGAAAAATTTCAAACAAGTGTAGGCCATGTTTTTTGCAGCTGAGGAGTCACATAAAAATCCCAACCAAAATTAGACAGCAGTATGAACTCTGCTATATTAAAAGCTAATAATGAGAGTCATAAAAGCTCAAGAGTTTACATGAGCATTATAAAATGCTAATGTAACTAACACCAGGGAGCTCTGTAGAAACCATCCCTCTGCAAATTCACAAGTATATTAAAAAAATCAAATTATTTCCAGGACAAGAAATAATACATGCATACAAATTTGCAAAGTTAAATTTTTTCCTCTCTTCATGATTCACAGGCATATGCCACCAAGGTATGCATATAATTTTCAAAGATATGCTTTTCTGAGATGGAAGTGAGTCCTCTGTCCCACCTGATAAAAACTGCCTCTGAATTTAAATTCAGGGAACCCGAACAGGAATAGTACAAATGTCATTCCATCCTCTAAACACTGTGGCTGTGGACTGGACTGCTCACACATCTGAAGGACTTCTATAGAATAGATGTAAACAATATTATTTTTTTGAACAGATGATTGTGGCAGTATTTTGCATTCATATTACATGGAGAAGCGTAGGTGTGCAAAGCAGAGTACATATCTGTGTGCTGGCTTTGAATTTACATTAGGGACATTTCAACTTCTGAGTGGTAAAGGAAAGAGTATTTTTAAAATTATTACTTATTTTTTATTATTGTTTCTTTTTAATTATTATTTTTTAATTTACTGTAAGGTACAGAAAACAGATGAAAAGCTGTCAAATCTTCCATTTTTTCCCAAGAAGATACAAACTGCCCATATAACAAGGGATGAAGTGTTTCTCCATGAACACTGCATGCTTAGGCTAAATCCATTGAACTAGTTTAACTAAAATTGCAGAATAAATCAAGAAAGCATCTTTTTATTGTAGCATTGAGCATTTTAATTAAAAACGGAATTGTGGCTTCTGCCATTAGCACTAGCACATTCATAGAGATGTGTAAGGAAGACCTTGAATTCTCACAGGATGGACATTTCCTTCAGCCCCACATTCACAGGCTCATAGGGAGCCTGTTACCCCGTTGCACCCAATCAGCACAGTCACAGCCACTCTCACATGGAGAGTGATCCTTCCAGTAAAGGGTCAGCCAGGTCAGCTGGAAGAAATTTTTTCCATTATTTGAATGCATCATTAATTCTTAATATTTCAAATACTCATTGGAGTATGACAGAGAACATCAGTCACTTCCATCAAGACTGGAATTCATGGGAGCAAAAGCCCTTTACTAACAACGAAAACATTTCTGGGATAACACTCAAAACACTTGTTCCTATTTCCACAGGCTCAGCAATACTTCAGCTGGCCTTTTTATGAAGACCAGCTGAGGGTATGACATGTAATAGCAGCCTGTACAGAAATCACACTTCAGTCAGAGACTGGAACATGCCAGTTCAAGACTAGTCTAATATCAACTCTTTACTTGGGAGATTTTACACCTGGATGTGTAAAGGATGCTTTAAAATTGTTACATATTAAACACTACAAAATTAATTGCAATTCATAATGTCAACTTTTGCTAATCAATTCATCTTCTGCCTAAAATGTTACTCTTTAAAAATGTGTTTATTGCATTAAAAAGCTAGAGATAAAGAATCAACTTCTTCCTTGCCCAGATTTTTATCATACAAATGTTTTTAATCTTCTGGTTTATGTAACTATTTCAAAATTAGTGGAAGAGAATGTGATATCCGCAACAAGTATAAATTTCAAGAATGCTTCTATTTTGTGGTAGAATGATACTTTATTGAAAAAATAATACACTTAATAAAGAAGCTAAGAGAAATTGTTGTTCCTTGATGCTGGTGACCTCTAAAACTTCCTGAAAAAGACTAAATTGTTATCATCAGTCCAGCCACCTCCAGATAAAATGAAATAATCATTTGTGTGCAAGCAGGTTAGAAGAGACTGAATGGAAGAGCCTGAAAAGAGATAAAAATAATGACATGACTGGCTTGAGAAGGTAGAGAAAATAATGAATTCAAAATAAGCAATAGAGATTATCCATCACTGAGCGCTCAGTTTGCAATTGCTCTGTGATTTAGGCACTTCTCTTGAATTAATTACTGAAGAAAGGATTGCAAGGGTCTATCTGCTTCCCCCTGTTGGAATTGAAAAGGGAAGCATGCAGAAAAGCATTTGGTGGGTGGACATAGGCTCACAACCCTTCTCTTCCAGGCGTGGAATAATGTTTCACAGAGACAACCTCCTGGTCATTGTTTGCGGTTAGGACAAGCTTCCCACATCAGACCTTCCCCAAAAAATTTTCCAGGGCAAATCCAGGTTATGGGTCCTGTAAAAGGTCATCCTTCCTTTTAACTACACTCAATGGCATTCATATCTTCTAGCATACAATCTAGAGCAAGCTTTCCAAGGGAAATGTTCTGAAAATACCAGGATGAAAATGCTTCTGCCACAGAACATTTCTTACCTGTTAAATCTACTGTAGCCAGATCAATGCAGGTGGCACAATGCCAAGTGGCATGGGGAAAAGTTGGAGGTACACAAGGTTTGCATTGTGCCTGTTAGATTTCAAATGTAAAGCAAGAGCAATGAACAATGAGGAAAGACCTTTGCTACTGAGGTGGTTAAAGTGATTAAAAGTAATAGAACACACAAAGGGATGGGCCTTTCCTGAAATACCAGATCCTGTATGCAGAATGCCACCCAAAAGGCAACATGGATTCACAGGATTACTTGGTTCTCTCCTTTGTACTTACTCTTCAGGTTTGGAGTTTTCTTTCACTTTGTGTTGGCATGAGTAGTCTGCAATCAAAGCCAGATGATTGAGGGAATAAAGGGAAAACTTAGATACTATATCTGGACAATGCTTGTGTCCTGTACAGTTTCTTATTTTAAGGGAACAAACATGATGGCAAAAAGAGGGGCAGGCAGGGCAGGTCCCAGTGCAGTATGGATCCAGGTCCAGAGGAGTTACTTTGCAGCCCCTTTTGTATCATTACACTTAATTTTTTAAACACACTGAGATTACAGTAATTTCACGATTATAAGCTGCATCTTTTTCATTGAAGAATCCAGCCTACCCCAGTAGTGCGGCTTATATTCAGGTGCAGATTATCTATGGACAAATCCCAGTGAAATGCCAACCCAGAAGTGAGAGCCGGCCAGGCAGGGCGCCTGGGGCTGCCTTTAAAGGCTTTGCTGATCTATGAAAACTGTTTGCAACATGAGCACCTGACACCAAACCCAGCTGGCAGCGATTCTGTTGCTAATTTGTTACTTGGTTACACATGGATCCTGGGTAAAAAAAAAAAAAAAAAAAAAAGTGCGGCTTATATTCAGGTGCGGCTTATATATGGACAAATCCCGTGGTCTACCCCGCTACCGGGAGGTGCGGCTTATAGTCAGGTGCGGCTTATAATAGTGAAATTACTGTATGTTAAGTGCTAGGGGAAAAAAGAATAAAAAGGAGATGGCAGTATTTACCAGAAGACTCGATTTTCTTTTTCACATTTGTACACATCCAAGATCTTTTCTACCAGAGAAGAGTCATGCAAAACATATGTCTCTTCATTGCTCATTTTCTTTCTTTCCCCTCTGGTTCTTTGTCCTTCTTGCTAAACTGTGAATGGCCCTGTTGTGCAGCTCTGTGGACTCAGAAACGAATGAATTTCACAGTTGTGGACATTTTCCCAGAAGTACAGTCACAGTTCCACTGTGGAGCTACACTAAAGGCTACACAGAACCCTTCTGATGAAGCTTGATGCCTTACTGAGGGATCTGTTGCTGTCACACACAAACTACCAGGCTCAGCACTAGGCTGAGGAGGTGAAATGCAATGGCTGTAATAGAAAGGTGCTCAAACTACCTGATCAAAGATCTCCTACCCTTTCATTCAGTGACTCTATTAACAGAATATAGGCAATATTGTGGAGGATTGCAACTCAGTCCTCTATTAGTTTATGTGGCATTTGATGCAATTCTTGTCTCAAATGAGCTTAGAGAAACACTTTATCAGCCCTTTAATTTATTATTAAAGTTTAGTCATATTTCAAAGAGTTGCACACTAGAGGAAAATAGCTGTCATGTCTAATTGCTGAGATTAAATTACAGTTATCAGTATATTAGGAATTTAAGTTTGTACTACAATCCTAATTTCCATTAATTGCTATATTTGTTCAATTTTATGTCCCTAAAAACCTAAGTTAGAATAATACATTTGGGTTTAAAACTCACACAGTTTACAGTTTTAAGCTTTAAGAGTAATAATCACATCTTTCAGATAGCACATTCTCACCTTTGTTGCAAAGGCATTCCTCAGGTGAGAATCACAGAATACCATCTCCCAAAAAAGCCTCATACTGCAGGGAAATTATATTATAAAAGAAAAAAAAACCTGAAGATGAAAGCAAAGGTAAGGCTATATGACAGTGACTTATAGTAAAATACATTAGATATATAATGCATTAATTCAAACAAACCTTGGAACTTTTAGGGTAAAATTAAATGAACCAAGAAAACCAAACAAAGCATAAAGAAATGAAGAGTCAAATATCTAAACAATCTTAATTATGGTTTGAGAAAACATTTTTTAAATCTCTAACTAGCTAGAAGTCATAACATTTGCCTAATATGTAATGTTTGTGTATAGATATTAATACACTTGTGTATTTGAAGATGAATGATACCTTTCTACTTCATGATGTGTAACTGAAAGCTCATGAGAAACCTCCCTCCGTTCTGCAGGAAAGACCAAAAAAACACAACAAGCCCTTAAAAATTTCTTAATCATCTCCAAGTCCACAAATGTAAAACTATCTCAGTACAAACTGCATGGTTTTGCCTGGTTACAGTCACCACAGTAACACCCATGTAGCTGTTAAACAGCTCATCTTCTGGAAAAAAAGAAGAGGATAAGGCATAAATTAGAAAGCAATATACGTACCAGATACTGCAGTGCATCACAGGAGCATCAGTGGCACCATATGGAGTCTGACAATTGGTCAGTGCTACAGCTTTTGGCTCCAGATTGGTACCTCTGCAAGTCCAGAGGGAGAAGAATTAGAAGAATATTTGGAGATTAAGAACTTTGTGACTCCTCTGTGAGGGGAGCAGCTGCATGGGGATGTGAGGACATTCCTGAGCTGTCAGTAGGGCCATGCCTCTCTGTCCTGCTGAGGACAGGGAGACACAAGCAACTGGGCTGATGGACCAAGGGCACAGCTTGTGAGGAGCCAGCCAGACCCAGCTCCACAGCACAACTCTCCTGATGCCATATCTTGTTTATCCAAGAAGCAATGTTAAAATTGTTAAGCAGATCCTGATGACATGTTAGAACAACAGCACAGAAATGCCACACAAACTTGGCAGAGGCCACCCAACAGAAATGGAAAGGTGTTCATAGGTGGTACCAGGAACACCAGGTTTTGTAGCCTGAAACAAGGCCTGTAGAGAAAGCTCAAACCCAACCCCCTGCTGTGCTTCCTCTGAATGACTCTAATAATTTGCTGGGTGCTCATGACAGCGATGTAATACTATTAATTACAGAGGTGCTGCTTGTAGCTCCTGTAGGCAAAACAGATGTTGTATGGTACACTCTCTGTGCACGTGAGACTGAAAGAGCAAAGAATATTATCCCCAAACTTAAAGCACTACCTGAGTAAAATATTCACTGACATCTGCTAACTATTTCCTGGTACAAGAGTCAAATCATGTAATCTTCGCTTGGATCACTGGCCAATCCCATTTTGCATTAATGTCCCAAAGGCACACAGAGGCAGAAGCCTTGCTTTGTTGGCAATAAAAAGAAGCTGAGCCTCTCTTCCCCCTCACAAAATATTCTTCGTATTGGCATGGTTTGCTCACAAAGAAAAAGGCAGTGAGCTATTTTCCTGGAAAGAACAGCATTTCTAAAAGTCTTCACTACAATGCCAACAACTCTGAGTTGAACCACAGGCTGAGTTCTCAGCCTGTGCTGCCATGATATTTCTGCCCGAGTTATGAAAAACTGAGATGCCTTTAAAAAGTCACAGGCTCTTTATGGTCTTGGGAGGGAAAAAAGAATACACAGCTTGAACCATTGTCAGTTCTGCCCCACCACAGCATGTCTGAGACCAGCATCAGCAAAAAGCTCCCAGCAAAGACTGCACATTGCTCCTGCATTGCTACCTGTTTCCCCAGCATCCCTGTGGAAGAACATATTGAAGCCTGTAGTAGACATTCTCACTTCTGCATCTAAAACCAGCTTGCTTATAACTTTTTCTTTGTTCAAAAATCTCATTGTCAGGCTTAGCCAGACAGGAATTTTTATTTTTCTTTACCATTGTTAATGGATAACTCTCTCATGGTTGTTAAAAAGTCGTACGTGGTATGAGTCAGCAAGTGAAGGTAATACTCATGGAGGAGCTGGAGATGCTTCCTTGTTCCTTTCTGCCCATCTTCTGAAAAGCCTGGTTTTGATTAGCCAAATATTTGGTGTTGCTTCAGAAAAACCATCAGGTAGGCTGAGGCATAAGCTGTCCCAGGAACGCAGGGGATCTTTGCTCCTCTTGGTGCTAGGGAAGAAGGCTCAGGGCTGCCAGGCAGTTAAGGCAGCAAAACAAACTGAGAAGGAGAAAGGAGCTGAAATTGAGTATCATTGAGCCCATGGTGCCTCACTGCCCATTTCAATTATAAATAGTGCTTTAAAATGTAATTTATTGTTATATCTCTTAAATACAGTGAATTTTATAAATTCACTGCTAGAGCCAGCACTGTGTCAGTGTCCAAACAATGATTTTTAATCAAGTGGAGGCTGTGCACACATGTAGGGAACATATTTAACAGATGTCCTGTATTGATGTCAGAATTATAAATGTAAATGCACTTTATATCTGCATCTAATAAAGAGATGCCTGCACAGGCTTCTGGACAACTTAGTTTAAAAGGAACTTAAAACCATTAATTTATGTCAATGTAGAGTTTTGCTATCCAATTACATAAAGTATTAAACATCACAATTAAAACATTTTTGTCATTTAGCTAATACAGATTTTTTTTTTTCTAATTTTAACCCTAATGCTTTTCACCTTATGGTAATTCCCCTGGGAGTAATTACTCAATTTCCACAGCAGTAATTTGGATAGCATAAGAGCATGTAACCCCAGCCTTACTCCCTCCATCATAATGAAGATTTTGCCTAGAAACATACTTTTTTCCCTTTGCATTATTTGAAATATGACACACAATCAATAAACTGAAACTGCATAAAACTCTCATATGATAATTCTATTGATTTTTAAAAGAAATAATTAAACCAACTGTTAAGACCAAGTTCATCAATACAATCTGACTCTTTTGTTCCTCCCTACTGAGTAGGACAAATTAATCAGTGTTATGAAACAGCATAACCAGTTTTCTGGAGCTATTGCACCATTCTGACAACATACTGAATAGCCATTTTATATCCCGTTGTTCTCTCCTTGCTCTCCCATCCCCCTGGCACACATCCCTGCAGCTCCAAATCACAACTTTCACCTGATTCCTCTCTTACTGCATTGTACAGTCTCCAAACTCTATCTCCATTGTCTTTACTGTGCTATTTCAGTTTGCTACTTCCAACACTGTGCTCCTTCACAAAATAATGAATGCAATTTTAGGAAAGGCATACTGTATTTTTTCCCCATAGAGGTAGAATGCCAAATTGTGTTAAACAGCAAATTTCGTTCCGCTTCAATGACAGAAGCAAATCTGCAAGTTGGTACCTCTGCTCAGACTGTCAGGACTTCACTAGTTCTCTGCAAGGCAAAGCAGTCCCCTGGTACAAGGTGAAGTGGGAAAGCCAAAAGCCTCTCAGGGTTCCTCTGGAAGCAAGCAGCTTCCCCATAGGAATGGCTGGCTCTCATTTTCTCTCATTCTCTGATGTCCTTAAGACGTGTGCCACATGAAACAGAATCTCTCCCCGTCTGAACTTGTGTATACCTCAATTTCTCTTTCACTTCCCGTGATCTCACCAACGCCCTCATCAAGTAGCTGTCGACTTATGCCACCACTGAGAGCTGCTCCTGCACCCAAGTGGCTGGAGTGAGGAATCTCTTCTGTGGTGGAAGCAGAAGCAACAGGGAGATACACCGCAGGTGTGTGCCATGCTGGCAGCCAGAGAACCAAACTCTTCAGAGTTTCTTGATGAAGAAATGTAAAATGTTCAAGGATTTAGTTGTTTGCAAGGGACACTGCAACGTGTGTAGGTCACAGATTATTCATCTCTGCAACAAGTGAGAAAAATTCAGGTTCATAGGATGCAGATTTAATACATTCTGCAAAATGCACCTTTTACCTGGAACAAGAGAGTGAAACCAGCAGTGATTTATGCTGAAAAAATGGCTGAAGACAATGGAATAATTACACAATATGCATGGCCTAAATCAGACACAGCAGCCCTAGCAGATCCATTACTTTCCACTCAGCAGAGTCCCAAACATTTCTTTACTAAAGAAACATTCATTTGCGGGATTCCTAAGATCTATCCTGTTAACAATTTACAGGATTTTCCTGAGAGGAGAAGATATTAACATGTGCCGACATTTGAAAATGTTATTTTAAGTCCAAGACAGGTCTCACACAATTTATAAATCTCCCTGGAAAATAATGCTGTTTTTGGAGATGCATATATCTATTCAACAGCATGCAACTTCATGGCCTGAGAAATGACTTTCTGCAATTTTTTTTTATTTTAAAAATGTTTTGTATATATGCATTTTAAAGGCTAATTTACAGTAAGTACCATTATTAACTTTGTTAGATGCATGGGCAGATGTGCAGATCAGTCCACACACGTATCTCACAGATTAATGTTATTTTAAGCTGCTTACATAGTTCCAAAATCCCCAAGATTTGGCCCAGTTGTTGTGGCTCCAACAGATGTAATTGGAACAAATGTATTACAGATCAGAACAGTGTCAAAAGTATATCAGGTCTGTGTTCATACTTAGGAAGCCTCCCTTCTAACATTTTAGGCTGTAGCTATCACTGCAAGGCAGGAATATTTAACAAGCACTGCCACCAGAGATTAGCAGATTCCCTTAAATAGGTGAAACTTGATACACTAAATCCTATAAAAACGTTTATTGTTAGAGTGTTTAGAAAATAAAATTATGACAGGCTTTGGCTGCCTTTCAGGTGTCAAAATGCAAACCCCAGTGCATGCACCCAGCTCACGTTAAATGCAATGAGAGATGCAAGACACTGCTCACTTAGCCTTCACTAAGTGAAATACAGAAAAAAAGAGAGGGAAAAAAACAGTGCAGATTTTTCTAGAGATTACACAGCAACAGAGCCAGATGTCAAACTCCAGAACCCTGACCACCTTCCCCACATGCTTCTGGCTACATTCACTGTGGGGAATTAGGCCAAACTGGGGAAGAGGCAGCGATGTTGATAAGGAAGTAAAATGGATTAGGAAGCAGTGACATTGTCTATTTTTGATGCACTATCTAAGAAGAGGAGAGAAAGAAAATTTAGAATAACAAATGAAGAGCACTGAAAGCTACCATAAGAAAGGAAGTAAGATGATGCAACAGCAAGTGTAAATAAGCGGACATGCTCTGATGAGAGGCATTTTTCAGACAATGTTAAACAGCTGATTGTCTAAACATTTCAGTAAATACACAAATGCCGTGCTTGCTTCTAGTAGGTGTATTTACTATAGCATAAAATGGCCTCGGTGGTAGGCTGATGTTCAGGGTAGAAAACTCTCTCTTTACTCCTCATCCAGCCTAGCCTCAGTAACATTTGCACCTGTTTCAAAAATATTAAAGAGCACTTGGAAAAACCCAAAAGTCAGCTCTTACCATGACCTCAGAGTTCAAAAAGAAGAATTACATACTTTTAATTCCAATAATTCCATACAAAAGCCAGGTAAAGACTTGATACTTGCCATAGGGCAGACTCTTCAAAACCACACTGCTGCAGTTGCTGGCACTTACAGCACAGAGCAAACATAAGCCAGAAAGATGCTGTGACTGTCCCAGAACTGGACACCTCACATCTGGGTGACAACCAACAGCTCAGCAGTGGAATCCAGCATAATCAACACAGCCCTGCTTCCTAGGGTAAAGAGGGGCTCAGAGCAGGACAAAGTGTGGACCTTTGGGACAAAAGGAAGGGAATGTGGAAGACAGCAAGAATAGGTATGTCGAGCCTTCTCAGCCCTATCTGATCTGTACTTTCTGAAATGACCAAACACTCCAACAAGCTGAAAGACAAAGTGTTTTTCCCTGCTGCAGGCCTGTTTTGCATATGTCTGAAGAAGGCCTAAACACATCCATATCCCTAAAATACTGAAAGAATTCTCCATGGGCTTCAGCTACAACCACCTCTCCACCAAACTCATCTTCCTGATTACCAGACTCTCATATTACATGGTTCTATAAAATTCAAGCCGACATTTTCTTGTCCCAAACCAGCATTTATAAAAGTCTTATTTTTAAAATCTGACTGTTGTGAAACTACTGCTAAGGCGGGGGAAAAGGGGGGCCTTGGTTTCTGCTATTTCACATTCTTGGTCTCTGCTGTTTCACCTATGCATCTGGTAGCACTGACAAAATTCAGGGCCCCAGAACACATGGATCCACACAGCAGAGAGATGAATCCATTCCCACATCATACAACAGTTCAACATCAGCACAAATCAGAAGAAAACTGCGCACAGAAAAGGTTGCTTTCTTTTTTTATCCCTCAGTACCCAAGCCCTTTGTGTTCCACTGGCCAGCCCCAGTCTTGCAAACAGCCATCATCTGTCCATGCCTTCCATCACTTGACATCAACCGCCAGCTAAGGGATCTGCATCCCTGCAGGGCTGCATCTCCCAAGGAGGATGAAAGAGGCAGAGAAGGGGCATCATGAGCTGCGGCCACAGATCTGCTCGATGTGGTAGATATCCTTGGGACAGTCAGCAGACAAGACAAGAGGTGCATCCTCTGTTATGACAACATCATCCTCAATGCGCACACCAATGCCACGAAACCTCTCTGGAGCGCTCATGTCATCCTCAGGGATATAAATGCCTGAAAGAAGAAAGGGAATTAAAACACAACACTCCAGAACACCACCTTTCCCTTGCTGCACCACAAGAAGAGCAGAGCTCAACTTTCAACAACACAACATGTTTGATCCTGTGAATTTTTAATACAGCAAGTTACTCTCTTTCTTCTCACTCATGGCTGTTCATGGGCAAAGAAAGCAAAGTGTCCCTCTGTGCCTGTAGATATCAGCACATTAATAAAAACTCCCATAGTTACACCTGGCCTTTTCACACTCCTTGCTCTCAGTATTACATTTGCAATGATGACTTTAACAATGTTCTGAATAGAGAGAGAAGAGGCAAGCATTAAATGTAAGTTTCCAGCTGGCAGCTCCAAATCTAGTGACAAGGAGAAAGATTCCTCACAGTATGCCTAATTTGCAAAGCTAAGTTTTGAATCCCTGTAACTGCAGTCTGCAATGCTTGAGACATTACCAGTGACTGGTAGAAGTTCAGTGGCAAGAACACAGCACAAATGAATCGACCCTGATATCTGCACTGCAGTTCACCTATGCTGCACAGCCTGAGCTCTACGCTACTCTCCTTCCTGAGTTTACTCCCAATGCGTGTTACCTTGGGTATGTTTGGGAAGGCAATGGGGTTTTCTAATACTGTCATGACTTTGGAAGGGGAATAACTCAAGGCTTTCCAATACTGCTATAGTTTCCAGCTTCACCAGAAAGAATCTGAATGCTTTGGCCTGCAGGACCAGCTAATTATTGAAATGCAATACTGTTGCCCTCAGTTGCATGTTTTTTGTCCACCATTGACTGCTTTTACCTGGTTCAATGGTTATCACCATGCCTGGCTGGAGCGGGAGCGATCGGGATATATCTGGGGTATCATGAACATCCATGCCCAAGTAATGGCCCACATGATGAGGGCAGTACTTTCGAACAGCCTAAGAGAAGACAAAGCAAGCGTCACAGAGGCAGTCAAACACACCCCAACTTGCTCCAATACAAAAGATAGGGAAAAAAAGAGAGAGAATACTTATGTGCTTAACTAGCAGCCTTACTGCCATACCTGGGTCACCAGGGCCTGCCTTCCATTTACTAGAACTGGATGGCCTTAAAACCCACCAGCTGCAGATTGCTTTTCTCCTGCACTGAAAAGAACAGCCCAAACCCATCATCATGTCAGCATGTCAGGCAAGATGTCAATTTGCAAATCGCTGAGCTTTGCTGCCCAACCCTTTCTATCCCTTAAACTCCCAAGCCCTGCACGACTTCCGTCAGCAGACCTTCACAACTCACAGCAGAGGATACAGCTATGAAAGTGGTCTCCTATGCACAGCAAAGCAAATGCTGGGCTGATTTCAATCAGCAGCTACAGCATGATTTAAATCCATCTCTTTAAGGCACGGACACCGCCTCCCCCCGCAGCATCCTAACCTCCCTCCCTCCAAAGCAGCAGTCATGCAGAACTCCTCCCTGCTCCACGCTCCTCATTCCCAGGGGACTGAGCCGCGGCGCTGCTCCCTCTGGCCGTGCTGCCACCTGCCGGAAGAATCCGGCACGACACCCTCAGCCCGGGGCTGCCACGGCACCGGCAGAACCGGAACGGCGGCCAGAGCCCCGGCGCCGCCACCTGCTTCCGCCATCTTTGCGGCACTGGCATCCGCAACCGTGCAGCTCCGGATAAACTTCTCCAGCTGCAAACCAGTCCTATTTGTCTGCAGGTTCAGCTCTAAGGCAGACCAGTTTCTCGGTCTTGTTCACCAGGTAGCTCTGTGAATCCCAGTACTAACACAAAATGGTGCAGAAGAGGCAGCAGGCGGAAGGACTGAGAATAGGCTGCACCTTTTGGTGGCACTGCAGATTTATGCGATGTCAAACAGACCACAAAAGCACAAAAAACTGCCAGCCTTCTGGACTCAGAATCTTGTGTTCGTGCCCATGTGCCTGTAGTTCCCTTCAGACTGTGCTCTAAAGCTGTTTCTGCCCTGGCAAGTAGTACAGAGCAATGGGAATGGACCTGCAGAGCAAAACAGCAAGAGCCAAGGAACAAATATTCACACTTACATGAATGTATGACTGGGGATTACTTCAGACCAAATTGTGCACCAAATGGTTGAAACATATCTTGGATTCAACCAAGCCAAACCAGAGAAATTCATTCCTGTGCTGAGACCAGCCCATAACATGAATTAAAGCACCATGTAACAGCAATTAGAAGTGACATCCTGAAACCACATTTCTGACGCAAATTAAAGTCCTAAAACTACCCAAGGATAAAACAAACAGGATTTATAGGAGTAAACTAGAGTAAACAGGCGTAAAGTTGATTTTAAAAAAGTTGAAGTACCTTGAAGAAATGGCTGTCAGTGATGCTGCTCTGCAGGACACCCAAGTCTTTCAATTTCTGTCCAATAAGGCTCAGCATGAGGCTGTAGATATTTTCCAGACTCATGCCAGGGGAGCAGAGACTCAAGCAGGACTTCTGGATATCCAGGACAGCTTGATACAGTTCTGCTTGGGGTTTGGTGAACCTGAAGACCATGGAGTAAAGTAATATCTCACAACTAAATCTCTATTTCCAAGAAAAAAGAGGTTCTGTCCCCAGAACTGATTCTGGGGGCAGGTTCAGTTCAAGGATGGAGCAGGGGAAAACCAGAAAGCAAAGCAACTGTTTCCTTGTATAAAAGGCCACACCAGCAAACTCACAATTGGCAGAGCTATGTACACATCAACTGAAACTCCTGTTTTCTTACACACAACTGGAGTCAGCTACAGCTGAATGTACAAAAGGCCTCTCTGCACTTTAAGCATGCTCTAATAGCTGAAAATAGCAATAATCATGCAGTAATTAATGAGGCAGTGGGGAATACAGCTGAACGATTACTTTATATTATTTCATTGCTCTGAAGCACCAAAGAATGGGACATGGTAAAACTATGATTAAACACACACTTAATACATCAATTATTTAAGAGCTTATCAAAATTCTTAAAAAAAACCCTTATTGTAGCATACCTTCCATTGACAGGCCAGGTACGTGTGATGTCACTCACATAGCTGGAAAATTCACATCCACCATCTAGCAGGACCAGTTCACCATCCTGGAAAACAACAGGAAAGAATGCTCTGTGAGTCAGTTCAGCTATTAATTGATTTTTCTGCCTGAAATTAGGAAAGGAGGTTATGCTTCTGTTTTTACAACGCAGCTGCAGAAATGTGAATTCCTTTTGCAGAATAATACCCCAGGTACTACTGTTTATAAATAGGCTATTCCAGTCGGATTGTTTTTCTGCAAGGTAGTCTCCGTTATGTTTATCTACTGTCTGAACTTTTAACATGAAGAGGCATTTTCCTTGAACTATTTTGCTCTCTGAGAGCCCTATTTACACCCGGATCTCTTATTCCAGAAAATTACGCCTGTGACTCCTTTCACTAGCAGCTCTCAGCTAGACCTGAGTAAGACAGAAGGCGATTGCATCAAAAGCAGAGCATTTCTGAGCTCCCCATCCGATCCCCAACAGCTACAAATTTACCCTTGTCATAGCCTAGGAGAACACAGCATAATCACTTTGTATCACAAAATCTGACAGTATCACTGCTGCAAATGCACTGGTGAATAGGCTGTGCAACTTTCTCTTCCTGGACTTTCTCCACTGTTTTAATGGATCTATCTGGTGAAGAAAAAATTTTGGACTTGTGAATCTCCAATTCACTTCAGCAGAACTCTTCCATATCAATGATTACATCTCCCAAGAAGTCACACAGAAGAAAGACAAAGTGCCAGGAACAGAAGCACTGCCTTGTTTTCCCTCCTTAAAGGGGCTAACAACAAATAGAGCAGTGAGATGTTCAACAAGTTTGGATTAAATTCTCTACAGATTTACACTACATGCAGAGATTGATTCCACAGATCCGTGACTGTGTCAGCAGACATGATGTAGAACAAGGCATAATTGCAGCATGCTAAGGGAAAGAATAAAACAGCAGAATTTCACTGCTAACACTACTTCCAACGCTACCTGCTATCATTATGAACAGTTAAGTGATACAAACAGACACACAGCAGACAAACCAGCAGTGAGCAGATCTCACTATCCCAGGGCATAAACTATGCATTTAAATTGTATTTTTAAACCTTTTCAGAATAGCTGGTTGAATTCTTTAAGGCAAATCTGAAAATACAGCACCTGCCATTAAATTAAATTAAACAAGGCAATTAAACAAGCCAAGTAAAAATTTATTGACTAGCAGAATTCAGCCTGTGGTTTGACTGTCCAGTAAATGCCTTTTGCTGTGCTTGTCCTCTTTCTTTAAAGCAGTCCTCTAAGTAGAAGACTGCATGAAACACTCCCAAATTAGACACTTCGTTAGCCTATTTGGGAACAAGATCTTTAGGAAGCAGCACACAAAGGAAGAGCCAAGCTTATGGGTTTAACCTCCTACTTAATAGTTTTGGAAAAAAACAAGTGACAGTCATTTAACTGAACAACTTTAACAGAAGCAACTGGAGTTACAGTGGCGCGCCTGACCTTGGTTGACAGAACAACAAAGGAGGCTTCTTCCTGCCAAAAGCAGCCTGTCATATCTTTTGTACATTTGTCTCTGCAGATCATTTCAAGGTCTGCTAGCATGCCAGCTTCAAGAAAAGACAATGCTAGTGGGAAAGTTTCATTCTGCACTAAGGCAGAGGAAAAATATGCTCCTCTGAAAAGCAAATAGTGAGCAGAGCAGTGAGGGAACACTGCTCCTGAAAATACTTATCTGAATCTAAAGACCTATTGTCAGGAAAGCTGGAGAGGAGTTCAATTCAATGAGAATCTTCAAAATAAGACAAAACACATTACTCTTCCACCTCTTGACATTTAATGCTGATCCATTGCCCACTTGTTCCCCTTCCCTGCTTTGCTGGGTTACATGGAACCAAAATGTTTTTCAGCTTCACCAGAGCAGGAATGCACTTTGCCCTTATATTGCAAAGCAAGGCCAAGGAATGCAAATCCCCCCCAGTGCCTTTGCTCTGCCAGTGACAGTAGTTCCCCTTTTTTGTGAGGCCCCCAGCACTGCAAGCTGCTGTGAGAGCAGATATTCACTAAATTATCTGCAACCTTGTTTGCAAGTCCTTGCACTGTGCAGAAAATACTTAAGCAAGAACTCTGAGGAGAGAAAGACAAGTTGAATCTGCCACTGACAGTAAAATTAAACAGAGCAGGATTCTTTTCTCTTGCTCACTTAAAAAATATGTATTTAAGTGCTTTGAACTGTTCAGTCAAAACAAGCAGCAGCTAGGGAACATACATTTGTGTCACACCACTGCATTTCAAGTTACTGGACAGCACAAGGGTTACCTTGATGAGCTGATTATTCTTCACATAGTGCAAAGTGTTTGATCTATTGCCACCAGCAACAACAGGGGGGTATGCCAAGATATCAGCACCACGAGCCCGGCACTCAAATTCGAACTGGAGTAACAACACAGAGAAGAGGAAACCATTAGTGCTGATTCAGGTCATTAAGTGCCCTAGAATTATAACAATTCTTTCCTACAACTGCTTTCTTAATTTGTACAATTCAAAATGGAATTGGAAAGTGCGTTGACTAAATGAAGGCAGTCTTTTCAAGAACTCTGCAGGAAAGAAAAAAACCAGAACCATCCACATTTTTAAGTTTTTCAAGCTTTTACTGGGTCTCCAAGAAGCTCTTTCTAGTATAAGCTGTTCAATGCTGTCTCAAACATTCACTACATTGTTATATATCCAGGTGAAGATTTGCTCTTATATAAAGATGCTCTTATTTGCTATATAACTTTGGGAATTTTCAAAGATCCTACATCAGCATGATAACATAGTTTGTTTCTGTCTTTTAAAATTACAAAGTACCAGCATATTTACAGCAGTATCTATTTTTCATGACTGTTGAACTAAGAAGGTTTGAAAGCATGCACCATCTTGCTGTTTGAGGGGATAGAAGACAAAAGCACCAGAAGCCTCGAGATCTTTACCTTTCTTGAATGAAGAAGCTGATGAAAGCATGGAAATTAATAAATTTACTTCTATAAAGACCTTCAACATATTAATAGCATGTCTTTTCTATGGTTACTAAAATCACATGGAACAGAACACTCCAGGATGCCTAAATGGAGCAAAGGTTTTACAATCCTGGTCTGAACTGAAAAACTGATCTGTAAAATAAACTTTAATTAAAGTAGCTCTTTCAACTAAGTACTGCCAGTCCCATGTCAGCACTGGCTCATCCATGTCATAACAGAGGGTCAAATCATGCTGATGTTTCTCGAACAGGCATCGCACTGCAATTCCTTACAGAGCTCCTTACCAAATGTGCAGGCAAATTAGTCCTTATTTTGTAACTGAGAAGCATCTAAACTGCTTCAAGATGGCTGTGGTAATCTGATATAATAAGAAACTAGAGGCAAGAGAAGCAGGCATTACAAACAGGTGTTATAACTACAGTAATTTCACAACTATAAGGCGCACTGGATTATAAGGCACACTTCCGGGGTTTGATCAAATTTTAGAATTTAAAGTGCACCTTATAGTTGTGAAATTACTGTACTTAAATACAGACCTGTATTATAGATTAAGGTAATAACTTTACCTGCAATTGTTTAGCGAGTTTTGCATTTCAATATCGTACAAAGACATCAACAGAGAGAAATTTAGACAAATGCTACACTCCTTAAATAAGGGTACAGAAGTACAGCTGAAGAATTCCTTATACTGACTCATCTGCATGTCGAAGGAACCACAAATGTTGGGTGAATAAATGTGCTACAGCAGGAGGGATGATAAAGAGATCTGACATTTCTGGTTTCCTGGAAGGAAAACCAACATCCGGCTTTCTATCTCACTTCAAGCTATAAAGTACTCACCTTTGCATACAGAAAGGCTTCATCCACAGGGGATTTACTGGCAAACATTGTCTCTGTGAAAGCCTGTGAAAAAGAAGGGACTTTCAGTTAGCAAAGGAGCCTTAACTCGTTTTTTCCACTGTTTTCTCTTGAGGAAGGCCCCAAATCAGCTGGCCCAGAACCAGAGGGTTTCACCAACTTCTTTGGTGAAAGTGCTGTCAAGACTAGAACCAGTTAAGATCTATACCCAATGAAACTGTATTTAGGGGATGACTGACTCTAGTTTTTGGGAAAAAAAAAAAAAAAAAGGATTAGATGATGGAGGCTGATCTTATTGCTTGGCATTTTAGAAGTTGTCTCATCCATGGATTCCCTCAGATATAATAGGATTGCTTTACATAGCTTTTCCTTCAGAGAAGGACAACCTGTGCCTCTCTTTTCTACCTGGCTATCTATTTTAATAATATTTACAAAAATGTAACTGCATTTGAAGTATCTGTCACATTTGTTTAAAAATGGCCAATGAGTTAAAAA
>VRYO01001878.1:25741259-25814696 GCA_009812075.1 Sialia sialis
ATGGACAAATCCCGTGGTTTGCCCGGCTACCTGGATGTGCGGCTTATAATTGTAAAATTACTGTACATAGGAAACATC
This sequence comes from Sialia sialis, assembly GCA_009812075.1. Taxonomy (NCBI): domain Eukaryota; kingdom Metazoa; phylum Chordata; class Aves; order Passeriformes; family Turdidae; genus Sialia; species Sialia sialis. Next base: position 25,741,338 of record VRYO01001878.1, read on the forward strand.
TTCATAAAAATCCAGTTCCCTCAAAATAAACAGAATGGATGGGAAAGAAATTATTTTGGAAAGCAGAGAGGAAGCTGGGAAGACAGTGAAAAGGTCAGCCTTTGCTTTTAAACAAAGTCTAACAGCTCCTGGCTTTTCTTCACTGGAGTTATGGTAATTGAGAGACTCTGGCAGCCCAAGCAGTCTTCCCATTTCTCCTTGTCCTGTGGAGGGAGCCAAGCCAAACCAGTGGTTGAGACAGAGCAGTTCAGTAACAGATTAGAACAAAGCTCTCCTTCCAACTCCTATCACCTCATCAAGGGAATGCACTGGTTCATTAGGAGAGCACACAACCCCATTACCTCTGCTGTCACCCGGCCAGCTATCTTCATCCTCTCAATCTCTGCAGGGGATTTGATCAGACGAAGGTTTTGCACGAGATGTCGAACGCCCTGGATGCGGTTTTTGCTCCGAGCTTTTACCTCAGCCAGAGGCTCCATGTAGTCAGAGTGCAGCTCTGCATGCACTGGTTTCCTCAAGTCATACCAAACCATGTTTGACTCACCTGGAATACAAAACAAAAGTTGACACAGACCAGAATAAATGCAGAAGTGTCCTCCCCATACCAAGCTAACTCAATCCTCCTAAATGAGATCTGTTGCTGTATTGGAGAAAAATCATTTTCTCTGAATCTACATTGACGGACTATATAGACACTTTCATTGTCACAGAATATCAGCAGTCTTTTCACAATTTGAAAGATTACCAATTCACAGCGTATAGATTTGACAAATCCCCACTTCTGGGCAACTAATTCGGTCTAAACCGCATCACTGAATATATGCATCTGGTTCAGATCCACTCAGAGTGCACTGGTGTAAGCTAAGCAGCCATCACATCACAGTGCACCTTCTGATTAGGTCTCCCATCCAGCCTGCTCACAGAAAGCAATTTACCTGTTTTGCATGGAATCAGGAACATTATCAGCAATGCCTCAGGACACTTGGGGGAAAACTGGTTATTTCAGCCATTCAAGATGAGCTTACTGAGAACAAACACATTTACTCACAGTAGAAATTTATTCAGAACATCAGTTAACACCAACATTCTCCTCAGGAGAACATTTTAAATGCAAATGAGTAAAAAAGCCATGGTGAGTCACTGCTGATGTCCACTCAGGCCCTTTTTCTTTGGTAACAAGAACCATTAGCAGGTGCTTACTAAAGTGGCAAGAAACTGAGCATTCATTAAAGATTAGTGCCCTTAGCTGATTTACTGCTTTTCATGGACCTCTCCCCCTAAGAACTGCAAACTTCTCACTCCATTTTAATTTTGATATTCCAAACTTCCATGAATGATGTACAGGTTAAGAGGCACCAAACCCTACCGCGTGATAATTTAATTCCCATAGTTTTTAAATTAAGAAAACCAGCAATTAATAATAGTCATCCTCTGTACTTTCCCCAACTATACACATCTCACACCTTGCCTTGTTTTCTTTTTCAAGCTGAGTAGGTTTGTTCAGCATGTATCCCACATTTCATGCTTTCTTTGATCACCCTTTGCCCTGTGACTTACCCACTTTCAAGACGTCCTCTTTTGAAACAAAATAACTGATTCCAAGATAATTAACACTTAATTAATACTCAAGAATTCTCTCCCTCTAGTTGCATGACCCCTCCAAAGTCACATTTGCCCTTATTACAGTCATGAGCCTTCTTCATTTTATAATGCATTTAAGTTCCCCCTGGATTGTAAGTATTGAGGCTACATGTTGATGTGAGATGCAGAATAGTATTTTTAAAAGACAACAATGTTTGTATTTCAGGGGCAAGTCATCATCTAGCTAAATGTGCAACAAGCCCACAGTGTGGATTGTTTTCCAAGTTTACCATAAATAAAAAGCCTTCAAGTTTCCTATATGCCGTCTGGTTTTGGCTCTGACAGCAAACAAATATGACTAAAACAGCACCATAGTCTTACCCTGTTCGTTAATATTTCACAGATATGCAGAATGGCATTCGCATGGATACACAAGAAAGTCAGAAATTTTCGAAACTACATATTCTTTGGTGGCCTTCAAAGAGCTAACACAAACTTCCAACTGCCTTTGCCATAGCCATACTCCCTGCCCTTCCCTTAAATTCATTTCAGTCTCAAATTGATGTCACAGACCACCTCTCAAACCTGTCTCACTCAGACACTGCAGACCACATCCTCATCTCATTCCCTCCTTGTTTTTTCTCACCTTTAAGCTTGGCCACCAAGTGCCTGAACTCCTCAATGGTGTAAGCTTCGTCTACTCCTGTGAGAGCAATTGCCCCATCTGGGCCTGATCTGGGCCCATCCCACAGCTCTCGATTTGGATCTCTCCGGGGCACAAAAAGTATGGATTTGTGAGATGGCAGTGCTTTGCCAGGAATGCTCTGCAGCACCAGAATGCTGTCAGGCTCCTGAAACCCACAGAGGTATAGGAAATTAGTGTCCTGGTGGAAAACATAGGGGATGTCATTGCTCATGTAATATGTTGGGTTGGACAGCAGAATCACTGTGTGGTCCAAACCATCCCAGCCTTGGGCCTCCTTCTGGATCAACACCATCAGTTTGTGTCGGCGAAGAGCATATTCCACCTGAGACAATCCCGGGGTTACCTCTCCTGTGAAAACAAAACAAATCAGCAGAAGAAATTCAAGGCACAAAGGGTATTTTACTAGCCACATGCCTGATTCCTGCCTACTCCCTGCCTTAAATGTGCAGGGATTCTTTGTAATCCCCCACAAGCCTTTCCCCTGCTCCTCTTCAGCTTCCATCCCTACAGCACATCCACACTCAGGCCACTACTCCATCATGCAAAGATAGACATTGGTTTTAACCAACTGGATGCTGTGTTACATATTTCTGTGCAAAGGTAGAATTCACAAAACCTAGTAGATTCAGACAAACATCCAAATGTTTGCAGAGAATGGGTAAATAAAAAACAAAAATGAGAGGGGGCAAGGCAAACTGCACTTTGACCACTAAAAACTGATGAGTTTTACAGCATGGATATTGAACAGAAGTTTACCTACTGAGGTTGAGCATTAATTTCCTCAGATAAAGCTAGAATGTTTGTTCAAATACACACTAAGTCAACTCATAAAGTGACTATTTCTAAACCACAAGGGGCAGATTGAGTGTCAGAGATTCTGGGACATCAGGCAGAAGCAGAGAGGTTGCAGAGTCTATGCAGTCACAAGATTCCAGGCAGAAACAAACCACAGACTGCAGGCTGCCATCAGACTCCTGTTAAGGGAAGGGATCTTCTCCAGGGCATATGCAGCTTTTCTCAATATTTAACAATTCAGATTTTTCTAAAGTTAAATACTGTATTTCTATTAACACTAACTAAGCAGATGATCTCTCAGATAAAGGTACTCTTTCCACTGCTCCAGTCTGAAAAGATGTGAAGTACAGCAGTCAAGATACTCACCAAAACAGGACTGAAGTTCAAAGGACAACCAGCAACAGCTGAAGTATGTATTTTTAAAACTGTGAGACTCTCTTATTATGATTTAATTAACATAAGAGCCTTAATCAGTACTTTGGCTAATACTCTACTTTAACACAGATTGAATTTTGATACTGTTAACTTTCCACTTTCATAATCTTCTTTTTCTTTTTCATGTATTACACAGTGACAATTCTATAAAAAAATTGACATTTGACTTGTACGGCAAGTGGATTCTTACATGAGTGAAGTGGGAGGGGGAAGTTCTATTTGCATTAATTTTTACATGTTTTCAATTATATCCTCAATACCTGTTTGATGTAAGAGTCTTTCAAAAGAACCAAACAAACCCAAAACACCCATCACATTTATTTTACTCTGCAACTGTAGAAATGACAGAGAACACAGAAACTGTTTTAATGCAATTTGGCCTCACAATTCTGCAATGTTATACTGCAAATTTCCTATGTTCCACCGCATTCCAGTCAGCTAACTGCCCCAGTCCAGTGAATTTCAGAAGCTGCAATGGGGTGAAACATAGGAATCCCAGCTGTCTTCCAACTGTGAGACCTGGAAATGCTCTTTGCATTAAAGGCATTTGCTTTTTAAAACAATAATTGCAATAAAACAATGTTATATTATTTTAAGGAAACCACCTCTACTTTATTAAATAGAAAAGTACTTTGGATAGCTAGAATTCATTTCCAGTGCTTCAGCTGCACTTTAAGGAATTGCACTTTAAGCCTTGTTTATTGTGAGCTGTCAATGAGTGCCCTAAGCAAACTGATCTAATACTGAAGTAAGCCCAGCTTTGAGCACAGGGGGAACCTGTTAACTGTGTGAGGTTCTTTCTGACCTGAATTATTCTACAATTAAATACAGAAGTGTGTATATATATACACACACACGTTCAGCTGTTCTTCCTTTCTACCCATCTGTGGAAGAACACAGAATGTTTTCCTGGACATGTTCTTGAATATATTTTTGTTGCAATTTTTTGTTTGCTGTTTAGATTTAAGTGTGGTCATCTTATGCCTACATACTCATTTTCATGAATATAAAAAAAAAATGCACAACTTCTGTCACTCCTTCCAAATGCACAAGCTTCTATCGCTACTGTCTAACTTCACAGTCACAAGTTCCTTTTTCTCCTTTTCCTCATATTGAATACATCTCTGAACAGGGCACATTCCTTAGACCAGTGTTGTCCATCTATCAATGCCCCTTCCCATTCACCTTTGCTAACCGCACCTTCGTTTTGTGACTCACAAGACATCCTGACAGTTCAGCTTGCACAAAAGACTCCCTCTTAATAAAAACCATATTTATTTGCAGGACAATGAGCGCACAAAACACCACTGCCACAAAAGGTCCGCATCACCCAAGGAAACAACCCCAAGGAAAAAGAAAGAAGCTATGAAAGCCATCACATGTGAAGCCTATTTTTGGAATCCGGATAATCTCAGACAAGGAAATTAGCTACTAAATATAATTATTGGCTAATGAAGGTAGTCATAAACTGCCTAAACCACAGACAACTTTATGATGCAGCAAATCAATACACTCAGAAAAACAGAGACAAGAAAATATCAATGACTCATGCAGGGCTCAACCCTCACCTGGTTTGAGCAGATGTGGGTGTGTGAAGGGGCTGGGCTGGCCCAAATACCGGTTTGGAATCTTCTTCTGCTGGGCAGGCTGGATGGAAAATCTTCGGAGAGCACATGACTTGCAAACTAGAGGAAAAGAAACGCACCATGTCAAGATAAAAAACAAAAAAAAACCAGAAAAACTTTCCAGTTAGGAAACTGCAGAGCTGTGGTCTACTCATCGGACTCTTAGCAGCATTCCTTCACTTATATGACATAAATATCCATCTTTAACTTCTCCATTTGCTGTGCATCACAATAATTTATGAAACATGTGCACACAACTCAACTGACAATCAAATATTCATGGAACAGCTAGAAAGAAACAAACATATGCTAAACCTGACAATCCAGCAGCAAAACCCAGGAAGCTCTGTTGGTTTGTACATCCCAATTAATACAACTCGTGTTCATGAGGCACTCAACACTCTCCCTTCCTTGCTTCCCTCAAATGCCACAGGACTCCAAGCACTACACTTGACTATGTCTTCAAAACTTTTCTCTCATCTGCAACAGTTATACTGTTTTCAAGGCCTTTCCAGTTCTGCTTTTTACTAATTATGCTGCAAAGAAACCATCAAATAACACAGGTTTATACAGGAATGTGATTTTCTTTTCCTGTCTGGAGGATACCTGAGAGTCCCTGTTTATGTATTCCATGGCAGCAGCATTAGCCAAACGCAATAGTTAAGTATAGCACTTCCAAATCCACACACAGCTGAAGCAGGTGAGTTTTAAAGACAACTACAAGTGTGCATCTGTGAGCTGGGAATGGGCACGATAAGGCAAAATCTGAAATGAAAAATGAATTGACAGGAACTTTGGAATTCTCAGTCACGGCCTTTTGCAACTGAAGAAATGTGCTTGTGCCTGCACACAAATCATCCAGACCTGCAGGAAGGAGAGGGTAGTCAGAAGATAAACATCTATTTGATGTTTTGGAAAGTGGTTGCTCTTTATGTTACTTACCATGTGCCTAATAGAAAACCAATTTGTGCTGCCATTCTTACAACAAATAATATTAATTCTTTACAAGCATAAGCAAATATAACACAAGCAAAGCATCTGCCTTTCGGGTAGCTGAGACTCCAAGGCTTACAGCAGAGCATAGACTGTAAATTTGCGTCGGAGCCAGTACGATTAGCCTCTATTCTAAGATCATTAATGCAGGACAATTAATAGTCATAACATGAAGTATTCACTATGGGATGCTTGACTGGAGAGCCGGGCAGTGAAATGTAACTGCAGTCCTTTGTGCGGTCTAGTTTAGAATTGGTGTTCCTTCTGTTTTTTCCGCACGTACATAGCAGACAAACAGGGCAGCTCGCAACGAGACGACACAGCGAGCATTAAATAAAGCAACTCCTCGAAGGCAGCGAGGAGCTTTCTACTGTTGCTTTATCATTCAAGTTCTTCCTTAAGAGTCAGCCCGGACCGGGGCTGCCAGTGCGCCACCGGCAAGAGCCGCTTTCCCTCGACCTGAGAAGCGAAAGCAGGGCTGTAAGCGGGCGAGAGCCGAGTGTCGGTAGCGGGGCCGCGGGTGGTGTGGGGGTATGAGGGGAGGGATGTCTGACCTGCGGCGCCGCGCCAGCCCCGGGCCGCCAGGACAAGCGCCTGCTGCGGGAGGCGCGACATGGCCGGGCCGCGCGCGCACAGCGGGGCCTCCCTGCGCCGCGGCGCCACGCGCTGACACCATCACCGCGCGCGGCCCGCCGCCAATGAGCGCCTCAGCAGCGCCCGGGGCCGCCCGCCTCGCGCGCCAGGGGGAACCCGCGCCACGGCGGGGCTGGCGGCAGCAGTGACAGGGCAGCAGCGCCGCACGGCGCGGAGCGCAGCTACCAGGCCACGGCTGCCGCCACTAGAACGTTTCCCCCCACCACACCGCGGCGGCGCGGGGCCACAACTGGCGTGGGCGGAGTCGGGGCTTCGGCATGGGACGCGCGGGGTTGGCTGGAAAGTTCCACGACGCCGCACGGCGTTTGTGGGCGCGTCAATGGCGCTTATGGGCGGGAGACTGTCTGGAATGGGCGGAGTCAGCGCTGGAGGGCGGAACCAGAGCGGTTGTGGGCGGGGCCTCTGGCGGGCGGGGCGGGCTGGAAGGTTCCGCGGCGGGTGGGCGGGGGAACAAGCGCGCCTGGGCCGCCGCCGTGCCGCGATGGACTCACGCAAGCTGAGTGAGCTGCGGGCCTTCGTCCGGCTGTGCAAGCAGAACCCGGGCCTGCTGCACACCCCGGAGCTCGCCTTCCTCCGCGAATGGGTGGAAAGGTCGGTGCCGGGCCGCGGAAGGAGGCGGCCGTGAGGGGCGGTGGGGGGGTTGCTCTGGCGCAGGACGCGGTGAGGGGAGGGGGGGGCGTGTCTCCTCAGCGCGTGCCAGCGCGTGCCGGGGGCGGGGGCGGGGGGCGCGCGCGGTTTCGTCCCCGCGGGTCCGGTCCGGTCCGAGCTGCGGCCTTCCCGCCCTCTCCTCTCCTTTTCTTCCCGCCCTCTCTCCCCTTTTTTGTTCCCGCCCTCTCCTCCTCTTCCCGCCGGGATTACTCCTGGCGCGTTAGAAAGACTTGTTAGTTTTTTGTGTTGTTTCGTTAACGCTGGCTATTCCCATCGCAAAAAGCCTGCCCCCCAGCCATCCCAGTGGCTCAGCTTTCCAGCCTGGAAAGCCTCGGAGTAATACTTACCGAGCTAATTCTCGCATTACGCAGCAGAGTTGGCTAGCCTGTCTTAAAAAGGAGCCGAGTTTTTGGGAAGATGAGTGACGTTGATTTATATCCTGGTACCCAAAAGCACAAAATACCTGGCAGCTACAGTTCCTGTCCAAAGCATGTTTTGCTCTTTGAAGTTCAGTGTCTCAAAGGCAGCCGAATTCTCCGCTCCCTGTGAGCATTTAGGTACCTGCTGTTTATGCTGCACGTATGCTGTGTGAGCGGGGCCTGCCGTAAGAGATGCTTCTCAAATAAAAATTCTCTTTGGGTCCCACTCTGAGCGCCCAGAAGCACGAGTCTGGAAGGGCTGGGATTCTTGGCTGCTGGCAGAGAACCCACAGAACCCCTGTGTTCAGCTGCTGTGCCTCTGCTTGGCTTTTATGGCTGCTGTGCTGAAGAACTCTTGAGAAGTGAGGGACATACTTTCAGGTGCACATGTTAAGCAAAGAGAATTTAAAAGATTTTTATCTAGTGACCACCTAGGATTTGTATATGTACATAAATGTAGAGTAGTAAACACTGGCATCTAAAAATATATCCTGTAATGAAAATGGCTACAGTGTTTATTTGTGCTTTTTTACTGTGACATTTAAGTTTTTAATGCATGAAATAATACTGTAGTTGTAAAACCACTGATATTTAACTGAACTTGGCTTTACCTAGGAAGGAGATCGATGTCTGTGTCATCCTACTGCACGAGTTTATTCCTTTTGCTTATTCAGTGCCTTACCCTAGGCTTCTTCCTGTTGCATAAATATGAAGGTGTGGACAGACTATTTAAGAGGGGGAGGAAGAGCACTTGACTTCTTTTTGCCAAAGAAAGTGACAGGGGATGGAAAGATGGCCACCTGACTTTCTCCATGTTAATGGGAAGGGCTTCAATTTCCAGATTAATTTTTAGAATTTGTATTTGATGCTTGCCTTCTACAGTAATTACATTAAGCGCCATAGAATGTTTTATGTATATATAAAATCTTCACTGAATGTGAAAAGTTAGAAAATACTTCAGAGCAGAACCTCCTAGAGCTCTCTCAAGTTTTCTGGATTTCTTCGCATATTTGAGTTAATTATTTGTCCTAGTAATATACTTGGATGATGGTAGTGATACCCAAATTACTTACCATGCAAAACAGTCTGTAGTTCTGGTGGGTTTCCATCTGCTTTTCATAACAGTGCAGTGTGCAGTAGAACTGTTAAGTGCATTGTAGGGCCTGATCATTCTTTGGAAACTGCTTCAAACAGCATGTCCTTCCTTCAGGTGGAAGTAAACTCGATAACTCATATCTCTGTCTGGCTTAGCTGTTTTAATCTGGAAGACATAGGTTTATTTACCTAGGTAGTGTTATGAGTGATTAGAATAATGACTGAATTATACTGAAATCCGTCATTATTTTTTCGACTAAAATTCTGCTAATTGTTTCGATTTTTTTTTCCCTTAAACTTAGTGATTCTAATTTAAATTATGCTAACTACTCAGGAAGCCAGAATGGGATGCTCTATTTACTCTATTTCTGAGTAGCTGTTAATATTGCATCAGTAACCTCAAATCTTACTTGTTTTCTAGCCCTTATTCTGCCTAGCTGTTGTATTTAATTTCTATATCAATGCTCTTTGTAGAGAAAGCATTGGGTAGCGCGTGAGTGTGCTTGGGAAGTGTTTTGACATTCCTTTTATCAAGACCATTTTTTCATAATTGCATAAAAACACAAATGTTTTACTTGAATTATTATGAAATGAGTCACTAAAGGAAACATGTTTCAAAACCCTGCAATTGAACAAAGAAACAATAGCAGGCCTTAAAAACACAGAATTCCTAATTGATTCATAAGGCTTTTTGCTTTTTTTTTTTGTTTTGTTCAAATGGGTTTTTACCCTTTTGAATTCACAGTAATCCAATTTCTCTCTAAAGATGATTTTGTTGTCAATAATAAAAGTGGTTGCAGAAACCACATTTGCAGTTCTTCCAGTGCGTCATAAATGTGGCACTTTTCATGGCTGTGATGAGTGGAAATGTGCAGTCACTGTTGCAGTGGAGTCCTGACAACTCCGAGTTGTTACTGGCTCACACACTTCAAACTCTTTGTGTCTTGTGTGTGTCTGTGCTTTTTCTACAGCTCAGTACCTGCCTTTCCCTACAAGTGTCTTGTGTTTTCATATGCTGCTGAGGTTTCATACATTGCAAACTTTGCATATATCCCTGCTGTGTATTCAAGCATTGTTATCAAATGCTGGGTTAAGAGATTTTAGATTAACTTGCTGGGATTATAACTGTAGTTTAAATAGAGATTACTAGGATTGCAAAAATATTTTCAAGTACTGTGAGTGAAACTGTTTAGCCTAGGCAGTTGATGAAATAGCATGTTATAAAACATGTTTGTATATTAGTAAACATTTCTCAGACTGAGCTGAACTTTGATAGTTTTGGAGGGATATGAAGGGAATAGAGTTGTAACTAAGTTGTTTCAGTCTTGAGGTGATTTAAGACTTAAAACCAGCTAATACCATGGCTATTAGCTATTAGCTCTGTTAAAATGCTTTATAATTTGTAGGGTTTTTTTATGCAGAAGAAAAATTCCAGGGCTTCATAGATGGTCCCAGTAGTCCTCTCCTTGGTTTTTAGAGGCTAATAGAGTTATGTGTTCTATTGTGAGCCTACGAGGGCAAAAATTTAAGAGGAACAGTTAGTCTGTGTTTTGTGTTTCTGCCTGGCTGGATAATGATTTCTCAGACTGCAGTTGTTGAGTCCTTGCAGAATAGCGTTGATTAAGTAATGTCAACATCCCAGGGACACAGATTGTTGCAATAGCTTCAGAACATGCTGGGGTTTGTCACTTGTTGGGGTTTAGTTGGTTGGGTTTGGGTTTTTTTTTGACAGTTTTTCCTTCTCAGTGAGAAGTAGTTTAGTGCTGTTTGCTTGCCTTTTGCTGCGGGGCCTTGTGCCAGGACCTGCCAATCCTGTCAACTCCTTCTCCAGTTCCTTCTACCCCTTCTCCCCCAATTCATCCCTATCCCTGTCCTCTTCTGCATCACTCAGATTTGTTTTCAGCCAGTTTGAGGCCTGACTCTGAGGTGCTGCTGACAGGAGGGAGGAAAGAGGGGAGAATGGACTGCAATAGCTTCACTTAAGAAGTTGTAACTTCTCATCCTTGGGATACAGTTTTATGTTACACTAATTCCTAAAAGCAGATTGTCCTACACCCTTCCAGTTCCTCCTGCCCAGCCCTGTTCACCCCACCTCCTTCTCCTTTCCCCTGCATCCCATCTAATCACTTGTGTGGAGCCCCAAGGAAATGATTGTTGAGTTCATGGAAACATTTTTATTGAAAACCATCAGTAGGTAGAAATCTGGGGCAGGGGATGTCTGGGAATGGTGTTCCTTGTGGCCTGCTGTCATAGGTATGATTAGATGTTCTATCTAACTGCTGGAGAATCCAGCCTCTGCTTATTCCTGGCTGCTAATCAAAGTTGGCAGCATGTGGAAGTTTATTCTATATTGACAGAAGGCTGTCTCCACCAAGACTGCTGCTTAATTGTGGCAAAGGAGAGGCAGGAATATTGCAATATGTAAGGTTTTTTTTTGGTTTTTTTTTAGGCAGCAGTTTTTTAAAATTGCATAGGCATTTTAGGGTGTTCTCTTCGATTATTTGACCTTCGTTCAAAAAAATAACTCTCATTTTAGTAATATCTATAATCATGCTGTCTAGTTTTGATTTAAACATAAGTTGCATTTAAAGGAGAAAATCCATTTGAGCCAAGAGGCAGCTTTTCCTTGTGAGAAAGGGTGGGTGGGTGAAGGGTGATGTGAGTGACTACGAGTCTCAGTGGAGTTGTACAACAGACAGTGTGCATTGCACTACACTGAGAAAAGGGTGGGGGATGTGTGCTCTGGCTGCCGCTTTGACAGTGAAATGGATCATCATGTTTTGTGTTACAACAAAAAGCTGAGATTATCAGGATTTGAATCAATAAAATACACGCCACTATTTTGATAATCTTACTGTTTTGTTTTGTCTTTTCTCTGTTTTGCTGAAAAGTATGGGAGGCACAATACCGCCTGCTCCAGCTAATGCCTCCACGCAGGAGACAAGTAAGGTGAGATATGAAGAACTTATCACTGAAAATTGATGCTGGCTAAACTACTGAGCAGCAGGAGGGGAAAATTTGCTGTCAGTTTTCACTCAGATGTGGGGGGTGAATGAGGGAGTTCAGTCTGAAGCTTGCCCATTGTGTGTTGTAGATGACTTATTACAGATGGCTTCCTAGTTCAAGTGTTATCATGCTCCATTTCCCTAATCCTGAATGCCTGATGTTCTCTGCAATGCAAATTCCATACAGAGTCTTGATTTCTCTTTTTTTGTTTTCTCTTGTCTGTTTATAAACCATTTCTCCAGTCATTAGTGGATTAAATTGTAATCTTTTCATGAGAAATATTAACAAGCATGATGTAGTAATGAAGTGATCAGTTGAACTAACAAAATTTTAAGGCAGTATTGTGGAAGATGCTGGCTTTTGTTGATTTATTTTAAGGGAGAAAATAAATTTGCCTTGTAGATATTTATGGCAGGATTTTTTCAAGTTTGAAATTATTTTTGAATTTTAACTTTTTTTAACAAGACAGTGGATGCTGGAATTACTGGCTAGTTAGAACAATTTGGAGGGATTGTGTGTATGTACTGAATATGGTCTGTGACACCAAGTATGAAGACAAGCAGCTTGTATCTATGATAATAGACAAGATGTGGTAAGTTACGGGATTCAGATGAAATTTAGAAGGCGATAAGAAAACATTTGGAATTTTTGAAAAAATATTATAAGTATGTAGAAGTGGCAACAATCTCAAACCTTGTCAAATTAAAACAATACTTAAATCGCCATAATTGTTCCCTGATTATTGTTCCCTGCTGAAGGATCTTAGCTTAATAGTATCAAATCGATAGAATTTTTGATCCAGAGAATGTGTCAGGGAAGGCAGGAAGATTGGAAGGGTTGGTTAGTAATCACTGCAAAACTGGGTCTGAATTGGATGTTATTTGGATTGTTTAGTTTTGGTTATTGAATTACAATATTTGAAGGACCAGCTTTACCAATAATAGAAGTTCATGAGTCCAGATTTGGGTTCTGAAATATTTACATGCATGATAGGAAGGGAAAGGAGATAAGTATCTTAAAAATAAAATGGTTCAGCTGTATAGCAATCTGATTTTTGTAATACATTGTTATTTATGAGACTGGAAACAGAGCACTGGTCAGAAATAACGTGTGCCTACAAATACTTGTCTCTCTCAGGACAAAGCAGAGGAACACCCCGAGGAGCCGGTTAAATCACCTGAACCAGAAAGTGAAGAGAGCGACTTAGGTGAGGAAAATAGCAACTTGACTGCATTTTGCCAATGTGAAAGTGATTCTGAAAATCCTGTCTCTGTGCATGGATCTTAGTCTTGGTTTTTGTTTTTTCCCCCAGAAATTGATAATGAGGGAGTGATTGAACCAGACAATGATGACCCTCAAGAAATGGGAGATGAAAATGTGGAGGTAAGCAAAATATTTTCAATGTGGCACTAGGACAGATAGGAGGGTTTGAGTGTAATCAAGGATAGCTGCTGAGGGAGGATGAAAACTCTATTATCTGCATAGCCAGCTGTTGTTTTGGCTCTTTTTCTTCTAAACAGAAAAGTTATTGGCTTAAAATCACATTCTTTTCTTATTCAAGGTTAGATTCAATCAAACAGTTCCATGCGGAAGACCTGGTCAGAAAATGTCAAAGAAGTTTATAAAAACACCCATGCAAACCAGATACATAGAATTCTACCATTATTCAACTTAGCTTTTAAGTGTTTTATAGCTAAAAAAAATGTTGACTAATGTCTTCAAGCTGGAAGCAAAGGTTTTGTGCGTTTTTATGAATTAGGATTGCAATGCCAATTAAAATTAGCATTCTGGAATTGGACAACTGAAGCACTTTGTCCTTTGATGAGGTCTGAGTCTGGTAATTCTGGCCTGGACTCTACAGCTGTTGTTTACAGGTTTGTATATGTTTTTCATTTTATTTTGTTAGGTAACTGAAGAGATGGCAGATCAAGCTAATGAAAAGAAGATTGAAGCGATAAATGCTCTCAGTGAAGGTGATAAAAATTGCTTTGTAGTACTTATTCTAAGACATTCATTTTGGTTCTTCTATTACAAAAAAGAAGATGAATATTTTAGACCATTTTGAATGCTTTCGAGGAGGAGAAACATACTTCTGGTTGGATACACAAAACTATCTAGAACGTCAAAGCTTCTTCAAGTACTGTTTCTCCACTGTAGCCGTAGTTTAGGGAAAGGTGGGAGGGAGGAATGAGGTACGTCAACGTCTTAATTACAAATTGGTCATTATAGTAATTCCCTCTTTATTATGGTTTGTCCTAATGCTGTGAAAAGGTGCATAGTAAAGATGTGACATTCTATTTGATTGCATTCGAAGTTAAATATACAGATTTAACTGGGAAAACTACCTCTTCTCCTCAAGCTTTAATTTTGGAGTTTGTGCTTCAGTAACATAGCAATAGGGAGAAAGTGATTTTTCTTTGTTGATGATGTTCTATGTAAGAAGTGTCTAGGCACCTAACATTGTGTAAGGCAGGTTTGGGAATTCAGATGTAAATTTATTACATAATGATTGACACTTCACTGGTACTTACATTTAGGGGACCTTCAGAAGGCTGTTGACTTGTTCACAGATGCTATCAAGCTGAATCCTTGTTTGGCCATCTTGTATGCCAAGAGGGCAAGGTGAGTCATAAACTAGTCATTAATGTTTCTGCCTGTTCTGTTATTTTCCTTAAGGAGCCTAAATATAAAGCAACTTGAGGATCTGTGCAGACTTAAACCATAGAAGGGAAAGGGAAGTGTTAATTTCATGCAGTTTCTCTAATATTTGACTCACCAGATTTGCTGCAGCAGCCATATAAAGAATCTTGGCAATAGAGTAAATAATAGAATGGTGTTCCAAAAGGCATTGTGGTGGCAGTAAGGGTATTTTCCTATCTGACCCCCCAGGGGACACCCTGGCAGTCATGCTTGCACTACCTGAGTTGGGACTGAAGTGCTTTTGCAGCTACACCCCCCATACTCACACAGTCAGATGAGGTTTTCTTGCTGTCTTAATGCTGGGTTTCCCATAGCAGACTCTCAAACATCTGTATCCTTAAAATAATTTTATCGTGGTTCAATAACAAAATAACATGTCAAGATGGTGCCTGTGAGGAGGAAGCCCTGGGCTTTCATACCTTCACGGTTTGTGCTTGTGAAAGTCTGGGGTCATGGGCTCCTGCTGTGTCTAAGTGTCCAGTCACCTGGCTGGCCCACAGGTCCCTGTGCAAAGCTTGACACAAGTTCTTGCCTGAGAACTTGGCCTCAGAGGTGCCTCCTCTCACCACCCAGAGTTCAGTCTTCATCTGACACTGCAGCTGGAGCTACCTGCATTGAAAATATTCCTCAGCAACAGTGCTTTTGCTATGTTGAGATAGAATAATGCTGGGTCGGGAACACTGAAGTGTTTTGTGAGGTTAAGATGATCAAAATGATACTCTGTTTAGATGCCAACTTAGTTATGAAGTCTGTGATTTCTCTCCCTGTTGAGCCTGCTAAATGTATTTGTTAGTAGACCAGGTTCTGTTCAGCATTCTTATGTTTGAACAGGACGCATTGTATTTCAGCCCATTCTCTACCCACCTTACTGCTTCTTACATCTACCAGACTGCAGATGATGCATTGACAACTTTCTAAATTCATAACACACAAACATCATGGTCTTCCTGATTCTTCCTTGACAAGTATGGGTTGCAGAAGCAGATTTTTTTTTCTGTTCTTGCACAAAAGATCACTAACCGTGGATGATTTGATAATTTAGTGGATCTTTCCCACAGCAAAGTTTTATTCAAAGAGAACTTAGAACTTGCATAAGGTTAATTACTGGCCTTTGTAATACAAAGTACTGTTCCATTGTAATACATCTTAACTGGTACTTGCTGTTTTTTTCTTTTCCCTATCAAAGTTTTTTGCATGTAACACCACTTGTGTACCTTAATGCACTCATCATAACAGTATTTTTAAGATATCTTTGTCCTACTTTGTCAGGACTGGGTATAGCAATGAAAAATAAGAATGATAGGAGAAGTTTAAAAGTTCCCTCAGTTTGGTCTGTTGTAGACAGAAATTAATAATATATTAGGTTATTGTCAAACTGGCCATGATGATCAAGTGCTAGGAGTAATCCATGGTTTTGTTTCTGGGAGGGTTTGTGTGTTGAGGAGACTTGGGGCTTTGTGGAGCCAGCAGCTTGGAATGGCTCTCACTGATGATGTGTAGCTTTGGGACACTTCCCTAACACCCTGTCCACCTGTTTGTTCCCAGAAGATAATGTGTGACTTTGTGCTTGCTTTACAAGAAGCCTTAATAATCAAGTTACTTACAGGAATTGTTGATAAACTGTTTTCAAATACATGTAAAAGAGAGATGTAGAATTAGATGTAGATGTAGAAGTTCTGACATGGAATATGTTGACTACTGAATACTTTTGTCAATTCAGGAATATTTTTTTAGTGTTTCCTTAAGATATTTTTAATTTTAATTACTTGAAACTCGTAAAGTACCACTCTACTAGTTAGTCTGATATGCTTGTGTGTTGTAAAATTTTCCATTTTTACATTTAATTGACAGGGCCTTCTTGATGAATTTGTGTTTGTTTTGCTGCTTTTGATTTTGATGACTCATCTCCTACCTCCTTTTCCTCATGACTCTGGCTTGTAGCCTGTGTAGCTCCTCATGCTTTCTTTGTGTTACTGTGTTAAAGACTGTGCAATACGGCACGCAGAATATTGTTGTTTTGTTCAAACTGCTAGTTGCCATTGGCCATAGACCCCAGGCACCATGCGGCTGAACTGTCCTTTACATTTATGTGTCTTCTCATCTGCACTGAAGTTTTTCCTGCTAGCAAGGCTTGAGTCTGAAGAATGAATGCTTTCAGTTCTTGCCCATGACTCACTCACCTGCAACTGGGAGGGTGAGACTAAATTTTAGCAACTTTGTTATCTATGTTACTATGAAATCTTTCTGAACTCAGCTCTTCAAATGGATTATCTCACTAGCTTGCCTGTTAGTCATCCAAAATTATTTCCAGCTTAAGTTAGTAACTTGGTATTTCAATATGTATGATAAATGTTCTTGTTCCCACAGTGTTTTTGTGAAATTACAGAAGCCAAATGCTGCCATTAGAGATTGTGACAGAGCCATCAAGATTAATCCTGACTCGGCACAGACCTATAAATGGAGAGGGAAAGCACATAGGTAATGAACTGCACCTGTACTTGATATTATCTTTACTTGAAGGGAATAGTTTTGTTCGTAGATTCTCTCCTTCTCTACACCTTTGAACTGTCTGTCTTGTACCTGAGAGCAATAGCTGTGAGCCAAGAAACCATGGTGCTGAGTATGTGGCTTAGAGAATAGAAGAGGTGATGGTGATTTATTGATGACAATCTATGAGTATTTCTCCTGGTACTGTCCCTCCCTCACCCTTCCTCCCTCTCTCATCTTCTACTGGCTTACTGCATTTCTGAATAACATTTTTTCATTATCTGGTAAAGATCGTGAGATATAGGACTGCTTGGTTTTTTGTTTGGAGGTCTTTTGTTTTCACATAGTTGGTTTTCTTTACTGACTTATAATTCTTGAACATTTCTCTGCTGTCCTTATTCCTTAGACCCTGGAGCTCTTTTACATAGTAAATTTAAGTGCTTGGTTATTAGGGAACCATTTGTCGCAATTGAGAAATGTTATTAAGCAAATAATGTAATTATTTAAAATGGTTTTAGGCATCCTGCCAACTATTGTTCAACTTTTTTTGATTTTTAAACAGCAATAAGTCCAGAAAAAAGGTGATGATTCTTATGGCTTATATAAAAGTGGAAGAAGTAAATGCAACTAACTTTTTAAAAAAGCATTTTAGACAGTGTTTAGAGACTAGTTTGTTAGTGTCTGCAGTTTTAATTTGCAGTGTGAAGCCTAAGAGTGGGAAGACTGGAGAGTAGTTTGAATTAATACCTTTGTCTGTGAGCAGAAGTGCTTTGACCATTAGGTAATACCACCATTTGCTTAAATTTTTAATTATTGAGAGTGTATATAAAGAAGTGTGCACAGAGGCTTACATGACCACTTTAAGACATGGTGCATCCAGTCTCACGAGGTTTGAGTGCTGAGTAGGATCTCATGGAGAGTTTTTTGCTCATTGTTACTTCAAGCAAAAGTTACTTTAAGGATATGAAGCAAGCAAGCGTCCTTTAATGGTATTGTAGTGTGCAGCTTAGAGGAAACACCATGATTATTAAACTTCTGTAAGTCCTTGTAGCTCTAGGCAAAATTTCTGAGTGATGCATGGTTAAATGTTTTGAAGAGCTTCAAGTGTTCAGTTTTCCCTTCTGACTGTTGGTGTCTTCTGAATTCTTGGTCCAGACTTCTTGGTCACTGGGAGGAGGCTGCTCATGATCTTGCATTAGCTTGTAAACTGGATTATGATGAAGATGCAAGCGCCATGCTGAAGGAGGTGCAGCCAAGAGTAAGTGGGGAGGAAGTTTGAGGTGTTTGCTGTATTTGTCTGAGTGACATAGCTGCCTTCATATTCTTCAACAGGCTTTGTCGGTTCATAGGTCTTCTGACACTTCAGACTGAGTTTGTAAATACTTCTGTCTTTAGGAACAGCTGTTTATGGCTGTGCATAAAGTGTGTGGGGCTGGGCATGGAACAGAAATACGTATTTTATAATTTTAACAGAAGAATCTGAAGCAATTGAAGTTTGCCAGGTATTTCAGAATCTAGACTAAAAACCTTCAGAAAAGATGGAGATAGCTGATAATTGATTTTTTCCCAAGATATTTCTGAGTTGATCAAAGCTTTGACCTTAAGCACGTTTTCCAAAGGAAGCATTTTGCTGTGCTTTGTACTTTCATTAGTCAGCCCCATGAGGGCAGCCTCAGCTCTGCACAACTGGTTGTCAGCTGTTCTCCCCTGGCTGACCCCAGCAATCTTATAAGGAGAAACTTCTGTAACACTGTGATAGCAGGCTTTCTTTTTCGTGTTTTTCCCTGCTCCTTTGAAGTGATTGACGCACCACAGATGGCAGCTGTTGCATTGTTTTGGATTTACATAGGAAGTTTGGGGGAAGGTGGAGACTGCAGTGCTGGCCTCTTGTAAAGAGAGACCTGAGGCCCGCCCTTGTGTCAGAGGGAGCCAATTCCAACTGCTGCCAAAGCTGAGCAAGTCAGTGGTGTTTCTGTGATAGCATTTAAGAATGGGTTAAAAACGCAGTGGTACCAAGATCAGTGAAGAAGGAAGTGGGAGGAGGTGTGCTAGGCACAGGAGCAGAGATTCCCCTGCAGGCAATGGAGGGGGTCATGGTTAAGCAGGTTGTCCGTCTTGAGCACATGGAGATCCACAATGAGGTAGATCCACCCTGCAGCCCTTGGAGGATCCCATGACAGAGGAGGTGGATCTACCCTGAAGAAAGCTGCAGTTCATGGAGCATCTCCTGGAGCATGCTCCTGGCAGAAACTGCAGCCTGTGGAGAGAAGCCTACACAGAAGCTGGTTTTGTGGCAGGAGCTGCAGCTCATGGGGGACCCATGGTGGAACAGTGTTGTTTTAGCCCTGTACCTTGTGGGGACAGCCACACTGGAGCAGTTTGTGAAGAACTGTATGCTGTGGGAAAGACATGCTGGGGCAGGAAAAGTGTGAAAAGGAAGGAGTGGCAGAAGTACAGTGTTATGAGCTGATGACAGCCCCCATCCCACTGTGCACTTCAGAGTGGAAGAGTGGGAAATGAAGCAGTAAAGCTGAGCTCGGGGAAGAAGGTGGCTTTAGTTTTGTCTTTGTTTCTCATCATCCTGCTCTGTTTTTAATGGGCAATACATTAAATGAATCCTCCCCAGACCGAGTCTGTTTTGCCCATGATAGTAGCAGCTGAGTGATCTTGTCTTTATCTCGAGCCAAGAGCTTCTCCATCTTATTTTCTCTTCCTGTCTTGTTGAGGAAGGAGGAGTGAGAGAGCAGCTTAGTGAGCATCTGGCAGCCAGTCAAGCTTAAACCCCCACATGCATAAACATTCCTGTGTCTAGCAACTACAGCTTTCAGCTTTTCTACCATGTCTTTGCTGTCTCCAGCAAAATGACAATGGAAACCATTTTGCAACCTATTAGTCTTCTTTTTTGGAGACTATTGATCTGTGGTTAATTTAATTAGGTCTTAGGTCTCAACTGGTATTCATAAGAAGTAATGCTTAATGCTTGGCAGAGGGGAGCCTTTTCTTTCCCAGTTAATCTGCCTGAGCACAAAAACAGCAGAGTGAGTTTCCGTGATACATTGATGCGTAGTTGCTAACTGCATGGGAATTTGTGTTTGTAGCTATAGGAAAAGCATCGGATCTTTTCATGGGTGGTTGTCAAAATCTTTAGTAAGTGAAAATGATACGTTCATCTAATTTCTTCACTTCAAGCTTTCCTAAAATTTTTTACTTTCTAGCACTTCCAGCTAAAAGTCTTAAGTCAGATTCTACAAACGTTTAGTTCATTTTGAGAAAAACTTAGAAGTGACAAAAATCTAAAATTTAGAAACTCTTTATGCTTCATTAAAAAGAAAACAGAACACTTACCTCTCTCTTAATGAGTCATTAAATGTCAGTGACATCAGGATCTGATAGCAGGTACTACATTCACTCTCTGTCATTCCTGCTGCCTCCAGTGTGCTTTCTCTGGCAGATGCACTTCAGGAATGAAGTATGGAATGAGCATCTCCTAGCTAAAATAAGTTGTAACAAAGCTCTGCTACTTAACAAGTAATTTTTTCCTTTAAAGAGTATTGTAAAAAAATATGATAGTATCCATTGTCTTAGTTATATCTTTGTTCTTGCACCAGGATTCTGCTATGGGGTTGGGTTTTTTTTGTTACAGGAATGTTACAGAGTAACCATCATACAATATTTCTGAAATCATGAACCATTTTTGCGATTATTTGTAAGGATACATTCTGTTTTGAGTAAAGCAGTGCTGCAGTTGATTCTGTTGTCATAAGGAGCCCTGAGTGAGGAACCTTGGGAAGTTCATTGTTAATTCTTCTTTTGCTGGGACTATAGATTTTTTACACTTGAGGGAAAAGTTAGTAAAAGGAAGCAAACTTCCTCCCCACCAGGCCTTTCTTGGTTTGATTGGGGAATTCTTTAGTCTGCTTGTGTCAGTGTGTACATGCTGTAGAGGCATCTGAAACAGCGATAAAAATGCTATCTAAAAAGCGTGTGTGTGTGCTGTGGGAATTATACTTCCTATTGTGCCCTCTTCCAGGGCAGTTGCTGGTTTTAGCCCCAGAGAAATAAGTATTTCAGCATAAAAGCATAAAGGGACATGGAATAATAACCTGTTCGAGTTCTAACAATGATGCCAGTCTCAGAACTACTGCAAAAAAAAAAATGCTGGAGTGCATGTTCTGGTGAATGCAGTCAGGGTTGAGTAGACATGAATGACTGGCTGCCATGGGAAAGAAGTAGCAAATGGCTCCTAAAACAAAGAGGCTTTTAGGATGTAAAATCAGATCTTAGTTTTAAGAACTGGTAGAATGAGTTGATGATGCTTACATGTGTTTTGTGTTGAAATATGTCGTGTGATGTAGACATGTATAGGAACTCATGGTATTCCATTGTGACAGGCTCAGAAAATTGCAGAACATAGACGAAAATATGAGCGGAAGCGTGAAGAAAAGGAAATCAAGGAAAGAATGGAAAGAGTGAAGAAGGCACGGGAGGAGCATGAGAAAGCACAAAGGGTGAATATTCAGGTTTTAATGTTTCTTAATAATTTGGAGAGTGTTAATTTTGGTTAAAGTTAATTACAGAGAAAAAAAAATCTTTAAATGTAAGTTTTAAATTTTAGAGTTGGTTTCTGTCTTGGTTACTTAACCAATAATGAAATCTGGAGAAGGGAGGATTTGAATTCATCTGGTTTTATAGCTTGTGGCAAAAACAGTCTCTAGAATCTCTACTGATCCTGTATTTGAAGAAGTCAGTTATTGTATGACTATTCCAGAATAGTTTTCACATTAAGTACTTATGTATCCCAAAGTGGGAAGTTTTAAATTCAGAATAGTACTTTACTTCTCTTCCTCAATTCTTGGCACAGTTTGCTTGCTTTTTTTTTTCTGCTTTAATGATGTATTTTAATGGGGAGGGGTGGGAGTTCTATAATACATTTGGGGAGTTAAAACAAAATTGTACAGTTAGTATTCAGTAGAAACATACCCTGCATAACTAACCTGCAGTCATGTACAAAATTAAGACTAGACAGAGCAGTTTCTTGTCAGTGATTTTAGTAGAGTGCTTTGTTTCTTGCGATAGCTTATCTGCCTGAAACAGTCTCGGCTATTTCTTTTTCTCCTAAACCCAGTTGAGCAGTAGAAAACAGGCTGCAGTTCCATTGTTTTGTGTGGAATTATGTGCTTTCTTCTGCAGGAGGAAGAAGCAAGACGGCAGGCTGGAGGAGCTCAGTTTGGTGGCTTCCCAGGTGGCTTCCCAGGTATTTTATTTTGAAGCACCAATACTGACTTTTAGAACTTGTATACAAATAACTCTTGGAGCACTAGTGGTAAGAGGGATGGGATTTCGTCTCTTGAAGAGGATTGATGCTGTGTAGCAAGTAGAGGGAAGACAGAAATCAATAATTGAAGGATAGCAGAATGAAAGTATTTAGGTCTGGGAAAACAAAAGAAGCAGAATTTGCTTGATCATGTGTTTTAAAATTAGTATAAAAATGTTTTCTAAATTACCCAGGTGCCTTGAATCCATTCTGCTTAAGAACAATAGTTCTGAAGTTGAAAATTTGGATTGAACGTGAGGGAAATCTGTGCTGGTTGGATTTGTTTTTTAAAGGAGGTAGTGCAGATTACCTTATAGAAAAGTTATCCTTGACAGCTTCACAAAAATCAGGCTTTCCATATTATACAATGAACTGGGGAGAAACAAAAGTACTGATGCTCTTGAAGACTGAGAGGTAGTTGAGAGTTGAGATAGTCTATGTGTGTGCTCCAGCTGGATCAGCAGCCAGATAAGAGACCATATGTGTCATGCTCAGCACATGCTGGGGAAGCTGCAGGATAAGGATTCCATAAGAGAACCTCAAGCATTTTCCTTCAGGAATATTTTTCTTGATGTTTTATTGGAGTTTTTTCCCATTGGTTGTAAAATTTTCCAAAATCTAAAGTTCCTGTCAAATGCAGAATTTGTCTGGGACATAATACCGAGTTGCTTCTGCCCTAAATTGTTCGCCCTAGGCATTCAAACTCCTTAAGTTCCTGAGCTTGAGACCTGCCTCATTTTACTTAGCCAGGAAAAGAACTGTACTCATTAGAGGCCTTCTGTTCAATTGGGTTAAACATGTGGATGAAATAAGATGTAGGTCTTAACAGAAAGAGAAGGTGAAGACCCTGCTTTCCATTGAGTGGACCAGCTGTAGCCATATAGAAGACATTGCTTTAGAGATGTGGCAAGGGCAGTATGTCTTGGTCTCAGTGAGCATAATTACTGTATAGGCGAGTTGAACATTTTTTGTTATGCGTTTTTCTTGTGTTGGATTTTCAGGTGGCTTTCCTGGGGCTGGAGGCATGCCAGGAATGGCAGGTATGCCAGGTCTCAATGAGATTCTCAGTGATCCAGAAGTTCTTGCAGCTATGCAGGTGAGTATTTATTAAAGCTACACATTCTGAGCAAGAGAAGAACAGCACCTATGAGCCTAAGGGGAGGAAGGAAGATGTGATCTTTCGGATAGTAATGGGGTGCTTGCTTATTTCTGTTGTAAAATACTTTCCTGATGTCTCTGACACCACACTGTCTGGATTCAATGTTAGATGTTTTTGAAACTAATGGAAGCTTAATTAAAGATGACCCACAAACGCTGTCCCCCATTTGTGATAGGCAAAATTGTGTGCCATGTGCAGTTGTCATATGTCTTTTGAAAAAGTCTCTCAGATGGTTGTTTACCACACATTATAATTCACTTGCTCATTTTTTGAATGCACACACTTTGTAGAGGGATAATTATGCACAAACTAAAAATTGACAATATTTTTCTTACACAGTATATTATAATAATACTGTGATGAGAATTTCCTTTCTCTTAGGAGATTAAATGTCTGAGGTTTTGCCAGAGACAGAGTATTAGAATAGTTCTTTATCTGGCATTTTCTGAAATCATGCTCAGAAAGGTACTTCCCTAATGGGCTTGATTAATTGCTCATTTAATTAATTGCTCATTGTCATAAGTACTTCTACTCAAGAAAAGTGTTTCAACAGATTAAAGGGACCATGTCTGACGACACCAGTTTTAAGGGCAGGTCTAGAAAAAGTCAGAGCTATGTAGTTACATTTGCATTCTAATATGATCAAGTACAAAACTGTCTTGTTTCTTTTTTCTGGATTGCTGTGATTAGAGTTACATATTGTCCTCAGGTCATTTTATCAGAACTAAAGGCATCACAAAAGAAGTTTATTCAATATGCCCTGGAATCACAAAAAAATTACCACTTTCCATGCAGAAGTTCATTCCCTTAATGGTTGCTGATGTTGGAAAACACACCTTTACTTGGGCTGCCACAGTCAGCAGTGTTGGCTTGCATGCAAACCATGCAGAAAGGGCCCTTGACTTGTAGCTATCTTCCTTACCTGGCTACTTCCTGCTGTAACACTGGAATTTGTTCTGAAAGGTTGCTGAAAACAGCCTTGATTTGCAGTTAAGTATTAAGTGCTTGTCACACGCTTTTAAGAAAACTCCACTGCATGCTGATTACATATGCCTCAGCATAGGATAGGACTCTTGCAAGAGTGTGTGTTGACAGTGTTTTTGATAATGCAGGCAGGCTTTAGCATGTACAGCTTGTTAGCAAACCTTGAGCCTATTACTGTACTCTTGTACCAGCTTCGTATCCAGATATGATTTATTAGAACTCGATCTATGTCTACACTTCCAGCTTTTCCTAAGATACCCAACTCTGCTTTCTGGTCTTTTTTGAATTGGCTGTGTACACTCTAGTTTTAAAAGAGTAGTTTCTACTGCTTGGCATCTGCCTAGTGCAGCTGTGGAATATGTTGATGGGTAATGTTAGTTAGCAGCTATAATGTCTGAGATAATAAAAAGGTCTGAACATACTGAATCACACAAGTTGCTCTTTAATTGCTTTTTAACTGATAGTCTGTAGAGGCTTTTCATAGTGAGGAGTTAGTGCCAAAATGAGAGTATTCTAAGAGTAAAGGCCACCACCCCAGTGTCTTTAGACTTGCTATGATTTCATAATTTTGGAGACTATTCTCCTTGAGTTAACACTGAAATGTACCTGAGTCTTGTAACATCTCAGTAAACCTGACAACCTGGGTGCCTGAAGACAAGCCAGATTGAAGTGGTTTTGCTGTTAATTAATCTTGTCATCCATAGAAGCAACCAAAGAATCAGATATGGTTGCCTGTGGACATGTTTAGGGGAGTTACTGCTTGTCACTGGCATAAATCTTGACCTGGTCTAGGTGACCCTGCATGGGCAGGGGGGTTGACCTAGATGAGCTCCAGAGGTCCCTTCCAACCGTAGCAACTCTGTGATTTTTGTGATCTCTGCAAACCACTTAAAAATGTCTTTCTTAAGGAAGATTTCTGGATCTATTACCTGAAGATTTATTTCTTCAGGATTTTTTTTTTCAAAGCAGCAAAATTTCTCTTGTGTTTCTTTTCACATCTTCTTAATGGGAGCAATTGTGACTTTTTGAAGTGATTTCTAATGCATGTGTTTTTAGCTCATTTGCCCCTTAATTCTCTAGTCTCCAGAAGAATTGACTGACATTTCAGTGGTTTTTTTTACTGTCTTACAGTCTATCTGGAGGGTTGTCTAATAGTTTATATCTTGCATGTACAACTGCTTTCTCTAGACACATGACATTTGCATTTTGGAGTCAAGTAGAAGTTCTTTTTGTAAGGAGTGATGTGTCAGATGAATCTATGGATTCCTTATTTGACATGTAGCCATATGTTAGACACAGACTTCCAACAAAATGTGTTAAGTTGGAAAAAAAAAGTAGTGATAGTTTTTTTCTTGGAAGTATTGTTTTTCCTTCTGCAACTAAAGACCAGAGCATTAGAAAACTGAATGTCTCCTTAGTATCATTAATAGAATGGCTACCATTCTACCTTATGCACTAAACATTTTCCTACAGAAATGTTGATATCCTCAGTCTTACACTTTATTTTGTTAATATTGCTCATCACTATTAAACCTTGGATGTTATAAATACTCTCTGAGGTTGAGAGCTTCCAGGGAGTCATGGAAGTACAGAGTCATTTACTTGCTATGAATTTATAGGAAAGTGAAACACATAGCATAAAACTGGGTATTTAACATTAATTTAGGAGTGCTTTGATACAAACCAGTGACTAAAATTACTCAGCTTTTTGTTCCAGATTCATAGATGAGTGAAACCACAGACTTAACAACATGACAAAATCTGTATAATCATATGCTCCATTTTGAAATGAAGAAATCTGAGGTTGTGAAAGTCTTGCCTTTTTTCTTTGCATGGGTATCCTGTAAAGTGGAGTCTCTCTTTTCTGAACTTCAGCATTCTATTTTCCACATATTTTGCAGGTTATCTTTTGTGAGGAGTACAACACATTTGTAAATCCTCCCATAAGACTGGACTCTTGGTTCCCAACATGTGTAAAATGTCTCTGAGGTGTGTGGGTGCTTTCAGTGAAGTCCACACCTACCAAATGCAATTTAGGATCAGACTTGTTAAACAGCTTTGGATTGAGTCTGATTCTAGAATAGATACAGGATGGTGTTATTGTTGCACAGACAGCTCTGAGCACACTTACTGGGTTGTGATGGTTTGTAAAAAACGCCTGCTGTGGCAATGGGTTAGAAGTCTAGGAAGCAGTGTGTCTTTTGGTGAAAATACTTAAATATCCTAGAAAGAACAGCAGATGAAATTACAGCTGACATCTGTGATTTGTATTGAACATAATAAACTGCTTGCCCTTTTGTTGAATTAAAGAAAATTGGATTTTTTGTAGATACTGCTTGTAATGGAAACATTTTTTCCAGGCTGAGATGTAAAATGTTACATACAGATTCATTATGTTCTTAACATACACAGGTAAAATGAGTTAAATCGTTTCAAGTTCAGTGGAGGCTAAAGGTACACTAGAGGTATGGGGAAAACGTATTAATGCTTCTCATACTAAATAGAGAAGATGGAGGGTTTTTTTTGGGCACTTACTATTGAATGTGTGGATGTATTTATCAACTACAACACAATAGTGTGATGAGAGATAAGGTTCTTTTCCAAGTGTGAATTCTCAGTGGAGGTGAGGAATGACTGAGAATTAGCTGCATTTTTAAATTTTTAAAAGCATTGCCCTATTGTCTGCTAGCAACCCAGCAGTTTCAGGCTTCTGCTGATAGAATGAAAAAAGGAGAAAAGGATGAGAATCAGCCATTGGTCAGAGTAGCCCTGTCATGCATATATTATCCTATCATGCTTGCTACACACATCAGACTCCTTCCTCCTTCAAAATACATTTGAAAGATGCCTGAACAGAAATAATACAGTAGGTGTGGCTGTGTTTGATAGCTCCTGTTCTGGGAAAGCAGAAGTCTTATCCTATCTCCCTTCTCACACACTGAACTACTACTGTAACAAGTTCAATAATGTCTCTGGTGTTTAGTGACACAGCTTTAACAACATGCACTGTATTACTGGTTGTCTTTAGAGACTTCTTGCCAGAAGTCTAGTGTAACAAGTAGCTGAGCAAGACTAGATTCCTGTAGAGCCACATAATCACTTTTGTAGAGCTGTTTTATAAATGCCGTAATTCTTTTTTTTCTTTTTGTCCTGCAGGATCCAGAAGTTATGGTTGCATTCCAAGATGTTGCCCAGAACCCAGCAAATATGTCCAAGTACCAGAGCAATCCCAAGGTCATGAATCTCATCAGTAAATTGTCTGCCAAATTTGGCAGTAAACCGTAAAATCCCTGGTTCTTAAAAATCATATCTGAATGGCAAAGATTGGATTTGGCTAACCAGTGTTGCAATAAAACAAACCATTTTACCTCTGATCTTCTTAAGAAGAGAAATGGGGTGTTCTAAGGAGAACTGCTCTCTAGCCCCAAGTATTGACTTTATTCAGTTATTGGTTTATAGAACTCAAATTATATTCAGATGACCTAGTTTTCAGCCATCCCTTCTTGTCCAACAGTTGCAACCTTCCATTATAAGTATTACAGTTTCCTCTGATTGAACATTCTTATAACAAATTGTAGTATTTCAGGAGTATAAGATAAAATTGCTCTCACTGAGCAAAGGGGAAAGAACTTTAACACCTAAAGTCTGACTTAATCCCCTTAGGACAGAAAAATAGCAAATGTGGGACAAGTCTGAAGAATTAACTGGATAACGGAATTGTCTGCAAATACTTTTTTTTTTTTTTAATGGGTGAATGACTTTTTAGAGCTATTATCGGTATAATCAGGCTAGCTAGTTACACACTGGAACTTCTTGCAGTACTGCAAATACTATATCATTTTGATCACCACAACTGTGCAGCAAAGGTACAGTTCTACCCATTGCATAACTTGGCATGAAGTACATATTGCTGAGGCCACAGATGTTTTGTTACTTGTTCAGTTCTTGTCCAGTACCTTTACATAACATTTTATTTATCGGTCTGGGTACGGGAGAGCAGTTTCCTGTCTGTGCTTGTGCTCTTGTCCTTTCCCAGTTGGCAGGCCCTCTGCTGGTTGCACTCACCCTTCCTTGGGGCCATGCTTACCAGGTTGCATCTATTTGGAAACTTTAGGGAAGGAATCTTGTTCCCATCACTACCTCTGTCCACTGAATGCAAGCCATCCAGAACATGAACATGCAGAGTTACAGATCGGTGAAGGGGGGAGTACCCAACAAAATTGCAGCTCTGGGTTCTGAATCGGTTTGGGTTCTTACACGCTCACTTATTAAAACTTCTTGGTCAAAGTCCTGCTGTCTCTGTAGAGGTGATGAATCTTTCTTCACCACATTCTGTAGTCTTCCGTCTCTTCTTGTAGCCTCTTGTTAAAAGAAATAAAAAATAAAGTATCTGATGTGGTTTCATCCCTCCATGGTTTTGAGGCTTGTGATATGGAGGAAAATGTGAAGTAATTGGAAGAGACAAAACATTCTTCTAACGCATGAATTTATCAGCATGGGTATCTTTGAAGCACTGTCTGTGCTGATGATGTTCAGTGGATTTGGCTACCAATAAAGACAGTTGTTGCTTCTGTTTGTCTTGGCTAAAACATCTGTGTGTGGAAGCAGTGTCCATAGTTACCTGTTCAACCCTTGAGTTTCAAGGTTTGTGTTACTCTTTCATAGTTCTGTATCTTAAGCCATAACTGGTGTTACCATTTTTAAACAAATCTGGTTTGATGTAGAAATTCAACAGCAGTTGCAAAAAAGTAAATCCCCAAATGCTTTTTCTCCTACTAATGACCCTGCACAAGGAAATGTGAATCTTTTTGCTTAAGAAATACAGTTCTGAATACTTCTTAGCCTTTAAAAATAAAGTATGGTTTTGGAAAACACAGCTTTTTGGGGTTTGTGTAACTTTCTGATAAAACCTATTTTGCTTAAAATAAATGTGGAAGTGCTTTAATTAAACTGTATATATAACTTGTGTTTTAAATTGGAACAAAATGCCTAATGGCTCATCTTCACGACCAGATGAGCTCAAATTATAGTTGTGTGTTGCTGCATGCATGGCTTTTGGTCATAATCTTGATTTCCCCTTCCCAAGAAGAGATATTTGAAGTAGGTCACTCCTCAATATAGGCTAAATCTTCTGCATTCAGGCTAGTGCATATGTGTTGTGCACAAATTAGAGTATCTTGAATACAGATTTATTCCCTACAGTTTCCTGTTATTCCAACTTGGCTGTTTATGTCTGTCTACCTATGATTAGTCAAAACTAGGAACTTACTCCTACCTAATAGGAATGGTCATATCTGTGTCCTGCCTGCTTGCTTATGCAATAAGTTGCCCTTATTGAGAGTTGATTGATTCTATAAAAACATTTTCTCTCATTTTGATGTTGGCATTAGCCATTTAGCTGAATTCTTGTTCTTTAGGAATACACATCTTGTGACTCCCTTGGTGTGTGAGCTTTTTTGGTTTTAGTGTTACTCAGCAAGTAAATTGACGAGCTGTCTGGACCTTGTCTCAGTTCCCTAAGTTGGTGTGTGGATATCTAAGCAGCTAAACTGGTTGGAACAGAAGTAAAAGTGCAGAAAGCTAACTGCACAAGAGGTGAGCAAAGATGAGGAGTTCCAAATGTGGGATGTAAGTATTTAAAAGAGGAAGTTGTTTTCATTGGTTGCTCCTGTATTTACTGGCAGGTCCTTCAGATTATTCGGTCTGTTGCAGCATAGAGTAAGGGTGGATAGTGTAAGTGCCGTGGCAATAATCAGCTCTGCGGCAGTTTGTCTCTGAAAGCTGCAAGAGCATATCAATGTCAGGTGGAACAGAGTCCACCAGTCCTGCCCTGGCTCAGGTGTGCTTTTCTGCCTTGTGCACACATCCTGTACTGTGCTGTTTGGCTGATTCCATGCCACAGATTCAATGACCTGGGCTGCCCAGGAGTGCAGTGCTGCACTTCAGCTGACTGGTAGCAGAGGCTCACAGCCTCGTTCCTTGTGAGTCCCAGTGACTTGACGGTCCTCTTGGTTAAGCTGCTGCCCCAAGGGAAAGCGAGTGTCAGCTCAGTTCCCACATCCAGGCTGTTCCAGTTCACAGGGAGTCCTTTTGCATAGCAATGTGGCAAATGCAAAGCTTGTTGCCTTTGCCAGACTTTTCTGGAAATTTTCTCTCCCTTCATTGTTGGGCTGTGAATAAATGGTACTTGTTGAGGTGGCATGGTTTGTCTTTATGGGAAGGCAGTGACTGGATGAGTAGAAGCCAGGAGTCTCAAAGTTGAAGGCAGATGGGACAAACCTAGGTAGAGCAGTGATAGGCCAGAGGAGAATGCATCAATGAGTATTAAAAAGCCACATAAAGGTAAAACCATGTTGCAGAATCAGCTTTTTACAAGTACTATATATAGTTTAAAACATCTGTCTTTAAATGTCACCTCATTTTTCTTGAGTGTTACTTTAAAGACTTTTGTATAAAACTCATACAAGCCACTCTCTTGCCTGTATATCCCTCTTCTGTGGAATGGAAGAGCAAAATAGATTGTTACGGGAGCTCATGGCACCAAGCAGAATCCTTCACCCACATGGAAGGGAGGTTCTGGGCATAGCCAGGGGGAGCTGGAGCCAGATTAGCTTTGGGATGTACCTTCCCATGGATCATGGCATGCTGCTGATGGGAAGTGTTTGGAGCCCCCCAGGGCATGCAGGCTGAGGGATGCTAGTGGCAGAGGCTGGAGGGTTGTTTTCTTTCATTTAATCCAGGGCAGTGTGACCCTGGCAGTTACTGGTACTGACAATGATTGGTAAGCTGGAGCTGGAGGGTGCTTTGCTAGGAAAACAGTAGCAGTGTTTTCTTCTGCTGCCCAGAGAAAGGTGTCTCATGAACGATATTCAGAGCTCTGCAGAAGTGAGCCTCAACCTTGCTTCACACATGATGCAGTGAGGGCAGCATTGTAAGAAAGTAATTCAGGATTTACCAAAGAGCTGAAGTGGAGTAAAAAATGGTAATGTCCAACCGGATGCAGACACCTCCATGTTCAGTACCACAAGGAGGTCTGTAGTGATACAAGAAAATGCAAATACAGAGGAAGCAGGAAAAGCTTTAATGTGGCAAATACATGAAGCAGATCAGGTGGTTGCTGGTGGATCTGTACAATGGAGCAAGAAAAAAAAATCAAGTGACCAGGCTACAAGTCACTGATCACCTTGTGAATCAAAGCTTGGGTAAGTCATGCTCACTTGATGTGACCCTCACTAACAGGAATAAGACAAACTTTTCCTTGTCCCTGCTGACTGGAGGTCCCGAGGTCCCACAGAATGTAAATAACACGGATTCTGCTGTAAATCTGAATCTTGATGATTAACCAAATCCAGATGTTCATTTGCAATCTTGCTAACAAAGTGTCACTACTGTGTATGTCTGCTGTACAAACACATTTTGAAAGCTGTATTCTAGATGGATGACCTCAGATAAGCTTGAGATCTTATCAATAAATAAATGTATTTGCAGAATGTGTTATGTCTTTGTTAAGTGGGTTACAACTTTGTCACCTTTGTTGTTGCACAGGATTTTTTAAAATGTATAAACATTTATTTCAGAGGCTGTAAGGAATGTGAGTTGCTTCTGTATGTAAAGAAATTAAATGTGGAGGATTCCAGGGTTTAGCAGTTTATCTTAGAATTTCTTCCTTAAGTACAACGCTGCAGCAGTATAGATGGTACGTATAATTTTTACAGAACAAAGGCTTTCAGAAAAACAAGGTACTTATTACTCAATTGTAAAGTAAGTAACAAGGGGGTGAGGTCTAAAGTAGTAAATTGAATTCCATTATTGAAACATTAAGTTTTCTAACATTCTCACTGGTGTAAAAGTTCTAGAAATGAGTTGAATTTGCATTTCAGAACAAAAAATATCATAGCTGAAATGAACAAGTAGCGTAGTGTTAAATAAAATTAGCTTTCAAAATGGGCTGAAGGTAGAAGTTGTTAGGAAATCATCAGAATTAGATGGAAAAATATCAAAGTACTATATTGAGAATGAAGTGTCTGAGCTGCTGCCAGCTGCACTGCTTCTCATTAGAGAAAATTTATTCGGATGTTTAGCCACTAGTGTCTAGCTCTTATTTGGAAGAGAAAACCACCTGTGCTTTCTTATTTCAGGTTTTTTTAAAAATTGCTCTAAAATATGGCTTATTGCTAAGAGTTTATAAGGAAAAATTAACACAACTGTTCTACAAGATGATTTGCCCTCACATTTTCTTGTGCATTATCCTACAGTGAGGAAAAGTTCTTGCAAATAATAGGTTTTTCAGAAGCCATTTTATAATCTGGCACATTTTTTCTTTAATCTCTTGTGTGAAAATTTTCAAACCAGAAAAAGCAAGATTCTGAACTGGAATGAATTACTAGTCTCTACAAAACAAACAAACAAAACAAAACAAACAAGGCACTTAGAACAGATATCAGACATTTATCAAGTGCCTGAGGGAAAAACCATTATCAAGGCAACAAAAATTTGTGTTACTTGTGTTTGACAATTACTTAGTCTATGTAAAACTAAAGGTGACTAAGGGACATTTAGTCTCGTTAGGTTGAGCAAGTACCATGATAGGAGATTAAATATACTAATGGCAAATGCAAGTAATTTAAAATAAAAATTTCAACTTTTATGATGTCCCTGGACCTAGATGAAGTGCATAGGGAGCATTCTGCTCTGTCAAAATTGGTTCAGGCAAAGTTCACACATGTTTTTTAGTATTTAATATGTGGTTACAATGCTTGCAGAAGCAAGAAGAGAATGAACAGGCTGGTTTTACCTTGGCCTTAATACTTAAACCTGATCTTGACAAGTTGGTGTGATCAAATTGCTCTATTACTCTATTTAATGAATTCAAATTGTCAGCACATGCAATCGCATTTGTTAATTTCTAGTTGCTTTTATCTATGATGTATGTACTGGGAATATGATCCAGTTTATCCACCTCTGAGATAAAGTTTTGCAACATATTCAGAAAGTAGTTTTGAAAGTAGTAATTAAATGCTGTCTTAACATGTTTGTGCTCTCTAATTAATTTCTGAGTAAAAGGACATAAGTATTTCTAATTTTTTAAAATTAATGTTAGAATAAGGAGAGTACTAGGGTAGAAATAGTTTAAGTTTAGAGTTCATTCTTTACTTGCAAAGGTAGGACACAATGCAGAGGCAGTGAATTTGACCTCTGGAGTCACCAACAGTATCCTAATTCCTTGTCATCATCAATCAGAAAAAAAGTTCGGGTCAGCCAAAGAAAATCTATCAAGAATAAAGTTTCTCAATATTGATTACCTCCTTGTACAGGAACCTACAAAATTACGCAAGCAAGAAATTACAAAGACATAGTTCATGTGCAGAGAATATGTTTGTACTTGCTTAATTTAGTTCACTTCTTTCATTTTTTCCAGTAGAATTGATAGATTTGAGCAACAGTTAGTGGCTTGGGCCATCTGTCCTTCCTTGAACCCCACTTGTGCATGTTATGTGTTTGCCTGGAAACCTGGTGGATTTGTGGCATTTAAGTGAAGACCTTAAGACCATGTCTTCAGAAAACCTTCTATGTAGATAGGTTTATGTAGGTTTTTAGGTAATTGCCTTTTGTTTTCCCTTGGTAGAATACAAGGTGCATCTTGCCTAACTTAATCTGTAGTGTGCCCTCATATTTCTTGGACAACTTCACTAAGTCTGTATGTTCCAGCAATCAAGTAAGTTGCTTTTAGAATATTGCAGTTGTGTTACCTGTTAATACTCTGTTTTGCAATATATACAGGGCATAGTGTTGTATTAAAAATATTGCTAAATATAGTAGAAATAGCAGAGTTGAGTGCACATTTATGATGGAATCCCAGTCTGCAGTGCAAACTGATTCTTTGGTGAAAGCTTTCCTTCACACAAGAGGGACAAAACCACAAAGTGCAGCAGTAGTGGGAGTCTGTGTCCTGTTGGAGGCATTTCTCCCAAAAGCTAGTGGACCTGTTTGTGCGGTCACTTTGCGTAATTGTTCCCTGAATTTGTAAAGCTGCTCCTGCCTGCTTTAGTGACAGGAGATAGCCAATGACCTGTGTACACCTTAATTCTAAAATAAGGTCTGAGTCTTGCACGCAGGAGTGTGTCACAGGTGAGTTATAATGTGTATTATCAATGTGTAACTGGGTATAACTGAAAAGGTTTTATTAATGATTAAACTATGATTAAAGATAGTGGATTGACACATAAATGAAAAGTGAATGATGATAGTATTGTTATTAAGCAATAATTGAACAGTAATTAAACAGTGATTTAACAATGTTTTAAATTACTGTTTCAAAAATAATTTACACTCTGGTCAAACACTCTATTACTTACTGTACATCTAATAATTAAGCTATAGCTAGATTCATAAAAGCTGCAGCAAGTATACAATTTACTTTTATGCTTAATGTAAAATGTCACTTTCCCCATTACAGATCTCAGATGTTTGGTAAGGAGATCTTTCAGCCTCAAGCATTAACCTTAAGAGCCATCCCTGTCTGAGCGGGAGATTATTACTGAGCAGGCTGCTGCTGTACAGGAGAGCCCTTGGGGTTCATGGGGGCTACAGACATTTATTTAGAGGTTAAAATGACTGACTCATAGTCAGAGCCCCTTCTGGTGTATGTGCAGGTGTGCAGCTGTAGCAGTTTCAGTTCTATCTAGTCCCAGCTCAGGCTGGTAATGATCTGATAAGAGAGGCCTAAACTCCTTTGCTCCTGGATAAAATATGGCTTAGGATGATTCTCAGGGTTTACACTGCGGGGATGATTTCAGTCAAGTCTCCTTTTTTAGTGATGCCTGAACCAAAGTACTGTCATTCAGTCAGAAGGGATGCATCCATCACAGGGATCTTACATTATAAAGAAAAAAATTGGGACTATCAGTGGTATCAGCAATGTATGAAAGAATTGCAGTCTCTTAGGTTGCTGGTATCAGCATCTAGAGTCTGAGTACAGGGATGTGCTGGAGCACTGCACTGGAAAAATATTTTTCTCCAACTGAAACACTTGCATTAGGCAGAGTAGCCTGTGTTCTTTATACCTGCCCTCAGGGAAGATAATGAGATTTCTGTGATGGAAGGGTAGAGACAAGGGGTCTGTTAATAGCCATCTGATGAAGGAACATCTCAAAAGGGAATGGCTCACCCAATTGTGTGCTAGAAACTCTTGGGAAGAGTGTCATGTTGCAACTGCCCTGTCCTTGTTCAAGGAATGGATGGTATGTAAGCTCTAGGAGCTCTTGCACTTCAAACAAGAGGCAGCTGGGGAGTTGAGGCTGATGGACTAGGAATTACAACTATGAAAAAAGAGTTATGGAGTTATTCTTTCTTTCAGAAGAGAGAACAAAAGATGATGGCGTAACAATAGAAACTAAAGAGCCCAGGAGTAACATGATACGAAGCTGAAGCTAAAGAAAACATTCATTCTTATCTTTAATTATAATTTTTTTTCTGAAGCATAAGTGAAACTAACAAAAGGGGAGTGATTGTTAACACAGACAAAAGCTTGAAGCAATCTGGAAAGCAGTATAAGACATGAGAATGGCAAAACCCTAGCAGGATATGAACAGACATGGGGATCATCTTCCAAGTGCTGTTATGCGTTGGGGCATGTCCAAACTCATTTAATTTTCTCAGCTCCTTCATACTTGTGGAACCTCTCCTACATAAAAGTTTAAAAGGAGGCTGTAGGATTATTGAATTTTCCCAAAGTGTGCGTGTGATAGCCTTGCCTCTGTGTGCCCTAACTGCAGTGACCCACGGCTCCCCTGTGCTTTGGGCAGCTACCTGTGTCTGGTGCTGTGCTAGTGCTTCTCACTCCACCCTCAGCTACCAAATAGTGTGGCAAGCCAGGAGATGTTCTGTTGTAGCGCTGTGCTTTGGCTCTCAGCATGACGGCAAAGCAGGAGCAAGGGAAGACTGGGAAAAGGAGTAAATAAAACAGAATAATATAATTGTTTAGTTTGGAAATGACCTCTTAGTTTGAGTCTAACCACAAATCCAGCACTGCCCCAAGTGCAATATCTACATGTCTTGTAAATACCTTTAGGGATAGTGACTCAGCTACTTCCCTGGAAAGCCTTTTCTAGTGCTGGCTAGAATTTAAAGAAATTTTTCCTAATATCCAGTATAAAGCTTCCCTGGTGCAATTTGAGGTTGATTTTTCTTGTAGCTTGTTATCCGGGAGAAGATGCCAACCCCCACCTTGCTACAACCTCCTTTAACGAATAGAGTGCAACAAGATCCCCCATGGGCTGCCTTTTCTCCAGGCTAAACATCCCCTGATGCCTGAAAATGCATCAGGCTCTATTGGTCCACATGGAGTAAGAAGAAAACTGTTGTCTTGGAAAAGTGATACTTTGAAGATACAGGACTTTAGGAAGGTAGAAGGGACAGTAGTTAGCAACAAGCAGAATGTGAAGTTTAGTATTGCTTCCTCATTAACACATGCATTCTTCATATGGTAAATTTTTGGGAAAGGGAATCACAGAATCACAAAATGTTGAAAAGGGATCACCATGGGTCATCTGGTCTAGCCTCCCTGTTTGAGCAGGGTCATCCTGGAGCACATGGTGGTGCTTCTGGGTCTTTTCCAACTCAGACTGTTCTGTGAGTCTCAAGTGAAATTGCTTTAAAAGAAAAAATTTTTAAAAAATTATGACACTATTGCTATGAAGGATTGTGTCCAGAGGGTTCTTGAACATCTTCTGTGAGGGAGACTCCACAACCTCTCTGGGCAATGTGTTCCACTCTGTGGTCACTGCATAGTAAAGAAATTCTTCCTCATGTTCAGGTGGAACTTCCTGTGCATCAGTTTCTGCCCCATTGCCGCTTGTCCTGTTTGGCACCACCGGGAAGAGCGCGGCTCCATCCCCTCCCCACCCTCCCCTCAGAGGCTGACAGCCACTGACGAGGTCCCCTCTCGCTGGCCTCTCCTCGAAGAGAAGCGAAGCTGCTGGTGGAGAGAAAAGGGACTATTGTAGTTGCAGAGGCAGGAACCAGAGCGCATTTCGCGCTGCCCTGATGCTATATTTTCCCGAAAAGCCGCGGCGGCTCCCCCGGCTCCCCCGGGCTCGGGCCCGCGCGGGGCGGGGCCGCAGGCGCACGTGACAGGGCGGGAGCCATGGCGGCCGTGGGGGCGGCGCGCGGCAGCCCTGAGCTGGCCGGGGCCGCGGGGCCGCCGGGCCGGGCGGAGCAGCAGCCGCAGCCGCCACAGCCGAGAGCCGCCGCGATGTCCTCCGTGGCCTCCTACGAGAGCCTGGTGCACGCCGTGTCCGGCGCTGTGGTGAGTGAGCGAGCGGGCGGGGGGCGCGGCGGGCGGCTGCCTTTGTTCCACCGGGGCGGGCCGGGGAGCCGGAGGCCCGAGCAACCGGAGCTGCCCCTCAGGAAGCCGGGCTGGCGCCTCTGGAGCTGGGCATCCCTTCAGCGGTGAAAATCTAAGCTCAGGCAGAGGGAGGCACCCTACCTGTATAATCCGAGAGCTGTAACAAGCATCGTCCTCCTAAGTGCCCAGAGTTGTGAAGGGTGAGGCAGCGCATCGGTGCTAAATCAAAACGTAAAGCGAGCGCCGTGTGGCCAGGGGAGGTTTCTGTCGGTTACTGAATTTAATTTTTTTCTGTGACTCTTGTAAATTAAAAAGTCTCGTTTAATTTAGGTAGATCTCCTAGTGTGCCCAGCCCCTGAATTTTTATCTTCAGAGCCCTAGCTCAAATAGTAAATCAGCCTTCTGTTTCTGCTTTCAACAGATTGAGAATTTTAGTGCATGTAGCATGTTGCATTGGGCATACTGATGGATAGAAAGAACTTCTCGTTTCTCCTATAGGATGAAAGTTACTAAATGTTATTGGACGATAAAAACTGGAATAGGCTGCCAAGGGAAGTAATGGAGTTTCCCTCTCTGGGGACATTCAGAACTCATCTGGATGAATTCCTCTGTCACCTGCTCCGGGTGACACAGCTTTGGTGGGGGATGGCGAGGTGGTTGGACTGAGTCATCTGCAGAGGTCCCTTCCAACCCTGACAGTTCAGTGATTCTGTTATAAATACTGATTCTAAAAGGAAAAACAAGACTTTAAGGGATGTTTTAGTTTTATTATAAATAAACACAAAACTTTTGTCTGCTCCTTAAATTGTTTTAAGTCTGCTTATTTAAACATCAAAGGCAGTGGGGATTTTGTTTGCACTTTGAAAAAGTGGAGCTCTCTCAAATGAGCTCATCATTGAAATGCTACCCGTTTTCCTTTTGCTGACTTCTACAGAAGTCAGTGATACTTTCTAGACCTTGCTGTTAACTTCTTTCAAATATGGATTGCTGTTGTCAGGTTGTGTCCCTGGACAAAGTTTTTGCTGTGAACCAATCTTACAAATCCAGGCATAATGCATGAAAAGTATGTCATACCACAACAAGATAAATTCTGTTTGTATTCTAATATACTGAAAGTTCATATACCGTCTAGGCAACCTAGTCAAATTTGAGATGAAGGAATAGTTTTGTGAACAGTAAAAAAACAAAAACAACAGTGCTTGATTTCCTGTGAACTTTGAGTTCATAAGTATTCTTTAACTCTGCATGTAGCTAAAACACAATCTTCCTGTTGCAAGAGCTGTAGGGGTGAGAATTTTATGAAGCAGTCAGTCTGTTTCATTGGCTGTATGGTGGCTGAAAAATAGCAGTTGAATTTTTTTTATATGTTTCACGTTTTTTTGTTATTACTATTTTTTATAAAGCCGAGCTTCAGGCTGTGGTCCTGCACACATCTTCTTTGCAGCAGTCACCTCAGGCCATTTGTTCTGGCCACCTCTTGGCTAATGCCCAGTTGTTTATCGAGTGCTGTGACTGGTCAGTGAACTGATGTGACTGAAGAAGTAGCCCAGTGGAAAAAGTTGCATTTCAGCCAGATTAGTTTCTGTGTCTGCATCATTGTGTAGGTGCCCAGAAAGTTACACTGCCAGATTGGAGGAGGCAGGGGTGCAAATACCGTTGACCAAGAGCCTGGAATTACATGAACCAGTCTGTACCTGTCCCTGTGATTATTCAGTGGTAATGTGACTTGGCAAACTACCGAGATCCAGTGCTGACAGGAGGTGGGGGGAAGGCTGACAGTGAAACCTCACCCTTCCAGCAGTGCAGGGCAATACGTGGCAGCATCTGTTCTGCACTCAGTAATATAATTTTACCTGCTGGTCTTCATGCAGTTTAGCAAGGAATCTGAGTCCATCTAGAGGGCTTTTGTTGTTGGGGAAAGTACTGATCCCGCTCATCCTTTTTTTTCCTTTCCTGTAGCCATGAAATCCTCTTTTCCATATGATGCTTCTGGCAACCTCCTCATCATGTAGTTGAGTTGTTCCATTTATAAACCCAGGAGAAAAGTAACTTGGCTTTTCTATTTCCCTCAATTTAGCAAAAGAAGGGGCGAGGGTACAAATTGGTTTTTATGTGCAGTGATCAGTTAGGTCAGTTTTGTTATCTCATGACATTCTCTTGAACTATAATTGCATGTAAGTTTTAAGCCAGTTTGCCAGTCAAGCACGGGAACAGGCTGCTGAGAGAGGTGGTCAGTGCCCCATGCCTGTCAGAGTGTGAGGCATTTGTGAAATGCACTTAACGTGCTTTAGCTTTTGGTGAGCCCTGAAGTGAGGCTGGGTGATCATTGCAGGTCCTTTCCAACTGAGGTGGACTGTTCTGTGTCTTGTGGCCACACATCCACTGTGTCCTGTGTGACTCTATTTCCTCACTGCCATTTTCTAACTTTGAGTGCAAGTGTGTGTGTGTTGCTGCTGCTGTGTGGTGCATTGCACTGAGACTAGGATCCAGGACAAATCTCACTTGGGGAGGGTGGAAGCAGGATAAATGGAGCAGGGGGAGGCTGGAAGGTGCAGTGATTGTGCAGTCTTGTTCTGTGCGTAGGTGTAACTGAGTTTTGAGGCTGTCTTCAAAATTGCAGTAATGCATTATTACTGCTCCTTAGGAGGAGTATTATGGCTTTTTCTGGCACTTTTTTGTGCTGGTGCTAACCTTCTAACTGAGATACACTTTTTAGAAATTTTCAGTCAGATGAGTTCATTAATCCACTTGCTGTCCAGCTGGGTACGTGATAGGTACTGAGAATGATACAGCACAGGACAAGTACATGGGAGAGCAGAATGAACTGTTTTGGCAAGAATCCAAACTAAATGTG
The DNA here is from genome assembly GCA_009812075.1 of Sialia sialis. Lineage (NCBI taxonomy): Eukaryota > Metazoa > Chordata > Aves > Passeriformes > Turdidae > Sialia > Sialia sialis. The sequence continues at coordinate 25,782,138 of VRYO01001878.1, forward strand.
TTAAAATAACCAGGTAATTGTGGCCAGGTCTTACATCTGCTACCTAGTGTTATGAAAACTGGAGAAACTTAAGTCTGGTTAAGAATTGTTTCAGTGTGGAAACACCACGAGAGAATTAATCCTTTGCTACTGGTTGTAGAGATAGGTCCAAGCAGCCTGCTGAGGAGCTGGAGTATTTCCAGAGGAAAGCTCACTTAAATGTATGGCATAAGACAGCTGTAGAAAAGGTCAGGTCACACTGTGCACTGTACTTTAAATACAGCACTGAGTAACTTGCTGTATCCCAGACCTTCCCACTATTTAAACAGTTTTCATGGCTGCTAATAGAGGAGGTGCCACAGCTTCAGCAGCCACCTGATGCATGGAAAACAGGTTTACAGTAAGCCAGGGCCTTTTTGAGGCTCTTAGGAGGTAGAGAAAGTGCAATGTTTGTTTTCTGATGCCCACTAGATCAACTTTCATTCAGGCTTCAAAAACTTTCTCTTTTGGCAACGAGTTTTAATGGTTTTAATTTTAGCTTGATCTAATGCAAGAGAAAAAAACTCCCTCATTTGTAAGTATGGGACAAAAATGTGTTATTATATATGGATCTTATCCTGTGTTTAAACTTGCTCGGCAGACTGGTTTGTGGGTGAGGAGTGAAGGGTTACAAAGAGTCTAGCAGGCACAGTATAAGCAACTGATGCACTATACAGCCAGTTTATTTTGTTTTTCAGGGCAGTATGACTGCAATGACTGTATTTTTTCCTTTGGATACAGCTAGGCTTAGACTTCAGGGTAAGTGTCAAAATCTAGTTTCTTTATACAATGGCATTTCTGTTCATCTTGTAAGGGTGGTTGTAGGGGGGGTGTTCTACATGACCAGGAGTGTTACTTATGTCACAGGAACACCATTTTTCCAGTTGAAGGTTATTCTTCCTTTTGTAAGTTGGACAGCCTTCTAATTAGCTGAAAAGATTGTGTGCTCTGTGGATTTTAAATAATTATCTAAGACCAAAGACAAAAACAAAGATGTGCACAGATTGTATTTGTGTATTGTTTTTGGCTGTTGAGAACACTTCAAAATGCAGTCAAAAACAAGTCTAGAATTATTTCAGAGGATCACTTCAAGGGAAAAGTCTGGGTTAGAACTGAGATTAGGAATATCCAATATTTACAAAAACGTGTCTGGATGTAAACTCTATTGTTCTAAAACTGTGTCTTCTAATCAAAAGGCGCAGGATCCCCAAGCATTTTAGAGCTATGACTAAAGCTTTTTTAAGAACTGGAGGGAGACGATCGGGTTGTCAGAAGAATGTGATTGAGAAATGAGCAGCTTTCAGTGCAGGATGAGACTGCTTTGCTAAGGCTTAGCTGTTGGCAGATGAACTGTAGGAGATTGCTCTGCTTCTGGTGCTAGTCTGCTGTCCAAGGAATAAATCTGAGAGCAGTTAGGCAGGCCCAGTTCTAGCCTCTACCTAAGGGGAACCTAATTTCAGTTCATTTCGCAGCTATTCGGAACTGGTAGTTACAGATACTCTGGAGCACAGCAGAACCTGCCAGTCTGGGGAAGAATGAAAAAAGGAAGTGGTCTTACCTATCAAATGAAAATGAGGAGAAATAGGGTATTTCTATCCTTTATGAAGAAGAGGAAACATATACTTGTAGGGTATATTCAGAATTGCAAGGACAAGGACTTGAAAAAGAGTGCTAAAAATTTGAATCGTCTAAAAGTTTAATTCTTTTGCTTTGCAGTTGATGAGAAGCGGAAGTCAAAGACAACACCAGCAGTCCTTTTGGAAATAATCAAAGAAGAAGGCCTGTGAGTAGATACTAATTTTCTGTTTGTCATCTTGTAGACAAGCTCTAAAACTAATTTGAATATGCTTTTAAGGTGGAACACTTAGCCTGTATCTGTGTGGACAGATTTTTATTCCAAATTGAAATGTCTCCACACAAGTGTGATATGACTTGCATAATCTTATGTGTTCATCTTTAGCTAACTAGGATTAACTTTCTTGAGCACCTTATGCAATTGATCTGTTCAGTGATGTAACTGTGCCTTCATTAGTTAGGAAGCTGTGCCTCTTCAGAAATGCAAATGTACCTTCATATACCTGATCAACCAGCTTTGTCTGCCTGGATTCTTGGGTGTGTCAGTTTCTCAATAACCAAGATGAAACTCCTGGACAACTGAGCCACTTTCAAGAGGAAATTAAGACATGTTTCCCAGCTGAAAGGTTTTTTTCTTCTTCTAAACATGTAGAAGTAAACAACACATGACAGTATGCTGGTGGGATTCCATATCTATCTAAAAGCAGTTAACTTTCAGCTGTGCTGTACTTTAGTATTTGTAATAGTCTGAGCTGAGCTGGCTGGGAAAAAGAGTTTTATGGCTGTCCTAGTTAGAAGTATTTTCCTAACTGAATCTCTGGAACTCCTAAGTGGACTAGAGCTTCCAGTACATTAAAGCTGACAAAAGTTTAACTTTGCTTGTAATGCTGTGTTACCTTTGAACTTGGGCAGTTGTACACATGAGGAATTCTCTGCCAGCTGATTGATCTTGTTCACATTCCTGCACATTACCTCTGCCACATGAGGGTGGTGAGTAAACGTTAATTAAAAAAAATTTAAACGTATAAAAGAAAAATTAAGAAGTTAACAGAGATGGAAAGATTGCAAAAGTGGTCATCCTACTTTTCCTGTGAAAGAGAGAAATCAGTAGCTCTGGCAAGAGAGGGATGTTACTTCTTCCAAATTAATTGGGAAGGCCTGGCAGGGCATTGCTATTAATTTAGAGATGTGTCTGAAGTAACAAAAAAAGTCCAACCAACCACAAATCTGGAATGTGATGTAAGATGATAAACATTTTGTTCACATTTGGGGAGTCTTGTCTCGTTACCATACTTCTGTGAGACCACTTCTCTTATCTAGATAAAGCAAATATGTTGAGGTAAAGGACTTCCTGCAGAAGTTATCAAACAGCTTTCTTCCTTGCTCTTCCATCCTTTTCTAGATGATCTGAAAGGCATTCACTAGTGTACACCAAGTTTTTCTCAAGATTGAAGTGAATCATGAATGCTACTACTGGCAACTTAAGTCTTTAAAATAAACTCATGGATTTTGTTTTAGTTTCATGTTTTGTACTACAAGATGTTTCATTTGAAAATCATCTGAAGTCATTCTTAATAAATCAACCAAGCCCAAACTAACACTCAGTTATAGGACATGATCCCTAGAGGATGTTTCTATTTCTTTTCCAGCACAGAAGAGATAGGTAATATAAGAATTGTTTTAATTTGGTTTATGAATAACTGCATAGTCAGCTAATTTGTAGCTTTATGGTTAGCTAGGGTTCTGTAACTTCAAAAGCAGTCGTAACAATAAGGTGTATTCCCAGATACACAGCAAGGAGAAGCACTCAATGGATTTGAGATGAAAAAGTAGTGTTTGCATTTTAAGAAAAGTCAGATGTGGTGTTTACCAGTCTTGCATCTTTTACAGTCTTATTTGAGATCCTTAAATCCTATGTACAGAAAGTATTTTAATGAATTCTAAAGAGCCTCCATAATTACTGCTGTTAGGATGATTTTATTATGCTTTTAATGTGATATCAGCTCTCTGCCTGTTCTGTGCAACTCCAGTGAAGGTGTGTATCATTATCTTTTTTTGGACGTGTCGTAGAATGTGTTGGGAATGTAGGACAGCTGTTGAAGTGTACCTGTTTTACAGGATCATCAGGCCTGTCAGAGAAGGGAGCTTTGTTAGCCAGTTGTTATGAAATCATTCCTAAATCAAGACAGGTTTAGGTGATACTCAGTTTTTCATCTGGGATTAGTCTAGTTAAATTTAACTAGGTAATGTATTTTTCTTACTTACCTGGGTAATTTGCCCTATATTTTACAGTAATGCATTTGTTAGAAATTTTTCCCACCTATGTATCTTGTGTCCCCAGGTTGCATCTGTTGTAAAACTCTCCTAAGTGGAGTATATGAATTTCAGTAACTATTCTTCAATTTTTAAGTTTTGTGAGAATCCAGATACTTTTTTTCCTTACTCAGGAGTTTAGTATGGTTTGTTACCATTCCTGATAAAGACATATCTAGTTAGTACTTCCTGTAGTACCCAGCATTGTATCTTTGGGATCCTCCACACGTCCCTCTCTGGGATCCTCAATGCATTAAATCAGCCAGATCACATAAATACTTTGCTGATTCTTACTATGACTTTTTGCTCTCCATTAGGTTGGCACCGTATCGAGGATGGTTCCCTGTTATCTCCAGCCTTTGCTGCTCCAATTTTGTTTATTTTTATACATTTAATAGTCTTAAAGCCCTCTGGGTCAAAGGTCAGCATTCAACCACTGGAAAAGACCTGGTTCTTGGGGTTGTTGCAGGTAATACTTACATTATTGACAAAATTAAGATATTTATTTTTGGTATATTCTATCTAATGATTTCTTTATGAAGTCCTCTGGAGGCCACACTGAGTGCTCACATCTCCCACTGTATGCAGACCTGCTTCTTTCTGATTGCTCCTCTGAATCATGCCTGTCTCCTAAGGAGATGCATAAACGTTCCTGTTGTGAATTCTGGCACAAAGCACGGTGCTCTTGTGGCTTAGTATGATATTTGTGTCTCATGTGGTGCTTACCAGGTACCTGAGAATCATCACTTAGATGCTGAAGACAAGTGGCAGGGAGAGGTGATAGTTGGGTTTTTTCCAGAGGAAAGATACGCCAAATTTGAAATAATTTCAAGTATGGTAAGAAATTTTAATGTAAGCATTTGAGTGTCAGTTTTCAGACTTGGTTTTGTGTTGTCACCTGAAAGTGACAGGAAATTCCTAGATATATGCAGGTCCACTGGGTCCATATGTTCTTTTTTAATCTGTCCTCTTATGTGGGTGCTGAAGTGCCTTCTTTGAAGGGATGGTAACATTAGTGACTTTTCTAGCACATCCAGTATGAAAAGTTACCACTGTGGCCTTTGTGTTTGCTAGTGATATTCTTCAGGGACTATTGCTCATGTGAATGCATAGAATCAAGCTTAAAAAACAAAAATCAAAACCGAAAACAAAACCCCAAGAAATCAAAAAAACCCTAAAAACTGTAAAAAAGGCTTCTGGGTTTGGGGTTTCTTTGTGGGTGGCGAAGGAGTTGGTAGTTTCTTGTACTGTCAGTGTAGGTATAATGACTGGCTGAATAGCTGGTGGAAGTAAGGAAGGAAATACTTAAGTTGGCAATATATCTGTGGTAAAAATCCATGTAAATATATTTTTGAACAAAAGCTACAGGAATTAGGGTACAAATTATCATTTAATTTTCCCATATGCTATGTTGATTTTTTTACTTCTTCCTACCAGAAATTTCAGTCGCATGTGAATTGGGGGAAAAGGGGATAAGGAAATATTTGAAATCTTCTGTTTCGTGCTGATTTTCTTCGTGCTGTGTTTTGCATTAGGGGTAGTGAATGTACTCTTGACCACCCCTCTCTGGGTAGTGAACACACGCCTGAAGCTGCAGGGAGCAAAATTCAGAAATGAAGACATTGTACCAACCAATTACAGAGGCATATTAGGTGAGTGCCTGTTGTTGTCTTCGACCAAAGAGAAGTTCATGAAATGAAATGTGACAAGCACTTTGAAGACTTTTGTTCATGTAACTGATTTCACCCTGTAATCTCTATGCTACTCTGTCACCTTGGAGTCATTGAGTATTACAGGAAACTGGACGTGGCTATTTGTGATGGTAGTTAGGAGTTTGCAGTGAGCACTCTTGTAACTAAAATATCTTTTGCAAGGGCAGATATGTTGTCATACAGATAACGGAGCAGTAGTGACCCCCATGAAGTAGTAGCTGGGAATCTGAGTTCGGATAGACAGTCTGAAAATTAAACTTCCCTCTCCATAATCTCTTAATCACTCACATGTTCAGGCTGTCCTCCTAAAACCAACCAACTTATAAAAAAAAAAAGGGAGGGGGTGCTCCCTGTGCAGATGATAAATTTTGTTTGTTAATGGTAATGCAAACAAGAACCTCCTTTGTCACCACCTTTCTGTTAACTTCTGGGTTAAAAAGGAAGATAAAAATGATTGCTTAAAAGACTTCAGTGAATTTTTATACACTTTGAGTATTAGGCTTTAAGAGTAACTTATCTTTTATATTCAGAGTTTTGTACTCAGAATATTAATGATTTTTTTTCCTCACCGTTTGTCTCAGATGCCTTTCATCAGATAATACGAGACGAAGGAGTCTTAGCTCTGTGGAATGGCACTTTCCCCTCCTTGCTGCTGGTCTTCAATCCTGCCATACAGTTCATGTTTTATGAAGGCTTTAAACGAAAACTTTTGAAAAAGCAGCTGCAAGTGAGTATGTTTTGAGGCCAGATGACGAAGATGCTCTTTTACAAGACAGATTTTTTTTTTATATGCGTCACTTGAACAAATTCAGAATGTGGGCTTGGTTTTGGATCTTTGAGTGTTTTTTGAATTAGTATGTCTAGAAAGGATTCAGCATCATAAAATTAGATGGGAATCCTTCATGTCCTTAGGGAGGAGATTCCTCTAATAAATTATTCTACCTGTAAAAATAAAATGGAACCCCTTGTTCACATTTGCTTGCAGGTTTTTATTTAAAATACAGATTTTAATTCTAATATATTTTATAAGTATTTACATACTGACTGAATTGAAGTCTGCTTTTAACACTCTTTGCTGTAAATAATAGCCTTTATTTTCTTGAAGACCTCAAGTTTTCAATAGAATTTTTCCAGGGGTGAACACTACACTTAAGCATAGCGTTACAACCCTGTCTTCCTGATTTTCTAAATAGAAGCATAATCACTTTTCTTTCCCTTATTTATAGTGCTCTTCTTTTTCCTTATTCTTTTTTCTTGTCTCTATCAGATATAGAATTTCAGCTGAACTCATGTTCCTTCTATGTTCCAGCAAACAGAATAGCATTTGTATTACATTTTCAGATAACATTATAACATAATATATCTTTAAGATGCAGTGCTTTACTGTTCATTTAGGATTTTAGAATGCTAGATCACCATCAGCATGTTACCATGCCATCTTGTTTTTCCCTGAGACTTAGTGAGATTATTTTTACATGAGATTTTTTCATCATCAATGAGGCTTGGGTCTGTTACTGTCTACAGTTAATATTGCAGCTGTAGCACCCCATTTGTGCCTGATGGATCTACGCAGTTACATGATGCACATTTTTTGAATGATGAGCAAGGCTTCCTCTGCGTTCTTATTTTCTTGTTGGCTAATAACATATTTACTTATGTGTTTATTTCTTATGTTTCTTTTAAATTACTAAGTTCCACCTTAAATTAGGGTGTTTCTTTGTCCATGATCAGTGAAGAGGGGAAATACTGTTTTTCAGCTAGGAATGGCAATTCTTATTTTGGAAAACATTTTTCTTCTTATTTGGTCTTTTTCTGGTTGTCCTAAATATATCAGGTTGACCTTTTTAACAGTGTGCATGCATGAGCATATTTTTGATTGCAATCAAATTATTTTAGAATATGTCTGGATAATGTTTTGATATGGGTACCTTCTTATGCTCAGTGATTAATTCACACTGTTAGACTGAGATGCAGTGTTATCAGCATAGGCTGTAACAATGTATTTGGTGCATCTTGGGGCAGTGTGAACTTTGGTGCTGAGTAAGGGCTTCACCAGGGACTCTTAACTACTAGGGGATGAGATTTTTAGCCTATGGCATTCAAACTAAAATTCTGCCTGGGAATGTGGTGATTATGTCTCAGGAATGCAGAGTGATATTCAAGGAATCTTTTGCTGCCACCTTTTCACAAGCATTGTATGACTTTTCGGTTTCACTGTTGCAAAAACTGAAATGCTTATTGATTGATAGTATGTTTAAATGATACTTGCTTATCTTTTGTCTACTCTTGATGCTTTGAAGGTGTCTATTTGTATAGCCTTATATCAACCCTGTTTTAGTAGTCTAGTTATATTGAGAAATGCAAAAAATAGGTGGAAGTTACAAATGAAATTATGATGTGGGAAAGTATGTTAGTTGAACCATAACCAACTCTTTAAAATGAGAAGACCCTGAGATTTCATGAAATCTTTATTCCGAAAATCCTTAGATAAATAATCTGGTAGCAGGTACCAGTACAGAATCCCCAAATACAAATGGGCAATTGGCTGTTTTGGTACTATGTGGAAATAAATTTGTTCTTTATCTATTGAACAGCTCACATCTTTGGATGCTTTTGTCATTGGTGCAATAGCCAAAGCAGTTGCCACGACTCTCACTTATCCTCTGCAGACAGTACAGTCAATTCTGCGGGTAAGTAATAATTTCATTTCATGGTAACTCTGTCTCTGACTTGGTCTGTATCATGCAAGCCTTGTTCACACGGCTTATTTCTATTTTTGTTAATGGACCCATTGTTTTGGGAGGCATTTTTCCCAGTGCAGGTCCCTGATTAGAATGGCTCTCCTCCTTGGCTTAGATTGAGCTTGGTGTACTGGTGCACATTTGTTTCATGTAGCTGGTAGGATTGCCAGTGTGTTGTATTGATACAGTGTCTCATAGAATCTGATGCACTGTACTGCTTTTAGGCACTACAAAAATGTGCATTTACTTCTTGGAGTATAAATGGAGAGTGTGTCAGTTGGGAAGTTAAATCTTCTAAAACCAGTCTGTTTCCAGATTACCTATGGTAATTAAAAAAACCAAAATTCTATTCATAGGATTTGTTGTTCAGATTTGTTGTTGGTCAGGTCTGACCTTGTCAGTGTCCAGAATGCGATTCATCAGTGGAAGCTGAGTTCCCTCAACAATATCTTTAACCACTTGCCGGGCCATGTAGGCTAATCGTAGTGGTAATAGAAACTTGTGTTTATTCCTACTTGCAGTTTGTATATGTGCTGGATAATGCTGCTGCCTTCAGAGTGTACCAATATTGTTGTAATAGTGGCACAAGACAAAACTGGGGAGTAGGAAGGAAGGAGGAGACCTGGCTATGCATAAGCATATTGTACTTAAATTTCTGTGCTTTAAACTCTGTAACAGCTAAATATTAATAAATGTTTCCACATGAAATATATTTCCCTAAGGAGTAGTCTTAACTTGCCTGTACAGTAAAACCATTGTGTATGTTCTAAGACTTGGAGAAATTTGGCGAATGAGTTGAATTACTGAAAACAAGCCTTCCGTGCTAAGGGAATTTTCATGTTAATTGTTCATCTGGCAAAAGTAATTTTCAAGCAAGTTTTGTAATAATTTGTAACTCTCTAATTAGAGTGGAATAAATGTATCTTGATTTTTCATAACCTGTAAGAAGTTAGGATGCTATATTTCAAAGCAAGAGGACATGAATATACTTACTGTGTAATTTGGCAGCAGTCATCTTTTCTGAAGTTTTCATAATTTTTGATCAGCTGAACTAGTGTTTTCTTTCAATGCCTTATTCTGTTTTAACAGCCTGGACACATCTCAGTAGTAACAAAACCAATAACACAAACTTCTGTTACTGGACTGGCAAATACAGAAAAGCATTTAAGCAAAAATATCTCTTTTTGGATAAGTTGCAACATCAGTCTGTTTTTAATTTGTGATGCTTCTGTTTTCTCCTGTTGTGAAGGAGAACTGGAAGGAAAGTTGGAGTGCTCTGTTTTAGCCTGAGCATTGCAGAGCAGTGCAGGTTTCATGGGGCTGCAGCTGCAGAACAGCTTCAGCCCTTGTTCCTTTCCATGGTTCCTAGAGAAGTGCTTACAGTCTTGAGGTTTCATGTTTTTTCTGTCTCCTTTTAGCTTTTTTGAACAAAATTTTTCTGACTCTCAGTGTAAAAGAAAAAAAGCAAAAAAAATCCAGTGCCAGTCCATCCTCTCCCTGTGATGACATGGAGCACAAGGACCCTGTCTCTTGTTCTGCAGTCACTAGGGATGACTTCTGTCTCTTTGCTCTCTGAAAGAATAGCCAGGAGCTCTGAGCACATCTGCTAGGGACAGCAGAAATGTGTCTGTGACAACTGTACTGTTCAGTTCAGACTCGCTCTACTTTGTGATGTGTTTTCTAACCTAAAGCTGGCACTGTTCTAGTTGAAGTTTTTGTCACTCACACTAAGTGGTGTTAAAGAAAGTTTGAGTAAACGGTCAGAACTAATATTCTGCATGAAAAAAAAAACAGAGTTGCAGGTGTTTTTAAAAACAATTTTAGCAGATTTGCACACAAACTATTATAAAATCAATATAATTCATCCAAACTTACATATCATAATTAAGTTCTGTTATCAAAGTAGTACAGGACTTTTTTTATTATTATTTTTAACCTTAAACCTTTAGAAACTTACTCTTTGTTGAAAGTTATTTGGGTTCTTTATAATAAAGTCTACACCTTTGCTTTCAACTCTTTGGCACAGTTCTCTTCTTACTGTCATATATGACAGTAATGAACAGTTATCCTGTGTAATTGGCAGTGACAGCTTCCAGCTTTGCTATTTGCTATGTCCTTCTCCCAGTCATTAAAATGATGTGACACTGGTGTTAGTCATTATGCAGTGAAACTGTTCTTTAGCCTATGTGTCAGTAAATAGCAGATAAATTAAAATTGCCTCTGGAGGTAGAGCAATACCATTAATGTTCTCAGTGATCTCAGATGAAAGAGTTGTCTTTAAAATGGAAGTCTTTTTTTCTCTGTCATAGAGAATGCTAATCCCGTTGGGAAATCTTCTGCAGTAAAAATTGAAGTGTTAACATCATAGTGAAAAAATAATGGTTTTCTTCAGTCTTGATGAACCTTTGTTTGTAGTACAAAAATTGTCCAGTGGTGGAGAAAAGAGGAGAATGAGGCATGTAAATGGTGTAGTGTGGAAGCCTATAAGTAATCTGGGCTATGACTGACACTGTAACTTGAAACCTAGATAGCAGTTTTGGGGGTAGGGCTTTTCTGAATCTTTGACAATAATTCTTAACATTGATTTGTCAGTATTAAATGGGTGATTGCTGATGAGAAGGTTGTGGATTTTAAATGCGTATTTACCTAATAACAGGAGATTTCCACTAGCATTCTCTTGCTGCTGTTTCCACCCAAGTTAAGACATGTAGTAAAGGAACCTGTATCATCCTAGCATTCTCTTAAAATTTCTGAGCTGCCTAAATCAGCTAGCATACTTTACCTACTGTCAATGGTAATTTCTTACATTAAGAAATAGCAGTTGCCTGAGCATGCTATGGGAAGAAACTCATCCAACATGCAGTTACTCAATTTCACCTTTCTTCGTACAGAAGCTTAATACAGTCTTCAAAAGCTTTTAGGCTATGCTGTTACAAATACAAGTGTGCTAACTCCTGTATATCAATAATTCATAGTTACACCTTGCTGACAGTACTGTCAACCTGTATCAGATAAAAGTATCAATGAATGCTAGAAAAGGAGTTGCTGAAATTGCTAGTTTAATTCTACAGCAGCAGCTATCATGCCTACTGAAAACCAGCTTGGAGATAAGCAAGTGCAGTGAAAGAGAAATATTTAGGCCAGGTAAGTGGATCAAACAGTTTTAAATTCTTCCACAGCAGTTCACACAGAAGTACTCCAGGACCATTGCTAGGCAGATAAATTTTGTGTTCAACTATGCAATCTCAATGTAGTAATGATTTGCAGATGTGTGAGGGTCTGAATCTTTTTCAGTGAAAGCTGTGAAAGCCAGAAAGAACTTGCTTTGAGTGTCATATCCTTATTAAGACTCTGCAAATTATGCTTTTGAGATCTTGAAAACTGCTTCCTCCAGAGCAGCTAAAGGAGAGGAAATATTTGTTAGAATCCATTTTAAAACCAAACCAAATGACAGTACTATGTGCAGTTTTAAAGCTTGCAGTCTGAGCTTTGGCCTCTGTTCTCTGCTGGTGGTCATATAACGTGGAAAATTTTTAAAGAGGTTTAGGGTAGGCTGTCCAGATTTCATGCATGTATGGTGTTCTGAGCCAAGCACAGTGGGGAAATAGCCCAGCAACATACTCTTCCTTTTTTCCAGTTTGGACGTCACAGGTTGAACCCAGAGAACCGAACACTGGGCAGTCTTAGAAATGTTCTTTACCTTCTTCAACAGAGAGTGAGGTGAGCTTTCCCGTTTTATTTCTCCCACCATGGTAGAGAAGACTTGAATATTGCTAATATTTTGAAATGTTGCTGGATCTGGATTTTGTTTCCTTTTGCCTCCCTTAAACTTGACATTTGTTTCAACCTGGTTTTTGTAATATATTGTAGAGTAAGCCCACAAACCCATTTTCTCCTAAATGTCTGTACAGTAAGTGACATTAAGGATAAGGATATGGATACTAATTCATTTCATCTCTCAACTTGAAAATAAGCAGGTTTCTTGCACAAAAGACCTTACATTTCTGCAGAATTTTTTCCTTTAAAATATTATTAAACATAGCTGGCTCTAGATCAAGAATGGGTTTAAGGTTGCTACAGTTGTCATTAACTTGTGATATTGGTTCTTCTTTGTAGGGTATTGATGTACTCTACAGAAAGCAATTAATATTTGTTTTCTTGTTTGTTTGTTCTTTTTTTTTCTCCTCCTTAGGCGTTTTGGATTAATGGGGCTCTACAAAGGCCTGGAAGCAAAGCTCCTGCAGACAGTCCTTACTGCTGCTCTTATGTTTCTGGTGTATGAGAAACTGACTGCTGCAACCTTCACAGTCATGGGATTAAAGCACTCACGCAGACATTGAAAAGGAACCTCTGCCAAAGATTCTGGGGTCTAGAAAAAACATTCCATTTCTAAGATCTGGCTGGGTAGCAAAGGATCCTCACTTTCTCTGTTTCTCTTTTTAGCCACCTTTATCTCCAGTGTTTGGAGAAATCTGGAATATGCTGTATAGGACCTGTTGCCATGAATTCAGGGATAGCCCATTCCCTCTTGTTCTATGTACTCACTGTGTTAAGGAAAAAATCCAGAGACCTTATTTAAGTACTTGATATGAAATTTAAACTGTTATACGATTTGGTTATTTGGTTATTCTCACTATGCTTTCTTCTTTGCCCTCAAATCATCCTCAGCTGTTCTTGTATCTTTACCTTCTGTCAGCAACTGGTGGGGCTGGTTTTGTGTTATTTTCCTTGACCTGTTTTTGTCACTTCATATTTGTTTCATTAAAATAATTTGTAAAGAGTAACATTTTTGGCATGGTTTTCCTTTACCTTCAAATATGTTTGTGACAGAGAATCTGATTTTGCCCCAAATACATGGTGGTGAGCTCTCTGAACTGCTGGAATGGATATTATAAGTGAGTGTGTAATCTGTCTTCTTGAATCCAGCTATTTTGAATCTTGAAAATTTTGAATGCAGATACTGGCTAGATAGGAGGAAGATAAGCTCTTGCTTTTTCAAGCTGAGTCCCTCAAGTTGCCTCAAGAAAATTGTTTTGCTACAGAAATATGTTAAGTTTTGTGACCCTGTTCCTTGTGAGAATATATGAATTCACACCATGTTCTTATGCAGACAGGGAGCACTGCCCTGTGCTGCAAGACTGCTATGCCTGCTCAAAAATGTGCTCTGTTTGTTTTTCCACTGATGTTCCCAGACCATAAAGCCTAAAAACCATAACTGTTGTTCTAGTTAGTGTATCTGTGTATCTTCTTTTTGCATAGTTTTGGTTAGTATTCCTAGACCCTAAAATCCAAATTAAATTATGCTTTGTCCATTGTTAAGTTGGCAGCAGGGTTGTTCTGAGGAACAGTTTTCTATTTGGAGTATTGAAAAATTTCATGGCAGTTTTAACATCAAGAATGTCTGGGTAAGATTTGAATGCTGCTGGAAATATGTTACCAAATTGCAAAATGACACCTGTTTTTAGAGTCTGAATTGAGTCAGTTTTAAGAATGAAATTGTAAAATAATTCTGCATATAATGTCTTTTGAACAAGAATAATTGCCTTTACATCAATTGCTTCTTTTAAGAGTATTGGGAGTGTCTATACAAGAAGAATGCCCTTAATTCAATGCTGGTTGACTTTCAGTCTGAGTAGGCTTTACATAGACAAATAAGAACACAAAATGTAATGCCCTGTAATTATACTTTGTTAAAGGATGAAAATGAAAGACTGGAGACCTCACCACGGAAAAAGAATGAATCACAATTCTGAAAATTTCAGTGAAAATACTTTTTTATACTGAAATGAGGTGCCCTGTGGAAAGGTGGTCTGCTGTCTTTTGGGTGTTTTAAATAAGAAATTTGGAATTGGTAGTATGGCTCTTGATAAGCTACCTCACCTCAAAATTCCTGCTGTCAGAATCATTGTGGGAAAGCAAAGTGGTTCTTGTGCCAGTCTGGCTGAAATCGGTGTGGCTGCCAGGAGCTGGAGTTCAGTGCCTCAGACCTTTCTGGTCTGTGGCATGAAGGAGCAATCCCTGCAGAAATATTTTTCTGGTTGCTTTATCTGTAAGAAGAAAATAAATGCTTGCTAGCATTTACTAGCCAAAATATACTTGTCTACCTGCCAGCGTGGATTCAAAGGGATGAATTACTTCCTTTTTTGCAAAAAAGCTGAATCCAGAAGCCCCGTGTAAAAGCGTGCTGGCCTTGGCTATGTCTGCGTTACCATTGAGCTTGTGACAGACATTTTGCCCTAAACTTTCTACTTGGCTCTGCTGACAAATTATAGTGAAACAGTTTGATAAAGGAATGAAAGCAAAAGCAACTGAAGTTGGGAGCATCTCCAGTCTTCTTTTAATGGTAGGCATTTAAAACTTTTTTTGTTTCTGCATTCTCCAGTATTGATTTCCACATTAAACTGAAATAACTGAAAAACTACTTAACCTTGTGTGACTGAGCCAAAATGCAGGTGGTTGAGAAATTAAGTCATTTGTTCAACTGGCAGGCAAATGTTCATGTTGCAGCTGGTACCTCTACCTAAGTTTTCTCAGATGTAGTTTGAGCAGATGATGCTAGACTGCCTAAAACTATTTCGGGCTTCAAAGGTGTTGGTGAATATTTTTGACATTAAAAACTTCGTAATTTATCAAAGCAAACTATGAAAGACTATTTTTAATCTTGGTACTGGAGCTGTAATTCATCCTTGGTGGATAAATACTGTCCAGAAATGAAAACTAAAATAATTTTATTTTAAAACGCATTTACATAAATTGTCATTTCCTGCTGTCCCCCTCATAAGCAGAAAACAGCTTCAGGGGGTGATGTAGAGACATAATTCAGATAATCTGGCTCTGTAGATTTGTCATTTCACTGGAGAGAAATAGTAGGAGAACTGATGACAGTTCCAACCAAACAGCACAAAACACACAAGTATTCCTTTAGATACAGGTGGCTCCCAGTGCACATGGTTGTGGCAGTTGATGCTGGAGATGGAACATGGAGGCAGAAGCTGCTCTAGACACAAGTACCTGCAGTGACAGCCTTGGCTGCCAGTGCTCTGCACTGCTGCTGTGCAGTCACTAGTAACTGTTCCATACAAAAGTTGTGTAAATTCATTTCTAGAGAACTTAACAGAAAATAATTTCATCTTCAGGTGAAAAACGGATCTTCTCCCTATATTTTTAATACTACTTTTGAGAGAAGAGAGAAAGGAAGATGATTACAAAAGACAGCAGCAGAGAGGATCGTCTGTCTTAGCCGAGTTCCGTCATGGGTAATTCTGTCCTTGGCTCAATTTAGGAGATTTAAATTTAATCCTGTGCTCTTCTTTGTCTCCACTCCACACTTTGAAGGTAGGAAGCCCCTGTAGCATCTTAGAGATTGCAAAACAAGTGGCTTCTCAGGTATCTGTGATATTTGGGATGAATTCTGCTCCAGGTTGTATTCTAAACCGTATTTCTTGTGATTGTAGGTTGCCTGTATGGTAGGGCAGCATTTAACACATTTTACCTTATTAATTAATGTTATTCATGTATGTATGTCTCTTGGATATATATATATCTCAATATATTGTATAATAGAAATGTTATTCACTAAGCCTCAGTTAGGAGGATGACAACTGGTAGGGTGTAACATGTTCTTTTTGTCTTTTGTAATGTTAAACTGCAGTCAGAGCTGACTGTACCTTGCTGGAAGAGTCTGTCCATGAAACAATTTTCTGGCTGCACTGGAGAAAGTTATTAAAACCTGAAAGCTGGTGCATACCCTTTGTGGGAGGATAACCAGGATTTACCTCTGGTCTGACCAAGAGGAATAAAGTGCACTTCACTGCTGCACTGCAAAGCTTCTTGTCCAGATTAATCCTTCTTTACATGTCTTACTGCTCACCTGCTGAGGATGGAAAAAAGGGAGTGCTGAAGTGCTGAACCCTGCTCCTTGCTGGACTTTTGTAGTAAAGACCGGTAAACACAGTCCATTCAGAGGAAAAAACAGGTGAGCTTCCACAACTGGGATATTCCTTGCATGGGGCATCTCGAAAAAGGTTTTCATTGCCATCAATGGAGTTATTTTTACACCACATGTCAAAAACATTTCTCAGCTGGTGAGCATGGGCAGGAGAGCACAGGGCTGAGGGAGAGAGGGAGCTATATAGGAGGCCCATAGTGTTTATGGTCATTGTTGGGGTTTATGTATTTTTTTTTTTTTAATCAATATGATTTAAAGCAAAGAAGAATGAGAACTATATAATGAGGAAGATGAGTGTTAAACCAGTTGTGCTTGTTTAATCACCTAATCTAAAAAGCTGAATTCTGTGTCTGCAAAGGCTGCTTTGTGGGCATTAGAAACCTCTCTATGCCTCTTGCAGTCTTTCACAGCAGAAACAGGGAGGTTTTAGGGCATGGTTGGATGGTCTATGTGGGCTGAAGGGCCCTCTTCAAAGCAAGTTTTCCTGGTACAGAGAGGGGCAGGTCCATCTCTTGCACAAATAAAGCTGTGCATGACTGCATGGTCTGTACAGGGCTGTGTAAAACTTTACTAGTGTGTAACGTCATATATAACTTACACAATATTCACAGCTTACAGGTTTTTACAGCACTAGATAAAAAAGGATAGTGTTAAGATTCATTGAACAACAGCAAAAGAGCTTTTTTGAACTGGACTGGCACTGCACCATGCAATAAACTGCCTGAGAGAGAGTTATTTAAACTACTTTTTTATTCCTTTGCTTTGTGTTTAAAAGAAATGGACTCCAGAACTTTCTGGAAAATTATAACTAAAAAGAGATCTCTCCACCTTTCTATTTGGCTGACAACATTTATCTCTGCTGTTTGTAGCAATGTAATGAATTTGTCAGTGCAGCTTGGAGCACATCACTGCCTCTTTAAGGTAAGGGACAGAAGCTTGAGCAAAGATAGATATATTTCTGTCCTCTGCAGTTGGGGAAATTATCCTCCAGTTACTGCAGCTGGAGGAGAGGGAAGAGCAGGAATTTGGTGGTGGTCCAGATCGGAAAAGCCAGCGAGACAAGAGTCCCCATAAGTTGCAGCAATGGAAATGTGAAGTGATAATAAGGCCAGAATCTGTCTGAGATTGTCCAGCACATCATCAGATCCTGGTGTAGCTCTTGCACAGTGGAGCCCAGCTCATGGGGTGCTATCACAGCAACAATCAACTACACAGTTCACACCCCCATCTCAGCTGTACCAGTGGTGAGGTGTTTCATTTTAACAACCCCTGACTGAAATCTTGGGTGTATATTCTCTTGGTCTGGATAGTCAGGGGGGTTTCTTGTAGAATACCCCATTACTCAGCACTTTTCATCTGCTGTGTTGCTTTCTATGACTTTTCAAACTAGCTGAAGGAAGCAATATGTGTGTCTAGGTTGCTGGTATTTGCATTTGGATTTGCTGCCAAAATTGCATAAGGCATTTTGAAAGTCTCCCAAATGTGGCAATATGCCAGATTCTAAGGCAGTTGAAAAGGACTTTAAAGGCACAGACAGTTACTGGTCACACTGGGAACAGCACCTCAGAGAAGCAGATTTTAACTACAGGGAAAGCCTCTTAACAATGTTGTATTTGTAGCTTTAATGCCAAACGCCAGATTGATTCACACGTGCTGGGCTCAGGGATGTGTATGCAGAAGGGGCTTGGGAATCAGCCCAGGTTTATCCAGAGGAAAACACATTTTTCTGACTCCAGCCAGTGCTCACTTCATACTAGGGGGTTGCAATTGTTAGTGCCTGTTATCCAGCTGTCGTCACAGCACACATTGGTCTTATTCTTAGTAACAGCTAATCTCTTCTGTACTCTTACATCCACATATGGAGGGTGAGGTTGGGGTTTTTTCCCCAATAGGATTTATTTGGAATTAGAGACAAATGCTGGCAAGGCTTTGGCTGTGGATTCCTTGCTGGAAATTGTCAGTTTACAATTCTTGCCTTGGCCTTTCTGACCTTCATCTGTGATGGGCAGAAGGTTTCAGCATGTCTGGGTGGATTCGAGATGTGATAGGGCCTCCCCTAATTGTTTCATTGTCTCAGTTGAGTGATGGCACATCAAGGCTCAGAGTTGCTGTTTTGAACAAAAAAGAATTTCCTTTGTCCTGTTTTGGGAAGTTCATTGTTCTTTTAATGTCCTTGAGGAGTCACGGTGACTTGTTGATGTGAAGGTTTTATGAAGTGCTGTCTTTCATGAATGCTGATTTGAGAAAACTAATTTGATGGATTTTTCTCATTATCTTTTCTAGTGCACATGTCCATGCAGTCCCAAGCTTCAGTCACCTGCTGCATACAAAACAAATGTCTTCATTTCTTTTGAATTATTTCTCCTAGGCTTGCTTTGTGGCCATGAATCAAGAATAGTTTGACACCACTGTTTTCTAGTTTTAAAATTCCCAGGATTACAGAAGGCAGTGTATGAGGGTTTTGTATTTTTTCTCACATGAAAACCTTTTATCTTAGTCTTTCCATAATATTTTGAAAGATAATGTTGGAGGTTTCATATGATGCTTTCAAAACTCTTGAGGTATATATCAAGAATAAAGCAGAGTATTCCAATGAAACTGGATTTTTTGGTTTAGTGGATATATTTAGTGCTCAGAGGATAAACTGGGAAAAAAAATTTATTTTCCTCATAAGCAGAGAAGAGGACAAAAAAATGGAGAAAGAATTAGTAAGATTTATTTCTTCCTTGCTTTTCTCTGGAACAAATACATGTACATTTTTTCTAAATCTGAAGGAGAAATATTCATGGAAGCTTTATACCTCCATAACATCTTGTGAGCAAGATGTTAACTGCTCCTGTAGTGTGTCACAAGTTTCATATTATTAAAAATTATGAACATATGCATATTCATATACATGGAAACTATATTAATTTGTGAAGCTCAGCAAACTATCTCATTCCCCTTCTCCACGATAAGTCTGTTTTATTCCTGCAGAGTTAGAAGGGGCACAGCCTGAGGAGCCGGAGGGCAGTGGTTATTATTTGTATTCCAGGTGTGCTCTGTTTTCCGTGGGGTTTGCTGTGTTTCCAGCAAAGAAGGCGATCAGACACCAGGAGGTGGCAGCCAAGCCCCGCTGCCCTGCCTTGCTGCCAGGAACCCAAGCAGAGGGACTTTTCTGTGAGCTAAAAGAAATCAAATTACAATCGGAACATTTGGAGCTTTTGCCTGGAGAGAGGGCACACCAGAAGCTGGGAAGGAGAGAGACAGTGCCATTCTGTGTAGCAAAGTTGTGTTTCCTTGCTGGATGGTGATGGCTTGCTTGCACTTAGCCTGTGCTGTGTGCTGCTGGTTAAATTTTTTCCTTGGTGTCATTGGAGCATTACAGTGAATGGTGAATCTCAAACCTTTGTTTCAATATAGGCAAAATTTTTGTTTGCTGCCATGTCGGAACATTAATTAATTGAATATGCTTCCTATTGCCTTGAATGCTGCTGGGCAAAAAAAATAAATAAATCTCTAGATTGAAAAATGTATGTTGAATCAAAGTGAGATTGTTTGGTGAGAAGAAAAAGAAATAGCCAAGTGGTGGGTTTCAGTGCATGACACTTCAGAGGGGAGAGTGAAACCCATCGAGTTACATGAAATGGAAAAATTAAGTTGCAAGAAGGAGGAATTTGTAATATGCTTGTCAAAAAAGGTTATCTGAACTCCAGGGATGTGGTGGGATGGTATTTCCATATTGCTGCCTCCAACACCAAAACTTGCCACTGCTGTGTGTATTTCATAGATTTGACATGGTTCTGTGAGACAAAGTGAATTACTTGGGCTGACAAAAGTAATGTTGCTAGGTGTGATTGTTGGCATTTTGCCCGTGTTTCTTACTAGCACTTGGCTTAAGGATATCACCAAATAATTTCATGGTGCCACCAACATCCATGATTTCAGTTTCCGCTTTCTGGTTTGAGCAACTGAGCCCCTGCCAATGACCTGAGCTTTGAGCCATCCTTCCTCTGCCCAGCTACAATTCCCCCCACCTCTTTTCCTGCCTAGATAAAGGAGCATATACTCCCTTTTTCCTGAGGTGTTACCTTCCAGTTGCATTAGAAGGTCAAAGGTGAATGAGAGAGTGTGGCCTGATGTCTGTGGAAAATGCATGTTTTCAGTTGTGAAAACCTGTATGGTTTGCAGAGTGACTGTAGTTGCAGACTTCCTCTGTCTGAGGTGACAAAGACTTCAAAGCATTGTGTAAAGAAAACTGACTTATTGCAACAGGAACTGTTCCAGGCAGCTACCTCTCCAGTTGCTTCCAGAGAGGAATTCAGGTTAGTTTCCACAGGGCAGTGATCTGATATTCTATATATTGGAAGAAATGGGGAGGAAAAGTCAAAAGTCATCTGTTAAGTGAACAACACAATGACCTTGAACTGCTTTATTCTGTCCTGACAGTCTGTAATGCTCTGTCACTTTCTCTTAATGGAAAGAAATGTGTGGTTCTGGAAGGCAAAGGGAGGGGAAAATTATGCAGCTGAGGAAGGACGTGCTTATCAAAGGGCTCCTTTGCAGCACTGCTCTACAAACATAATTAATGTTAAAACAGCACTAATGAATCTTGACTGTCCCTTCCTAGCTGCTGCAGCAGCTAATGTGATGTATGATATGACACCTGAGCATGGAGCTCATCATTGCAATGTCACTCAAAATGACATCCAACTGCTCTTGGCAGGGGATGGCAGAAGCTCTGGCCTGTGCAGTGGGTCTCAGTAAGTGACTGGTGGCTGTGTGCAAGCTGGGCCATGTGGTTTAGTGGATACAGGCATCTGTCTCTACAAAATGTAGCACAGGGCATACAGTGCAGTTTGCTCCATGTGAAGAGACCATGACTAGCTCCTCAAGAAGGTCTGGGGGCCAGCAAACTCAACAGCATGGGCTCTGTGATCTTCCAGCTCTCTTGGTGTGGTTCAGATCATGTCATAAACCTTTCTCAGGTGTCTCACACAGTAGAAAAGGGAACATATACTTGATTTTACAGCAAATTGTAATCTGTTTGTCTCATCTGTAAAGCGGGGATAACATCTGTCCCCCTTCTTGTGAGGGGAGACCTTTATGAAGTCATTTCCTTGTTCAGTGCTTTGGGGTTAATGCCAATGCCATGGGAATGGGACCTGTTTTTAAGCTGGAAAAGTAAGGTGGCTCAGTGCTGACTTTTTGGAGTAATCAGACACAGCATCATCATCTTGCAGAGATGTGACCACATCAAGTTCAGGGCAGGTTATAAGGTCTGCCTTTCTGCACCCTGCCTGCCCTGGTAGTCCCTACTGATAATACAGGTACCTGAAAGGAGGTTGTGTACAGGTGGGCATCACTCTCTTTTCCCAGGTAACAATTGACAAGAGGAAATGGCGTCAGGTTGCACCAGGGCATGTTTAGATTTGATATTGGAAAATTTTTTTCACTGAAAGAGTGGTCAATTGGAAGAGACTTCCCAGGCAAGTGAGGAAATCACTGACCCTGGAAGTTTTCAAAAAAATTTGTAGATATGGTACTTTGGGACATTGTTTCTTGGTGGCCTTGGTAGAGCTGGGTTAATGTTTGGACTCCATGATCTTATAGCCCTGGGTATCACCAGGACATCTTTCTTCTTTTGGCCACGATGCAGCTTGTGGCAGGGGAAGAATGCTGAGACCTCTCAGCTGGTGGGGGATGTTTTTTGAGACCTGCAGAACCTCAACAACTCTGCCCAGAGACATCGTAAGCACAGGAATTCCCCCTTTGATTTCTGCCTTGATTAGCCAGGATGAGTTGTTTGATGCAATCAGATGCTTCTGGACAGGAAGCTGCACTGTACTAGAACTGTTATCACTGGTAATTATTTATTTGTGCCCTGTCTTGCAAGGAGTCTGCTAAGAGAAGCCAAAAAGTGTGGGAGTATGAGAGCTGCCTTCCTTCTGGTCTCCTGATTGCCCTTTGTGTGGTGCTGCATATTATGGTGAGTTTGTATTTTCTGTCTGTCATTGCAGTGATCGCTACTACGGAACACAGGTTAAAAAAAAAGGAAGAAATGCAAGTATGGTTTAAACTCAAAATTGTATCAGAGGAATCCTGGAAAGGTGAATTTGGCACTAGTCATACAGAAGACATTAGAGATCATCCTCCTTGTATTTTACTGAGTAAAGATCTGGCAGGAATAAGGACAGTCTCTATCAAGCCATTATTTTCTACTTCTTTCTAGTGTTAGTAATTTAAAAACATGCAAAGAGAAAAAGAAGAAACGGCTTCCCTTCCTATTTCCACCTTCACTGTACAAATGCTTTTCTGTCATGGTAATAGGTGGGAACCTTACAGTTTGAATACTTTGCAAGGGAAAGCAATTGGGAAGTTTCTAGTTTATTTTCCCATGTGTCACTTTGCTAGGACTGAAAAAGGGAGAAAACATTCTGAATGGCTGGAATTATGTGTGCAAAGTAGGGGTGCAATTTTTCTTTCTGTTTTTCAGTCATAGGATGCGAGGTTGGGATGAAGGGGAGTCAACTGGATTAACTAATTCTCTTGAGGAGAGAATTAGTAGTTTTACAGAAAATGAGTAATCTCTTCCTTTGTCCTTTTGCATAGTACATTCATAAAAAAAATAGGAGCTAAAATATTTGGACATTTTTCTTGTGGTTGTCCTTATCTGGACTGCTACAGCACTCAAGGGAGCTGCAGCGTTTAGATGGCTCTTTTATAAGTCAAATGGGATGAATCAAAGAGTGACTTTGGCCCAAGAGTACTCGGCAGTGTTCCCCACTGCTTCTCCCAAGGCGAGCGCATACAGTCCAGGATAGCAAAGGGAAGACCTCACTGTGTGCAGCCAGGGACAAGTTCAGGCTTCTGAGCACTCACACAAATAGCTGATGGACAGTTTTCGTTTGCCACCTCGCTGTGCTCACTCCCAGCGTTTCATGTCTGCCAGTGAATGCATTTCCCTTCCTCCCAGGCTAAGCTGGGGCGGGTGACCTGGGCAGTCTGTGGTACAATGGGAGCAAGTTGCCTGCAGGTGGGAGTTGAGTGGCTCCCTGTTCTGAAGGGAAGGGAACCATCACCTCTCCTGCTCCCTTCCACTGCTGCCAGGCAAGCTTTGCCCCTAAGGTGGGCCACAGCCAGAAACATCTGAAAACTCTTAGCATGGGTCAGTGGTTGAATTCTGAAACTTCATATGTGCATCAGAAAACAAAAGAAAAATAAATCTGTGGCTTCTTCTGTAATACTCAAAAGTGCTTGGCGTTCTTGTCTGGAATGAGAGCTAGTCTTGTGAAACTTGGGCCATTTGGTGAAAAGTTGATGGTTCCAATTTGTGATGCTGATTGTGAAAAGTTGTGGGATCAGGCCTGATTTTTCAAAGCAAATACCTCTTGCTCCAATTTAAGTCTCTGGCAGATCTCGGAGTTGAAATCAGGCAGCAGCTACACATCTCATATCAAATAGCATATTTAGATCACTAATACAAAAAGTCCTCCTATTAAGAAGTATATATAGATCACTGATGCAAAATTCATGCTGGGTAGTTTAAGCAATTTTGAAATATGGGAATTTTTGTGGCAAGTCACACGTGCAATTTCCACCTCCCTTCACAATCTAGACTACTTCACGAAGGCAGAGTGGGAGAAGCTGTCACTACATCCCCATGAGCCAAAGCACGTCCAGACAGAGCAGTTTCTGGTGTTCCCGGCTGGGATGGGCAAGGATCCAGATCTTCCTTATGTAAAGGTTCCTGCCTCATGGTGATTTCATAACACTCTTTCAGGGCCTCTCAGTGTCACCTCTGGGATTCCCCAGTGATAGAAGAGGAAAGAAATCCAGCCAGGTTTTTTTTTGCACAGGAAGGTACTCAGGAGCAGTTATCAAAATTAATTTCCTGAGTGTGTAATTGCAGGAACAGGCAAACCCACGTGTACTGTTCAGGTTAAGTCGTGTTATTCTTTAATTTCTATCAGCTCTCAGCTCTCTCACAGGCAGATGTGTCCATGAGGGGCTGAAAACCCCACAGCAGGGAGAGCCAGAGGCTCTTCTGCTGCTGCTGTCTGCCTTTTTTCAGGGCCTTTCATTTCACAGCTCATACTTTCATACCCAAGTGTGAAAAAACCAAAACCAAACAGAACAAATAATAATAATTAAACAAACAAACAAAAACAAACTCAAACAAAACAAACTAAACTAAACTAATTCTTCCTGGAAACATTCAAACATGCAGAAAAATAAAATAAGTGGAAGGCAACTAAAATAGCCTTTCTGGATACTGATTTCTAATGGCACCATCAAAAAGTCAGCAGTGACACCCCCCTCTGCACAGGTAGGGATGAGTGCCAGGCTGAGCTGGGAAATCCCAGAAGAGAAGGGCTGGGTAGGAGTGGCACACTGTGCTGCCTTGAAGGTGAGCAGGCAGCTGATCTGTGGCCAAGCCTGCTGCCATTTCTGTCCCCTGCTTGTACCAGCCTATCTGCTGCTGCCATCACCTGCCAGCTCCTGCCTCTCACCCCAGCGGCCCTGCAGAGGCTTGGGGGCTGGCATTATTGTCACCATCATCACCATCATCATTTTCTTCCTGTGCACTGGTCCAGTAGCATCCCAGCCTCCTAGTCTGGCTTTGTGATTAGCCCCCAAAAACACTATGCTGGAATCTTAAGTGAGTATCTTTCCCTTCCTTTCCCTTCTGACCTTGCTGCTGGTGTTTCTTGCTGGCTGGCTGGCAGTGGGTATTGTCAAGTTTGGAATTGACACCAGGGACATGCACATCCAGAGAAGCACCAGAGATGGGTTACAGGTGCAAATGGATGGGCTCCTTCTTCCGCTGCCCCTCTCTCTTTCAGTTAATAACAAAAGCCCTCTTCACCCATCCTCACTGTCATTCACCACCTCCAGCATTTCACGCCCATCTGGCTTTGCTTCCTCCTGCCTCCATCACAACCCACCTTCCTACTAATTCTGCTTTTTGCTGAAATTCTGATCTCTTGGGCAATTGGCAGCTTCACCCCCTCAGTGTGCCAGCAGCCCTGCAGCCAGAGAAGGATGTGCTTAAAAGAAAATCCAGCTCTGTTCAGCAGATGTCAGACATCCTTTGTGCTCAAAAGCTGTTGGTGAGGAAGGCACCAGGCCAAGAGTTAGTGACAGGAAAGAAGGTAACGAAGATGTGCTTTTGTAACAAATATCACTTTTCATTGTGAGTACACACCTGAGGGCAGGTGGGTGAGAGCCTACAGGGCCCTTCAGATGATGTGTTGTGATGACCTGGAGCAGGGATTTCTTCTCTCCCGCTCTTCTCATTTACCTCCCCTTTGGTTTTCCACTCCCTCTCTTTCTCTCACTCAGCTAATTTTGTGCTGATTCAGCTACCCTTGTCAGGAGCTCAGGCTGCAGTGCCTGCTGTGACTGCCTCTGTGTTGGGATCCTTTCCTGCTTTAGGGGGTCCCCACAGGAAGTGAGTACTGCACTTTGATTTCTCTCTGAGTTCCCAAAATCTCTGGGATGCTCAAATCATAGAATCATAGAATGTTTTTGGGCTGGAAGGGACCTTTAAAAATTATCTAATTCACCCTCCCTGAAATGAGCAGAGATTCCTGCAACCACACTAGTTTGCTCAGTCCCATCCAGTTTGACTATGAATACTTCCAGGGATGGGACATCTACCACCTCTCTGGGCAACCAGTTCCAGTGTTTCACCACTCTCATTATAAAAAACTTCCACCTTATAGATAATGGAAGTTGATCCTCCTTCAGTTTGTCCCTTGTTCCATCTCAATAGGCCCTGATGAAAGGTTTGTTGTCCTCATCTCACTTCAAGGTTCACTTCATGTTCTGAAAGGCTGCAACAAGGTTTCCCCAGAACCTTCTTTTCTCCAGGACTGGGGTGGTAGAGGTGCTCCAGGAGCCAAGCTGCTGCTCCTTTGCCTCCCCTCTGCTCCCTCAGCTCCTCTGGGAGCAGCCACGAGCCCATGTGCTGGAGGCAACCTGCTGGCCAAAACCAGTTTGTTTTTTCTGTTGTACTGGGGTGGCTGCCATGGGACAACAAAACCTCCTTGGAGCAGCTAGACAATAGCAGAAAGAGTTTTTCAGGGCCCTTTATTTTATTTATTGGTAATTTTAGCTATTACTTCACTGGTGAAGTTGAATTGATTTTAAATCATCTTTTTAACAATAAAATTTAAGCTTATTTCAAACAGAATTTCCCTTTTGTTCTTTGCTTAAATACTCCTGCCCTTTGGCTGTTCTTAATTACATCCACGGATTTCTAAACAACTTAATCTGTGGAAATTAGAGTTTATGGGGAGGGCCAAGATCTAGTACATCTGAGAGCAATATTCCTGTCCCTTTTAAACCTTGTTAATTTGTATTGAATACAGGAGCATGTAAACAAAATGCCAGCTGTACAGCAGAGGATAAAAATTACAGGGCAGTGAAGCCAATTAAATCAATTGCTGTGGCCTTTGCCTTTCCCCTGTTTCCTGGGAAGGGCTGAGTTGGAAGGCTGGTAAACAGGTGTGGACAGGACACAGTAACTGTCGTCTGTATTTTAAAGGCAAATTGTCACCACTGTATCAGATACTGTCACCAACCTTTAGAAAGAGGCTAAGCTGCTATTTCAGCTCTCAAGCCACTCTACTTGGGCGTATTTGCTTCCAGTGCATCAGAGACTCATTCTCATCCAATTTTGAGCAATCAAATGGTCTGACTAGCCCACAAAATAGGGACAAGCTCATAATTTTGTCAAGAAAATCTATTTAAAACTGAAGGGACAGGAGATTGTTCACCTGCTTGAAAAGACTGCTTTATTAAAACAAGGATGTAAAGCCTCATCTCAGTATGTGACACCCTCTGAAAGTATTGCTATTGAAGGTTACTTTTGCAACAGAACTTTCAGTTTTGGCTACTTCAAATGTTCTTTGGGATACAGAAATATTCTTCGTCCTTCAGAGCTGCCAGCACTGCAACAGGGGAGTCACCATCTGTGTGTTCTCTGGGTTACAAAGATAGAATAGTATTGTGAAATCACAGAATAATTGATATTGAAAAAGACCATATGATTATTGAGTCCAGTTTTTAACACAACACTCCCAAGTCCAGCACTAAACCCTGTCCTTAAGTGCCACATCTACACATCTTTAAAATACATCCAGGGGTGGTGACTTCACCACTTCCCTGGACTGCCTGCCCAAGGGCTAGACAACAATTTTGGTGAAGAAATTTTTATGAGTATCCAATCAAAACCTCCTCTGGCACAACCTGAAGCTGTTTCCACCTGTCCTGTCTTGTGTCACCTGGGTGAAGAGGCTGACTCTCACCTTGCTGCAACCTCCTGTCAGGTAGTTTAGGAGCAATAAGATCTTCCCTTTTCTCCAGGCTAAACAAATCCAGCTCCTTCAGCTGGTCCCCATAAGATTTGTGTTCCACAAACCCTCCACCACATGCCCCAGAACCTCAAAGCCTTTATTGCAGTGAGGGGCCCAAAACTGAACACAGGATTCAAGGTGTGGCCTCGCCAGTGCTGAGTATGGGGGGGATGATCACCACACTGTTCCTGCTGGTACAAAATGTCACAGCCAATGTGTATGATGCCTTTATTCGAGCAAAGTTGCCCACTGGGATTTTCAGCCCTCTGTCACTGGCAGAGGTCAATGAGGTGGTGGCTCCACCAGGCACGTAGCTGGCTCAGATATGGTTCAGGGGCTCCGTGTGGTTTCTCAGTGGCTTTTCTTCATTTGCGTCAGGTGAGGGGAAACTCCCAGTGAGTGCAGGGCACAGCCAGGGCTTTTGGGGCACTCAACTCTTCCAGCTCATTTACTTCCTTTTTTTCTACTCTCTGATTGTATCTCAGACTGAGCTGAACAGGAGGTTGGTTTTGCATGTCATGAAAGGAAGAAGTCACCCTAGAAATGAAAAGGTTTTCCTTGAAATCTCTTGCTGTCCTCAACAGCAAGCCATGTGGGTGGGTTCGGAGTGCTGGTGGCTCACAACATACAACCCACAGCAAACTCAGGTCACTGATAGCTGAGGTTCTCCAAAGCCACCCACATTTGGGTGTGGAAAACCTCTTCCTCAAACTTTTATCTCTTCCCATAAAGTTTGCCTGGTGCAGGCCAGCTGAATTCCACACCAAGCCCAGTTCTATTTATCATGCCATGTGGGACTGCCAGCAGCAGCTGGTTGACATAACAACTGCATTTCCCAGCACTGGAAACAGAGTTTCCTATTGCTGATCTTTCATTCCTGTAATCCTGAGTAGAGGCTTTTGGTCTGTTTTTGTTTTATTTTCCTCTTGAGGAAGACATAAACACATTTCTTAGTTTCCTGTTTGGAGCAAAGTGGCTGAGGCAGGACCAAAACCAGCCTTGGGTGCCTGCTTAGGGTGAAAATAGGAACTGTGTAACTTGGGGTAGCTGCAGAGGGTCACCTCAATTCCCTGTGCTCCTCAACTCACCCTGCTATGAGCTTCAGACTGGGCTTTGAATAGTCACTGGCCATCCCTGCTCTTGGGCTCCCTGACAGTTTTCCCTTGACCTCTTAAGCCTGAACTGCTCTGTGTAGCTTCAGCCGCTGCTGGCAGCTGGCCAGTCCTGTGAGAACCACTTCCAGCCAGCCTATCCAGAGCCCCTTTCTCCCTCTGAGCCCTTGTGTGCCTCAGTTTTTCCAGTGAAGTCTCCTTGTCTACCCACCAGCTCCCTGCCTGAGTGCTTTGTGCCACCTCTGCAGCCAGGCAGAGTCAGGGTAGGGGCAATGCAAGGGGGGGAATAAATTGGACCCTCACCCTGGCTTAATCTTCATTGTAGTGTTTAATAAGCCAGGGCAGAGAGCAGATCTGATGAAAAAGCTTTCCTCTTGTTTTTTTTTTTTAAAGCCTTGCTTAATTTTATATTTTTCTGAATGCTACCTACTCAGATTGGTTCTCTGTGGCAGCAGACAGCAATGTTGCTACGGGTGGCACCATGGGGATGGTGGCTTCTCTCATTGGCAGAGCCCTTCTGCCAGGAGGGAGAGGCCAGGGGACCATAATACTGGGTGGAAAGACAGTTTATGAAGGAAACATGAATATTTTCAAAGTCACCAACCAAACTTCATGCTTGCATGAACAGACTGATGAACAACAACATCATAAAGCCTTCGCAGCTCTGTTTTCCTTTACCCCCATCCAAGAGAAAGGAAACAACAAATGCAGTTCCTCAAGTATTGCTAATATAATAAAACAGCAAGGACAGGGGATGCAGGTCTGGGAGGAGAGGCAAGAATAGCATGGAGGTGTTTGCCTGTCCATGATGAAGCAAGCTTAGGCCTAAAGTAGTGCTTCTGCTTTTCCCAAACAAGGAGTGACTGCAACCAGCTCTTCCTGGGCATTGATTGATGCAATTATTCCTAGACAGGCAAGAAATTTCTGGGTCTACGGGACTAAACTTTACCAGGACCACTTGGACAGATTCCCACTCAAATAAGGCTTGTAGGAATAGGTTGGCTGAGTCACTGCTGTGGGAGAGGCTGCAGCCAGCAGATAAAAGGTTTGCATCACCAGGTGCTGTCAAAATGAGTGTTAAATTAAGTGTAAGAGAGACATCTTGTGCCTAAGGCTCAATTAACTGTTAATTTCACCATGAAACCTTGCGTGCATGCTTTTACTATGCCTCTTGCTTTTTAACTGAGTTCTATCACCAGCTATTTAGCAGCAATATCTGCTTGGGGTTCAGCCAGGTCCACATGGCAGCAGCTCTTTCAGGGCTGGGGTTAAAGTGAGTGCTGAACTTCAAAAGGACAACCTCATTTCACCAAGTGAGTAAGCAGAGTTTGGGCCACAGGAGGCTCTGAAGGGTGGGGTAGCTCTCAGCTGTGGCAGAACTGGGAAGCCCAGAAGCCCTGTAAGAGGAAGCTGGAAGTAGAACTGGGGTCTGTGGCTGTGATTGACTAGAGAGGTTTAATCAGGGTGTAGCACTGTGGATAACACTCACTTCTGGGAGTTTTTGTATTTGCAGAGTGAATTTACCAGAGAAATCCTGTGCAATGACTATTTCCATATTTATCTTGGAGACCTGACCTTTCACTGCTACTTTCTGCCCCACTGCTCTGCTTTGGTGGCACACAGAGCTCCAGGTGGTCTTGATGAACTCATTTCCCCTCCCTCAGATCTTCCCTGAAAGTTGCTGCAGTTGGTGGCTCACATAACTGCTTCATCACTAGAAGCTTTCAAGGAAGCCAGCTTGCTGAGACCTGGATTTCTGACAAAGAAGAAAGAATTTGAAGGTAGGAACAATTTTTATTTTTTTTTAAAATCTTTGAGTAGTGGGAAAAGCAGGGTCAGAAAGGCCACTTGCCTTCATTTTTCCATGTGGATATTATCTCTGAACACAAGAGCACACTCAATTGGTGGATCCAAGTGGGGCAAAAACATGGACAGGTTTCTCCATGGCTCACACATCCATGCCCAGGGAGGGGTGGTCCTGCTCATGGCTGCCATCTCAACCCAGGGGCTATGTCTTCCTGAGGGCTTTTTGTGGCAAACTCCCATTTAAAGAGATCTAGCTGTTGTCTTGTGCTACTGCATTGGGGTTTTAGCCTGGATCAGTTCTCTGCTGGGGCTCAACACTTGGCTCTGTTACCCGCTGTGCTGGTTCTGGGAGGAGGCTGTTGTGCTGAAGTGCAGCTGAAGGAAGGAATGGCTGGAGATGTAAGGGGGAAGCAATGGCTCCATGAGCACAAGCATTGCTAAGAAGGAACCTGAATCAGGAGATGGTGGCCTCAGAGTTCTGCCCAGAGTTAAAATGCACAGGCTGTAGGAATAAAGCCATGGCACTGGGTCTTTTCCCCTTGATGACCCCCAGTGCCATGCCTTTCCTCAACAGGGGGGCTCTCCTGCCAGGACACCTCCTGTTTGCATCATTAGGCTATGGAGCTCTGCTCACACCAATCCAAAACACAAATAAGCAGGGACTGAGGTGGTCTGACCTCATTAGCACCTGTGGTTTTCCTCTCAATATCAATTATAAAACAACTCTTGAGCTGGCAAATATAAGAACACTTCCATTATTTTGCACACTGTAGGGTTTTCTCAGGATATGGATATCTGAACAGGAAGAAAAGACACAGTCACATTTGTTCCTCCTGATTCTGACCTAGGCTTTGTCTAGCTACTTCCATGATCATATATTCAGTGGCAAGCACAAAATGCCACCATTGATTCATTGGTGTTATGGACACATCACTAGCAGCAATACAGGAGGTGGGTGCTCAGAGTGGATGCAGGTGTTCTTCTTCCACACCACACATCATCCTGCTGGATATCCCTTGTCCTTTCACATTGCTTCATCTGCCATAAAACAAAAACAGCTTTCTGAAGGTGAATGTATGAGGCTCCTCCAGTGTCTCACTAGCTAGAAAAACTAGCTTCTGTAAAACCAGAAGATGAACCAGGCCACATCTGATTATGAGAGGCACAGGGAGGAAAATGCAAATGGCTGAGTTTACCTGACCCTTCCTCTTACTGAATCTGATTTCAAGTTGTTGATGGTGTGGGCAGAAAGTTTCTACATTGGGTGTCTACGTGACATGTATTTTCTCAGGAAAATTTTGGCTAAAACAAGAAAGTAATTTCTCCATACCTAAGAGAAACAAGGTTTTTCAGCATAGCAAGAAAACCACATCCTTTTTGATTAAGATTGTCTAACACAGCTATGTCCTGACTTCAGACATAAAGTTTCAAGTACCCTCTGCTCCGTGCCTGTTGAGATTACAAGCCATTAAATAAAAACAAAGAGTGATATTGTTTCAGTTCCTACATTTTCTTCAGCACAGGCAGACTATGTCAACAAAGTATGTGCCATCCTTGAATGGAATAGAGCATTCCTGGAAATTGTTCCTCCCAGTTGTAGGATACTAGAATGTAACTGGCCTGATTTTACTTGTTTTATATGTTATTGTAATTATTACATGCTGTTATATTAGTAATGATAATAATGTTAGGGAGATATTGTCCCTGGTATGTTCAGAGGTTCCAGCAAGTGTGGCATTTGGGTGTACCTTATTTGTAGAGCAGACAACAGGCTTAAAACAAAAGTCAGGACCTATAGGAGAAAAAAAATCAGTGGTAGATATCTGTGAGAAGAGGTTAATAAACAAGATCTGAAAAGAGAGAAGGACGGGGCTTGGAAGGGACACCATGGCGGCAAAACAAGAGAGGAGATTTAACTTGCCTCTGTGTGCTTTACCATGGGAGGGATGAGCGCAGTTCATTCCTCTGCCCCAGAGCGGTGAAGCAGCACAG